>JALIGW010000002.1:109520447-110120447 GCA_023053685.1 Diadophis punctatus similis
ACCCACCTCTGGGTTGTTGGTGTGTCTGAGATGGGGGCAGTTTCCTGTTTCCTGTTTTTTTTCCCCTTTCTTGAAGATGGGAACCATATCAGCCCTTTTCCAATCCTCAGGTACTTCCCCTGTGCTCCAGGATTTTTGAATGATTTGGTATAATGGTTCTGAGATAACATCTGCCAGCTCCTTCAGAACTCTGGGATGTTATCTGTCAGATCCCGGTGATTTATATTCATAAAGGTCAGATAGGTGTTCTCTTTCCATTTTCTTGAAATTAATTTTTATTTCTGGTTTGTCTTTTACAGTAGCTTTTTTGGTACTTTGGGTTATAATTTCTTTTGGCGTGAAGACTGATGCAAAGAATGAGTTAAGCAGCTCTGCTTTCTCCCTACTGCCTGTTACTTCCTTGCCATCTTCAGTCTTTAGTGGACCTACTGTTTCCTTGACTTTTTTCTTGTTATTGATATGTTGAAAGAAACTTTTTTTATTATCTTTGACTTTTGTAGCAAGCCTTAGTTCATTCTGAGCCTTTGCTTTCCTGACTTTATCTTTGCATGTTCTGGCTATCTGCTGATAATCAGCCTTAGTTATGTGTCCCTCTTTCTATTTTCTGTGCTTGTCCTTTTTGTCTTTCAATATGTTAGAGAGATCTTTGTGCAGCCATGATAGTTTCTTCTTTAATTTCTTGTTTTTCTTTTTCAGTGGTATTGCGCTGGACTGGGCTTTTATTATTGCATTTTTCAGAGTTTCCCATACTTCTTGAGTTGTTATCATAAGTCCAATACAAAGTCCAGATAACACTTTAATAGCCTTCTCTTGTTGACAGACTATCATGGATAATCCACTATATCAAGATCAATTTTAGCTAGCTTCTGTTTCTATGCTGATGTGGTAGTGCAGTGGTTAGACTGCAGTACTGCAGGCCAGTTCTGCTGCCTGCCAGCTGCCTGCAATTTGGCAATTCAAATCTCACCAGGCTCAAGGTTGACTCAATCTTCCATCCTTCCGAGGTTGGTAAAATGAGGACCAGATTGTTGGGAAAAACATGCTGACTCTGTAAACCACTAAGAGAGGGCTGTGAAGTGGTATATACACTGTGAAGTGGTATATAAGTCTAAATGCTATTGCTATTGCTATAACTTTATTCTAAATGAAAAAAAATGGCAAGGGGGGAGGAAAAGCAGCTTGTGTGGATAGTCCATACCCTTTCTTTCAAAGCTTCTCTACACTTGCAAAGCAGGAATAACTTATACTGAACATAGGAGTGCTCCTGAATAATGTTGTACAGGAGTAGTCTTTATGGCGGGAAATAAAACGAATAGCCCTCAGTATTAATATGAATATTGAAGAACTGGAGAAGAACCTAAACATCCTGAAACTCAACAAACAAAATGAGAAACCTCAAACCCCACAAAAAGAACACGCACAAAAAGAACACAAAAATGACCAAGCAACTTCCACTACAGCTAACCCCTCAGAGGAAGAAAGCAGATGGACACATGTCACACACAGAAAAAAACACAAACCAAACACAAAACCAATGTCCAAACCAACCCACCCAGACCCAACCCCACTGGCTCTAAGCAACCAATACCACAGACTTCCAATAGAAGATAATGCACAGACACACAAAAAAGAAACACCAAAAATAATCCTCAACAAAGCAGCACCACCAAACACCACTACGACAAAGAAAGAAACTCCCCAAACAACCCCAGGCAAAAAGAAAAGGCAAGTACTGGTAATAGGAGATTCAATCCTCAGAGGAACCGAACCCGCCATCTGTAGACCAGATAACCAATCCAGAGAGGTATGTTGCCTCCCAGGAGCCAAAATCATAGACGTAGCAGAGAAAGTAACCAAAATAATAAAACCCACAGACTATTACCCCCTACTATTACTCCATGTAGGAACAAATGACACAAAAAAGCATTTGAAAACAATAGATCTCCCATCATCTAGAAACAAACCAAGTAATAACCAACAGCCAACACGGATTTGTTAAGAACAAGTCATGCCAAACCAACCTCATTTCATTCTTCAACACTGTGACCAAATTAGTAGACCAGTGAAATGCAGTAGACATAATATACCTGGACTTTAGCAAAGCATTTAACAAAGTAGACCACAACCTACTCCTTCATAAGCTAGAAAAAAGCGGGTAGACAGCTACACAACCAGATGGATTAACAATTGGCTGACCAACCGTACCCAGTGAGTAGTCCTCAATGGCTCTAAGTCCACATGGAGAGAAGTAAGCAGTAGGATATCACAAGGTTCCGTCCTAGGCCCAGTACTCTTTAATATCTTCATAAATGACCTAGATGAGGGAATAGCAGGAGAACCAACCAAATTTGCAGATGACACCAAGCTGGTGGGAGTAGCAAACACCCCAGAAGACAGACTCAAAATCCAGAGGGACCTCGACAGATTCAAACACTGGGCCCAAACTAATCAAATGAAATTTAACACGGAGAAAAGTAAAATTCTGCACCTGGGTAAGAAGAATAAAAAATACACATACAAACTGGGCGAAACCACACTCAATAGCAGCGATTGAGAGAGGGATCTCGGAGTCCTGGTAGACAGCCAACTAAATATGAGCCAGCAGTGTGCAGCAGCAGCCAAAAAGGCCAACACAGCCCTGAGCTGCATAAATAGAGGGATACAATCAAGGACCAGAGAGGTACTAGTACCACTGCCTCTGCAGCTGATAACAGAACTCTGGATCAATCCAGAGCTCTGTTATCGGCTAGAGGGGCCTTCAGTAAAGCCTTCCCGGCTGCAGAAGAAATGGGCCGAGGTGTGCAAGGCCTGGTTGCAACTATCTGAAGGTAAGTAGTAGGGCAGCTCCACTTCCATTTCGTTTCCGAACTTCTGATTGGCCCGTTGGGCCATTTTTCGCCGTCCCCAGGCCTCAGGAGGCTTTCCTGAACCCTGGGGAGAGAGAAAAACAGCCCAACGGGCTGACTGGAAGTCTGGAGGCTTCAGTGAGGCCTGTGCGCATGCGCGGGGGGGCAGCATGGGGGGTTGTGCGCATGTGCAGGGCATTGCATTATGGGTGTGGGCACACGCGTGCACACTATCACACACGCGTGCACCCTTTTGGCACCTGAGCCAAAAAAGGTTCGTCATCACCGACCTAAATCATTCTTCAATCATTCAGTTGCTTCACATTCTTTATGACCTGATGGACGTCTTTTCACCTGGATTTGAAATACCTTTATACATCTTTAACAATTTATCAGGTGTTAAATACCAACAGTACATCATTTTATAAAAGTTTTCCTTTAAGTTATACTTCCATGTAAAATTTAAACCATTCATCCACATATTTTCCCATTATTCAAGCATTATATTAGTTTTTTGTGCACTGAATTATACAATGCTTCACATATTCACTTTCCAAGTTTAATTTCAGTAATAGTTTATAAACTTTAATAATAACATGTTTATCATTAACACAACACAACACAATTTCAAATTTGTTTTTACAGAGTCAAACCCATCTTTTTAGGCCTAACTTAAATCCTTCCTTCAATTGTAGGTATATAAACCAGTGACAAACACATCCTTTTGAATCTTCACTCTTCTTTGGAGTTGAGATTATTCACCTTGTTTAAAAATACAATTTACACCTAAGTCCACCAGTTCAGTCTCACAATCGTTTCTTTTGGCTTCCTCGGGTGACACCCAGAGATGAACCTTCAGAGAGAACCTTATTTTTATTTATTACAAATCGTTAGGAGGGCATGCCGAACAAAAAAATTCTTGAAGCCAGTTTTTGTTTTAACCTTGTCATGCCATTAATACATTCAAATTTTAATTCACGAGCCTCTAGTTCAAGCATCCTCTTGTTTTGGAGGATTACCCACTCTTTCAACCAGCCCAAACTGCCGGCATCAAAATACAAATCTGGTAAACCCAAACCTCCTCTTTTTTTGGCATCTTGCAGTAATTTGTGTTTAATTCTTGGTTTTATTCCTTGCCATTTAAATTTAGAAATATCCTTTTGCCATTGCTTAAATGGAACATCAGTTGTCAATATCAGGAATGTCTGGAAGAAAAATAACATATTTAGTAGAACAGTTATCTTAATTACAGAAATTCTGCCAAGAAGGGAAAACTGCAACTTGTCACATCTTAATAAATCTTTTTATACCATTTCAAGTACTATTTCAACAAAACAAAGTTGTTCTCAAACAATTTACAATTTGTATCTGTCAGTATAACCCCAAGATATTTAAACTTATTCTCCGCCTTGAAACCCAACATTCTTGTCAAGGTTTCATAATCTTGAATAGCCATGTTCTTAACAAGCATTTTTGTTTTCTGTTTGTTTATTTTAAAACCTGCTAAATCGCCAAAGTCATTTAACTTCTTCATTAAATATCCTATACCAGCTTTGGGGTCTTGCAGAAATATAACTAAGTCATCAGCAAAATCACTTGGTTTATAAACTTTCTTTTAAATTGTTATGCCCTTTGTCATGTTTGACTATCTCTATTCAAAACTTTCAGCACTAATATATACAACAAAGGAGATTCCTTGTCTCGTGCCCTTTTGAATTTTACAAGGCTTGATTAAGTCTCTGTTATTAATAATATTTGCTTGCTGTGATGTATATATCATTTGAACCCCTTGAATACATTTCTCTCTGAAGTCCATATCTTCCAAAATCTTAAATCGTCAAAACTTTCTTTGCATTCAGAAATATAAAAGCTGCTTGCTCCCCTTTATGGTATTGTAAATATTCAATAACATTCAAGATAGTTCTCACATTCTCTTTATTGTCTTTTTGGCAAGAAATCAGATTGTTCTTCATGAGTGAAAGATTGTAAGACCTTCTTTAATCTTATTTTTCATTTAACCACCACATAAAGTTGCTGCTCCCAATTAGGGTCATTAAGTGAGGACTATCTGTATAGTATATAAAAGAGATACTGGACAGAAAATTCCAAATCTTCTTACAGATATAGGTAATTTCTAAAGAAAAAAACCCTATAATTTAATATATAGCCTGAGATTCCAAGTAAAAGCTGGATTTATACACAATCACCTAATGTGTACCAAGAAATATAGAATATTAAACAATGAGACTTTAACATAGCACTGAAACAGATTAAACAAAAAACTATTAGATGTACCGTATTTTTCGGAGTATAAGACGCACCTTTTTACTCCCAAAAAAGGGGTCAAAAAGTGGGTGCATCTTATACTCCGAATGTAGCCCCCACCCACCTGCCAGCCGCCACTCAGCCTGGGGAGGAAAGCGTTTTCAGGCGGCAGCGCTGCGTTCCCCTCCCCGATTCCAAAAACAGAGCGTGCGGAGACCAAAAAAGAGCATCGCGTTTCAGGTGGCGGGCAGCACCGGTTGCACGCCCCGTTTTTGGAATGGGGAAGGAAGTGTTTTCGGGCTGCAGCGCCGGCTGGAACCACCCACTGCCTGAAATGCAATGCTCTTTTTTTGCCTCCGCAAAAAAACTTTTTCTTCCCATTCCAAAAACAGGGCATGTGGAGGCAAAAAAAGAGCATTGCGTTTCAGGCATTTTCGACCGGTTCCAGCCATTGTTGGCCACCACCGCTGCCGCCATTGCTGGCCAGAGCTGCAGCCGCTGTTGCTGGGAGCTGCCGGAGCCCCAGCCACCGTTACAGCCCACGCCCCCACCGCCGTTGCAGCCTTCGCCCCTGTCGCAGGACCTGCCACCACCACCACCGCCCCGTTGCAGCCCCCACCCCCGCTGCAGGACCCGCAGCTGCAGCCACCCCCGTTGCAGCCCCCGCCCCCGCTGCAGGACCCGCCCCCGCCACCACCGCCCCCATTGCAGCCCCCACCCCCGCTGCAGGACCTGCCCCACTCCCATTCCTGAGCTAGCATGACTGGAGGAGGAATTCTGGGAGTTGAAGTCCACAAGTCTTAAAGCTGTCAAGTTTGAAGTTTGTAAAAAGTGTATATGGTTGTAAAAAGTGTACATGGTTGTAAAAAATGTACATGGTTGTAAAAAGTATTCTGCTACACTGGTATTTTATTAAATAATATATTACTACACCATTTGGTTCAGAATACTTTTTTCCTTGTTTTCCTCCTCTAAAATCTAGGTGCGTCTTATACTCCGAAAAATACGGTACATTTTCCACTGAAGTAATAGGCTTCCCATACTTTCTTTCCTTTCAGTTTTGGTAAATTCCAAAGATTAATCAGAGACTACAGTAAATAATCATGTTCCATTCTTTTTTCCAATCTTAGTTCTCAATATCCAAGCATTCTTCCCTTTATTTTTTAAAGAACTAAACCTTTCCAAACCGAGCAGCTAGAGTGATCTGCCTTTGTATATCACCCAAAGCTATAACTCTTTTGAGGATGTAAATTTTATCTCTGAATCTGCAGCTGCAATCCAGCATGCAAACAACATTCACAACAATATTGCAATAGCTCCAAAGACAGATTTACCGTAAATGTAGAAATGCATCATTGAACAATTTATCAAAATAATATCAATCATATCCATGACACTTCCCGTTTGGGTTAACCAACATTATAGAAAGTGCAGAAAAAGAGTGAGAAGTAATAAATCAAATGCGAAAGATAAAACAAAAGAAAAGGAAACATAGTTTAAAATAGCTTACGCTAATGTCATTCATTAAACCTCTCCATATCTTTCTATCTTTGCAAAATTTCCTTGTTTCCACTCAGTCCATAATCGGTTGCTATATTACCTTTGTTCTTTCAACTTTTCACCTCTCTTTTTCTGAAGTTCTCATCAATAGAAACATAATATATTTGGATGTTTTGTTTTTTAAATGGAATATGTACAGTATATTCTCGGCATTTTTTTAAAGAAGAAGAAGAATACTTTATTTGGCTAAGTTGATTAGACATACAAGGAATTTGTCTCTGGTGTAGTGTACGTGCAAAGCAACAGAGTAATAATAATTATAATAATAATACAAATAAGACAGGGTAGTAAAGAAGATAATAATAATAATAATAATAATAATAATAATAATAATAATAATAATAATAATAATAATAATAATAATAATAATAATAATAATAATAATAATAATAATAATAACAACAACAACAACAATAACAATAACAATAACAATAACAATAACAATAACAATAACAATAACAATAACAATAATACAGCCATACAACATGGGTAAATATACTAAGTATATTTACTGTGAGGATTAAGTGTTCAGCAGAGTGATGGTACGAGGGGGGAAATATGTCCCTGTGCCTAGTTGTTTTGGCATGCAGTGCCCTATAGCAGCGTCTTGAGTGGAGGAGTCGAAACAGTTTATTACCAGGATGTGAGGGGTCTGTAGATACATTCTCAGCCCTCCTTTTGACCCGCACAATATACAGGTCTTCAATGGAAGAGAGGCTGAATTGTTTTTTCTGCAATTCTAACTATCCGTTGGAGTACCTGTCCTGTTTAGTTGCCATACCAAACCAGTCAGTTATAGAAGTCCAGATGACAGACTCAATAATTCTTCTGCAGAACTGTACCTGAACACACTTCTAAGTGGATCATAAGCTTCCTAACAAACAGGAAGCAGCAGGTGAAGCTAAGCAGAATCACATCAGATACCTGAACAATTAGCACAGAACCCCCCCAAGGCTTTGTGCTCTCTCCACTTCTCTTCTGTCTATATACCAATGACTGCATCTCTAACAATCCATCTGTTAAGCTACTGAGGTTCGCAGATGACACAATAGTGATCTGCCTCATTTGAGACAATGATGAATCCGCATACAGAAGGGAGGTTGAACAACTAACCTTGTGGTGCGACCGGAACAATCTGGAACTGAATACACTCAAAACCGTAAAAATGGTGGTAGACTTTAGGAGAAACCCGCCCATACTTCCACCTCTTACAATACTAGACAACACAGTATCGTATCAACAGTAGAGACCTTAAAATTTCTAGGTTCTACCATATCGCAAGATCTAAAATGGACACCTAACATCAAAATGTCATCAAAAAAGCACAACAAAGAATGTTCTTTCTGCGCCAACTCAGAAAGCTCAAACTGCCCAAGGAGCTGCTGATACAATTCTACAGAGGAATTATTGAATCTGTCATCTGCACCTCTGTAACTGTCTGGTTTGGTTCTGCAACCCAACAAGACAGACAAAGACTTCAGAGGATAATTAGAACTGCAGAAAAAAAATTGCTACCAACCTGCCTTCCATTGAGGACCTGTATACTGGACGAGTCAAAAAGAGGGCTGTGAAAATATTTACAGACCCCTCACATCCTGGACACAAACTGTTTCAACTCCTACCCTCAAAACGACGCTTATAGAGCACTGCACACAAGAACAACTAGACACAAGAACAGTTTTTTCCCAAATGCCATCACTCTGCTAACCAAATAATTCCCTCAACACTGTCAAACTATTTACTAAGTCTGCACTACTATTAATCTTCTCATTGTTCCCATCACCCATCTCCTCCCACAAATGACTGTATGACTGTAACTTTGTTGCTTGTATCCTTATAATTTATATTGACTGGTTCCTAATATGATTTGATTGCTTATTTGTACCCGGACTATCATTAAGTTTTGTACTTTATGATTCTTGATGAACTTACCGTATTTTTCAGCGTATAAGATGCACCTAGATTTTGGAGGAGGAAAACAAGGAAAAAAGTATTCTGAACCAAATAGTGTAGTAATATATTATTTAATAAAATACCAGTGTAGCAGAATACTTTTTACAACCATGTATACTTTTTACAACCATGTACACTTTTTACAACCATGTATACTTTTTACAAACTTCAAACTTGACAGTTTTAAGACTTGTGGACTTCAACTCCCAGAATTCCTCCTCCAGTCATGCTAGCTCAGGAATGGGAGTTGAAGTCCACAAGTCTTAAACTTGCCAAGTTTGAAGACCCTTGCACCCCTAACCCCTAACCCAGGGGTCTTCAAACTTGACAGCTTTAAGACTAGTGGACTTCAACTCCCAGTATTCCTCCTCCAGTCATGCTAGATGGGGTAATTAGAAGGCAAAAACGCCCCAATTTTTGCAAAAAAGGCCCATTTTTTGCTCATTTTTTTGCAAAAACAGGGCATGCAGAGGATCTGGGAAGCTTGCAGAGCACTCCTAGGGGGTGGGGGAAGGCAAACCCCCCCCCATTTTTGCAAAAAAATGGCCTGTTTTTTGCTCATTTTTTTGCAAAAACAGGGCATGCAGAGGATCTGGGAAGCTTGCAGAGCACTCCTAGGGGGTGGGGGAAAGCAAACCCCCCCCCATTTTTGCAAAAAATGGCCCGTTTTTCGCAAAAATTGGATGTGGGGGATGGGGCTTCGTCAGGCCAAAAATTGCTGTATTCGGTGTATAAGACGCATCGACATTTCCACCCTCTTTTGGGGGGCAAAAAGGTGCATCTTATACTCCGGAAAATACGGTATCTTTTCTTTTATGTACACGGAGAGCATATGCACCAAGACAAATTCCTTGTGTGTCCAATCACACTTGGACAATAAAGAATTCTATTCTATTCTATTCTATTCTATTATTAACAGCTCCTGGTGTTGTCTGAACTTCCTAAGTTGACACAGGAAGAACATTCTTCGTTGTGCCTTTGTAATGATGGTTCTAATGTTCTAATGTGTCCATTTCAAATCCTGGGATATTATAGAACCCCCAAACCTGCAGAACTCTATTGTTGATACAGTGCTGTCAAATATAGTAGTAGATGGTAGTAGTAGGGGTCCTCCTAAAATTCACTCTCATCTCTATAGTTTTAAGCATGTTCAGTTTCAGATTGTTCCGGCTGCACCATAGGACCAGTTACTCAACCTCCCATCTATATGCAGACTCATTGCCATCTCAAATGAGACCAGAGGTGGGTTCCTCCCAGTTCACACCGGTTCTATAGAACCAGAAAATGTTCCCTTTTACTTATTCATTTCATGTATTCAAATTATGTATATACTTATATGTATTATCTAATACGAGATTGACTAAACAAACAAACAAACAAACAAACTTTGAAGTTGCAGGAACTTTGGGGGAGAGTGACCATGTCATACTGGAATTCAACATAATGCAGGCATAAGTAATCAAACAAAGTCAAACTACTTTCTTAGACTTCAAGAAAGATGACTTCAACAAACAGGAAAAAGAAAATAATGACCTAAGAGTGAATTTGTAAGAAAAGAAAATAGGAAGCATAAGTGTTCTATATTCTTTCTGCTGGTGCCGTGAAATGTGTACAGTGACCTTTACAATCTGAATAATTAAAGGGGAGAGCGGTGTATGAACAAGGGGTGATGACCTACCATGAAGGTTGATGATATTAAGATTTTAACTGACAGTGAAAGTTTAGCAAATGTGTCAGTGTGCACAGTATCCATTTCCCCAATACAAATTTTGGAGTGTAGCTTTCATTAAAGAGCACATTTTATATCCATTGTTGAACTGTGGACATCACCATATCCTCAATAATGGATTTTGAATACAGGAGAGACTGAAGAAGTGGTTAATGCCTCTGTGAGAAGAGAGAGTGCCAGTGATTTAGAAAGAAATGACACTGCATCTACCCATGTTATTTTTTAAGTGATCCATATGATTTGAATATGTATTGCCTATACACTAGCATCCACACTGGGAATAAAAGCTTGAAGATAGAAATGGTAATTTGACTTCAAACACTTCAGATGAAATGGATTAGCTGGATTGAGCATTGGGCCCTATCCAACAAGATGTAGTTCAGTGGTGACAGAAGTAAGGTCTTGCACTTAGGCAGCAAAAATCCAAATGCAGAGCTATAGAGTAGGAGGTACCTGACTCAATAGTAGTAATAGTGAGAGGAATCTAGGTGTTCTGGTGAACCACCATTCAAGTATGAGTCAGCAGTGTGGCGAAGCTGCCAAAAAACCCAAAGTAGTCCTAGACTGCATCAACAGAGGGATAGTATCAAGATCATAGGAAGTGCTAATACTTCTTTATATTGCATTAGTGAAGCCATACTTGGAATACCATGTCAGTTCTGGTTGCCATGATAGAAAAAATATGTTGAGACCCTAGAAAGAGTTCAGAGAAGAGCAACAAAGATGATAAAGGATCTGATGGCTAAATCGTATAATGAATGGCTAAGGAAACTAGGTATGTTTCCTTAGCCATTCCTTAGCTCGAAACTCAACTGCAGAAAATACGACTTCAGCAACAGAGTAATCAATGCCTGGAATGCACTACCTGACTCTGTGGTTTCTTTCCCAAACCCCAAAAACTTTAACCTTAAACTGTCTACAGTTGACCTCACCCCATTCCTAAGAGGTCTGTAAGGGGTGTGCATAAGCGCACCATCGTGCCTACCATCCCTGTCCTTCTGTCCTATTGTCTAAATTTACCTATACATACTTGGCTTTTATTTATGTTTATATCATACCTGTTATCTTGTACACGTGTTGACAAAATAAATAAATAAAATAAAATAAAATGTTTAGTCTAACGAAGAGAAGGCTTTGGGGGTGGTGACATGATAGCTGTCTTCCAATAACTCAGTGTTTCTCAAATAGTGGGACATGCCCCCCCTGGGGTGTGTGGAGCGATGCCAGGGGGGTGCGTGTGACCCCGGGGAACATGCTTTCAGCTGGCTAAAAGCCCGAAAGAGAGCAGGCAGGGCGGCAGGGCTTTCTGACAGTGAGAAGAGGCAGGAAGCGAGAGAGAGCGAGACACACACACACAGAGAGAGACACACAGTCTCTCTCTCTCTCTCTCTCTCTCTCTCTCTCTCTCTCTCTCTCTCTCTCTCTCTCTCTCTCTCTCTCTCTCTCTCTCTCTCTCTCTCTCTCTCTGTATCACTGTGTGTGTCTCTTCTGTCTCTCTCACCCCCTCTGTGTATCACTCTGAATGTGTTTCTCTATGTCTCTCCCCCCCCTCTCTCTCTTTGCCGCGGCTGGGCCAAGCCAGCAAGCTCTTTTTGGAGTGCTTCGCTATGTCTTTTATTTCTTCTTTTTGGAAATCTGGGCTGGCAGAGGAACGATCGCCAGCAGCAGCTTCCCTTCAGCAGACCGTTCTCCTCCCCCCCCTTCTCTCGCAACACTTTTGCGTCTAGAGAGGAGGCAGGAAAGGGGACTGGGAATCCAGCTTCCCTCCCACTCCTCTTCTTGCTCTCCCTATGTTTGTTAAGCCAGGGCTGAGGAGATCCCCTTGCAGAGAGTTGGGGGGGGGGGGGCGTGAAATGTTTACTTTTTCCTAGGGGGGGCATAACAGAAAATAATTGAGAAGCACTGCAATAACTGAAGGGCTGTCATAGGGAAGAGGGGGTTTGTTATGTTCTGAGGAACTGGGGGAAGTTCTCACTCCAGTCCGACTAGGAACTTGAGCAGGTAAAATCTGATTGGCTCCCTGCCAATCGAGCGCTCTATTTAAACCCCTGCCATGATCCAAGCCTTTGCTGAAGTTGCCCACTGTAACCGAATAAAGAGCTGAAATCACTATGCCTTGCCTCCTGTCTCTCATTACTGAGATGTAACATCTGGCGACGAAGGTGGGATGACCCCTGAGAACAAAGGCGAGCAAGCCAGCAGGCCGAGAGGAACCATTGACCATGAGGCGCCAAATTCAAAAGAGGAAAAAGGAACTACATAGGAAGCACCATGGCGTCAGCGTCTCCCCATCCACCGAATCCATTTAACAAGGCAGAAGAAACCTGGGGAATGTACATGGGCAGATTTGACTACTTTTTGGAAGCCAACAACTTCACGGACCTTACGGACAAACGAAGAAAGGTGATGTTCTTATCATATTGTGGACCAAGAGTTTACCAAGCTGCCATGAACTTAGCGAAACCAGGCACTACCAATGTGATTCCATGGGACCAGCTTAAGGAACATCTGCAAAAATATTTTGACCCGGCACCTTCAAAATGGGTGAGCCAGTATGAGTTTGGAGAGAGGCTCCAGCTAGCAGGGGAAAGTATCCCCGAATTTGAGTCGGCATTAAGACAAAAGGCAACACACTGTCAGTTCGGTGCTGGATTGGAAGATGCCCTGCTGGGACAACTGATCCGAGGGGTGAGAGACATTAATTTACAAAAGAAACTGCTATCTAAGGCAGAGTCCTGAGGGAGTAGGGCGGCATAGAAAAACTACCAAATAAATAAATAAATAAATAAATTTAACCTTAACAATAGCCTTAAACGGTGCTAGAGCTTTTGAGACCACAAGCAAGGCTGCTGAAGTGCTCCACCGAAGGAACACCCCAGGCCCGATGAAACAGATTGTGGAAATGCACGAAATTCAAGGGGGGTCCAACACCGAGTGAGCCGATCCAGAAGAGGAAGAAGAAGTTTTCAGACTCGACCAATGGCAAGGCCGTAGATTAACACTGTGCCCTAGTTGCGGGGGCCAGCACCCCCGAGTATCCTGCCTTTTCAGGGACACGATGTGCCACAAATGTAGAAAATTCAGACACATAATAAAAGTCTGCAAGGCACCACATTTTCCTCCTAGGGGAGCTGGCAGAAACTACTATCAAGATGAGCCGGTTCGAGAGAACAGGCGACCCAGTAACCAGTATCAACAGTCGGGGGTCAACTACATTTGAATTAACCAAGTGAGTATAGATGAGAGTCCACCAACCTACATTACGGTGGCTATAGAAGACTCGCCCTGTGAGATGCAAATCGATATGGGCTCATCTATAACAATAATATCCTGGGAGACTGCAAAGAGAGCAATGTCAAACCTTTTCCCAGAACAGCTGACAACACAGAGAGTAAAAATTGCAGACTGCCAAGGAAATCGGATTCCAGTGATGGGGACCAAACGAGTGCATGTGAAATACGAGGACCAGGAAGCAAGTCTCCCCCTGACGATTGCCCGGGGCCACATCCCTAGCCTGTTAGGGCGCGATTGGTGCAGAGTACTACAAATCAAGTTGACCTGAGATGAAAAGGCTATCAATGCGACGATTGTGGACGGCTGTGACGACCTGCTGCATGAGTTCCAGGACGCGTTTGATCCATCACTGGGCAAGTACGTGGGCACCCCTATATCTTTTAGTTTAGACCCAAAGGTTCAACCTATTAGGCTAAAACCCAGGAAGGTCCCCTTTGCATTAAAACCATTAATAGACAAGGAATTAGATAAATAGCTCAGGGAATTTTAGAACCTGTGGATCACGCAAAACGTGAAACTCCCATAGTGGCAATTTTAAAAAGCAATGGGTCTCTGCGCATCTGTGCTGACTATAAATGCACATTAAATAAGGCATTACAACAAAGTGCATACCCGGTGCCAGTAGTACAGCATCTATTACACACGCTGGGCCCGGGCGCCATTTTTACAAAAATAGATCTCACGCAAGTGTACCAGCAACTTCCGGTCGATGACGAGACCACATTAGCCCAAACAATAGTGACCCACCGCGGGGCTTTCAAATGTAACAGGTTACAATTTGGCGTTAGTGTAGCCCCAGGAATTTTTCAGGGAATCATGGAACGAATGTTGAACAAGTTACCAGGGGTCGTTCCATATTTTGACGATGTGCTAATAAAGCAAAAGACAAAACCCAACTGAGGGAGAGACTGCAAGAGGTGCTCTCGCGACTCAGAGCAGCAGGGTTGAGAGCCAAAAGCCAGTAAATGTCAGATAGGGGTCTCAGAAGTGGAGTTTTTGGGGTATCAGATAGATGAATCTGGACTGCACCCCACCAAAAGCAAGCTTAGGGCCATCAGAGAGGCTCCAGTGCCCACCAACAAGACCGAGCTGAAAGCATTTTTAGGACTATTGAACTTCTACAGCATGTTCCTGAAAAATAAAGCTACCGTCGCAGAGCCTTTGCACAAGTTGTTAGCAAATAACACACCATGGGTTTGGGGAGCAATACAAGCACGGGCATTCCAAGCGGTAAAAAAATATCCTGGTGCAGGACAGTTTCTTGATGCAATTTAGTGAGACCTTGCCTGAGGTATTGGTGTGCGATGCATCACCTTTTGGGGTGGGGGCTGTGCTCAGTCATAGACTTCCGGACGGTCGAGAAGCCCCCATTGTATATTTCTCAAGAACACTGTCAAGCACGGAGAGGAACTACGGCCAAATTGACAGGGAAGCCCTGGCTTTGGTTGCAGGGGTGAGACGTTTTCATGAATACCTGTATGGCAGACACTTTGAGCTGGTCACTGACCATCAGCCCTTATTAGGGCTACTAGCAGCAAACAAGCCCATGCAGAATGCAATGCCGCCTAAAATGCTGAGATGGTCCCTATTTCTTAACGCTTATTCCTACTCGCTAACATACAGGCAGGGCAGAAACATGGGAAACATGGATGCGTTGAGCCGCTGCCCCCTGCCAGAGCTAGTGGATGATCCCACTCCGGGTCTTCCTATTCTTTTGATAGACTTTGTCAAACCAGGATTAATAACAGCGAGAGACATTGCAGCCGAAACAGCAAGAGACATGGAACTCCACACTATTATGAACTGGATGAAGAGGGGGTGGCCTCAAGGGCCAGTGAAACCCAACCTCCAACCTTATGCGAAACGACAGCATGAAATGGCGGTACAAGAGGGGTGTCTATTATGGGGTGACAGGATCCTCACTCCTCTGTCGCTATGAGAGGATATTCTAAGGGCTCTACATGAGGGGCACCCAGGGGTGGTCAGAATGAAGGCGCTGGCACAGAGCTATGTGTGGTGGCCCAGCATGGACAAAAGCATAGAGGACTGGGTCGCAGGGTGTACTCCGTGCCAGGAATCCAGGGCATTACCCCCAAAATCCCCTCCCAATCAGTAGGAACAACCCAGGGCCCCATGGTCACGAATTCATGTGGGTTTTATGGGTCCTTCTCACGGGCAAACGTTTTTAATAGTAGTCGATGCTTATTCTAAGTGGTTAGAGGTTGCACTAAGGCATAGCACTACTACACAAGCAGTTATAAATGCTCTGAGGAAATTATTTGCAACGCATGGGCTGCTGGATGTATTAGTTTCAGATAACGGCCCACAACTAACCTCAACGCCCTTTGAGGGTTTTTTAGCAAGCCAAGGAATTAAGCACACATTAATTGAGCCTTACCAGCCAAGTTCTAATAGATTGGTAGAACAAAACATTCGAGCCGCAAAAGAGGCCTTGGGCAGAGTCAAACCAGGAGACTGGCAGGCCCGCATTGACAAACTACTAATGGCACAACACATAACACTGAGTACAGTTACAGGGAAAACCCCTGCAGAGCTCCTAATGGGCCGGAAGCTCCGGACCAGACTCGACAGGGTACACCCGAGTTATTCAAATAACAAGGAAACATTTAACATGGCGCAAAGCAGAGCTTTTAAAATAAACGATCACATTTATGCAATAAATTACGCAGCAGGCCCCCTATGGCTACCGGGAAGGGTCCTGGAAATAACAGGCCCAAAATCATATGTAGTGAGTCTAGGGGATGGCAGAGAATGGTGGCGCCATGTTGACCAATTACGAGACCGCCGCCCACTAAATGCCGACTGGGAGGAAGGCCCAATTCCTAACCATGTCCTTCTTATAACTACGACTATTTCTCCGGAGCCCGAACACTTAGCTTTTGATCCGGAGGCGTCACCCAGCGACAACGAGGAATCCGGTCCAGCTAAATCCAATGTCGCCATCGAGCCATTCCAGAATAATCCACAGAGGGAGCCAGAGGGAGAAAACACATCCTCTCCGGCTCTGGCCAACGCCTCGACTGAACTGCGCAGGTCAACTAGACCTGTAAAGCATCCTACGTATCTCAATGATTACGTATGTTAATGTATGCACAGGGCTAAAGGGAAAGGGATGTTATGTACTGAAGAACTGGGGGAAGTTCTCACTCCAATCCAACTAGGAATTTGAGTAGGTAAAATCTGATTGGCTCCCTGCCAATCGAGCGCTCTATTTAAACCCCTGCCATGATCCAAGCCTTTGCTGAAGTTGCCCACTGTAATCGAATAAAGAGCTGAAGTCATGATGCCTCACCTCCTGTCTCTCATTACTGATATGTAACAGGGTTGATTTACTCTCCATAGCACCTGAGGGCAGGACAAGCAGCAATGGGTGGAAGCTCATCAGCAGGCTAGCCAACCTGGAACTAAGGAGAAATTTCCTGAAAGTGAGAATAATTAATCAATTGGAAAGCTTGCCTCCTGGAGTTGTGGGTATTCCGTCACTGGAGGTTTTCAAGAAAAGATTGGACAACCATTTGTCTGGGATAGAATAAGGATTCCTGCTTTTGGCAGCAGGTTGGACTAAAAAGCCTCTACGGTTCCTTCCAATCCTATGATTCTATGACTCCTATGAATCTAGGAAAGTAAAAAAATCTAGAAATCTATGAAAATAAAAAATGCATTTACTGTCTTGGGCCAAAATTTCATACCATACAGAATTCCATTAAAATATAATGTTTGAAATGTAAAGCACAGTACATGGCTAATGATCTTCTGGAATGAAAGTGATCAGTCACATCCTATTTAAAAGCAGAGTCTCCTTATAGCCATCAAGACTGAACAAAGTTTTGCAACTTTTAATGAAATTTCTCAGGAATCATCCATTAAGAAAAAGAGCAATTTCTCTTGCATAAATCAGCCCAACTGGTGAACAAGAATGTGAGATAGTACAGTGCCAGGTATCATATAATGGCTAGGTCAACTGAAGCTGTGATGTAGATTCACCTTCACTCTCTGTGCAAGGGCAGATATGATCTTAGAAATTTTAGATTTTTTAGATTTATTATTAGAGTTGGAAGGGACCTTGTAGGTCATCTAGTCCAACCCCCTGCTCAAGCAGGAGTTCCTACACCATTTGAAACATATGTATGTTGCCCTATTTCCCTTCCAGCACCATTGAAGGTAAGGTTTAAGTCTCCCAGGTATAAATGGTTTTGGTTTTTTGGTGAAGGACAGAAAGGATATTACCATCTAAGTAATTAAGTGTGGCCCTATTTGAGAGGCTGCTGCCACAGTGGTGAAAAATATTTTTACATCCAGGATATGACACTTAACTTTTGGTATGGCTGCAAGAAACCCCTTATATTTCTCATTTTTATTTTCTCTCACAGATGATTTAAAACTCCAATCTCAATTGCCTAATTTGGAGAAGAAAAGTCTGATTTCTGAAAGTGAGTCTAGTGGCTGTAAAACGTTCTATGGCTTTTGGTTGGAAAAGTCACTGATGAAAAAAGACTGGGTACATGGTAGGGATGCTTTTTGCATATTTGATCTGTAACTCTACCATTCAGTCTTCATTTGATTTATCCTCTGTAGAGCTGGATATCCCAAGTCCATTAAAAGATGAAAGTGGCTATCTAAAGAAGATGCCGCCTTAAGGGGCTAAGTTGTAAATCCTGCTGCAGAAGAAGAATTAGTTCCCAAGTGAAAAGGATGTGACTCAATCTGCACTCCAGAAAAGAGGAAGCCTCCAGTAGAAATATGTGTTCAGTAAAAGTGCAGGGGAAGAATCCTGATTGATCAAGGCAAGTGAAAAAGTAGAGCATTCTGGATTTTCCAACAAGTCACCACTAATTTTTGGATTTTCCAACAGGTCACCACCTCTTTCATGCAATGGATGAGGGTATGACCATCAGCACAAGCTCATTAAAATTGTTTGGAAAGGTTCTTCACCATTGTAACATCTCTGTTGGAAGAGCCTTTGATCTCTATCTTGTCACTAGGTGAAAAAGATAATTGGGAAGTTTTCCATGTAATGTCAGGACGATTCTGACAGCATTCAGTGTTATTTTTCCATGTCACCTAAGTGCAAAACTAAGGGTTAACAATTTAATAATGGGTGGATGAGAACCAATACACTGAAGCTGAATCCTTATAGGGAACCCTATCACTGACTTTAAGAAGAATTAAAATCCACATCAACCTAAAATATTATGTGATTCAAGAAAAAAAGACATTTCTATTAAGGAACTCAAGTTGAGGAACAAACTTCCAATACATCTATTTCTGTAGGCGATCAAAACCTATGGTTCTCATAGGTTAAAACAGGCTTATTGAGTACCTGCTTTTTTATTTTGCCTTTATTTCAAAGTATTTATTGTTCCAGATTCTCTAATTTTATTACAATTATTTTTAGTAAATTATCCTGGCATCATCTCAGGAAGGGCATATAAAATATTTTAAATGAATTAATAAAACATTGGAATATTATCCATTGATGATTGTTAGTGTCTGATATTCTCCTAGAGAACAGAGCCACTTTACTGAGCTTCCATGTGTTTTTCATTTCATTTGTCCAGAACTGCAAAAAAATTGGATTTTGGTTCATCAATGAAATAAATAGTGGTGTTGTTTCTCTAGGATTTCTTCAGGACAAAGAAATGTCTGACATGGACCACATTGCTAGTCAGAATCAGAGCCCTATGTTACTGTGTGCAACTTCCCCGGAATAAAAGAATTGCCAGTTGAACTTACCTGGAAAAAAAATAATGCCCCATGTGATTGAACATATTAAAGAAAATTATACCTGACATTTGGGCACAGGTATTGATTGTTGATAGGATTCAGCCTGGAATGAAATGCAGAGCTTTCGGTAATACCCAGGTTCCTGCCTGGTTCCCCTTTCATCTCAGTCTATAAGCACCTTCTGTTTCTTTTCCAAAGAAGACGGAACAGGAACTGTTATTTAGCAAAATCTCATGGCAAATGAGGGCATAAGGAGCATTGAAAACAGGAACACAGAAATATAAACCAGCCCCAGATGATTTCCCCCTTTCCTGTATTCTCAACCCTGCTCCCTGATGTACTCAAAACAGACCATTTTCTAAGCAGATGTTTTATACAATAGCTATTCTTTTGTTCCATTTGGATTACTGCAATGATGTGGTGGAATCTCTGACTAGATTCCTGAAGCCTTTATCTGCCTATTCCCGATATAATGCAGTTAGTCTGGAGAGATTCTTATAAATAGGAGAACAATATTAAAGGAACTACTAACAATATTAAAGGAACAGAAATGACCTGTTTCCAGAGTCATCCTGGCTCCTTGTGCTTGACAAATGTACTCTACATGGGGCTGCCCTCGAAGACCACCTGGAAACTCCATCTGGTCCAGAATGAAGCAATGGATACAGGAATGGGGCCCTCTAAATTTGCCCATGTAACACTTTTGCTATGTGAGTTGCATTGGCTCCCAGTTTTCTTCCAGATGCAATTCAAGGTGCTGGTCATCATCTTTAAAGCCCTATATGGCACAAGGTCAGGTTAGCTGTGGGACTGCCTCTCCTAAGGACATCTACCTGGTCAGATAGGATAGGCATACTCCTAGACCCTTCCTCCAAATATTGCCATCTGATGAGAGTTAGGAAGTGTGCCTTTTCTGTGGCAGCCCCTGCCCTATGGAACACTCTGGCCCCCCAAAGCTAGGCAGTCCTCTACCCTCCTGGCCTTTCGTAAAGTTTTGAAGACCTAGCTTTTCCCCCAAGTGCTGCAATGGGGTCTTACATTAGAAGTCTGACTTGGCACCAGATTGTTTTAAATGTTGTTTTTAATGTGTTTAGCTTTGATATGGCTTTCTATGCTGTTTTAGTTTTTGATTGGGAGCCGTGCTGGCTAGGGAATTCTGGAAGTTGAAGCCCAGATACCTTAAAGTTCCCAAGAATGAGAAACATGGGTTAGTGGGGCATCTTTGCACCACAGTTAACAGGACCTGAGTGACTGGGCCAGGATCAGTCATGCTAGAGTTGGGATTAAAATTAAATCTTCATATAGTCAAGTCTGATAATAAAACTGCTTTTCCCCAGTCCCCTTCAGTAAAGAATGATTGCCAAGGGGTTCCATTCTACACTGATTAACAAATTAAAATAGAGGATGATTGCCAGGATGAGAGGAGCACAAACAAAGGGAATGTATTTGGTCATGAGAATCCAGATATTTCTAGGATCTCTTTTTCACAAAGAAATTAATATATTCAGCTCATTATCAAAATAACCTTTATCTCTTTTTATATATATACTTTCCTCTATAAACTGGTTTCAGACAGCTATTTTATTTATTTATTTATTTATTTATTTATTTATTTATTTATTTATTTATTTATTTATTTGTCAAACATGTATAGTAGTAATTTGTATAAACATAAGTAAAAAGTAACGATAAAAGAGGACAATAGGACAGTAGGACAGGGACGGTAGGCACGCTGGTGCGCTTATGCACGCCCCTTACAGACCTCTTAGAAACGAGGAGAGGTCGACTGTAGACAGTCTAAGGTTAAAGTTTTTGGGGTTTGGGGAAGAAACCACAGAGTCAGGTAGTGCATTCCAGGCATTGATCACTCTGTTGCTGCAGTCGTATTTTCTGCAGTCGAGTTTGGAGCGCTTTACATTTAGTTTGAATCTATTACGTGCTCGTGTATTGTTGCGGTTGAAGCTGAAGTAGTCATTAACAGGAAGGACATTTTGGTATATGATTTTATGAACTACATTTAGATCAGATCGGAGGCGACGTAGTTGTAAATTGTCTAATCCCAGTATTTCAAGTCTGGTGGAATAAGGTATTTTGTTGTGAGCGGAGGAGTGAAGGACTCTTCTTGTGAAATATTTCTGAACTCTCTCAATTGTATTTATGTCTGATATGCAGTGCGGGTTCCAGACAGGTGAGCTGTATTCCAGAATTGGTCTAACAAATGTTTTGTATGCTCTGGTTAGTAATGTAATGTTGCCAGAGAAGAAGCTACGCAAGATTAGATTAACAACTCTTAGTGCCTTTTTGGCAATGTTGTTACAATGGGCTCTAGCACTTAGGTCGTTGGATATGAGTACTCCAAGGTCTTTGACAGAGTGAGGGTCATCTACAAGTTCGTTTCCTCCAAGTTTGTATTTTGTGTTCTGATTTTTTTTGCCAATGTGTAAAACAGAGCATTTGTTGGTTGAGATTTGAAGTTGCCAGTTGTTTGACCATTCTGCTACATGGTCAAGGTCTTTTTGAAGGGTAGCAACATTGTCAGTGGTGTTAAATAGTTTAACATCATCAGCAAAGAGAACGCAGTTGCTTATAATATGATCACAAAGATCGTTTATGTAGAGTATGAAGAGTGTTGGTCCTAGAACACTGCCTTGAGGGACACCACTGTTGACAGGAGCAGGATTTGATATGGCACTTCCTATTTTGACCACTTGTTGTCTGTTAGACAGGAACGCAGTTATCCAATCATGTAGGGGTCCAGAAATGCCATAGGATTTTAGTTTCAGAAGTAGTTTGTCGTGTACAACTGAATCAAAGGCTTTACAAAAGTCTATGTAAATTGCATCTATTGTTTTACCCTGATCAAGTTGAGTGGTCCATATGTTTTTGCAGTGCAAGAGTTGCAGATTACAGGATAATTTTTTTCTGAAACCAAATTGTTTGGTTTCAGAAAAAACTTTTTTTATCAAACTTTGTTTGATATTTCTAGGATCTCTTTTTCACAAAGAAATTAATATATTCAGCTCATTATCAAAATAACCTTTATCTCTTTTTTATATATATACTTTCCTCTATAAACTGGTTTCAGACAGCTATTTTAACCTCCAGAGTGCCAATGATAGGAGTGCCTTTCTTTAGCAGTGGCAATTGGGTAGTGAAACATCTGCAAGAAAAACCAAGCTCAGAGAGCACCAAGGATCAGATAGCAGTGGTAATTACTGGCCCTCATTAGTGCAGTGCCGAGGGTTAATTATTTCCTTTACTTGCAAACATTGGCTGAAAATATTTCTGACCTTCGTTTAAAAAAACATGCAAAAAATAAGCCCTGAAGCTCCTTTTTTTTCCTTTGTTAGATATTTGATTATGTTTGACTAAGCAATTTCAGTATCTGAAGCAAGAGGAAAAGTATTACCTTCAATAATACAGTCTTCCATAAACCTTAGCTACATCTCTACTTCCTGCTAGCCATGGGGCAAACATGATAACAGTTTTGATGCAATCTTTAATTCCTCCAGCATTACAGGTAGTCTTCGACTTACAGCCACAATTGAGCCCAAAATTTTCATTGCTAAGCAAGGCAGTGTGAAGTGAATTGCAGCCATTTTACAACAGTTCGTTAAGTGAACCACTGCAATTGTTAAGTTAGTAACACGGTTGTTAAGTGAATGTGGCTTCAACATTGATTTTGCTTGTCACAAAAGGTGATCACATGACCCCAGGACACTGCAACTGTCATAAATATGAGTCAGTTGCCAAGCATCTGAATTTTGATCATGTGACCATGGGGATGCTACAACAGTCATAAATGTGAAAATTGGTCATAAGTCATTGTTTTCAGGCCATTTAATTTTGAATGGTCACTAAACGAACTGTTGTAATTCGAAGATGTTAGATTAGCATGGGAATCAGTTTTGAGATGTAGAACAGCTCAGCACCTTTATTGTAGCAAGCAAACTCAAAGGAAAAAGATCTGGGAAAAAGATCGCTTTTAAGGGCTTCCCTGCAACCTGGCCGACCAGTGACAGGCGTTCAAATCTGCTGTCGCTATATTGCCCAATCAGCAGTGGCTATGCAAATTTACTACCATAATGGAAGTACCGGTAGGCAGAAGTGACTTGAAAAAGAAGCTAAAGAGAGAAGGTGGCAATTGGCAACTGAGGACAAGAAATATAGTTTTCTCCTGACTCAAGAACGAGAGTTGTACCATAATTCCCTAATGGGGAAAGGCCCAATTATTACATTTTTAAAAGTCAAAATCAAAGTGAAACCCAGTGGATAATTTAATAGGGAAACCACCAACCCAGTGTGAAAATACCTCATGTAACTTCTGGAGAAGGGAAATTCAACATCAAACCAAATTTTCTGTTTTCACTCACTCTCTGATCACTAATTGGAAACATTGGTTTTGTGTGTAGGAATAAAACATTATGCAGAGATGTTTTATTTAATTTTTCCTGAAACCTGGCTCTCCACTCATATTTTGAAAGGCACAGGGTTTCTACTTACTCTCTATTGCAGTGTTTCCCAACCTTGGCAACTTGAAGATGTCTGGACTTCAACTCCCAGAATTCCCCAGCCAGCATTCTGGGGTGAGGTGAGCTGAGGTGAGCTGAGGTGGTGCAGTGGTTAAATGCAGCCATTGCAGGCTGACTGCTAGTTCAGCAGTTCAGCTGTTCAAATCTCACTAGGCTCAAGGTTGACTCAGCCTTCCATCCTTCTGAGGTGGGTAAAATGAGAACCCAGATTGTTGGGGGCAATATGCTGAACTCTGTAAACCGCTTAGAGAGGGCTGTAAAGCATTATGAAGCGGTATATAAGTAAAGTGCTATTGCTATTGCTATTCGCTGGCTGGGGAATTCTGGGAGTTGAAGTCCAGACATCTTCAAGTTGCCAAGGTTGGGAAACACTGCTCTATTGCATATCTGTGGCATTGTATAATATTCAATAACTCCATGTGTTATTTACGGAGATGATTGAAACTCCATGATTCAGAAATTATTGAGTTGCTTCTTCTACCTAGCAACCTCTATCAGAGTTCTAGACTGAATTTTTTAAAATGACTTCTCTATTTTAAACAAAATCCTGTTTGCAAATTTTTGTTGACTAAAGAGCTTAGTGGAGTTCAGAAACCAATGTATATTCTCAATAAATGCCTTTTTATCACGGTTTAGAAAGTTAAAAGAAAAAGAAACCAATGTATATTCTCAACATACATTGAGACACTTATTCACATTATTTATTTATTTATTTATTCGGCTTTCTTATATGCCGCCCAACTCCCGAAGGACTTAACAAGTTGCTCTGTCATCCAAATAGGCAGGTAGATCATTTCTGGAAAATAGGAACAAAAGATGTTTCCCCAATTACAGTAATACCTTATTATACTTGTAATACCTCAACATTACTTGAAGGTGTGTTTTTCTGCTCTACTTCCAGAGTGCTCTTACTCTTTCCATACAAATTCCATGTTATGTCAACTTGCATGTTCTTGTCGATTTGAATTTGAGGTTGTTTGTTTGTTTTTCTTAGGAGTTGTGGTTTTTCTTTTGGAGGGTTTGTTTTTAGTATGATTAATAAATTTGCTTTATTTTTATTTATTTTTAAGGTTACATAGAGAATGAAAACCAAAAGGGGGGGAAGGGAAAGACAATACATAAATAAACTTCAAAATTTAAAAATTGCATAAAAGATTTATAAAAGATTAAAAGAAAATTAGTAAGTCACAGTAGATTGGAATAACTATAAAGACATTTATATGACAATTTAACATATTAAAAAAACTAACCAAAATTAATCACAAAAACTGTCCAAAATAAAAAAAAATTAGCAAGAATTTCTATCTAATTGGAAGTAGACAATTATTTACAATAGTGTTTGGTCAATCAGACAAAACTTGAAGTTTTAAAATCTTATCTTAAAAAGAAACCTGAACATCGGATATGGCAGAAAGTAGAATTAGTTTCTGAATTAAATAAAGTTAGTATTAAATAAATCCCAGTTCATCTGGAATAGCGTGCTTTAATTTAATGCTGGCTAACTTCAGTTTTTTGGCTACTATGCAGAGGACAGAATATTTCTTCAAGTGAGTCATTTCTTAGCATAATTTGGAATATCTTTTAAAGATGTTTTTGAGTGATATAGTAGTACAATTATTGCAATTCCTTTCTTGCAAATAAAAGTTTGTTCATTTCAAATCCAGCACAATTTTTTTGTCTTTTATTTCCTAAGACTCCAACTTTTCAACCTCAGCTAAATAGTAAAATGTGCATTGTTTCAATTTAAAAAGAGATAGAAAAAAACTAGGAAACTTAGAGAATAATAATTTTGCCGGATTTTGAACCAGCACACCTGTTTACAAAGCAAGAGCTATAACCACTGTGCTGCTATTATAGAATACATAAAAAAAATTGATCTCATAGACATTAGAAAGAAACAGGATTGTTAGGAAGGCATTTTTTTAAAAAATGTTTGTTGTCCATGCGTGTATACATATTTGATGCTTTATCTTTGTAAATATAGATTCGATTCATTTTTGTATACATTAATGCATTCTTTATCACAATCAATGATCTATACACATTAACATATAAAAGAATATAAAAACAATTGGACATGTGATAATACATTATTGATGATATGTCTTGATTGCTGCCAAGGAAAATTTGCCTAAAATATTAGTGATGTTATCATTAGAATCAGAAAATAGAAACTGTATAGCTAAGATCTGGAACTTCGTTGCAATGTAAGCAAAATTAATGTGTTCCTTAGATCCAGATAAAAATTACAACACAACAGTTACATGAGTGATGGTTTCAATTTCTCTTGAACTCATACACAAGTCCATCCAAATGTGGTGGTGGTATGTGGGTGTGGGTGGGTGGGCACATGTGTGCTTGAGTATTTACCCAGCCATTTACCCAAATGTCCTTCTTCAACTTAGGGAGAATGGAGGATGTCAGACATTTGACCAGCACAGGAGGACCCTTTGGAATCCAGTTCTACTGTTGTATGGGACCCTACTGACTTCCCATTGATATCCCATATCATTTATCCTCTAAAGAAGTAGAGGTCTGGTATTATTGTACTTGTATTGTATTGTAAAGAAGTATTGTAAGAAGGAACTCAGTTGAAAAGTCATAGGAAGCTTATTTGGCCCACTTGAACTACAAGAGGAAAAGCTGGTAGGGAAAAATGTAAATTTAAATCAATGGCTAATTATTTGTCAGGCATGAACAACCAAACCCTCATGTGAAGAGTTCAGTTACGGTAGCTGTTTTGTTGCTCAAACGCTATAACAGGAATCTTCTCAGACTGACGGTTTGTTCCTGGATAAAGCCAGATAAGGTGCAATGACATTCAAGGAGGATCAACTTTGCCCTCTTGTGCCCACATAGGGATTCCAGATTATTTTTCCATTTGACTCCTTCTCCTAGCTCACCCAGCCTCTCTCCTACACCATCGGTCTGGGGCAGCAGGGCTGGCAGGGTGAGCAAAGGGAAGGGCAGCAGAGCCCACAAGTGCAGCCCACAATGGTAGGGCTTGTGGAGCTCAAGGCTGGCAGCGGTGGCAGAGTGCAGGATGGTCAAAAGGGTAGAGATGGAGGGAGATAAGCAGTTGAAGAGGAGGCAGAGGAGACACTCTCTTATCTTACTGAGACTGAGGGTTGGGGATTGGAGTGTTGCTACTTAACAACAGCAATGGGAGACTGCCAGGATTGCTTTTGCTAAGTGATGCAGTGATGTGATTTCATCACACTTTATAACAACATCGCTTAGCAATGAAAATTCTGGTCGCTGTTATCACTGTAACTCAAGGACTACCTGTACCTTTCATTTATGTTCTTTGGGACATCATACCTAATATAAATATTGTTGCTTTTTTAGTTCCAATTTTATTTTCAGAATTTTCTGGATGTTTTCATGTATTTCTTTTCAATATTTTGAGAGTATTTTAATCAACCACCATATATAGTAAAACATTCCTTCCTTGGTACCATTTACTATTCGCAGAAAATTTTGAACCAATTTTCCATCAGATTGTTGTTTGGTAAATTTTTTATTGATTTTTTTTCCTTATCTTTTCCCATTGATCTACTGGAATTACTTCTCTGTAATGTTGCATCCATTTTATCATGCTTTTTTATTTATTTGGTTTCCATTTCATATTTAAATAATAATTTGTACATACATCCTAATGAATGATCTTGATTCTGTAGAACTATTTCAAATTCTGCCATCTTTCTCAGGGCCCCTCTTTCTTATTTAAATCTGCTTTTTTATTTTTCCAATTATGTGCAGATACAATCATGGCATATTCCTTTCTTCATTAAGCAATTATTGTTGTGTCTTTAGTCTATTCCTTATATCCAGATATATGATGATGGCATATATAATAAAATCTTCCTTACTATAATTATCTTTGAAATAGAAAGTATTGGCTAGTGATTCTAGAAGTAAAAACATTGGATTTACTCTGTGTGTATGTGTGTCTGTGTCTGTGTCTGTGTCTGTCTGTCTCTCTCTCTCTCTCTCTCTCTCTCTCTCTCTCTCTCTGTGTGTGTGTGTGTGTGTGTGTGTGTGTGTGTGCATGCGTGCACACTATGCCTTCAAATCAGTATTGGCCTGGACTAGTCCCTGAAATTCTCTTAGCCAGAGTTCCCCAACATTTCCAGCTTTGCGGATCGGCGTGGGCAAAAGGTGATGGTTCCATGCAAAATGGCCTGCAAACACGTGCACATGCATGCAGCTCCAGTTGCAAGAGTGGTGTGCATATGTGCCTGCCGCTCATGCAAATGGAGCACGCACCCACTTCTTGCACTCGCTGCCATTTCCACGGCCCAGTTGCAATCCCCTCATGGCCCACTAGCAGGCCACGCCCCACAGGTTGGGGGCTTCTGGTCTTAGCAAGATTTTGGAAGTTGTTTACCATGTCTCCTATAAGCACTGCACTGAGAAGGATCTACCCGTTCTACTGAATAATACAGCTCACTTTCTATTAGATTTCTCATTTCGATGTGATTAAGCTGGATGCCAAATATATTGGATCGGAACAGTTCTCTGTGAACTGGTACACAGAGAACTGTTAGTGTACACTAAACTTTTAGTGTACACTAAAAGTACACTGTATTTACAGTATTTTGTAGATTTATAAATCATTTTTTCTCCAGGAATCAAAGATCTCACTCATAGCATTTCCTCATCTAAGTACAATAGAGTAGATATAACGCCTATCATGAAAATGATTCAAAGGTTGTAATACACTATTTCTGAAAAAACCCATTCTATCCATTTTTCTTGTTAAATTGACAAGGTGAGGTAATCTGGATGTTAAAATTGAAAATAGCCTACTGTATTAGACAGATGATCTGGAGCAGAGGTGTCAAACTCAAGGCCCGCGGGCCATATCCGGCCCACTGGGTGCTTAAATCTGGCCCGCGGGGCCGGCCTGGAAATATCAAAGGACCTATCTGTGGTGCATCTGACAGCCAAACTGGGATATGGGTGTGTGTGTGGGGGGCCCCGCGGCCCATTTTCAGCCTCCACAACCTCCTGCAGCACTGTGCCGGCCAAAAACAGGCCACGTGGGGCCTCCACGTGGCCCGTTTTCAGCCGGCAGAGAGCTGCAGGAGGACTGGATTGGACTGGATTACAATTATGTGGCCTCAAGTAAGTGCTTGATCTGGATAGAAAACAAGCAACATCCTATGTTAATACTACAGTTTAATGCCAGATTTTACATACTGTAGGTCCATTCCATTTACAATCAACAATCTATAATTGACAGCCATTTCTATTTACTATCCTGGAAATTTACCTCTGCTGTTAGATCTTGTATTATCATGTTATTAATGCTATTGTATTTTTATTATTACTTGAATAATAAAAATAAAATAATATGAATAGCTTTTCTGCCTGGAAAAGCAATTTACTATTAAACAATGGGGTCTAAATTTAGAAATAAAAAGTTTAATGGAGTATGAAGAATAAGTAATAAATGTTTGCCAGTAATATCTGGTAGAAGAGATAGGAAAGTGGTTATAATAAAGAAATGTGAAAAGAAACGTCCACCATGGCCACGGCCACCCCAGCCACACCCACTGTTATCATGCCACCACCCCCAGCTACCCACCCACCTGGCCCTCCGAGGTCAAACACCACCCTGATGCAGTCCTCAATGAAATCGAGTTTGACAACTCTGATCTGGAGAATTGCTGGGATTTTTTACTCTAAACAAGCACTCAATAATAATGAAGTGTTTTGTTGCCTATATTAAGAAATAATTATCATTTGTCTTTTGCCACCCACTGGCAGCAGTTACAACTACAGCATTTACTGCCCTCAGTTTGGACTTCAGCGGCATTTTCAGCTTCAGAGATGCTAGGTTATTAAAAATAATCATCAAATCTTATGAGATTACAAAATTCAAAATTAGCATTATAAAAATACTTGTTGATGTATTTTTCTGATAGCAAATATTAACAACTGAAAGGAATAAAGATTTGCAGTTTCCGATTTTATCTAAACAACAGGAAGCAGAATTAACATCTATATTAAAAATTTAAAGAGATCTTAGACAACAGCTTATTCAACAATGAATAATTTCATGATTTGTGGGACCCTGTTGCACTTGAATGAGTAAATGAGTAAATCGTCACATTATTGTAGCTGCAATAAGAATATTTTTCCGATGTCCTAAAATTGACACATGAGTACAACATATTGTAGCTGCAATAAGAATATTTTTCCGATGTCCTAAAATTGACACATGAGTACAACATTCTCCACACCTCTCCAATTACTAAGAAACTTGCTCTTCAAACTTAGAAAGATGAATTACATTTCATTGAAAATGTGTATAATTTTTGTATGCATACTTTCATATGCATACATTCATATACATTCAATACATATGGTATTATATGTAAACAGCGGTTACTTTTTTATTTGTTTCTATTTTACTGTTTAATTAATTACTTAAGGGCCAAATAAAAAAGTAACAAACACAATATAAAATTGTTTCTCAATCATTTGGCCAAGATCAAATTTAAGTATGAAAGCAAACTGTTCAATATGAGTTTGAGGATAACAACCACAAATTCCTATGTACAGTGGTGGATTTTTCTTTTCTTTTTTCTTTTTCTTTTTACATTATTGTGTTTGTATGTGTATCTCTTTTTAAAAATATTTATCAATTTAAAAGAAAAAAAGGAAGAAAAAGAAAAAATGAAAAAAGCATAAATTAAATAACAGATTTGCGGCCATCATAATTACAAATCTTCAGAATAATGTTAATGTAATTTGTTTCATTCAACAAGTAGTCCTTGAGTACCTGTCCATTTGTTTAGTGACTGTTCAAAGTTACAACAGCAATGAAAAAAGTGACCATTTTTCAGTTACAACCTTTGTAGCATCCCAATGGTCATGTGATCAAAATTCAGATGCTTGGCAGCTGTTATGTATTTATGACATTTGCACTGTCCCAGGGTTATGTCATCACCATGTGTAACCTTCCAGGCCAGCTTCCAACAAGCAAAGTCAATAGAAGAAGCCAGATTTGCTTAACGACCGCATGATTCACTTAGCAACTGTAGTGATTCTGTAGTGATTGCTGTGTTCCGTCCCCCCCCCCTGCAGCTCTTCGGCCGAGCTGGGTGGGAGTAAGCTCCAGCCCAAAAGCGGCAGGAAGCGAAGGCTGCCTTTGCTCCGGTGACCCTCCTCCTCCTCCTTCTCATCTCATGCGGGGTGGGGGGGCATGGCAAGGCAATGGACAGATCCTTAGGGCAGGAGAGAAGCTGCGTCCAAAGACCCTCCTTAAGCGAGCAGCTGCCTGCTGCCCACCTTCCGCATGCGCCTTTGCACCACAGCCAGCCAGGGAGTCACGAGAAGGGGAGGAGGGTCGCCCAAAGAGAAGTCAGGGTGGCAATCGTTCCTCAGCACACAGAGAGAGAAGGAGAGAGAGAGGAAGAAAGGGAGAGATGGGAGAAAGAGAGAGATGGGTGGTGAGGAAGGGAGAGAGAGAGAGAGAGAGAGAGAGATGGGGAGAGGGAAAGAGAAAGAAAGATGAGAGGGAGAAAAAGAGATGGAGAGAGAGAAAGAGAGGGAAAAGAGAGAGACAGATACCTTTTTCTCATAGAAAACAGACCCACAAAACCTGGTTAGGCGTAGCTTGGGGGGGTCATGTGACTCGGTGGGAGTGACGTCGAGTTGGCCACGCCCACCCAGGTTTTGTGGCCTGAGTGTTTTGTTTTCTCTGGGAAACGGGTCCAAATGGCTCTTTGACTTTTTAAGATTGCTGACCCCTGCTTTAGACTAATGTTGCCTACATTATCAGAAGATTTTGCATCCAGTTACATGATTCTAACCATACGGAGTCTCAGAAAATTTCATTTTTAATTGACAATTAAATCTTGCAATTTGTATTTTAAATTATTTCTTCACTACCCAAATTCTTTCCATTTTCATCTTAATGAAAATACATGTTTAGGATTGAAGCAAGGGGTAATAAATCTGAGCTAATTCTTTGTTTATGTTAGTCTGTTGATATGCTGCTTCTTACTAAATGATCTCTTGCAAATTATCTATTACTGTTCATATCAAGCCAAAAATATTTATGAAAACCATCTGGAATTCCCATTCCCATCGCAGAATCATTGTCATATGGTCCAGATTGTTATCCAAATCTGGTAACGACTCTTTTCAACTTTTCATTTGTACCATATACAGTACTAGATTTCACAAAATTGGGTTGCTTGGCATTACCTGTAGGTATGTGTGTGTGTATTTAATTTATGTAATAACTGTGATTCCATTATGACCAAAAATACATAATAACATATTTAATTCCTTTATTTTCTTTGGAAACGTTTCCATTTTTCTATCATTACTAGGAATTATTTCAGTTGCATGCACATTAGTCCAATATGTATTCTTTAACATTCTAATTCTTTTCTTATTTGCAGTTCCTGCACTTTGGAGCAGAATCCCCTGCAAATAGATACAAGTGCCCCAGAAATCTCTTAAGACCTGACTCTGTCCCCATAAATTTGAATATATAGCATATATATATATTCATGTGCATTAGCATGCATGCATGAGTGCACGCACGCATGCACGCACACGCACGCACACAGGATTGTTTCACAGATAACTATGAAATGAAAAAGACGGGGAAGACAGGCAGAACAGGTGGGCTTGAGATCCAGAAAATGTTGTCATGCCATAAGGGACTGAGCAGGACATTAGGGTTCTGCATAAGGCAAAAATATTGCTCGCTGCTTCTCTGATGCCACTGAACTGCTATTTCAGGTTCCTCCATCAGAATATACCTCCATATCAATTATAGTGCTCCTTTGACTTGTAAGCACCATTATAGCAAGCAAAGAAAAGGAATAAGAAGCCAAGAAAATCAAGTTCCCGTGAGGCAAAGGAAAACGGCAGGACGTGAGGATAGAGGAGATGCAGGTCTGCCCTCTCCATTGTCATCTGAGTCTGGTGACTCGGGTTGTTCATTATAAAGTTTTGTAGATTTCAAAATACACACATCTGCGACTGCAATTATTACTAAAAGTGCAAAAGTATAGATTAAAGGTCATTTTACTGTTGTTTCACTGCAGATTCATCTGAAACTGTTTCTCTTTTGCATAGAAGCTATTTTGTCTTCTGAAAACAGTTTACGATTTCTGTTCAACTGGACAAACACATCTCTCTGAGTTACCAGGGTTTTATTTTGGCATTTCTTTCCATACATGTCTCTTGTGTGACAAAAACTTCACAGAATAGTAGTAATTTCTAAAATAGCTCAACTGAATATGATTCTCAATAGCACTCATGACTTCACACGCATGGAAATACAAACATGTGATCTGTTTTTTCATTTAGCATCATGCATTCATGAAATACTGTATATATATATATATATATATATATATATATATATATATATATATATATATATATATATATATATATATATATATATATATATATATATATATATATTCATATTCATTTAGTGAATAGGAACAACTGATGCTGAGTTTCCAGGTTTCCAAGTAATAATTCATCAAGGAAATTCAGGAGAAAGCTCATAGAGGAAAATCAAAGAAACATAATCTCTTCCTATCCCTCCACACTCTACTTTTACACACACATATATATTACGGTACTTTATAAGAAATGTGCACCAACATGATGCCTAAACTGAGCCTTAGCTTTTGATCTTGGGTACTATCTTACCACGAAAGAAGAATGCAAAACTGTGATAAATGAAATAAACAGTTGTTCTAGTTTGGGAGCACTTCTGGATCCAGCCTTGATCTTGGATGCTCAATAAATTTTAAATGTTTAGCTGCCTCACATTACAAAGAAATTGAATCTAGATGCCAACACTATAAAAAGAAATTTCATGAGAGGAGGAATGCATGCGAAGTAAAACTAAATAATGCAAGAAGCCTTTCTAATTCACAACTGATGAAATATCAGACATATCAGATGAAATAACAAGCATATAATCACTTGGAAGGCTTCCTAATTACTTTTCCACCAGACTAGAGTATTACATACTGGGTGGAGATTTCACTGGAATTCAAGGGAATTAATAGATTTTTGCCAAATTTTGTAATTAACCTCAAATCAGATAACAATATCACTACTGCTATAATGACAATCTAAGGACAAGATTAGGGACATCAGAAGTTCTACCCTTTTCAAATTGAATTTGGTAATATTGTGGATCCATTGGCAATGATTATCCAGCCAAATATACTCACTAGGCTGATACTAACCCATCACTGATTATACATAGAGCTGCAGAGTCTAATACCTCATGGTCTTAAATTTACAGTTGCCAATCAATTTGACAGTGACCATTTTGTAAATATTTTATATTTAATAACATTTGATAGCTTTCTGATATCATCACCCCATTTTCAACAGCAAGAGATGAAGTTACCTTAAAATATTTTCTTATCTTGAGGTTAAGATCATCAAATTTATTGTATCTAAGCCAGCTATGATACTCACATAGCAACTGTGAGAGGTATCACCAATGGGGTTGTTGAGAACTATCCATAAACTGATTGTTTGGCTTCAGCCCTCAATAACTATCCACATTATCAGAAGATATATCTGTAAGACTCAAGCCTGGTTCAGTCATGATTGTCAAGAAGTCAGGAAAGATCTGAACTAATTTTCCACACTATAATTTTCTACTGCATAAGGCAGAGGTCTGCAAACATGGCAACTTTAAGACTTATGGACTTCAACTCCCAGAATTCTCCAGCCAGCATAGCTTGTGGGAGTTGAAGTCCACAAGTTTTAAAGTTGCCAAGTTTGAAGACCTCTGGATAAGGGAATTCTGGCTAGGGGGACCTTTGCACAGGTTCGTGTGGTGCACCAATTGCGACCCTATCTGGAGAGGGAGGCTTTACTCATGGTCACTCACGCCCTCATCACCTCACGGCTGGACTACTGTAATGCGCTCTACATGGGGCTACCCTTAAAGAGTATCTGGAGACTGCAACTGGTGCAAAATGCAACTGCGTGAGCTGTGGTGGTGTTCCAAGATACACCCACGTTACACCCATTCTCCGCCAGCTGCATTGGCTGCCCATTAGTCTCCGGATGCAATTTAAGGTGTTGGTTATAACCTTTAAAGCCCTACATGGCTCAGGGCCAGGATACCTCCAGGACTGCATCCTACCACATACCTCCCTACAACCGGTTAGGTCCCACAGAGTTGCTCTCCTCCAGGTCCCATCAACCAAGCAATGCCGGTTGGTGGGACCGCGGGGGAGAGCTTTCTCTGTGGGAACTCCATCTCTCTGGAACCAACTACCCCCAGAGATCCGGATTATCCCCACCCTACTGGCCTTCTGTAAAGCCTTTAAAATATGGCTTTTCCTGCAGGCGGGGTGAAATAGAGACCAAATGAGAACATCTTGGGTCTCCCCATGCACGAATGATGGTTTATGTTTTTTTTAATTTTTTTAATTTTTTTAATTTTTATTGTTGCTTTTATAAATTGTTCTTCTTTTTTGTTGTTCGCCGCCCAGAGTCCCGCGGGAGTTGGGCGGCCTATAAGAACGATTAATTACTAAATAAATAAATAAATAAATACTTTCAGAATTACCGTACTAAGATTGAAGCAGAGGTATAAGCAGTGGCTCCATAAAAAAAAGAGAGAGAGAGTTCATGGCAGCAACTAATAGCAGTTGCTTCTTTAAAGAACTCTGCCGTTTTCTGAAGACCAATAGTCTGTCTCTTCTGAATATTTCATGCCATTCCTCTCCTATATTAGATTACTTTGGAAAGAACCCTTGTTATCTTGTGTACCCAGATAGAGCTCTTCTTTCTAGATTTAGACTTACATGTGAACCCCTTAATACCATGTCCCCCAGTTTTATATTCTGAAATAACTGCATCAAGGAAGGCTCCCAGTGGTGGTTATATGACTTACTAATTGTAAACATTAATTTAAGTTGGTGACCACTACTACTATCTTCCTTATTCACAACCACAGACAATTCCAACAAAATCTAGAAAGATGGGAGCTTGGCTATTACAATTACAATTTATTTATTTATTTATCAAATTTCTGTACTGCCTATCACACTTGCATGCCTTTGGGCAGTATACAAATAAAACAGTAAAATCATATAAAAGCCATAGTTTACAACAAAGTTAAAAACCAGATTAAAATAAAATTAAAAAGATTCGGTTTGTTATATTGTGTACAAACTCCATCCTATTATAAGCTATATTGTAGTTGCTAATAGTTACCGTATGTTGCCTTAGTCTTTGTTCATGAGAGCAATTAGCAGTTGTTTTCCTTCCAGGGAATACCTGAAATGTAGCTAAGGGAATCCACCAATTTCTTTCCTTCATTTATCCTGAATTAAAACAGTAAAGCTGATTTTAGTCACTGACTATGTTATAGGGCAGAAGAGGGGTCACTGATCAGGGTTAGGGTTATCAGATATTTGGAAAAAGACAGATATGTTCTTTTTTTGTCCTCATTTTATCCATCCAGCAGGCATAAAATTAAATATTGTCCAGCTTTTTGAGTTCTGTATCTTGGGGTTCCTTTTTTTTAAATGGACTGTTTTCATAATAGTAGTCATCCAAATTTTCATGTATATGAATTTTGTAAATTATCTACTTCCTTCTTTTCCTCATCTGTTGGTAGACTCAACAGCCTAGATTTATGTTATTTGGTTTATTTCCCAATCCAAGCAATCAGCTTCAATCCAGTCCTTCTAATCTGTGGTTAGTGTATTCTAAGGTAAAATTTGAAAATCAAATTGTCATCAATTCTATGTTATGGCTAGCCAATATTCTTGAAAATAAAGTTTTACTGGAAAATATTGAAAATGAAAAACCAGTCTTCTGAAGTTGGAAAAGATAATTTCATATACATTTTGGGCCTAAATTTCGATTACCACCTTTAAAGTCCTTCATGGCAATGGGAAGAATGATCTTGTCCATTTACATTGACCCATCACACCCAGTCAGGCAGGGAGGGTATATTATGGACCCTGTTGGTTAAAGAATTTCAACTGGCAGAGTCAAGAAAGAGAGCCTTCTCTGCGGTTGCCTCTATGGAATATTTTGCCACAAGAGGTTCAGCCTTCTGGAAGAGTGTAGAGACCTGGTTGTGCCAACTAGCAGGAAGATTGAAAAGTACCATGTAACCCTGGGGTGGGTTGGTGGCTTGAGGGCACTCCCTCTGCCCTTTAATTTGCATTTTTAACTTATTTTATTCTTCACTTTGTTTTAATTCTATTTTTAATTATACCTCTTTTTATGATGTTGTGGTTTATATCTGTAAACCACTCAGACTCCCTTGGATAGTGAGATGGGCATGTTTAAATTTGATAAATGGATATTTTTTTTTGCAGTTTTTTAGTATAATTTTTGTTGCAGATGTGAAGAAACAGTCAGTGTGTCCTCATTTTCTTCCCATTTGTCCTCCTTTCCAATTGTCTGTCCTTCTTTGCCTGTTCTGATATCTGGTAATCCTAATCACAGTAGCCAATTTTATGCCACCATATCTTCTGTATCAGGGGCGGGTTCCTAATTTTTTTACTGCCACTCCGTGGGCATGGCTTATTTTGTGGGTGTGGCTTGCCAGCCATGTGACCGGGTGGGCATGGCTTCTCGGACTGCTGAAGGGAGGGGAACTGAGATAGGTCCTGCTGCCCATTCCCCCTCCCCTCAGCAGCTCAAGAAGCCTCGAACGTGCAAAAATGCCTAGGATCATCACCGTGCATTCGTGGCTTCTCGGACTGCTGAAGGGAGGGGAATGGAGATAGCTCCTGCCGCCCGTTCTTTCAGCGTCTCACACGCTCCCTCAGCCATCCTCCCCTGCTTGGACTCACTGTGGGGTAGGAAGGCAGTGCATGAGCAGTGCCGGAAACTCAGCTTCTGGGCATGCGCAGAAGAAATATTTTTAAAAAAATTAAATTTTTTTTTAATGGTGGCGCATAGGCTCCGGCAACCGACTGCACCGGTATTGTGACGTCACCAGCAGGCTGCTACCGGTGCTATAGAGTGGACCGCACTGGTAGGAACCCACCACTGTTCTGTATAGCACTTTAAGGCAGCCGTGTGGCTAGGTTTACAGAGGGACTGAAATGAAATTATTTCCATTATGGTGCTTTGTAAATAATTCAGAAGAAGTGCTTTGGCTCTCCACACACAACAGAAAATGTATCAAAGACAGGAGAAAACTGTGTGATAATATTTGGGGGGGGGCAATCTTTGTTAAGAACAATATGCTTACCTGCTAAAGCCTTTGAATTAGAGGATTCTGAAAAATTCTGAGTTACTATGAATGAATTGGATGCTGGAGTGTCTGTGTCAGAATAATTTGGGGTTCCAACTCAAGCCAGAGTTGGGTAAGAATAAATAAAATGAAAGCCAGGCAGCTGAGAAAAGGAGAATTGTTTATTCCCCAAAGCACAGAGGTTTGCCTATGGAGGAAGCTGCAGAGAAAATGGGGTACAAAAGGGTTGTTTTATAGGGGAGCTTGTCCTAGGTGTGGAAGTGTGCACATACTGATTCTAGGGTGACACTTGAGGGGCATGGGTGTGTGTAGGTACATTTAATCTATGATGTTTATTCTTGTGAACATGCAATTTCCTTGGGAGACCATTTAAAATTAACTCTATTTGTGTTTACAGACCTTCTCCTTTTATACGTGGAGTAGGTCTGAGTAACTTATTTGGGGGATTAAGGAAGTTTGAGTAAAATATTTTCTCCCATTTGCTATTTTTAATTGATTAACTTAGTTTCAGCTTGACTGGAGAAATAGAATTAAGTGACCGGAAGATTTATTTCTGTTACAGAGAATGTGTAGGGAAACACCCAGTCTGGCAGGAGAGAAGCCTCAAGAGCAGAATTAGTCTTGAGTCCTTGCATAGTCGCAAGAGGACCGGAACTGACACCATCTGCCCACACCCACACTCACCCTGCCACCTTAAGCTCTATATATATCTTTATCTATCTGTTTCAAGGCTAAGGCTGGTGCTCTGGGGAGAATATAATAATGAACTTGAATCTTCTACATTAGGTCTGGTTACTTGTATCTAACAGAAAATTCTAAAAGCCTTTTCAATATCAACTGCTTTGAGAAATTATTTGCTTATTCACAGAGACTTAGAAAAGAGGCGGGGGGGGGGGGGAACTAATCACAACTGGTATATTTTCCAGGCTCAAATTTTGTAATTTTTAGAGTGCAATCTCCCAATCAAATTGCTGGGCATATGTGAACTTCAGCTTCATTGAATAGCCCCTTGTCCTAGAATTTTAAGAGAAGGGGGGAAACCCTGTCTACCGGCTCTAGGTCATACACCCCTTGGTCATGTTCCCTCTGCCCCCATGTTAGTCTAAAGCAGTTTTGACACTTGCAGGTGTAAGATGTGCGGACTTCAATTCCCAATTCTAGGAGCTGAAGTCCACACATCTTAAAGTTGACAAGGCTGAAAACTCTGGTTTAAAGCATCCCAAACAGTTTACTTTTTCTTCTAAGAAAGCTGTTTGCCCTCATGATTATGCTAGATATGCATGATTCAGCATTTTCTGTTATATCCCAAACTGTACAACTGTACACCATACTGTACTTTTGTATAAGGGCATTACTATGTTGGCCTTTTCAATTTTCAATCTCTTCTTGTAATGATAGGATGGAATTTGTCTTTTTCACTGCTGCCATGTGAATAGTGGAAAAATTCACTATGAACCCTCATTCTTTTTCCAGCTCAGACCACAACAGCAAAGATGTGATGCTGGAATTTTGCTTAGACTGCTTCTTACCATTGTTGTTGAGTTCACTAATTCAGTTACTTCCAACTTTTTCTGACCAGAACAACATTGTTTTTGCTAGGTTTATCAGTAGATGGCACTGTGTAACTACTGATCTCAAATCAGACAGTACATGCAAGTAAATTAAAACCTTAAACACAAGAGATTATTATAATTAAGTATACTGAAATAAGTGAGATTTAATTATTACATATTAAATATATTAAAATAAATTGGCCTAGACTGCTCTATGACAAAGTTCACACTTGTTGCTAATTCCTTTATTATGATTTGTTGAATAAATGGTAATTGGCTGAACTCATAGAAGAAACTATATATATTATTCCAATTTTGCATAATATAATCTGCATGCCTTATTGTTCCTCTACTGTAAAAAGCAAGAATGATATAATGTCACTGGATCTACACTGGAGCATTTAGGACAGTGTTTCTCAACCTTAGTAACTTTAAGATATGTGGAATACAACTCCCAGAAATCCCCAGCTGGCATATCTTAAAAGTTGCCAAGGTAGAGAAACACCCATTTAGGGGAATCAGCAGATGAGAAGGTGAGGTCAACATTCTCAAAACTCTCCAGCAACAAAGTTCATTTTTGGCAAACTGTATCCTTTGGCTGAGTCTTTATGTCTAAATGGATTGTCTCCATCAGCAGACAAAAATTAATGCAAAAGATGTAAAACATGAGTGGAGAACTAAAGAAACCCAATAGTTGCACACTCCATAAAACTGTTGCAGTTAAGACACAGGTTGCACCTAAAGACAGCAGTGTCATGCTCTGCCCACAGCTTTCTAGAATATAAGAGCTGTGGACCAATGAAAAAAAGCAACAAACTGCAGTCAGTGTTTGCTGTTCTTCTTACCCTGTTTCCCCGAAAATAAGATCCTGTCTTATATTTTTTTGAACCCTGAAATAAGTGCTTGGCCTTATTGTCATGCACTCCAAAGCCCGATTGGGCTTATTATCAGGGGATGTCTTATTTTGGGGGAAACAGGGTAGGTGGATGTTGGCCAAAAATAATAATAATAAGCTTTTCAATTTTGAGTGTGCTGAGAGAATAAAATCTATTCAATGTTAGGGCTTGGCAGTTTTTCCAAGCAGTTGGAAAATTATATAACGTCAGCCCTTCGCACAATACAGGTGATGATTTCCTAATTTCAGGAAGGGGAGGACTTGAAAAACAAGCAGAGGTGTAGAGTTCCCCCCCCCTTCCTTCCAAATCTGAAATTTCCTTCCAATTACAGAGGTGAGAAGGAAATCTGATATATCCTGTGGCAGGAGCCACAGAATTATGCCCTTAAGAGGAACTTCTGGCAGCAGCCAAAACAAAGTTGAAAGTCAGCACTAACTGGTTCAAACTGCAACTAACACAGGCTGAACCAGTTGTGTCTGTTAAGTAAATCATTACAGAACAGAGTTGTGGCTGTGTTTTGTTTTGTTTAGTCAGCTATGTGGAAGATAGAGTGGGCCATCCTACAACTGCAAGGTGGATGCCTAGCTAATCAACCATGGAGCAGACTGAGGAAATAGCATGTGGATCAGGGGTGGGTTCTAACTTACCTCACTGCTGGTTCGCTTCCTCCTGCGCCGCGTGGCAAAAAATCAAAAAAATTCCTCCCCCCCCCCAAAAAAAGCCAAAAACAAGATGATGACGCATGCGCAGTGCTGAAAACTCGGCTTCTGCGCATGCTCAGAAGAAAAAAAACCGGGGGGGGGGAATAAATAAAATATTTTTTAAAAAAATTAAAAAAAATTAAAAAAAGATGGCGGCCTCCATGGACCAGCACCGACCAAACTGGTTCTGTGATGTCATCATGACATCACCAGCAGTTTGCTACTGGTTCAGGCGAACTGGTCCGAACTGGGAGAAACCCATCTCTGATGTGGATATGTGGAGAGATTAAAGAATTCAGGAGCAAAATATTAATTATAATTAATTTTAAATATGTTCATCTACACACTATAGAAAATTATTTGTTTTCTTTGAAATGTTTGTTGCTTCTTCAGCTTCTTTGCAGATTATCTTACTTATTTGGTTAGAGAGGTAAAATAAATTACTCTTTACTTGATAGGGACAAAAAAAAGAGGGAAAGGGAAAAAGCAGTGTCTGTAAAGTCATTAAAATGATAAAATGTATCAGAAATAGAAAATCATTTTTTTTAGTTTTAAATTTTTATTGGAGTTTTTCTTAAAATAAAATACAAATTAAAATAAATGGGAAAATGAGGAAGGGGGAAGGGGGGGACAAGGGGAAAAAGCAATGACTTCCCCAAAAAAATTTGATGCCATAGTAAACTTACAATCTCTACTTTTTACTTTTATATAATTACTAAGTACTAGAAATCCATTTTCTTATTTAAATAATGTGAGTTTGATACTGTGGTTTCAAAATCTGCTACTCTGCTAATATTCTTTCTAAAATCTAGGCAAGAATTCTTGTCTAAACAATTTAGTAGGTTTATTATTATTTTAATTTCAAAATTATACTTGCCCCTCACAGCTGGAGTTTAAGTACTAATATTTCAGAGTTTTTCAAATTCAGAATATCAATAATGTTCAGGAAAGATTGGAAATCTAGCAAAATATGTGAACTATTTAGAGAGAAACATAGAAAACTGGGAGTTGAAAAAGGCCATGGAGTCTGAGGGGTTTTTTTATTTCCTTATTTATGTTTGCTTGTTTGTTTGTTTGCCCTGATGGTTAAAATGCAGAATTGCAGGCTGACTCTGCCCACAGCCAGGAATTTAATCCTGAGTGGCTCAGGGTTGACTCAGCCTTCCATCCTTTCAAGGTCAGTAAAATGAGGACCCAGATTATTGGGGTCAATATGCTGACTTCATAAACCACTTAAAGAGGGTTAGGATTAGGGTTATCCCAAGCATTTTAAACTCAGATTGGCCCGCTACCTCTGCTGGAAGTTGGTTCCAAGTTCCCACTAGTCTTTCTGTGAAGTAATACTTTCTACTGTTACTTTTGAACTTCCCTCAATGACAGGTTGAGATTATCTTCCCTGGTTCTTGATTTTTGCCTAATATTGAAAATACTGTCTTCTATTCATATCCTTAATATAGTGAAAGGTTTTATTCATGTCCTGTACATATTCAATTCCTCCAATCTCTCCTGATCTGTTTTTGTCCCTCAGACCTTGTGCCATTTTTGTTGCCAGTCGCTCAATATTATCATTTTTAAGGGAAGTCTCCAGAATTGGACACAATATTCTAAATGGGGCCTGACTAATGCCCTATATAGCAAGATTAGGACCTCCTTTCTTGTCAGGCAGTGATTTTATATTGCCTGTTATATGTATATGCAGGGAGAAGCATCCCTATCTAATATAATGGTTTATTCCTGAGCACGTGATTGATATGTTCCTAGTACGCATGAGTACATTCCTTTCTCTGTTCTATTCTTCTGTTCCTCGCTTCTATCGAAGCAAGACGTGCCTTTTTATATCAGAGATGTAGACTAATGAGGATTTATTGTTTTTGTACCAAATAAATATTTTTACTTAGAACTTTAAACTGCGGTTTCATTTCTAATGTCATTTCTCTTGCTGGTGATCCATCCCAGAATTTTGTTCACCTTCACAGCTGCCTAACCACACCATTTGTTCATTTTGCAGACATCTGCTATGAACACACCTCAATCTTTTTCTTTGTTGTTCTGTCTTACACTGTACCTCCAATACCATACCCTGCCAGAGGATTCTTTTTCCCCATATGTGCATGATCTTACATTTAAGAGCTTACATTCAAGAGGACTATCTAGAGCAGAGGTGTCAAACTCAAGGCCCATGGGCCGGATCTGGCCTGTGGGGGTGCTAAAATCTGGCCTAGTCCGCGGTGCCTCTGCCGGCCAAAACGCGGTGCCTCCGCGCGGTCCATTTTTGGCTGGCAGAGTGCTTCTGGAGGCCGGGGAGTACTGTGGAAAGAAAGAAGGGGAAAAGTGCATCTTGAGCCTGTGTCAAACGCCCACCATGACCACAGCCACCACGGCCACCAACACCATGGCCCTCCAAGGTCAAACATAACCCTCATGCGGCCCTCAATGAAATTGAGTTTGACACCCCTGATCTAGAGGGCTCTCTTGGCATAAAATAAGATGAGACAACTGCTTCAGTGAGAATATTTGGGGTGCCATCTGGAAGACAAGCAAATGAGACATGCAGTTGAATAGGAAATGCTTCAGCAAGATGGTCTTTATTTGCATAGGAGCATCTCCAGGTGAATCTTGTCTCATGTAAATGAGCACCTGTATATGTATACAAGGATCAGTGTAGAGTATACAGTAGAGGTGAGTTTCAGCAGGTTCTGACCAGTTCTGGAGAACAGGTAGCGGAAATTTTGAGTAATTCGGAGGACCTCTGAACTGGCCACACCCCCCATCTATTCTCTGCCTCCCAAGTCCCAGCTGATCTGGAGGAAATGGGGATTTTGCAGTAACCTTCCCCTGGAGTGAGGAGGGAATGGAGATTTTACATTATCCTTCCCCTGCCATGCCCACCAAGCCACGCTACGCCCACCAAGTCACACCCACAGAACTGGTAGTAAAAAATTTGAATCCCACCATTGGTATACAGTATAGTTTTAACAGATTAACAGAGTTGGAAGGGACCTTGTAGGTCATCTAGTCCAACCCCAAGCAGACCCTACACCATTTCTGACAGATGGCAGTCCAGTCTCTACTTGAAAGCTTCCAGTGATGAGAGAAAAAGGGAGGGTGTGATCAATGGCCCTAGCCCAGGGAATGTAAACAACTCACTTCTGTTTCCTGGACCAGACATTCAGATGAGTATTTACCTGACAACTCCAGGCAGGTGTCTGAATTGGAACTTAGATTTATTTTCAGGTATACATCAGCCCCAAGATGTGACAGATCAAGAAATCAACTCCACAGGAAAGCTAAATCTACTTTGATTAAGATTGGCTATAGTAACTATATATTTTTTTTTATTTCTATTTTTAATTTTTTGTCAGATGATGGACATGTGTTTATCCCAAATATATTTAACCTGGTCAGCATCTTTTTCTTCTGTGCCCCTGGAATGTAATTTTCATCGTCCTCAGCCCTGAAGAAGGCAGACTTATTAGTGATAAAGCAGGACACAACAGAGCTATGCTGATGATATGCCAGAATTGTGCAATAGGGCATGACTGCTCAGTCAACAGTAGTGTAAGTGCTTTAACTTGATGGATTGTCTCTGATTTAGGACAAGGGTGAAGTAGTGTAACAGTGAAAATGTAGGTTCTCATCCTCACACCAATTGTCTCTCTAATACAATCTGGAGGAATCTGGAGGAAGTTACATTTCTTGTCATTACAAAGAAGAGGAGAAAAATTCTAAATAAAAGTAATGCTTGTAGTGGCACCAGCAAAATTCATTCTGGCATATTTTTCTGCTGACTCAAGGAAGGGTGGATATCACTTTAACTCAGCAGTAGGGGAAGGCCCTTTCTCTTTCAGTGGCACCAGTCTTAAGTATTCATTCAAGAAACCAATTAGTTCCTTTGTTTATATTCAATCTGTGCCTGTTTCTTATATTGTAACAGTAGACATATAGTTACCAAAGCTCAGCTAACTTTGACTCACTTCTGAAGAAACATGACTATACTACACAAAGCAAATTATTATTTCAGGGATATCCCAAAACATTTGTCAAAAAAAATCAGAACACCAAATACAAGCTGAACAGACAAGACCTTCCAGACGACCCTCACCCTGTCAAAGACCATGGAATACTCATATCAAATGATCTAAGTGCCAAAGCCCACTGCAACAACATCGCCAAAAAGGCTTCAAGAACTGTTAACCTAATCTTACGTAGCTTCTTCTCCGGTAATATCACACTACTAACCAGAGCATACAAAACATTCGCCAGACCAATCCTTGAATACAGCTCATCTGTCTGGAACCCACACCGCATATCGGACATAAATACATTAGAAAGTGTTCAGAGATACTTTACAAGAAGAGTCCTCCACTCCTCTACTCACAACAGAATACCTTACGCAACCAGACTTGAAAGCCTGGGCTTAGTAAGCTTAGAACTACGTCGCCTTCGGCACGACCTAAGCATAACTCATAAAAATATCTGCTACAACGTCCTTCCTGTCAACGACTATTTCAGCTTCAACCACAACAATACATGAGCACACAACAGATACAAACTCAAAGTGAACCGCTCCAAACTTTACTGTAGAAAATACGACTTTAGCAACAGAGTAGTTAATGCCTGGAACTCACTACCTGACTCTGTGGTTTTGTCACCAAACCCCCAAAACTTTACCCTTAGACTGTCCACTGTTGACCTCACCCGATTCCTAAGAGGTCAGTAAGGGGCGTGCAGTGCACCAGCGTGCCTACCATCCCTCTCCTAATGTTCCCTCTTATCAGTACCCATCTTACGTATATAAACAATGTTATATCTATGTATATTACCAACACGTACTTGACAAAAAAAAATAAATAAATAAATAATAAAATAAATAAGTCCTGGTTTCCACTGTCAGAAATGTTTATGTGGGAATGGGAGTTTCACTGAGGGTCACCCATTCTTGAGTCAGCAAAAACAATTGATTAAGTACCAGCAACTCCTAATAATGATATACCTGTACATAGATTTTTTTCCTCCAAGATTTGTCCCTTACTTGATCCTTCAGATCTTCCATCAATGTACCCATTGCCTCTGCAATTGCAACTGTAACCTTCCTGCTGGTTGTCCCCTTCTTCTCTTTCACCTTGCCTTGACTTCTCCAGACAGCTAGTTCTTTGGGGTCCTTGGTGCTCTCTGAGCTTGGTTATTTTCTTACCAAACTAACATCACATCTAGTTTGGTAATAAAATGACTGCAAAAGAAGAAGAAAAAACAGCCAAGCTCAGAGAGCACCAAGGATCCCACAGTTCAACCTTGAGCTACATATTATCTTCCATTGGTAGCTAGTTCTTCTACTGCCCTAAGTATGATAAATTGAGCATGATTGTTTGAGACTTAAATGGGTTGATTTGTTTGATTACCCATTTGTTAATTTTTTTGAGGGGGTGCTATCCATGATATTCTCAAAAGTCTCCTCCGACACTATAATTCAAAAATGTCAATACTCTTTTCTATCTTGTTTCTTTAAAGCCTGTTTTTAAAGCCTATATTTTATTTCCATAAATGTTACAGGGCATTTGTTATTTATTATTCTGATCTTTTTAGGTATAAACAAATCACAGCACCTGAATGTATCTTCTATCTAAGGCTTTCACTGCTACTCAAGTACTAGTCTACATGTCTTGACTCCTGATTCTTCTCTGTTGATTGATCCTAAAAAGCAAAAACTACCCAGCCCTTCAGTATTTTCATTGTTTATTCTTAACTGCTTACTATGCCTGTTATTAGTTTGGTCTTCTTTATATTTAATCTTAGACCCATTTTTTTCACTGTGCTCCTTGAATTTCAGTGTTAAAATCTGCAAATCATTTGCATTTTCAGCAATAAGAGTAGTGTCAACAACACAGCACAGGATTTGAGATTTCTTCCTCCAGTTTTAAAGTCACACTCATCTTCTTCCAGTCTCATTTCCTTCAATATACATTCCATATAGAAGCTGAATAAATAAGAGATGCCTTGCCTTACTTCTTTGCTGATCTAAGCCAGGTTGTTTCATCATCTTCTGTTCATACTGTGGCTTCCCAGCTTGTATATAGAACAATGAGATGTTCAAGGATTTATATGTTTCACGCAATCAGAGACCTTTCTAGAATTAATGAAATACATATTGACATCTTGGGTATTCTTTGGCTTTCTTAATTATCCATTGTGACCAGTCTTTTCTAAAGCCATCTTGAACATCTAGTGATGGCGAACCTATGGCACGCGTGCCACAGGTGGCACGCGGAGCCATATCTGCCGGCACGCGAGCCGTTGCCCTAGCTCAGCTCCAACGTGCATGTGCACTCCAGCCATCTGATTTTCGGCTTGCACAGAGGCTCTGGGAGGGTGTTTTCAGCTTCCGGAGGGCCTCCGATAGGCGGGAGAGGGCATTTTCACCCTCCCCAAACTCCAGGGAAGCCTCTGGAGCTTGGGGAGGATGAAAAATGGGCCTACTAGGCCCACCAGAAGTTGGGAAATGGGCCGTTTCTGGCCTCCAGGGTGGTGGGGGAGGCCATTTTCGCCATCGCCAGGGATTGAATTATGAATGTGGGCACTCGCGCATGCGCGATAGCACGTGCGCACGTACTTTCGGCACCCGAGGAAAAAAAGGTTCACCATCACTGATCTAGCATTTCCCTTACGCATGTGGGATTCTAATCTGTGCTGGATGATCCTAAGTATTATTTTGTTGGCAGGTAAAATTCCGGATATTCTCCAATAGTTGCACACGCTGATATATCTCCTTTCCTGGATATATATTGATACATAGATATATGTATCTCTTCCAATCTGTTTGCCCCTGGGTCACTCTCCAGATTTGCTGGCATAGCTTTATGAGAACCTTCACTGATTTTTCTTCGTTGCTTGACATATTTCTATGAATGTGGCATCAATTCCTATAGCCTTCTAACTTGGGAATGACCAGAGTTCTTGATCTATCTTCATCTTCTCATACTAGAAACTTTTGTAAAGTAGGGAATTGGATGTTGATATCTTTACTGTATAGAGCTTCTGTATACTCCTTCCATTTTTTATTTTTTTAAATCAGTTATGATCTGTTTATTGGTATCCTCTACCATACCTATTTAAAGTTGGATTCTCCTTTTGAGTTTAGGGGTTTTGGGGGGGAAGATTTTCTTTGTTTTTCCATGCCTGTTTCTATCTTCAATACCTTCAGAGATGTTGCAATACTGTTTATTGTCTCTTCTAACAGCTGTCTGAAATTCTTTGTTAAGTTGCTTCCTGAGATCTTTGTCTTTCTTGAATAACAGAGTTGGAAGCAACCTTGGAGCTATATTGTTCTGGACAACTGGCTGTCCAATCTCTTCTTAAAAGCCTCCAGTGGTGGGCCACTCACAATTTCTGAAGGCAAGCCACTCGTTGTTTAATTGTTCTCTAGGTTGCTTTTCTCCTTGATTAGTTTCTATCCATTGATTCTTGTCTTGCCTTCTGGTGCTTTGGAAAACAGGTTGACACACACATCCTTCTTTGTGGCAGCCCCTCAAATGTTGGAACACTGCTATCATGTCATCCCAGTCCTTATTTTCACTAGACTAGACATACCCAATTCTTGCAACTGTTCTTGTTTTAGCCTTCAGCCTCCTAATCATTTTTGTTGCTCTTTTCTGCACTCTTTCCAGCGGCTCTACATCTTTTTATAGCATGGTGACCAAAACTGGAAGCAGTATTCCAAGTGTGGTCTTACTAAGGCTTTATAAAGTGGTACTAACACTTCATGTGATCTTGATTCTATCCCTCTGTTAATGCAACCTAGAATTGCGTTGGCTTTTTGGCTGCTGCCACACTTCTGGGTCATATTTAAGTGATTGTCCATTAGGACACCAAGATTCCTCTCACAATTACTGCTATTGAGCCAGGTTTTCATCTAATTTGTATCTGTACATTTGGTTTTTCTTGCCTAAGTGTAAAACCTTACTTTTGTCTACATTGAATTTCATTTTGTTAGATAGGGCCCATGTTGGCTCTGGCTTTTCTTCTTTTCTTGGCTATTTCCGCCATTTGTTTGGACATTGTTTGCTTTTTTATATTTCTTGATTTTTTTGTAATCTATTTTCACATTCACAACTGAAAGAAGCTGGGCTTGACAGGGTAAAATGGAGAGCACTTGCCTATAAAGTCACCAAGAATCAGACATGACTGAATGGTTAAAACTACTACCACCGTACTTTTCACATTCATCCTTAACATATTCTTTAAATTCATTGTGCAGATCCTCTGCATTGCTATCAAAGTAATTCCTTATGTTCTCATTGACAACGGTTGGTATATGTTCAAGATATATTGTAGAAACTGGATGGCTCTCTTTTTTTTAACTTCAGCTTAACTGGGAACTTGCACAGGAGCAATTAATGATCTGTTCCACCATCAGTCACTGCCCATGTCTTGGATGCTATAACTGAGCTCCTTCACCTCCTTCTATTAATAACATAATCAGTTTTATTTCTACCTATCCCATCTAGTGATATCCATGTATATAGGCATTGTTTGAAGACTATGTTGGCAATGAAGAAAAGAGTAGATTGCAGAAATGGGTAAGTTATCCTGATTAATTTCAAGTTCCTAGGTCATATGGTTCAAATATTTTTTTCAAATTTGGCATTGCAGTCTCCAACCACAAGCAACACATTTTGCCTGCATGTTCTGTCAATTTCAAACTGAATTTAATCACAAGACTCATTATCCTCTTCTATATTAGTGGTGGGAGAACAAAGTCGCATTCTTTCCTGACTATGAAAACAATGCCCTTTCTTGTTTTCCATTCCTAAATAGTACACAGCGTGACCTTTTTACTGAGAGAGTCCAATTCAATCCATCTCAATACAAATCCATCAATCAATACAATGATGCCCAAAATGTCAATGTACAGTTGATGTCAGGCACGAAAAACCAGATCCACATGTGAAGGTTCAAATTAGCTGATTTGTTGCTAAAAGTATCTTCTCAACTAATGGTTGAGCACCTGGTTAGAGTTACATAAGGGTCAACAGCAATCAAAGAGGGTTGGACTTAGTTCATCTGTGGCTACTAAGGATTTTAAATTCCTCTTTTTTTAGTCCTCCCCTGGCTCTGACAATTTATTTTATTTATTTAGCATATGTCAATGTTACATTAGCCAGGAGACTGCAATGCTAATACAGAGTAGTGTTTTGGCTGTCTAACATGCTAGTCCATTTGGTTCATGTTTGTGCACTTTCCAAGATGCACCACAGGGATAAGCTAGTTCCACCAGAAAGCAAGACAAATGGGTGTCTCATCTGGGAAGGTCCAGCACCTGCAGGGTTCTGATCATCTGCAAGAAGCTCTGGCTCATCTTCCCACCGAAGTGGTACCTATTTATCTATTTGCATATAACATGCTTTCAAGGTGCTAGGTGGACAAAAGCTGAGGCAAGTGATAGGAGCTCACCCCACCATATGGTGCTAGAACAAAAACCATCTCATTAAGCCACTGAGTCACCACACCTCCGCCAATCATTCTCAAACAGTGAATTCATTTCATTTTTCACTGTATAATTTTACTATGTTCATGCTTTTTATATGTCATGTTCCCATTGTAATTCCATCTTTGCAACTTCAGATTTTCTTTCCCTGCATGGCAATATCAGCAACTGGATGTCTCCAAATCTAGCCACATTATAAACACCATTAATGTTTCAAAGGATGTTTAGGTCTTTCTCAGTAGCATGTTGAGTGCCATTCAAAGTTTGGGGCCATCATCCAGTACCATATTGTCAATTGTTTTATATTTTCTATCCATGTGGTTTTTTTGAAGTACAAGAGTGGTTTACCCTTGCCTCCTCCTCTGCAATATGAATTATATCTTTACTATCATCACAAAACTGATCATCTGCTTCTGGCAGCTCCTATGTCGCTGCTGCCCAATAATAAGTGTTGGGTGACCCTATATTCCCAACTTATCCCTTCCAACCCACCACCCCCAGCACCCCAATAGCATGTGGAAGTTTTATAGTATATCTATGATGATACCATTGGTAAGTCTGGAATTAAGTTGCCCAGAAGTCCTTTTCAGCTATAAAATAATGTATTTCTATAGTAAATTCAATGGACTTTTCCTTTGGTGAATAATTGACCCACAGGTTGGAAACTTTATTGAAATTAACCCATTCTTGGGGATCAAAATTTCCCTCATGCTGTGTTTTATCCCACTTCAGCCCTGAACTGCTTAACGCAGTGTTTCCCAACCTTGGCAACTTGAAGATGTCTGGACTTCAACTCCCAGAATTCCCCAGCCAGCATTTGCTGGCTGGGGAATTCTGGGAGTTGAAGTCCAGACATCTTCAAGTTGCCAAGGTTGGGAAACACTGGCTTAACTCCAATAAAGGCTCTTTCCTCCCATTTGCTGTAATTATCTTCACTCATCTCTGTATACTATGGCCATTCTCAGTCCCATCTCTCTTTCCAATCATTGTAGTCATCTAACTTAACTAAGAGGTAATAAGGCAACAACGTCTAACATTTTAAATGCTTGAGGTTGTCAAAATTGAGGAAAATACTATTGAAATGCAGGTACCATAAAGACGACTTAAGCCATGTCACTTATGGGCTGGGAAGAAACTAAAGAGGATTACTGGAGGGGGCGGGGCAATGTTGAAAGATGAGGATTGTGCTTTGATTAGGTACAAGTGAGGAAGACCCACAAGTTTTTCCTCCGTGGTGCCTTCCCTTTATGGGTTAAATTACAATTCCCTTTCCCTTCAGATAATTTTATTGGCTACACCTGATCTTTGCTCAGGTAGAGCAAAGTTGCTCGGAAAGCGGCACGCAAGCTGTGCCCTTGGTTCCCACGCAGGCCAAATGGTGAAGCAAGAATAAGAGTTTTGAGAAGGGGAGGGGGAAGAAAGAGTTGAGTAACGTCGGTGAAGATTGGGACTATTCTTCGATTTAAACTCCCAGAACTGCCACCTGACCGTGCCTCATGACAGGGACCGCCCTCGGATCTAGGCGTGAGGAGCGCGTCTGCTGCCAGAGGGAGAGCTGCTGGCCGGTGCGGTTTCTCCCATGCCGGGAATCTTTCGGCGGCTCTGGGCACGGGACGCTTCCGACAATGGCCCATAGCGACGAGGGGTAGAGGGTTGGCTCGGGGACCCACCGCGCGCCGCCCCGATCTCTCGTCCTTCGCCCCTCCCTGTTGATTTCTGCTGCTTCCCAAGAGTTCAGCGGCAGATCGACTCGGAAGTAAGCCGAGGGGCTTACGCGCAAGTGCACGTGCGATCCAATTCCATGGGTCTATGACGTGAATTCCTTTCCCGCTCGGACTCTCCGGCAACTCAGCCGAGGAGAAGGGAGGGTAGAGTGGGCGCGTTAGGAAGGGAAAGGAAAGAAACCGACGAAAGCCCAGCGGAGACGGAGTTGAGCTGACCCGAGATTGAGAGCCGCCGGGAAAGAATAGTCCTCCTCCTTCCCGTCCTAGCTATGCAGTCGCCAACTCGGACGCGCGTGGTTTGAAGGAGCAAGCGAAGACGCCAGGTGGGTCTCTGCCCCGAAGCAGCTGCTTCCTCAGAAGTTGCCCCATTCCCTCACAAAGTTCGTTTAGCTCGGTTACTCCGGATCTGCCACCTCGTGGCAGGGGAGCTAACGTAAGAAGAGCCTTGCAAAACGCCTCCTTCGCGACGAGGCGCGCTGGGCTAATAACTTGAAGCGAAAAGTTACTGGTTGTAGTTTAACCTCGCCCTAGCCCAGCCCACCCCGCCGCCAGGCCCCTTGGAAGGTCGGACAGAATCGCCCGAGGACTCTCAGAAGCCAGGTTTGCTTTCTTTGCCGAACCCGACATCGCTTTCCTTATTTTTCTTCCAAGAGCTACTGACTAGATGGTCCCAGTTAATCACCTCTCCACCTGGAACCAAAGCTCTGGATTCTGTTTCCTTTGCAGGGGCTAAGAAATTGGATCCAACTTGATCCTGCAGAAGGCAAGCCGACCTGAATAGACCATGCAAAACAATCAAAACAAAGCTAAACTCCTTCATAATCCGGCCCTGCAGCCTTTACAGTGGCAGAGTGAACATAGAGAGGTACGGGTGACTGTCCAGAGCTCAGCAATTCAATCCACTGCCTTTGCTCCTCCACGAACATCGCTGAAGAAGACCTTGGTGGCCGTGGATATTGTGTGTTTACTTGTGGGTGAGTGAAAGATGGGGGCTCTGCAATTTCTACGTACTAGTACATGACAATTGTTTATCACGAGACGTTTTGCCACAGAGGAATGAGAAATAAGAAGGAATTAAATAGTCAACTTCTCTCCACAATAGAGGTGACGGACCAGCTTATTTTGTGCTCCTACTGCTACCTCCTTACGCATATAACTGGGCATTCTTGCGTCTGTCGTGTTTCTTGTCTGAACCAAAGAGAACTGGGAATCTCCAGCTTCCCAGACTCTGGTATCATTCACTAAGTAAAACCATATCGTCTAGAGTTCCCACCATATTGTGCTTGGCTAGAAATAGCTAGAAATGACGAAGGTTGCAGCCCAACATATCTGGTGGCTAATGGAGTATGGAAGGATTCTTGCAGTTGAATTGGCCTTTTTCTGAAAATCTAGAAAACAGAAAGTTGAATCATTTCTGTTTTCATCTCTGGTAAATTGGACATGCTTAATTTATGTGACAGTCCATTTTATATTGGGTTTGGATAATTGGGAATCTGGTAATACAGGACCAAGCTTGTTATCATATAGAAGAATCAGAGTAACCAGTACTGGGTGCTCCAACTGGGCATACCCAGCTGTTATGTCTACATCAGTCCAAGGCTGTTCTGAGTTGGAACATGCAGCTGAAACCGCTGCTCAGATATTCATTTAATCCTCCACAGAGGACTTTAATTTAGTCCTTAGCATCTGCTGTGGAAATTATGTCACCATGAATCATAGTTGGTCCATGGCTGGGATGGAGCAGACAGCTCTTGAGCAAAGTCAAGTCTTCTGAAATAGCTTTCTGATAGGGTGTTAAGTTTATGACACTCAGTTATCAGGTTCACTTCCACTTTCTTGCTCTGCAAGTGCTCTGCTATAGAGGTTGCTGTTGGGAAAGCAGTAACAGTGGGTGGGTGCCACTTCCTACAAGATTTGTGGGGACCACGTGGCAGTATCAGGAGAGATTGCAATGGATGTCACTTTGCCCACTCTCCCCTCCAATGAGAGAAACATCCAATAAGTAGTTGCTTTCTCGCTAACACAGAAACTGCCTATAGAATGGCTCCCTGAAGGTTGAAGAGATCTGTCAGGGAGGCCAGCTGTATAGCCATTGGTAAGTGTGGCACTTTTAGGAGTACTAAGAACCCTCAGGCACAGGCACCTTTTCCTTTATTCAAGGGGAGATGGCCGTTTGGAAGTCAAAACAATTTCTGCACATTTGTGCTTCCTGGTTAATGATCTTCTGCTTGTTGGTTAATAATTGTATAGAGATGAGAACAAATTCTTGAGAAGAATGGGCAATCACAGCAAGCAGAACTTTAATTCTGCGCTCTACCCACTGATTCGCTTCTCCCCTAGGCATTTCCCCGACCTCCTACTGGAATCTTCTTATAGTTAAGCCTAGCTGTCAGAAAAAAACCCACCTAGGGAAGAAGTTTGAAAACTTTTTCCACAGGGCGCTTTCTGCAACTATCCACAAACCCACATGGATATTAATAACAAACAAGAGGGTCGGACCCCTTTTTGGTAACATCTGATTCTGCCCTGTGGAAGTAAATCTTGGTTATAATATATGACGAAATACCTGGAGAAGTTTTGGTTCAAAACAAAGGGCTATTTGAATCCCATCAGAATTAAGCCTAGGATTTGGGTTGGATGAAATTTTTAGAGCCATTATTGCAGGAGACGTCCTTAAAAAAAGGAACTGGGCTTTATTTTTCCTTGAAGACATTTTGCTTCTCATCCAAGAAGCTTGTGAAGAAAGCTGCCAAACGACCACCTCCTCTTGAAGTCCAGTTGCCTTTTGAAAAAGCACCTTTGGGGCAACCATGACCTGGATGACTGAGAATCTCCATAGACTAAAAAAAAAAGGGAGCTGCAGGAGACCAAGTGATAGTTTAAGATAACGCACTTTTGCTGTTCATGGCAGCAAAGATCAGGTTTCCACTTCTGCTAACCATATGGTACCATCAAGTCCAGACTCCAGTGAACTCAGTTCGGTCATATTTCTGCCTTCTGACATTTCCTAAGGCTCTATCCACACATATGCAAAGTTTATTATTGCCTCCGACCCTAGAGGCTGCTTTTTAAAGTGAATGTGGTATTTTCCAGGAAGTTTAATTCTATATCCTTGTACCAGGTTTTGTGCTCACAAACAGCCTCAATTTTATGCCAGATGATTCAGAATAATAAGGAAACTTTCAGACAGAACGGATGAGGAGGGAAAGCTCAGTTTAAATCCAGCCCATCAGAAAATTTTGGCTGCTTCCTTTTACAGTCACCTCCTGGCAGGGTTTCAGCAGTGAGGAGGACAAGAGTGAGCTCGGTACAAAGAGAAGTGTTTGGTGCTTGGAGACAGATGTACGCCCATCAGAAAGAGCATTCATCAGAATGGCACAAGGGAATGATAGAAATAGAAAGACAGAATCCTAGGGCTGGAAGGGACGTTGGAGGCCCTTCTTGTCCCGTCCCCTGCCTAAGGCAGGAGCCCTTATTTAAATTCTTATGTCCTCATTCCAGGGGGATATTCCATTTTTCCATTTCAATAAGCCACTTTTTTTTCTTTCCAAACTCTGTTGTACATTTCTGAAGGCTAAAGGGTTATGTTTCAAAACACAAAAGCTGAGCCCAGTCACAGTCCTGATTTTGTGTGTGTGTGTGTGTGTGTGTGTGTGTGTGTGTGTACGTGCGCCCTTATGTTACTGAAGTCCTTGAAAAAATTCCTAAGGGACTTAGAAAGTGACCTGGTTGGTCTCCAAAGAAGACTTATTTTATTTTATTTTATTTTATTTTTTAACTAAAAAGTTCTGATATGAAAACGTAGCCCAAACTGGATGGTCTGTTGTGTTCCAAGTTGACATGGAGCCTGAGAAAGCAAAGGGGAAAGACAAGAAAGGCAGACTGGAGCAAAGGGAAAGAATTATTTTCACTGTTTGCTGCTACTGTAGTGATATCAGTTTTCACTGACTTGAAGGAAGCCTGTCTTGGGGGACTTTTAACCTCTTCAAGGCAGTCTGTTTTTAATAATAATCACAAGCAAGTATAGAATATTGTCCAGACAAGAACAACTCCTATGTGCCCCAACTAGCACACACACACATACTTTAAGTAAGGGAATGATGTTCCAAGCCATCATGGAGGCAGCAGGTTGTGAGGCTGCTTTGAAGTATTCAAAGACCTTCAGATCTTTTATCTTGTAGTTCTTCGAACAATCTTGTTATCCCCATCATGCAGATAAGAGAAGAAATTGTCTGAGGTCACCTAATGAGTTCCTGGCAGATATGAATTTTTAGTGGCTAGTTGTAGATTTGGGAGATCAAAGGTATCACTTCAGTTCACAACTGCAGCAGAACAAGCTATAAAGTGTGTGACCACATTTGAAATGTGACTCTATCTTTACAAGTGAAGCAGAAAAAAATTGGACGCTAGGAAAGTACCCATTTTTTTTCTCCCATAGAATTAGCTGTGAACAGGACCAGGTTTCTGAATGAGAGAACTGCATACTATATAGCCTTATTTTTCCAATATAGTTTAATAATTAGGAATTCTATGTGGGAATTCTGGAAGTATTGTAACAATATTGGATTGCAGTCTAATGAGATCCATTAGGAAAATATCCTTTTAATAGGTATACAACAAATCTCAAACAAGCAGCCTATAGAAGAGAATGTCTGCAGAAATGAAATAAAGTAAGATTAACTGATTCTAGGCATATTTAGTCACAGCTTGAGGGATGGGGAAATCTGATTTGTCCCTAGGCAGAGTAGCTATTGTCTTTGTAACAACTTTGAATTAGATGTTTGCAGATAAATTTCCTAGAAGACTGTACTTGTTCATAAGTTGTAAGAGATGGGATCTAGACTTTCTATCTCAGACACCAAAATATCTTTTATCACTGTAGAAACTAGTCTTAAGTATCAGTGCTTCCTTAAGAGTCCCCTGTCCCCAATATATAGCCCAGTTTTTTGTACTAAAGGTACATGAACATGCTAGTTCTCCTTGTGTAGGAATTAGGAATGGAACCTTCATAAACATCACAGAGATAGAAAATGATACACTGTCTACCATATGTCAGATGGAAATAGGCACACCTGTTTTAGATTTCATTCAGAAATAGTTTTCCTGTGTGATACGTATACTGTCAAACTATTAGCATGTGCAAACATTTATTTTAAAAAATTGGAAATTGTTCAGCAATGGTTGCTTTAGAAAAACCACAAGGCAACTGCTGCCCTCCAGTATCTGAAATGTCAAGGATCACTTTGAATAAGGAGGATTCATTTTTAGCTATTGCTGCTAACCTCTGTGATGGATAGTTGTTCTGTCTGGGTGCCCATTATCAAATAATAAAGCAGGAATTCTACATAATAATGTGCACCATATGATATAGTATTTGTAGAAAGTAGTGCAGAATCTTTTTGATACATTTCATTGGTTCTACCGTGTTTCCCCAAAAATAAGACCCTGTCTTATATTTTTTTGAACCCTGAAATAAGCGCTTGGCCTTATTGCCATGCACTCAAAAGCCTGATTGGGCTTATTATCATGGGATGTCTTATTTTGGGGGAAACGGTAGAATTTTAATGTTTGAAAAGAATATTATAAAATTTCCATCCAATTTCTTCATAGTTCATAATTTTATAAATGTCTATTATTCCCAGGCAAGTGTGTATCTATAGTCAGAGGCAGATAAGATAATGCCTTTGGGACAGATCTGGGTGAAAGGCAGAATTAAACTTTGTTTATAAAGCAGGTCAGTTTGAAAGTTTGGGTGATCTTTCCTATAACACTGGAATTCTGGGAAATTGGGGGTCTTTTCATCCATCATGTTGTATCAATAATCCTTTTTTGACTCTATACAATTTTAGCCCAGCATTAGATATATGCTAGAGCCAGGTTGTTGGGAAATTTGGCCAGACCCTAAGAAGGAAATTTGCACCAAGATTGTCTAGGTCAGGGGTAGGCAAAGTTGGCTCTTCTATGACTCGTGGACTTCAACTCCCAGAATTTCTGAGCCAATCATGCTAGTTTAGGCATTCTGGGAATTGAAGTCCACGAGTCATAGAAGAGCCAACTTTGCCTACCCCTGGTCTAGGTGGACTGACATGGATGGCTAGTAAGGAGCTGACTTGTTCAGGCCACTACTTCATCTGCAGAATTTGACAGAGATCTGGAAGGAGCAAGGGTTCAGGTTGCAGGCAATTTGGCAGACTGGCAGTGATAACAAGGTTGGCTCAGTGGTTGTGGGCAGGAAGAGGCATTCAGAAAGTATCTCAGATAAGAATTGGATTGTCCCTCAGATGATGACCAGAAGTACTTGTAGCTAGCAAATCTCAGGGGGCAAAGGGGGCAAAATCTGTTCCCAGAGAAGAAAGATTCTGGTTTTATCCTCAGCTGGAACTCCAGACTGCTTCTGTTTCTGCAGCTGATCCCAACGCAGTTTTGTGAGCATCCTCCAGCCTCCCTCCACTGCTTTCCTACTTTCAGTTCTTCATGAACCTTCTCCTCCTTCCCTGAACTCGGAAGACATCGCAGGCTGAATTTTGCTCTCCTGGGTGTTGCTGTGAGAGGGGGCCAGACAGGCTGCTGCCTGTCTTCAGAGACCAGGAGTAACACCCTGCCAAATAATGTCAAAAGAGTGTCACTCAGGGCTCAGAGCAAGCCCCTCTTTGTCGAGCGGTTGAACTGTAGGAGATAGTTGCTTTGCAGTTGAAGGCTGGTTTCATGCATTGTGCTAAGCCACAGATTGTTTCTATCATGGTTTGTTGAGGAAGCTAGAATCTGTCTTGCAAAGAAGCAAAACAGTCGTGGCTTATTTCAGAGGTGGGTTCCTACTGGTTCGGACCGGTTCTATAGAACCGATAGTAACTTGGCGGCCTGGGTTGCTAGAACCAGCAGCAACCCAGGCCTGCCACGCCCCCAAACCGATTCTCTCGGTGGCGCTGTAGGCACCGCCATCTTGTTTTTTACTTCTGTGCATGCGCAGAAACTTTTTTTTAAGTCCTGCGTGTGCGTGTAAAGTGTGTGCGCCCCCACGGCGCGTCTCTGAGTGAACCTGCAGTAAAACAAACAGGAACCCACCGCTGGCTTGTTTGGCTTACTTTGTTTCCCCACTTTTTTAGCTGCTCTTGTTTTGCACTTCTAGTGAGTCTATTAGAGGAGAGCGAAACACACAAACAAGCAAACCATGTCCCCCATCTGCTTTGTTCTAAGCAGAAAATGGAATACATGGTGCCTTAGATGAATGTGTGCATCCAATCAGTTCTTCAGATGGGGACCTTCAACCTGGTGGAACTGCTCAGCCAGTCTCACTGTTTGTTGGGGCTGCACGTGGGCAGTTGGCCAAGAGAGGCAATGGGAATACCTCAGGGCGCCAAGAGAAGTGGATATTAATAGCTCCCTCCATGTGCCAGGGAAGATCTACGTGCATGGCAGGACTGGGGCACCATATAAGGTGAGCTTGGGGGGAGGGGGAGATGATTGCAAGAGATGACTATTGTGGGAATCTGGAAAAGTTATTGTGAGCTAGCAAACAGAAAATTAGGAAAGGGGGTAGGAAAATTAGAAAATAGAAAATTAGGAAAGGGGGTAGGAGGAAAATTTGGATAAGGCTTAGGAATATGTAGCTTCTTAGAAATACTCATCAAATAAAATAAAAAGATTGGAAAGACACATATTGGCATAACTGAAACATGTGAGGCAGGCTTGTGTATGACCTCAAAGGATCAGGGGCTGTTATTAGCCTCGCCCCAGAAAATCAACATGTCATCCCTGAAACCCTACTGCTAGCTATCCCATCTCAACCAGCAGCTGGGGAGGGAGGTAGATTCCATTGCATTTCAATGAAGGAATATGCTCAGGAGCTCTCAAGGGGGCGGGGCAGGCCTTGCCTTATTTTTCTAGTATCTAATTCTAGGTTTGTGGTTCTGGTCTCTGAGTTTTTGGTTGGTTCACTTCCATCATGTTCTACGTACTGTTGTCTTCGTTTTTTCTCCTCCTGCTATTTGCTACTCCCAAAAAAGACAAAAGAGTTGGATTCCCAGGGGAATCCAGTTGGCAAACTGGAGCCTTATCAAGACATTCTAGACCTAGAGAAAGGGAGAATACTTGGGGGGTGGGGGAGTGCAATGATGCATATGCCCAGCTCAGCTGTCCCTTCAAGGCTTGGGTGGTTGACAAAGAAACCCTGATTGTCATCCTGTGGCATTCTCTGCCTTGATGACTGTTCTGTCCCAGCTGTCTGCAACTTGACTCTAGTTGATTGCAAAAGGTATTTCTACTCCTGCACAAACCTCATTTTCTTAGTCTACCTGAATCCCATTCTGGTTCCTAGGAGGCTCCAGGTTCTATTAGGTAGAGACAGTGGTGGGTTCCTACCAGTGCGGTCCACTCTATAGCACCGGTAGTGGCCTGCTGGTGACGTCACAGTACCGGTGCGGTCAGTTGCCGGTGCCTGGGCACCCCCATTTTTTTTAAAAAAAAATTGTTTTATATTTTTTTAAAAAAATTCTTCTGTGCATGCCCAGAAGCCGAGCTTCCAGCACTGCGCATGTGCTGCCTTCCTACCCCACAGTGAGTCCAAGCAGGGGAAGATGGCTGAGGGAGTGTGTGAGACGCTGAAAGAACGGGCGGCAGGAGCTATCTCCATTCCCCTCCCTTCAGCAATCCGAGAAGCCATGAACGTGCGGTGATGATCCCAGGCATTTTCGCACGTTCGAGGCTTCTCGAGCTGCTGAGGGGAGGGGGAACAGGCGGCAGGACCTATCTCAGTTCCCCTCCCTTCAGCAGTCCGAGAAGCCACGCCCACCCGGTCACATGGCTGGCAAGCCATGCCCACCCGGTCACATGGCTGGCAAGCCACACCCACAAAATAAGCCACGCCCACAGAGTGATAGTAAAAAACTTAGGAACCCGCCCCTGGGTAGAGAAACACAGTTCAGTCATGTCACGATGCATTTGATTTGACTTTGTTTTTGAGCATTGGGCAAACCAAACCTTGTGATTGGTAAATGGTTGTTTTTCCCTGAGATACTAAATGAATCTAGTCTCAATACTGTAGTTGATTCAATCCCAATTGTGGCTTAGTGCATTGTGTCAACTCAACCAATGACGTGCCAAAAGTGCATCTATTAAATATTGTGATAAAACCATACATTTGGGAAACTGTTTCCCGAGTTCAAGTCTAGGGGCAATTCTGCACTACTGTTGTCCTGTGCTGATGCCAGCTGAACTCTAAGCTAATTTGAAGAAATTCTATGCAGGTTGGGACATTTCAACAGCAACTTGCCAGGAATTCAGATTGGACTGCTGGCTGCTATGCACACTCTCTCCCCAGACAGTTCCCCTGTTGCTGTGCCCTCCCAGCTTCCCATGCCAGGAAAGCCATTGCCAATCGCTTTATTTTCCGTGGGAGGGAGAAGGGAAAACCAAAGAAAAGCTGCAAGAAATGCAAGAAAGAAACTATTATTCTACCAAATCCCTGTATAGGTGTGCTTTCTGATACTTTAACTTTGAAAATAGTTTTTCAAAAATTTATATAATTAAACAGAAGCAAAAAATTGTTTTGAAAATGGGGGGAAATGAAGTTACACTGGTGAGAGTAGCATGCTGATCCAAAATGGTGCCCCAGCATTCCTGCCACTACACACAGCAACCAATAAAAATGCAAGGGCTTGCTTAGAAGAAATAAAAGTGGAGCAAGCAACTTGGACCTCATCAGTCCAACAGGCACAAGCCAGAAAAAAACCATGTTTAATGTGTAACCAGGAAACACCAAGAGGAGTTGCATTTGAAGATGATGTCATCTGTTTTTGCCCTCCAGAAATGGTGGGTGGACAGGTGGCCTATGGTTATGACAGGACAACATGGCTGTACAAATGCTGTATGCCCTTGTGGCTGCCTCACATGCCCTGCCTTTGCTGTTCTTCCAATTCTCCCTGCTGAAATATCAATACAATGGTTTAGAACAATAAATGTCAACCTTGGTGACTTTAAGATGTGTGGATTTCAACTCCCAAATTTCCCAACCAGCATGACTGGCTGGGCAATTCTAGGAATTGGAAGTCCAGACATCATAAAGTTGTCAAGATTGAGAAATGCTAATTTAGAAGCTATTGCTGTATATATATCCATTGCACTGAAAGCCAGTGGTTTAGATAGATGATGATCCTGTTCTACCTATGTGGCTGGTGGCAGCAGAAGAGAGTTTGATCTGCTGCCTCCAAATAAGAACTTCACCATGTGCTTAACCCCATGTTGGAACCAAGTTGAGCCATGTTGAGAGTCTAGAAATAGCCCTAATTTATCTGGAAAACCCAAAGTTGGGAAAATCTCATCAGTAGCATTTTCATTTAAAAAAAACACCCTGTTAATGTGTTGATTATTCAAAATGCAATACTATTCCTGGTTATATTGGGCTGTAAGTCCAATCAATTACAAAAATGTCAAGATTAACCAGACTCTGAGCTACACAATCCTTTTTAAGTGTGGTTCAGTGATTAGAAAAATGTGTTCTTAGCAACATTAGCCGAGACAGTATGGCTCCAAATACCCAATAGCAGCAATTGACAAATGATGTGTTTCAACTTCTGTTTGTATTGGGGGGGGAATGGGCAGTCAGTTTGGGGGTGGCTGCTTTACATGCTCAGGCTTCCCAAAATCCTACTCTGGTTGCTAAATGTGATAGAATCGTACAGAAATTGATCTCGGGTATGGTAGCTAGCCTATCCCTCAGACTGGGATGGAGATTCTTTGTGCCAAGGGCCCAGAGGTGGGATAAGTGACACCCATTCCAAGGTTCCTGAGCAGAAAGAGCCACAAGGCATCTTGGCTCAAGGTTTACCTGCTTGGTTTCACATTCCACTTCCTTCTGTGTGGCAAGCAGAATTCATCAGCCCTTCCCAGGGAATCTGATGACAGTAGAAAGAAGAAGCAGAGAGGGGGGATGGAGGCCGAAGTAGCAGCAGTTGGTTCTCTGTGGCCATTTCAGTTCAGAGATGTCACAGTGGCTTTGAGGAACATAATCCTGCTCCCTTCGACTCTGCCCATTCCCGTTGCGTGCATAAGCGCACAATCGTGCCTACCGTTCCTGTCCTAATGTACCCATATATTCATACCTCTTCTACTCTTATTCATGCTTGTAATATTATATATATATATATATATATTCAATCATGTTTTACTGTTTGTACTTTGCTTATATTCATTTATGCTTGACAAAATAAACAAATACAAATACAAAAATACTCAGAAACCTTCTTAATGTTAAGCACACTTTCCCTGTCCTCTCCATTCAGTCAAATCCCCCTGACAAGAATGCCATAAAATCATTCTCAAGGTAGCTGCTGGTGGAAGAAGAGTCTTGTATGATAAAGTCTATGCTCTATGACAGCATTTCTCAACCTTGGCGAATTGCATGGTATGTGGACTTCAACTCCCAGAATTCTTCCAATTCACCAAGGTTGAGAAATACAGGTCTGCTCTATGAGAAGGGTGCCTTCAAGAGTGAAAAAAGCTTCTTCTCATATAAGTGTAGTAATGCCTGGGATAGCCAATTAATTATAAAACAAAAATACTGGTTAGTTTAACATTTCATGAGGGTTGTTTATGCATAGCATGTTGGGCAAGCCTTATTTGACAAATCATGATTTTTTTAAAATGGCTTAGCACAAGGTGTGAACCAGGACAGAGACTATAAAACCACCATAATTTCAGCAGCAAATTTTCCTTCTATCATCATTCTTATTTCTTTCCCCGTGGTTTGGGTTAGCCTCCCACCTACCTAATTTTGTTTTCAATGCATCCAACCATTCATTTGTTCCCATTTTTTAAAAAAATGTGGATTGGAATTGTGGGTAGGCTTCTTGGTAGTAATATGGCTCCACTCAGACAATGCACTTAATTAGATTACTAAATAAGGCCATTTTCTTGGTTTGTACATACAATCCCTTGAATCTTCTTCAAGATTCAGTGCCAATAGAAAGCTAACCAGGGAGAAAACAAATTGCAGCATGTTAGGCTTGTATCTGACCTAGCTAACCTGAGCATAACCAGTGGATGTTAACCAATGGGCATCAATTAGAGCTACTTTTTCCCACAAATGTAAGGCATTCCTCAAACTCACTTTGTTTTTGTTCAGCATTGAACTTGAAAGCAAAAAGATTTTGGCTGAATGTGGCAGAGATGCATTCACCACCTTGTTTAGTTATCTGCAAGTGAGGAAAAACATATGAGACCTAGAGAGACGAATTACAACTACAATGTGGTTTGGTTTGGTTTGGTTTGGTTTGGTTTGGTTTTGGTTTGGTTTGGTTTGGTTTGGTTTGGTTTGGTTTGGTTTGGTTTGGTTTGGTTTGGTTTGGTTTGGTTTGGTTTGGCTTGGCTTGGCTTGGCTTGGCTTGGCTTGGCTTGGCTTGGCTTGGCTTGGCTTGGTTTGGTTTGGTTTGGTCTTACATACCATGTAAATCCAGTCAGCAAACCCCAACTTCATTTCATTTCATTCCCTCGCTCTAATAATAATAGCCTACCTTGTGTACATTTAATTACTGAGATAGAAAGTGCATTTGCATTTTATGATGGTGAGCCACAGACTTATTGCTCCCTTTTTTCCAATGAAGCTCAGAAAAAAAATCAGAAGTTTTGCTTTTCTTAAACTATGGTTTGCCTTATCACCTCATCCCAGATAAACTGTTGTTAGTCTTAAGCTGTGGTTTGTTGAAATAAACCATGGTAAAATGTATACATTGAGACTTGTCTCAGATTAGTATCAGATGACATCTTAAGAAGTAGTAAATCAAAACTGTAATTTTTTAATTCCTTTGCAGCTGCATTCAGGGAGGGAGGAGAACTTAAGTTGCAGAAGTGCTTGTCCTGAAATCTAATCCAGGTTTAGATAGTAGATGGGTCTCAACAGAAGGAATAGGATAGAAATGAGTAAACTACAATATAACATATAGAGAGATATTTATTTTAAAGTTCCGAAGGAAAATCCTGCTTGAGTAGGGTGTTGGACTAGAAGACGCCCAAGGTCCTTTCTCAGTCTGCTATGCTTATTCTGTATTCTAAAACTCTTATATGTATTATTTATTAGCAAAATGTCCATAATGGCTACAGGTGCTGCATACTTGGGAGGAAGGTCCTGTGAGTTGCATGAACATTGTTGGATATATTTCATATCCATGTAGATACTGTCTCGCTGTGTATTCCCCCCACCCACCCTATCCCACCACAGGGCAGCATTTTGCATTTCTCAGAGCAAGGAATACATGCTGGCTGTTTCTTTCTACAGGAGGAATTTAACCTAGACAGGAACTATATCTGTCTGCTTACTGGGGATCAGCCAGGCCCCCGAGAATTAGGCCAATTTTGTATTTATATGGATCCATATCTTATATAAGTCATGTCATAATTATATAAGTCATGTCATAATTATATAAGTCATGTCATAATTATATAAGTCATGCCATAAGAAAGTTTAATAAAATAAAATAAATAAAATTTAATAAAATGTAAGGACTAGAATTGTTCTCAATACATGACAGCTAATACTAATACTTCTGAAAAAGTACCAAACTGGGAAAGTACACGTGTGTTGTTTTCTTTTTCCCTTTGTGGGGGGTCTTTGGTGCTCTCTGAGCTTGGTTGTTTTCTTGCAGATGTTTCATTCAGTTGTGGGTTTCACTTACCTTCGTTACTGGTTTGGAACTGTGAACACACACGTGCACTTGTTTAGCTCATGCATGGCGCTTCTGCGCATGCGCAGAACCTTCTGCACATGCGCAGATTGTCCGTGATGATGTCCGGCCAGGTGGGCGGAGCCACCCCTAACAGTTCGCCCGAACCAGGGCAAACCGGTAGCAGCCCACCACTCTTTCATTACTAAACTAGGTAACATCATCAGTCATAGTTAACAGTAAATGGCCCAACCAAAGAACCTTCCAAGACAACTCCCATCCACACTGAGAGGGCAAGCCACTAGAATTTAAATTGAGAGCAAACCCCACACCTTACCAGCATTGATGATGTTAACTAGTTTGGTATTCTATGTCTACAGCATTGTTTACATTTTTCTATACATTGCCTTGTGATGTTTATATGATATTGTTAGAGATTATTAACATTTACTGGCATATAGAGTAGGGAAAGGAAAATATATCAATGTTAATTATCATTTAGGATTCAATAATACAAGCATAAAATTATTTGGGTTTTTTCCATCCAAATGTAAATATAACACTAAAAAAGAACTGCAACTCATATCAAATTATCAAATAGATGCTAATGGTTTCAGTCTTAAGCTAATTACTTAATATTAAAATCTCCATTGAATTGTTACTCTGTGGGGGGGTGTTTATATGCAGATAAAAGAAAAAAAGATAAAACAAATTTAAAATTAAAATAATAAGTAACAAAGAAAGGGGAAAAAAATAATTTGTCCTGTTTCTGTAGCCTCCGTCCCATTCTTCATCTGTGAATTCGGCCTCGTTTCTCCAGTGCATCGTGGCTTCTTCTGCAATGACAGTAGCATCAGCTACCCCCTGCAGCATCATGAGACCATCACCGACACAGTGCTCATTTCAGCAGGCACCCTGATCTCCTTCCTAGCAGTGAGTTCAGAAGGGAGGCAAGGGGGAAGGAATGCTAGGCCTTTTTCTACAGCTCGTGACTGTGGAATTCCCATAGCCAAAAAATCAAAGAATGTAATTGGATGCATTTCCTTCATCAAGATCTAAGCATAATGGCCTCTGGAGGTTTTCAAGAAAGATTGGACAGCCATATGTCTGGAATAGTACAGGGTCTCCTGCTTGAGCAGGAGGTTGGACTAAAAGACCACCAGGGTCCCTTCCAACCCTATTATTCTATGTTCTCTGGTCTAAGGGTCTTTATACCAATGCTCCCTACCTTTTTCATTTAAGATGGGTCCCCCTGTTCTCTTTCCCAGTGCATATCCCATATCCCATTACTTAAGAAACATTTATTCTCCTATCTCTACTCCCAAATTTTAGAATTGCTTATAGAACAACATATCTGTTCTTCCTTGCAGATCACTGTAGGCGAGATCTTCCATGTGCATCATCTGCCTCGCAGATCACGCTCTGCAATCTCCAATCCTTATGTGGCTGCCCTCTATAAAGAAATTGGGACCTTCCTTTTTGGCTGCTGCGTGGGTCAGTCACTCACTAACATGGCAAAAGTTGCTGTAGGTCGCCTCCGTCCACATTTTCTGGCTGTCTGTCAACCTAATTTCACTCACATAGTCTGCTCTGCTGGATATCTGGAGGACTATGTTTGCACTGGTAGCCGCTCTAAGGAAAAGGAGGCCAGGTATGTATTATGACAAGTCTCTCGATGCCCAGCCCCCCAATGGCATATTGACAATGATTCACAGGAAAGTGATAGTGTGTGTATTTTTTATTCCTGTTATTTCACATGCATCATAGCCAAATTGCTTATGAAAAAGGACCGAATCTCCATTTCCCATTTTCCTTCTGATGCTGCATGCAGCAACTTGCCTTGATCTGATGGCCTCCAGCTAAGTTAGTTTACAACCCAGGCAGTGGGACACACTAGCCAGAAAAGATAAGAATTGTGTAAGTCTAGTTCAAAGGTATGCAAAGTAAGAACAACCTGCAGGTCCCAAGTACCTTTTAGTAGGCCCTGGAGCCACCAAAAAGTTCCCCAACAGAAACAAAAATATCAATGTGTGCAATGGTATGAACTGCAGCCTCAAAAGCTTTTAAAAAGCATGACTATTAGCCACAAAAATGTGTATGTTTGATCTGGACTGTGAAGGAGAACAAATAAGCTCCAACTTCCAAAGAGATATCAAGAAGTAGTCTAACTGTAGGCATCAGTGCTGGGTATGAACCTGAATTCAACTTAGTCGCTTCTGCCACTCAGGTTGCAGGTTCATATTTCAAGTTGGAATAGGTATAGAGGCAGTGGTGGGATTCAAATTTTTTTACTACCGGTTCTGTGGGCATGGCTTGGGCATGGCTTGGCTTGATGGGCGTGGCAGGGGAAGGATACTGTAAAATCTCCATTCCCACCCCACTTCAGGGGACGGTTACTACAAAATCCCCATTTCCTCCCAATCAGCTGGGACTCGGGTGGCAGAGAATAGATGTGGGCGGGGCCAGTCAGAGGTGGTATTTACCAGTTCTCCTAACTACTCAAAATTTCCACTACCAGTTCGCCAGAACTGGTCAGAACCTGCTGAAACCCACCTCTGTATGGCTTTTATCATTTTATCATAGACCATAAGAGAGAAATCTCAAAATTGAGAAAGTGAAGCCAATATATTAGGGTACATCTCTAAACCCAAGAAAGAGAACAATTTTGGTATAATAAATAGGAGGATTTTAAAAAAGCTTGTTCACAAGGAACATTAGAAGTGAAATATAAAAGAGAGGCAGCAACTTTCTTGCCCCAATGGCACGTTTTGTTCAATCAGATTACTGAATTGGATGGACAATCTCAAGGAGTGGCAAAATGTTTGTCCATGCCCATGGAGAAGGATGTAAGTGACACAAGAGAGACACAAGAGACACAAATCCAAGGGAGCATATTAAAAAAAACCTTGGATTTCCCATTCTGCCATACTCAGTCCTGCAAGCTCCAGCCAGCAGGGTAGAAGGCAATTCTTATGCCATCCAAGGCGTGCATTATCTTTGAGGAGTATGAAATCTCTTTTTTCCTTTGTTTTACCATTATATGTTTCTCCTGACATTCAACCTACTCCTCTGCCATTTCCATTCATCTCTTCTGGTTCTTCCTGCTGAAACACACTCCAACAAATGTGTTTCATGTAAGTTCTGGAGAGTATCTGGACTGAGGAGATATAAGTTGGAACGATGATGAGCAGTTAATCCAGTCAGAACTAGGGGAATGGTGGGGAGGTCTATTTTTATTTATTTATTTATTAGTGACATTTATATACCGCCTCACAGTGCAAGCACTCTCTAAGCGGTTTACACCAGTAAGCAATGTATATATTTACATTGCCCCCAACAATCTGGGTCCTCATTTTACCTACCTCGGAAGGATGGAAGGCTGAGTCAACCTTGAGCCGGTGAGATTTGAACCACTGACCTGCAGATCAGTGTCAGCTAATGTGGCCTGCAGTACCTGCCTCTAACCGCTGTGCCACCTCGGTTCATATGCAGTTCAGTCTGTCATTATCCCAGCCTCAAAGAAAGAATGGGATCAGATTTCATTTTAGAACAAACAAAACATATGCAGAATCTGTTTTCTACCTGCAGCTTACCTCTCTCCAACTTCTCTGTTCTATCCCTATCTGGCTTAATCTCTGATTTGAATAGGTTTGCTGTCAGCTTAATCATGATGGTAGTCATGAGTAGAGGAGACAGAATGCTTTAAAAAAACAGGGAGGACTGATAAATAAAATGGATCATTTGAGGCTTCTGTTAGAGAACAATGCATTTATTGTATTGCAGTCTTATTATTAGCTTGACCCAAAAGCTACAGTCAAAACTGACCACAGGCTTCACTGCATATCAAGCCTTTCAAGGCTGACAAACTCAAGAATCTCTTGGGTTTCTGGAAAAACCTTTATTGCTAGAGGGGTAATGTATCAAATTCTCAGAAGTCTATCAAATCATTTCTCTAGATCAACTTAAACCTAGCATAATTAAGATGGAGTTACTCTGAGTCTCTCTCTCATATTTCCCCCTTTCTCTGTACGTTCCCAGGGACTGTTAGACATTCCAACACACTAAAGCTAACCTATCTGGACTACAGAAATCTGGATGGCCACTAGATGGCAGCGAAGAGAACTTTCTGAAGCCTTTGCTGTGTAATCAAATAATCTTTTCTCTGTATAATCAAATTAATCTGTTCTCCAAACTTTAAGCCCAATGAAAATTTATGGGCATGTAAGTCTCCCTAAAATAATGGATTTTAACAAAATAGTTAACTGCGTTGAGTCCTGGGGTACTTATGATTAATGTTGGTGGGGTTGGAGCTTTCCAGGATAGCCATCAAACCATGAAAAGGACATCAGAAGAAAATGGTTTAGTGTAGTCAGAGTAAAGTTGTGTAATGATCAAATTTCATTTGTGGCTGGAGTCAGTATACCAAACTAAGCAGTACGTATTATGTCCTCTTCAGAGAAATATCTTATTTTCTCTTCCAGAAAATCCTTTTACTCTGGCCATGCCTCCTTTGCCATGTATACCATGATGTACTTAGTGGTAAGTTCCTCTCTTCAGGTTTACAGACATGATGTTTGGGAGGAAAGAGGGCAGATCATCACCACACTACATGAACCACAGGGGGAAAAAGGAGACAGACTGATGCAGGCAGTAGCCCTATGTGGTAGCTGCTTAAGCATAACCCAGGGAAGGAACAGCCTTGTGACACGAGTGCAAGGTGCTCTCTTCAAAATTATTAATTAAAACAAACACCCTCAAGGTTTATACTGGTGTGCAAAATACAATTGGAAGATATATCATATGAAGAGTTTGCTTTATGGAGTAATCTCCGCAGAGCTTGTTTCGTTTTTGCCTATATGAATGGCAGCCTTCATAGCAACACAACCCTTCTAGTAGCAGAAAATTCTAGAGTCTAGTCGGAAAAAAATGTTTGGTGCTGAATTAGCAGGCATCCTGAAGTGTATTTTTGTCTGCCCTCTTCTTGCTTCAGATTCTGATTTTAGTTTTTGAACTTTCACTGTCTAAATAAAGCATATTTTCATTCCTCTTCCAGAGAAGGGAGATAGGTATTATATGCTTTTTTAAAAATAAATGTTATTTTTTAAAAAAATTAATACAGAATAAAAATTAACAAGAACTAAAATTTAGAATGAAGGAGAAATGAAAGAAGAAAAGAGCAGAAACAACGGTGCAGTAATCAAAGGAAAGGAAAAAAGAATGATAAAGAAGTGACCTGATACGAAACACAAAATAACCTCTTACTCTGTGTTTACAGCATTGTTTACATTTTTCTATATTATTTTTATTCTAATCTTCAATACCATATAACATCATTTTTTCCTATTTCCCATAAATAAAAGGTCCCCAATCATCATTACATTTAGACATTTAAATCTAAAGCAGTCAGTTTGGCCATCTCAACAAATTCCATCATCTTCACCATCCATTCCTTCATTGTTGGTAAAATCGAACCTTTCCTCCTTTATGCATATAATAATCTTGCTTCCGTCATCATATATAAAAACAAAGTTCCATTTTTCCCCCAGCAGCTTATCCTTCTATCCCAAAATAAAAGTCTCTGGCTTTAATTGTATATGAGTCTTTAAAATCTTCTGTATTATTATATCTAATTGAGTCCAAAATCTTCTGGCTTATTTTACCCATTCACCAAGCATGATAAAATGTCCTTCGTGTTGATTACATTTCCAGCATAAGTTTGAAGAGCTTGGAGATAGGTTTTCTAGATCAGGGGTTCTCAACCTCCGGTCCATGGACCGGGACTGGTCCACAGCCCATTGGGAACCGAGCCACACAAGCTGCGGGTGAGCCTACAAAGCTCCTTTTGTGCAAGTGGCACAACCATCCCCTCTCCCCTGCAGACCACCGCTGTGCTGCCGGTCTGCGGAGCCGGAAAGGTTGGGAACCGCTGTTCTAGATGACAACCGAGCCCCGTGTCTTGAGGCAGATCTATCCACAAACGTCCTCAGTTTTAATATTCATCGTCTCCTCCCAGAAAACTTTGGAATTGAAATTTGGATGGAAAGCTAGGCATGCAGAGCTTAATATTCCTACAGAATTGCCATTTCCATTATGGAGAAAAACAGCAGGCTACCCGATTTATTGTATGAATTTGCAGTATAAATGGAGAATGGGTTAAACATAATATGAAACAAAATAGCAGTACCATAGATTTATTTGAGTTTTGCCCATTCAAGTGAGCCCAGCCAATTGTAGCGAATTCATGTTCAAGTTGAAATGTGAGTTGTTTGTGGAAATTGCAGAGGAAATGGACCAGACCGCCAGCCTGAGACCTTTTTCTAAAACTCAGAAAGGGGCTATCTCGTCCCAAAGAAACAGACTCCGATTTATTTTATTTTATTTATTTATTTAGCGATTCTTATATGCCGCCCTACTCCCTGGGGACTCAGGGCGGCGTACAACATGAATAAGAACAGCTATAGTAAATAAAACCAGCAATAAAATAGCAATTAAAAAAAAATAAAAACAACACAAGCAACAGTCACAATCACCCCGCCTGCAGGAAGAGCCATGTCTTAATGGCTTTCCGGAAGGCCAGCAAGGTGGGAATGGTTCGGATCTCTGGGGGTAGTTGGTTCCAGAGAGCCGGAGCTCCCACAGAGAAGGCTCTCCCCCTAGGACCCGCCAACCGACATTGTTTGGTTGAAGGGACCTGGAGGAGACCGACTCTGTGGGACCTAACTGGTCATAGAGATGTATGAGGTAGGATGCGGTCCCGAAGATAACCTGGTCCTAAGCCATGTAGGGCTTTAAAGATGATAATCAACACCTTGAATTGCACCTGGAGACCAATGGGCAACCAATGCAGCTGGCGGAGTATGGGTGTTACATGGGTGTATCTAGACACACCCACCACAGCTCGCGCAGCCGCATTTCGCACCAATTGCAGTCTCCGAATACTTTTCAAGGGTAGCCCCATGTAGAGCGCGTTACAGTAGTCCAATTGAGAAATGACAAGGGCATGAGTAAAGCCGCCTTCTTCAAATAAGGTCGCAACTGGTGCACCAGGCAAACCTGTGCAAAGGCACTCCGAGCCACAGCCATAAGAAGTTGGTCTAATTTTAGCTGTGGATCTAGGAGCACCCCCAGATTGCGAACCTGGTCCGAGGGAGATAAATTTGTCTCCCCTGAAAACCAAGGAGGGAGAGTCGGTATAATCCTTAGGAGGCAGCATCCAAAGCCACTCAGTCTTGTCAGGGTTGAGCTTGAGCTTGTTCCTTTCCATCCAGATCCTAACATTGTCCAGGCAACGGCACATCATATCCACTGCCTCCCTGAATTGCGACAAGGTGGAGATGTACAGCTGGGTGTCATCAGCGTACTGTTGAAATCTCACCCCATGTCGACGAATGATCTCCCCCAGCAGTTTCATGTAAATGTTAAACAGGATGGGCGAGAGGACCGAACCCTGAGGGACCCCACAAGTCAGGGGTCTAGGAGACGACCTCTGCCTTCCTGTCAACACCGACTGCGACCTATCGGCGAGGTAGGAGGAGAACCACCACAAAATGGTGCCTCCCACTCCCAGCCCGCCGAGTCAGTGCAGAAGGATACCATGGTCGATGGTATCAAAAGCCGCTGAGAAGTCAAGTAGCACCAGGATGGAAGAGTATCCCCCATCCCGGGCTTGCCAGAGATCATCCATCAGGGCGACCAAGGCAGTTTCCATGCTGTAGCCGTGCCTGAAACCCAATTGAAAGGAATCCAGATAATCAGTTTCCTCCAATAGCCGAAGAAGCTGAAGAGCCACCATCTTCTCGACAACTTTACCCAAAAAAGGCAAGTTGGAGACCGGACAAAAGTTCTTCAAGTCCGCTGAATCCAGGAAAGGCCTCTTAAGGAGGGGTCTCACCACCGCAGCCTTTAAGGGCTGCGGTACGGATCCCTCTCTAAAAGAAGCGTTGATCACCGCCTGGATCCAGCTACATGAAACCTCCCTGCTGGCCGAGACCAGCCAGGAGGGACACTGGTCCAATAAACAGGTGGAAGAGCTCATCGCTCCCAGGGCCTTGTCCACATCATCAGGAGTTACTGGCTCAAACTCGTCCCATAAAACTGGACTAAGACCCACCCCTGTCAACTCAACTGACCCTGTCCAGCCAGAGTCCAGGTTCAACCGGATCTGAGCTACTTTATCCGTCAGAAACTGCAAATTCCTCAGCTCTGCTCTGCAAGTGTTCCTCGCCACCCCCTTTTGCAAGGAGGTGGCATGTCACCCTAAATAAGGCGGCTGGGTGAGAGTCTGCGGATGCAATAAGAGCGGAAAAATATAAACGTAAGCCCTTCATCTGAAGTGGGTGGCAAAGAGGTGCCCGTTTGGGATGCCCAATCTCTGCTATTGGAAAAGAATCTTCCCAATAGATCCAGCATACACTTTTCTAAAATCTGTCACTGCCACTGTTGTCATGCTATGCAGGGGATCTACAAAATGTAGCACACTTATGTAGGAAAGAGGGTAAATGTATACTAATCTCCCTCTGTTCCCCTCACATCTCTGTTGCTCTCCATGTGTAGAAGGCAGTTATGAACAACTAATTTTCAAGGCAATATGAAATCTGGAAAAAATGTCAATTCTGTCTAAATTATCTAACTTTGTTTTTTTAAATGTTGCCATTAATCATTTTTACAACTGGAAAATATAGAAGGTGAAAAGGGTTAAAGCTGTTGCTTTTATCCCTGCTTTCCTTTCTCATAATAGAATCTGAAATTGGCATCAAGGCAATTGCATAAGGCATCAATTGGTTAGTCTATTATGATAGCAAAAAGCTCCATTTTTTGGTGTTTCCATGCTGAATCTAGCCAGCCCCTTCCTTTAATTCTCCAATTTCTCTGGAGTATTGCTCTGAATTCCTGGATAATTGTCATTGCTTCTGCCAGAGTGCAGATTGAAACAGATTTGGGGGAAAAACTTTCTGTGGAGCTACTGTTTGCTAACTACTCAGTTTCCACTGCTTGTCCCCCAGTTCTACCTGCAGGCCCGATTCACCTGGCAAGGTGCTCGACTGCTACGGCCACTGGTCCAATTTGTGTTACTGATGCTAGCCCTGTACACGGGGCTTACTCGCATTTCAGACTATCAGCACCATCCATCTGATGTGATTGTGGGACTGCTGCAAGGAGCACTTGTAGCCTTTTGGGTGGTAAGTTACAACCTGTGTTTGTCAGTCTGTCTGACCCTCTTTTGCCTCTCTGCCTGCCTTTCAGAGAGTGAGAAGGAGTTAGTTGATCAATATCTGACATTAATACATGGGAAAATCCTAGAAAATATAATCAAGCAGCAGATTTGCAAGCACCTAGAAACTAGCAACGCAATTACTAGAAGCCAACAGGAGTGTGTTAAAACAGATTATACCAGAAAAAACTTATTGCCTTCTTTGACAAAGTTACTAAATTAGTGGATCAGGGAAATAATATGAACATAGTTTACTTAGACTTCACTAAGGCATTTGGCAAAGTAGACCACACTCCTTGGTAAGGTAGAAAAATGTGGGATAGACACCATCACCACCAGATGGATTTTCAAATGGTTGACCAACCACACTCAACATGTAATCTTCAATAAGTACATCTAAATGGAAGGAAGCATGAGGTGGGGTACCTCAAACTTCTGTAGTAGGCCCAATACTCTTCAACATCTTCATAAATGATTTAGATGAGAGGATAGAAGGAGAACTCCTATAAAATTTGCAGACAACACTAAGCTGGGGATAATAGTCAACTTTGGAAGATAGACTCAAGATACAGAAAGATAGATTTGACAGATTTGAACACTGGGCCCTATCCAACAAAGAGCAAATCAATGGTGGGAAAAGTAAGGTCTTACACTTAAGAAGGAAAAACCAAATGCACAGGTACATTATAGGTGGTACCTGGCTCAACTGTAGTGACTATGAGAGGAACCTATGTGTCCTAGTGGATAACCACTTAAGTATGAGCCAGCAGTATGCTGCAGCTACCAAAAAAGCCAATGCAATCATAAACGGTATCAACAGAGGGATAGTTTCAAGATCATGTGAAGGACTGATTTATAGTGCAGTAGTAAGACCACACCTGGAATACTGTGTCCAGTTGTCACCATGATATAAAAAATAAGTTGACTGTAGAAAGAGTGCAAAGAAGAGCAACAAAGATGATAAGGAGTCTGGAGGCTAAACTGTATGATGAACAGTTGCAGGAACTACCATATTTTTTGGACTATTAAGACACACTTTTTTGTCTCCCAAAAGGGGGTGAAAATGTCTGTGTGTCTTATAGACCGAATATTGCTAAAGCCCTACCCACCCGCATGCCATTTTTTGGCCTCCACACGCCCCGTTTTCAGGCCTTCTTTTTGGCCTTTTTCAAGCCTTTGTTTGGCTTGTTTTGGGGGCTTTTTTCGGCCTGTTTTTGAGGCTTTTTTGGCCTGTTTTCGAGGCTTCTTTTGGCCCGTTTTTGAGGCTTTTTTCAAGACTGTTTTTGAGGCTTTTTTCGGGCCATTTTTGAGGCTTTTTTTGGGCCGTTTAAAAAAACAACACTGAAAGGCTGGTTTACCTATTCCTCCCTTAACATAAACTCTGGGCTTGTTTGCCCAACATGTTTAATGGAGGTGGGGGCTGCAGGGAAGCATATCTTGCAAACAGCTAGGCCTAATCAGCATTGGGTTTAAGAGGTTTAGTTTTTAAGCATTTTTAGGTCTTATGTCAGCTTTGATATCCAGACTGAGGGCTGCTGAGGGCCCTCTGATCTGGCTGTTGAAACAAAGTTGTAAAATAGTCCCCCCCCCCTTCAAATGGGACTTCTGTAGGAATGGTGTATCATATTTCACACTCAAACAAAAGTTTGAGTCAAACAATGTTTACAGTCAAACAAAAGAAAAGGCAGGGAGCAACAGTGTTCCAGCCACTTTTGCAGCAACTGTGAGGATGGTGAAAATTTGTCATTCCCTATTTGACTAAATATTGTTGACTGTCCTACTGGAAAAGAAGAGGTGCCCAGGTTAGCCGTATTGGGGACCCTGTATGGTGGTGATGCTTAAGAACAACTTCCCTTAACTTCAACTGAGGCTATTGCCAAAATAAAGCAGGAGATAAGGGCTTCCCTTTGGAAGCTAAAAGAAGAGCAAGGCAAGACAGGCTGGGTCAGGACAAGAAACCAGCAAATAATAGGCCATGATGGGTTGGGTATAATGGAAGGTATAGCCCAGCTGATCTAAAAGCGAACAGATGGGGAAAGCTGCTCTCTTAACCTCCATTGTTTTATGTTCTTACATACAGAGACTGGCCTTACTTATTTTAATTCTATACTAAATTCTATACTGTTCTATACTATTCAATCTAAACTAAAATGAAATTTTGGCAGATTGTGCGAGTTAAGTAAGTGTTATAATTTCCTTTCTATTTTGCATGATCTATTTTTCTAGAGAATCCAAGTGTTATAGGATATTAGACTGAGATCAGAAACCCAGGATTAACTCTCTATTTGTCTATGAAGCTATCTGGAAGAATTGGGGCCAATCATTTTTTCCCCATCCTAATTCATCTTCCAGTGTTCTTGGAGGGATGCACTTGGTGGAACAAAGACATATAAGAAAATCTTATCTGTAGTCAAGGGTGTGCATCCACGGTAAAATAAAGGAGAACAGCATGATAGTGATAATAAACAACAATATTGAAAATAGAGATCCAATATATTAATGCCCTTACATAAATAAATGGTGCAACCACACCTAGAATATCTAGAAAGTTAAGAGGAGGGCAGCTAAAATGATGAAGGGGATGGAGCAGTTTCCCTTTGAGCAAAGGTTGCAAGTATTTGTGGCTTTTTAATCTAGAAAGGAAACAACTAGGAGGGGACATGATTAGAGTTTAAAGGATTATGCATGGTTTGAAAAAAAGAGGACAAAAAGTTTCCCCATACTAGAACCAGAGGTCACCCAATTAAACTGAATCCTGAAAGATTTGCGGCAGACAAATGCAGGAGAATTACATTGCATATATTTAAACTTTGATATTCACTACTACAAGATGTGGTGCTGACTACCAGTTTGGCTAGCTTCAAAAAGCGGTTGGACCAGTTAATGGGGATCAATGGCTATTAGGCTCCAAAGCTGTGGGGTTGCCTCTGAAGGCCATCTGCTGGGAGACTCATGAGCTTCTTTCTGCAGGTGGTTGGCTGCTGTGAGAACAGGCTGCTGGCCGATCCAACAGGGCACCGCTTATGCTGTTACATACACAAACCTATTTGATCAAGCAAGCTTGAAATTGTTTCAAGTAAGGCTATTGGTATTTGGGTTACAAATATCTGGATGATCACAAAAATACAGCAAAGATTCTCAGAGAATTCTAAACTTTTCCTGCCATCTTAATAGTTGCTGGATGTTTGCAGCCCAGATATGGCAACTCCTAATTTGAAGTTGAACTGATTCTTCAACCAATTGCTGTTCATGTGTTAGTTCTGCTCTCATAGGAAAGCCCACAGACATGCTTCTGGTTTGCAGGGTTGTGTAACAGATAGTCCTTATTTTGGATCAGCTAATAAATACTTTTACGCACTAAATACATAATTGCATGCTGATTGGGCAACATCCTGTTTTGTATCCTGTTTCAAAGGTCAGACATCTGTCTGGTGTTTCTAGACACTCACAAGCTCAGCTCAAAGGCCACTGACCTATGTTCCCATTTGCCCACCAGTGGATTCTCAGTGTGCAGATTTCATTTGGCTGTAGTATTATAGAAAATTGCTATTGATGGGTCTGCTATTGTCTTTTCTCACTTTTCGAGTTGTCAGTGCTAGTGGACATTGCGGCAGTGAATCTTTAGCTATTAAATATAAGGAAAAACAAGGTTCTTCTGCCTGTCCTATTTGTAGTACCAATAACATTATTTGAATATAATCTGCATGAGGTCTGCTCTAAACATTGTGAGAGAGGGACTGAATATTTAACCTATAGCAGATAGGCATCATTTCATAAAATTCGATCAAGCTCCCTCTTTTATTATCCATTTTTCCCTCCGGCTCAAATATCCCCCAATGCCTTCACTGTCCTTTGTAAGAGAGGTCCTCCAATTCTTTAATTCTTTCACTTGCCCTTTTTCATTACCCTTTTCCTGCTTTTTAAAATCCATAAGGATTCTGTTGCTATGATGTGGAGGAAATCGATGAAGGTTAGCTCAGTTAGAAGGAACTGGTCTGGGAAGTGAGCAAAGACACAGGGCTTAGCACAAGCTGCCAGGAAACACACACCCTTGTAAGTATTGTCTGTAGACAGCCTGGAGGAACTCATTCCATTTCCTAGCCAGGTTGTGTGATTCCAGTCCCTCCCATCTGCCTCCAGCACAACAAAGGGAGCATAAGGCTGAGATGTGCTGAAATTCAGAAAATTATGTATGTTTTAGGAAGACACAAACTGAAAGCAAATTTATGGGAATTTGAAATTCATAACATTTTTATCAGTGTCTTCTCTTTCTGATATTAATAGTCTATCCAGTAAATCAGAAAATGGGTATATTTAATAGCTTTATCAGAAAGTTGGAAGGGGCCATTTTGGCCAAAGATTTAAACTGTAGACTCAGTTTAATAGTGGAGTTGGATGTTGTCTCTTAACTGTGCTGACCTTCTTAGTAGTTACTGTTCAAAGTGGTTGGCTCTCTTATGCCATTTTTCTCATCTTTTCCTTTTCAGGCTTTCTATATTTCCAGCATGTTTCACTGCAAGCAGCAGCCTCATCCTGTGCCCTCAAGCATCTTGGACAGTCCCAGCTCAGACCATCAGACGGATTGCTAGGAAGGACTCAAAGGCAGGCAGAGACTACTTGTGTTTTGTTAGTTGCAGGACCTCAACCAACTGAGCCACTAGCTGGACATTCACTGCTAAACAAACTGCATTGGCACAGTGGCACAGTCACAGCCAGCTTGGGGCTCCTTGGAAGCATTTGATCACTGTTGTATCAACAGCCACTGCTACATCAATTGCTGGAAGCACCAGGAGGAACAGCAAGTGGTGCACTGAAGATCTCCCCTTCCTCTGAGTGTTGTAGGGCAGCCTTGTTTTCATTGGGATGGGAAAACATTAGACCACTCTACGCTTCTTCTTGAGCCTCTCTCCTACTGGAAAACACCATGTCCACATCGCTGTTCCTGTTGGACTTTCCTTCAGAACACAAAAATCCACTTTTTACAAACCGGTATTATTCAGGAAGACTTGCCCTTCCTCTTTACTGATATTGAGATGATCTCATCCCTGAAGTATGCAATCAGATGATGTTGCTTGGAGAAGGATGACAACTCTGGAATATTTAGTACCTGCTGTTTTAGTGGGGCATTTCTACTGCTTTGAAAATCAATTGCAGAAATGTACTACTATAGAGAAGGAATTAATCACAATTCTTAAAGTATAGGATGGGAAGAAAGTACCTACCGACCTAGCCATTCTAGGCATTTTCCAATTATGTTGGGATAGCATCTCCCAACTGTGTGGCCAAATTTTTAAAAGTCAAAGCGTTACAGACCTAACCTATCTCATGATTGCAAAAAACTGGTATAGAAAAAGTCATGAAAGACCTGATGAGACCTTCCTCTCTTCTAAACGTGATCTCTTCCACCCCTTATAATGTGAAAGGTGTTTTTGTAATAAAGGTACTGACAATCACATAATTTAATGGTTGCAACTGGGTAAAAGTTAGTTTATAACCTGAAATAACCTTTTCTGGACTTCAGAGTATTCCTGTCAGCCAAGAGTGTGGAGTGCTAAAAATGAGCAAATCTCTTTTTGTTTAGTATTGATATACAGTATGTAAGATTTTGGAATCTGACACAGGATACATTCCTAACATACTTAGCTTTCATTGAAGACAACTTTGTGGTTCTAAGGATATGTAATCTCTTTCCAGCCATGATTCCCTCTAATCACACTTTTTCACTGAAAACAGCTGCAGTGCTGGCCAAAGAAGAACCTGGGTCTCAGAAGAGATTTTTATGAACAGAATCTTACCAATTATTAGCAATTTCAATGAAGCAAGCAGGAAAGCATAGAAGTAGCCTCCGTGCATAAGAGAGCAGCGTTTTCAGATTCAGGGAATCTTTGCACAAGGACTCACAAATTTAAGATCCAAATTTAGAAAAGGAGAAGAGAAAGAAGGATGGGTATTCACAACATTGCCTAGCAATGATTGAGTATTCTCACTAGTTGTTACTAGACAAGGGTGGATGGCAGAGAAACTAAAAAATGATTGAGAGATAGAATTGAAAGACTTATCTAGTTCAATGACGCTTCAACATTTTGTTGGTGTTAGCTATTACAAAATAAATTGATTGCTTAAGAGTAAGCAAAAAAAGGGGAGGAACAATGTTTATATCCATTAAATTCTTATTCTGGGTGCCTATAGTTTGGTTTTGAACTACATTTAAAACTGGGTGATAGTTATAACCTACCAACGTATGTTTACAAAATACCTCTTTAGTTGCACTACTTGAAAGTAAACATTTTATATGCACTGAATGCAGTTCAGGTATGACTGGTTTGCTTCTGCTCATATGTATCACAAAAGGGAAATTACACCACCAAACACTCAAAAGAATCTACAGATTTCTTTAACAGCCACCAATTTTTGAACTGAGAGGCATGAGGAGAGGAAGTGCACAAAAACTATGTTTTTTTTTCATTAAAACAAATACCCCAAACGACCCTTGAAAAATCTTGGCTCCCCAATATTTATCCTACCAAACCCCACCACTGTTGCTGCTTGTCCGCTTCTATTTTTCCTAACCTGCTACATACCGTATGTCTACTCAAAAACAAGCACCACTCATTCCAGTGGGTTACTCAGGAAGGTCCTGTACAATATTGCCTTAACCATGACTCCAAGCAGGCAAAATATTATTGGAACCACAAATTGTGGAGGGGAGCAGAGACTAGTACAACCATTTTTTAGTGACTGTTCAAAGTTACGATGGCACTGAAAAAAGTGTCTTGTGACTGTCCTCACACGTGGCAAATGTCACAGCAGTCACGTGATGACAATCCAGGTGCTTGGCAAATAGTTCATATTTATAGGAGTTACAGCATCCTACAATCACATAATCACCGTTTGTGCCTGTCCAAGCCAGCTTCCAAAAAGCAAACTCAATGGAGAAGCTGGCAGGGAAGATCATAAACAGAGATTTGCTTAATGATCACAGCAAAACATAATCAGGTGCAGTTATGTGATGTCTTGTTTAATGATTGAACCACTTAACAATTTTTCCAGTCCCATTTGTTGTCATAAGTTGAGGACTACCTATAATTCTTCCCTATGCAAGCCTTTACCTGGCGGGTAAACACTGGACACTGGAGAAACCCATGTTGAGAAGGGCTGATCTTTGCCTACATGAAAAACACAGCTTGGAGAAGCTACTGTGGAACTGCTGAATGATAGGCCCTTGAGTTAGCCTTGTGTTTCTGTTTCTGTGTACTTAGGAGGCTTTGAGGCAGTGAAATCGCACTGCCTCAAAGTGTCCCATCGGCTTGCAAACACTTTGTGCCCTGAAACTGGAAACCTTTGGGGGAGACTCACCATGCTTACCCGCCGCTCCAGAAGTGGCGGGCAGCCTCGGTGAGTCAGCAAAACTGAGCAAGGTGCGCTTGTCCCGCTCTCCCTCTGCTCTCACCGCTCCACTTTTGGAGTGCCAGGAGCAGGCAAAGAAACCACAGCAGAGAGGAGACAGCTGGCTAAATCTTCTCAAGGTAAGTGAGTCTCCATAGGCCCAGTGCCTGTGAAGATCTGGCTCAGCAGGATGGGGGAAGAAGCAATTGTGGGGAGCAAGCAGTATTTCAGTGGGTCAGAGGACGCCTTGTGTGGTCGGAAGCACTGCCCCCCCATGGCCTTCCCCACCCTGGGATGCCTTGTGCACTTAACGATCTGTTCATTTGATTAGTGAATGTGTGGGCGAAAGGGAGTTTTCACATTCATTTTACATGATTCACTCCAAAATCCTCAGGTTACGAATGTAATTGGCAGACTCCATTACATTCCTAACTCGAGGACTATCTGTATTTGTTTTTTTAATGAAAGGTTATTACAATATTATGAGCTTCCTTGGGAAGGCAGAGCACAGATATGTACTGCCTTTTTAAAGAATAATTTATTAATTGTTTTACAGAACATACACATATAAACTAACAATCAGAAAGATGGAGAGGTGCAAAAAGATATATACACATATACATACATATATACAGAAAACAAAAATATATACAAAGAACGACTTATTTATTTCTTTTTTCGAAGATGTAACAACTTCTTCCTACTGACTTCTGAATATCCTTGTCATTCTCTCCCAATCTAACCAAGCCAGCAATATGCAACCCTGATCACAGTAAATGGGGAAGGCACCCTTGTTGCACAATGGCTGACTTGCTGTTCTTTCACCACAAAATCACAGGATCTTTAAAAAGCAACAAAAGGATGGCAGCAAGTCAGTCAGGAATCTTTTAGAAGCAGTCAGTGTTTTTGTTCACTTTTTTTTTTACTGTAACTGACCTTCCCTCAGATAACTTGCCACCACAAAAGGTTGTCAGCTTTCTTGCAAACCTCAAGAAAATGCATGTGAGCAGTTTGCTTCTTTTTTATGAGACCAGGATGAGGATTTTTGTTACTCTTATGTGGCTCAGGGGAATCAGCTTGAAAAGTGATTCCCACTGATGACTTATCAGCTCTTCTAAAGTCATAAAATTTAACTTGGTGAAGAAAGACTTTGTATCCTCAAAAATAGAAATCAGCATTTAAACTCTTGGAATATACGATAATGCTTAAATTATTTTTCTTCTGATTCCAAGAGAAAGAACCTACCCAAAAAGAACTTTTCTAATTAACATGTTCCCATCACACTTCTTGCAACACCAAAACCTGATGACAGAGAGCTCTACTACCCTTTCCCTAGCACATTTGTTTTTAAGTGGGGAGAATGGCATGAAAGTTGTTCACAGTCTGAAGCATTAGAACACACTCTCTCTCTCTCTCTTCCCCCACCCCTCCTCCCCCTCCCTCTCCCTCCCTCCCTCTCTCCCTTCTTCCCCCCCCCCCAAGATAGATAGATAGACAGACAGGCAGACAGATAAAAATGATAATATATTGATTCAGAATGACATGTTATATTTTCTTGTGTTTCCATTTTTCCACACTTCCCCAGCCAAATATCCTACAAATAGGTTGGACCAAGTCAATAACCCTTTAGCCAGTCTGCTGGATGATTAAGAGAGTTATCCAACATATTTATTTATTTTATTTTATTTATTTATTTATTTTTGTCAAGTACATGTTGGTAATATACATAGATATAACATTGTTTATATACATAAGATGGGTACTGATAAGAGGGAACATTAGGACAGGGACGGTAGGCACGCTGGAGCACTTATGCACGCCCCTTACTGACCTCTTAGGAATCGGGTGAGGTCAACAGTGGACAATCTAAGGAACATATGGAAGACATCGGACTCAGGAATCTTTATCTTTGCCTTCTGCAATATACAAATGTGGAAAACAACAATCAGCTGTTGTTTTCCACACTTGTATAATTCAGGCAAAGTGCCATTTCCATGACCTCTGTATATATCAGACATTCAGATAATACCCACAGCAAGTCCTGGCAGAGCACAAGCCAGCCTGTGCCTCCCTCACAAGGGAATTGAATAGCACAGCCAAGATGCCTGCCTTTGGCGGCTCAACTCTCTCTCAACCCCCAATTTGTCATTCTTCATCGCAATCTTCTCTTCTGGGAGAACCTCTGCCTCCATTTAAGATCATGCTGAATGGTTCCTTTATCTACAGATTGAGGCTGTTGGGGGAAGGAGAGGCATGGGATCTCTGAGGCCAAGATGGGAGTAGAAATAGACCCAAGCTGGCACTGCCAAGTCCATCTGAGCATTGAGCACAGCTACTGTTTCACTGTAGGGACAAACACTGATGTTTGCTTTTGTTATAGTCATTTACATAGGCTTTTTCATAGGCAAAGCACAGAGTACAGCCAAGAAGCACCAGAAAGAACAGAGCTGCAGGGATTTGAAAGAAAGTGTTTCTATCAGTGCTACTTCTTTCATCTTAACAGGTAGTATTGACTTTTTGTTTTCTGTCCTCTTGAAAAAGCTAAGAAACTTCTGAAATCCTGGGTGGCAACAAGGAAGAGTTCCTTGCCTCTTTCATATAATGCTTTTCCCAGTTTCTAAAATAAGGGACACAAGGTCTTGCCCTCTCCAGTTCATTTCCATTCTAAGGAAAGCAGGTTTTCTCAGAAACCCCCCCCCCCCCCAGTGTCTTGGTAACGTAGGGTTTTGATGTCGCTTCAACTAGTCTCACAGCCAACCTATCAGTCTAATGCAGTTCCAATACTGAAAACTGAAAACTGAGCCTGAAATGGAAACTATGAGGGGGGTGGGGGAGAGAATTGGCTATAAAATCCAGAAGCTGCCTCAGGAAGTAAATTGGGAGTAGATTCACTGAAGCACACAATAGACGAGGTGGAAGAGGAAATATATAACGGATGAGGCATGTAATAAATAGCCTCAAATTTTTTCTCTTGGAACTGGCAACACAAAAAGCAACTAGTCAGGAATTGTAGAAAAGCCACTGAGAATTACAATTCCCAGACATGGTGGAGCAGCCTGTAAAACCTGGCTGGTATAGCTCTAGTTTTGGTTTTTCTGCCGTAAATGAGTGGGGGCTGCTGTCTGAAAGACAACAGAGATCCTCTGCATAGTCTATTGATGGCTACTGAGACTCAATCAATGGCAGGAAAGAAGCCAATGCCTTCAGATGTAGGGCCTTTCCTGTCTAGGGAGTTAAAATGCCCTCCAGCCATCCTTGAGTGGGCAGAAAACATCTGTCTGTGTTGCCTCTCTTTCAAGTCAATGCAGTCCCTGCCTTCCCTTCAGCATAACAAATGACAACAGGTTTTACAGACTTCCAATTCAAATCCTTCCTCAGTGACAAAGGCTTAGGGAATGACTCTTCAGAGAATGTTTACAGTGGGGGGAAATGGTAGAGGAGGGAGTTTATCACCTTAAGCTTCTGGAAGAAAGGTGGGATAAAATCTCACAAATAGCAACAATGAAGAGGTGTTGCCAGCTGCTCTGGAACTCCTGCTCATTTTCTCCACATAGGCATTGGCAAGGTTTGGAAATTCCCCTGCAGTTGGCTGTATTTGGCTGGTTTCAAGATGGGCCTCAGCAGAGAAGGGCAGTGGAACCCAGAACAATGCCAGGCTGCTTGGGTTAAAGTTAGTCACTATTGGTCAAGTTCAGGTGTTTGTATCACATGCGAAACCCATTGTTAAGCTTTTTGTGCAAATGTAGCTGATATGTATTTGACCTGGAACTTTGCTGGCAACCTTTTTCTTGCATAATAGTGTGGTCTCATTTCCCTGAGCACAGACTGTATTTTACAATGGGGCAGTTGACTTGCATTTCAAAACTCCTTATGCCTCCTCTTATGCTGCATTTTGGAACTGTAGATTCAGGACCCCATTTCACCCTTTCCTTCAATTCAATAAGGCTATCTGAAAAAAGAAAGATCTGGGGGAGATGTTTTAATTTAAAGGGATTTTTTTTCTTTTTTTTTCTGGCAGTCTGGGCTATTTTTTTGTTCACCCTCCCAATCTGTACTGGTGGTTCCATCCTAGCTTCAAGAGGCAGGTTTCAGGTGATACTGCAGAACAACTAATATTTTGTATTCCTGCTGAATCCTGATGCCTCCCTCACATTTCCTCCAGCTAAGAAGGCAGAAGGAAGTACCGTATTTTTCAGAGTATAAGACGCACCTTTTCCCTCCCTAAAAGACGCTGAAAATTTTGGTCTTATACTTCAAATGTAGCTTTTACTAAGCTTTTTTTCCAGCCCTAATGAGGTGCTAACGAGTGAAGCTTTGCTAGCTAAACTATCTTCCCTTTGCCTGCTTTTCTCATTGTTTCTCTCTCTGAAGAGAGAGAGAAGTGAAGTGTTTTAGAAACTGTTTTTTTATCCCCAACCAGGGGATAAAAAGCAAGCAGGTGCTCAAAACTAGCAAACTAATGTGCTGAAGCTGACCAGACTAATGACTAGCCAGATGAATACCTGGTAGGCAGATTATTTTTTTCCCTATTTCTATTCTTTCCTCCCCAAAAACTAAGGTGCATCTTATATGCCGAAAAATACGGTACCTTCCTAATCAGCCCCTGGAGATTTGCTGAGCTTGTCAAAGCAGTCAAAAAAAAGTGACAAAGAAAAGGCTCATCTTCCTAACCTGGATGGAACAGCAGTCTGTTTTCCGGGTTTATTTCTTCACAAAAGGGTAGGGCAACGCACAATTAACCAATGGAACTCATTGGCAGTGGCTAGTGTAGAAGAGGCAGTGGTGCCAGTGAACTTAGAAAGGCTTCTATGAAATAAATATTTCCAGTTAGAGATGATTGCTGGAAACTTCAGTTATGAATACCATTTCACTTAAGCAAATAACACAGTCAAGTATTAAGGGGATACAAAATTTATACTGTACCACAAGAGGCTTTACAAACAAAGCAACTGGTATGTGTGAAAAAAGGGGTTGGATTCTATGTCTCCATGGTGTGAGATGGGAAATTCGGTGGAATGGCTATATCATAACTGAGCTGCAAGAAAACCAGACAATTGCTAGATAGCTTTCCTGCCATCTAACAGTAACTATTGCAGCCGGATACAATAGGTCAAAAGCAGGTCTATAATTGTCATAAAGCCCTCTTCTAAATAATATTTATATCAAATCATAGACCAGTATTTCTTAAACTTTTTGCTCTCAAGATGACTCCCCACTTTTAGAAATTATGGAAAGATTTTTGTTAGTATGCGTTATATTTACTGTTATTTTGATGTTGTTCAGTCGCTAAGTCATGTCTGATTCTTCATGACCCCATGGACCATAGCACATCAGTCGTCCCACCCCCATCTTTCACTGTCTCCCAGGCATCTCATCCTCTGCCATCCCCTTCTCCTTTGGCCTTTAATCTTTCCCAACATCAGAGCCTCTTCCATTGAGTCCTCTCTTCTCATCATGTGGCCAAAGTATTGGATTGCTTCAGTATCTGTATTGATATTTGCCACATTAAAAATTAAATTGATGCATTCCTAATAAAATCATGTAAAATAACAATATTAAGTCCATTAGATATTAACATAAATATTTTTCATGATAAAAACCTATATTTTTAGAACAAATAAAAATAATGAGAAGAGTGTCATTGTTTTAAGTTTTTGCAAATATCTTCAATATCTAGTAAAAAAAATTCAGACCGGAGAGCTCTTGGACAACTCACAGGGGTCCTCAGACCACACTTTAAAAAAACACGATTGTAGAGAATCTCCTGGTTTATTTCTGATAATTATATAGCCATAGTTGCATAACTACATTTCTACCTGAGATCTTGATGGAGGGGAAGAAAAAAATCAATAGGTATTGAATAGGCAAATATTTAATTACATGGCCAAACAGCCTAAACAAAAGAGCTTTATAGACCTGGTGCTTACCATGCTGGGAGACTTTTCAGATGTCTGGATCTGCAACTGTCACAATTCCCAGCCAATCTAAAGCTTGGGAGATTGAAGAAGGCTGGTATAGGAGTTTAATGCAAATGAACATTGCAACTCTGAAGGCATTCTTGCCCTAGAAAATGGGGAGGATGCAACATGTGATTCCCAGAAATCATGTGGCTCAATGATGATGAGTGTTGATTTCAGTGGTTGAATAGCAGGGTGGGGAAGATGCCACGTAACCCTTCCTTTGGGATTTTACTGTAAACCAACCAGCATGAAATGTCCCTGTTCCTAACTCAAGGAAACCATGGCTGTACCCACTTTAATGGCATCACTACCAATCCACAGTAGCCCTTAGACCAGCGGTTCTCAACCTGTGGGTCGCGACCCCTTTGGGGGTCGAACGACCCTTTCACAGGGGTCGCCTAAGACCATCGGAAAACACATATTTCCAATGGTCTTAAGAACTGAGACACTGCTCCTCTATCCGTCTCCAGGCGGGTCCACCCACATGCAAATAGACTACTGCAAAAAAAAAATCTGTACCATGGGAACTTCTGAGCATGCGTAGAAGCCAAATTTCTGGCACTGCGCATGCGTCGCCATCTTGTTTTCAGCTTTTTTTTGCAACTTAAAAAAAAATTCGGCACTGCGCATGTGTGCACGTGTAAAGCGCATGCGTGCCCATGAGGCGCGGCCATGCAGCACAGGAGGAAGCAAACCGGCAGCGAGGTAAGTTAGAACCCACCCCTGAGTTTCCTAATAATTTTATTATTTTATGGTTGGGGTCACCACAACATGAGGAACTGTATTAAAGAGTCACTGTATTAGGAAGGTTGAGAACCACTGCCTTAGACTCTTCCACACAGTTTTTTTCAAATTGCTGCCTCTGGTTCTTACTACCTGCACTTAAATTGTGCTATAATTGGCTGCTTAAAGACTTAATGAGAGTTGATGCTATAGCTGCATAATTAACAGGGAGACCACAGCTACTACTGTTCAACTCACAAGACTTGTTCAAGTCAACATCTGTATTTTGTTTCATTGTGCAAGACTCTTTAAGTGCTTCTATGCTGATGTAAGCAGAAAGGTGAAGTATTTATTTTATTATTATTATGGTTGGTCGCATAGTCAGCCTTATTATTATTATTATCATCATCATCAACCCATACAGTCTGCTCCTTCTAGGATTGGCCTTCCATTCATTTACCTCTCAGGCACAGAGAGCTGCTTGGGATATATCCCTGTGGAGACAGGGAAGACTCATAACTGGGGTGAAGTTGACGCCTTGGGAAAATATTCTCTTTGATACCAATAATACAAGTTCTTTGGGATGTCTGAGTAATCACCATTATCCCAGAGCAATTTTAAGAACTTTCCCATTCATTTTAAAGAGGTCTTCTGCTGGGCAGCTTCCTGGGGGTGGTAATCAGCTCTTGACCTTTCTACTTGGTTCTCATTTTTCCCATTGCAGTGGCAATGAATGAACATCCCCCAGAAAATATCAAACACAAAACAATGAAATTAAAGGTTAGAGAAAGTCTGCAATTTATGCTGCTTTAATGTAAGTTGGTCATTGCTCTGTATTTAGAGTATTTTTGCTTCTTTTGTTCCTCCCATTGTCATGTCTTCTCAAACAGGTTTGACAGGCTTTTGTAGTCCTTCAGAAATCTGAAAACCTATTTGCCAGCAATGATGGTGAATGTATATTCACAATATTCAAAAGGACTATCAAATAATTTTCACTTCAATTTTTTTACAATGCTTTATCTTATGAGTACATTCCCAAGACACTATAGCCCATGGTTAAAAATCATCGTTTTAACCAGTTTTCTGAGTTCACTTGATATACTAAGCCATAAACTATAAGACAGCCTGAATTCGTAAAACACACTTGGTGAAAAGGTTATATGTTATGTGACATCTACACAAGGCTTCTAAATATTTTGGTTAGTGGAACATACCATCTTTCTGTGTTAAAATTTGAGACATGCACCATTCTAAAAACTCCCCCATTTTTTCACACTCTATGGCAACTGGATTGCCCACCAACAGCTGTATCAATGAATTGATACTTTAAACACTACTATATGGACTAAAAGCATTTTGGCTAAGATATTGATTTTTGCCAAGACGCAAGAGGCAAGGTGATCTCCTTCAACAGCAGGTAGTTCTAACTTACATCTGTCAGTCATTCCCAAGGCAGACATAGTAAAATTACTTGCCTCGCAGAAGCCTGCCTGGAAGGAGCCAAGCCCAGAATTACACAGAAGCTTTTAATTAGTTAATTAATTAGCTTCTCATAGCACTTTCATGATTCCCTCTGGAAGAATATCTGGTTTAAACTTTGGATAGAAGCTGTCTGCAAAGCCTTGGGTGCTGTCTTCTGGTACCACACATGATAGCCACTCTTGTTTTCCTTTAAAAGCATCTAAATTGCTAAAAAGCAGAGACATGACCCTGCCAACAAAAGTGCATAAAGTCAAGGCTATGGTTTTCCCAGTTGCAATGTATCGCTGAGAAAATTGAACCATAAGGAAGGCTGAGCACCAAAGAATTGAGGCCTTTGAACTATGGTGCTGGAGAAGACTCCTGCGAGTCCCTTGGACTGCAAAGCGATCAAACGTAGAGGAGATCAACCCTGAATGCTCTTTAGAAGGCCAGATCCTGAAGATGAAACTCAAATACTTTGGCCACTTAATGAGAAGGAAGGACTCACTGGAGAAGAGCCTAATGCTGGGAAAGATTGAGGGCAAAAGAAGAAGGGGACGGGCAGAGAATGAGGTAGCTGGATGGAGTCACTGAAGCAGTAGACGTGAGCTTAAATGGACTCCAGAGAATGGTAGAGGACAGGAAGGCCTGGAGGAACGTTGTCCATGGGGTCACGATGGGTCGGACACGACTTCGCAACTAACAACAACAACAACAAAATTGCCTTTGTACTTTTCAATGTTCAAGTTTTAACAATTAATTGAAAAACTGAGTTCCCTGTCATTTTATTTTATTTTATCATTGCATTTTATTTAGCAGAGGGGAGTAGGGTGGCCTATAAGAATCGCAAAATAAATAAATGTTTTGTTTTTGTTTTGGTCAATGTTAACTCCAACAGCTGTCTGTCCGGCAGGTTTTTTGGCAAGATTTTTCCCTTGCCTCCTTCCTTGGGTTGAGAGAGATTTACTAGCCCAAGATCACTTGGGCTAGTAGAGATTTACTAGCCCAAGATGCAGCAGGATTAGAACTCACCATCTCCCCATTTAGCCTTGTACCTTAGCCTTGTACCTTAGCCTTGTACCTCACCATCTCCCCATTTAGCCTTGTACCTTAATCACTATAGCAAACTGGTTCTCTCTTCTGACACATTTTTTTAAAAAAAATAGATTGTCAAGATGCAGTTCAGATGCCATTTTCTTTCCCCATTAAACAGAGAATTCTTATAATGTCCAGGCTTGAATTTGCCATCCCAACTGTAATCCTAACCCTGGATCTGAAAAGCTACTTGTTGAAATTAAACCTTTTTTTATGCCTATGGTTTTCCTACTTGCCTTACAAGTGTAATGCAAAATAATGGCTAGGCTGTTCAAATGAGTCTTTTTGCATTTCAAAAAGATTATACCAGCAATCAATTCAGTCCTTTTACAAAACCACCTGTCCCTTCCCCAATGGCTCTTGCATGGGGAGGAAGAAATAGAAATAGGAAGTGGTCCCCATCATCACTGGCTTCAATTATCTTCAGTAATGGATTCTCACCTTGCTGTGGCAAGTGCAAAAAATTATCCACCCTTGCCTTAAACCAGTGTTTTCTACCCTTGACAAGTTTTAAATGTGTTTGGCAGAGTGACATAATGATTAAGGTCCTAGACTAGGAACAGGAAGACCAAGATTCTAGTACTCTCTTAGGTCTGGAAGCTGATGGGGTACCTTTGGGCCAATTGGTCCCATTCAGACCTAGATAGGTAAGCAAAAAAACCCCCACCCATCTACAGTATCTGCCAACCCACACTAGACCAGGATGCTAGATTATAGTCCATAACCTTCAACCAAGAGACTTTCATCCTGCAGTGGAATTATTTGAATAGAATAAAATACAGAATACAGAATTATAGAGTTGGAAGGGAACTTTGAGTTCGTCGAGTCCAACCCCCTGCTCAAGAGGAGACTCTATACCATTTCAGACAAATGGCTGTCCAGACTCTTCTTGAAAGCCTCCAATATTGGGGCACCCATAATTTCTGAAGGCAAGCCATTCCACTGGTTAGTTGTTCTCACTATTAGGAAATTTCTCCTTAGTTCTAGGTTGCTTCTCTCCTTGATTACTTTCCGTCCACTGCTTCTTGTCTTAACTCCAAGTGATTTGGAAAATAGTCTGACCCCCTCATCTTTGTGGCAGCTCCTGAAATATTGGACCACTGCTATCATATCTCTCCTAGTCAGGGGTGAAATCCAGCAGGTCTGAAAGGTTCTGGAGAACCAGTAGCAGAAATTTTGAGTAGTTCAGAGAACCGGCAAATGCCACCTCTGGCTGGCCTCAGAGTGGGGCGGGAATGGAGATTTTGCAATATCCTTTCCCCAGGAGTGGGGAGGGAATGGGGATTTTGCAGGATCCTTCCCCTGGAGTGGGGTAGGAATGGGGATTTTGCAGGATCCTTCCCCTGGAGTGGGGAGAGAATGGGGATTTTGCAGTATCCTTCCCCTGGAGTGGGGTGGGAATGGACATTTTGCAGTATCCTTCCCCTGCCACGCCCACCAAGCCACGCCCACCAAGCCACACCATGTCCAAACCATGCCCACAGAACCGGTAGTAAAAAAAAATTGGATTTCACCACTGCTCCTAGTCCTTCTTTTCGATAGACTAGACATACCCAATCCCTGTAACTGTTCTTCATATGTTTTATTTTATCCTCTAGCCCCTTATAATTTTTGTTGCTCTTCTCTGCACTCTTTCCAGAGTCTCAACATCTTTTTCATATTGTGGTGACCAAAACTGGATGCAGTATATCAAGTGTGGCTTTATAAAGTGGTACTATGGTAATACTTCACGTGATCTTGATTCTATCCCTCTGTTAATGCAACCTAGGATTGTGTTGGCTTTTTTGGCTGCTGCTGCACAATGTTGGCTCATATTTAAGTAATCATCCACTTGGACTCCAAGATCCCTCTCAAATTTACTGGCATTAAGGCAAGTTTCACCTAATCTGTACCTGTACAGTTGATTTTTCTTGACTACATGTAAAATCTTACTTTTATCTACATTTGGGGTGATTTGAGTACATTTATGTACATTTATGTACTCAAATTCATGTACTACATTTGGGCTGATAATACATGTGCACAACCATGCAAACAAGCAGTTAAATTTAAAATGTTGTGAAGGAAGGCAAGAAATTAAACTCCATGTTGGGAAAATTATAATCTTAAAAGGGCTACTGAAATGTTACTTGAAATTCACCAGAAGTACTTCATTACTCCCTCCCAGTGCAGGTAGTCCTTGACTTACAACAGTTCATTTAGTGACCGTTTGAGGTTAAGACGGCACTGAAAAAAGTGACTTATGACCATTGCAAAATCCCCATGGTCATGTGATTTACATTCGGATGCTTGATAACTGGTTCATATTTATGACAGTTGCAGAGTCATGACAAGCAAAGACAATGGGAAAGCCAGATTCACTTAACAATAGTATTACTAATTTAACAATTGCAGTGATTCACTTAACAAATGTGGCAAGAAAAGTCATAAAATGGGGTAAAACTCACTTAACAAATTGAGCTTAGCAACATAAATTTTGGGCTCAATTGTGGTCGTAATTCAAGGACTACCTGTATATCTAAAGCAGGTCTAAAACCTGACTGAGATAAAGTGCTAGTTATCTTTCCATAGACCTATCCAGACATTAAGATCTGCAAGAGAGGCCTTATGGAGGACAACTCACTGAAGGCTCTTGGCCCTACATCTGGGAAGGAGCTCTTCTCCTGTGTGCCTCGCTAGCTGTGGATTGCTCCCACTTGAGAGCTGCAATTGGCAATCCTTCCTTTAGTTTTCAGCAAAAGAATTTAAATATTTCCTCAAGTGTGTCTCTTAAATTGTTTCTTTTTTTAATTGTGGGGTGAATGTTTTAGAGTGATTTTCCTATTATTGCTACCAAGTGAAGGTTTTTATACCTCATCAAGCATTTCCCAACAGAAGGGTGGTAGGGAAATAAATTATACCATAGAACAAGCTCCTCTCATTCATAAGATCTGTTGCCCAAGAGATAACATGTGGAAACATGCCTGTGATAGTTCAGGCAGAAGTGTATTTGGCTAGACCTGGAACACTGATAGACCCTCTGACACAATCAAACTGAATGCAGCCAACCAGCATGATAGATACTGGTGGTTTCGCTATGTTGGCAACCTGCTATTGCAGAATAAAAGCTTATCAGGCATTTGCTTGATCAAACTATAAACTTGTCTCTTTTTGACTTAATGCTACAATGGGGAACCAGGAGTTTCACCTGGAAGATGGCACTGAGTGCAAAAAACAGGAAAGAGACAAATGTAGAAATTCAAAATTAGAGCAAGGAAAAAGTCTACAGAGAAAAAACAGAACTGCTAAGTAACCCATAACGTGGACTTGGGTCCAGATGTTTATTTTTCTTTTCTTATTTTCTTTTCTGTTATTGGTTCTCTTGCTGAACAAAGAATCTGTTCTTTGAGGCACTTTCCTCAAGAGAATTGCTGAAAAAAGACTTATGAGAAGAATAATCTGGGAGCTTGGGAAAAGAGACTCAGTATGAAACCAAACATGCAAGTTGCCTGGTCTGTGGTCAGAAAGCAGAGAAGCACTTGTGAGAATCTCCTGGCTTTTAAATGTGGTACAACAGTGCCCCCTAAAGCATCTGGTAAACTGACCATCTGTTGGCAAATCCTGCTAGCTTTTATTTCCTCAGAAAGCCTCTTCAGAGAAGCCTTTATATCCAAGGCAGAGGTGGGTTTCAGCAGGTTCTGACCAGTTCTGGAGAACCAGCAGCAGAAATTTTGAGTAGTTTAGCGAACCGGTAAATACCACCTCTGACTGGTCCCGCCCCCATCTATTCTCTGCCTCCCGAGCCCCAGCTGATCAGGAGGAAATTGGGATTTTGCAGTAACCTTCCCCTGGAGTGGGGTGGGAATGAAGATTTTACAGTATCCTTTCCCTGCCACACCCACCAAGCCACGCCTACCAAGCCACGCCCACAGAACCGGTAGTTAAAAAAATTGAATCCCACCACTGATCCTAGGGCACAACTGGAAAAAACTAGACATAAGGGTATTTAGGAAGGTGACTTCAGTCACTAGATAGTTTCTGATTTTCTGCTTAGATAGCCAATTTGTCTAGTGGGTTAAAGCACCAGGCCTAAAGGTGGAAGACCGTGAGTTCAAGTCCCGCTTTAGCCATGAAAGCCAACTGGGTGACCATGGACCACTCACTTTAAGCCCAACTCACCTCAAAGAGTGGTTTTGGTGGGAAAAATAGGAGGAGGAAGGTGTGTTGGATATGTTCGTCACCTTGAATTATTTGTGAAAATAATGAAGGTGGGATATAAATAAATGAATATATAAATACAAAAAAAAATAGATCTAAGACATCAGAGATGGAGCATTTTCATTTATTGGGCAAAGCAAGAGTTTAGAGCCATGATGGCGAACCTATGGCACTTGTGCCACAGGTGGCACGCGGAGCCCTCTCTGCGGGCATGCGAGCCATTACCCAGCTCAGTTCCACTGTGCATGCATGTGCCTCCCGCCGGCCAGCTGATTTTCAGGTCTCTGGTGCAGGGGCAGGGCGCATGCGGATGCGGCGTGTCTCCCCCCACGGCCTGTTTTTGGTCCCAGGAGGCTTCAGGGAGGCTTGCCAGGCCCAAAATGGGCTGTGGGGGGTGTCACGTGCACATGCAGGGGGTGCGGGGGGAGCACAGGGGGTCACACACACATGCATGGGGGGGCGGGAGCATGGGGAGTCACACCCATGCATGGGGGTGCGGGGTACACCGGGGGCATTGTATTATGGGTGTGGGCACACACACGCACAACTCCCCCCCCCCCCGCGCTCTCCCCGCTTTTGGCACATGACGGCAAAAAGGTTAGCCATCACTGGTCTAGAGATTGGTCCTCATATATTCTCCAAATTCTATAAAATGATTGTATTGCTTAGTGATCATTCACAGTTACAACGAACCCCCAAAAGGTACTTACAACCCAGATTCAAAGTTCTGTTGGCTGCTGCCACCACACTGCAATCTCATCAGAGGTGAGTTCCTGCCAGTTTGGGCCGGTTCTATAGAACCGGTAGTGGGAATTTCCCCCTGCTCGCTGAACTGGCAGCAATGGCCGGCTGGACATGCCCCTGAACCAGCTCTCTCGGCAGCGCCATAGGTGGCGCCATCTTGTTTTTCACTTCTGCGCACATGCAGAAGCTGTTATTTTGCTTCTGCTCATGCGCAGAAGATGGGTTTTTAGCACGGCGCGTGAGGAAGCGAACCGGCAGCAAGGTAAGCCAGGACCCACCCCTGAATCACATGATCAAATTTGAGATATTCAGTCACTGGCCTAATTTGGCCACTTGCAGCATCCCACAGTCACATGACCTCAATTTATTATGCTTTTGCTGGAAATTGGCATTTACTTCCAGTTTCTGGCAAAAGACGTGTCATAGCAAACAATAGGTTCCCTCAACAACTGCCACAAAAGATCATAAAATTGGGTGCACACATGATGACCTGCTTTTCAACCTTCACAACTTACAACCATACTTATGGGCCCAATTACAGTCATAAGTTGAGGACTACCTGTATCTATTTTACTTTGAAGCTGCATGGTTATTATTTTCCCTTGTTTTTCCTATATTTTCCTTTTCCAAATAAAACACATCTTTTCTATCTAGAGATCTAGTTTAATAAAGGAATGTATTCTTCAAAGGTTCCCCATTCTCATCCAAGAAGCTTCCCCATATTTCAAACTTGGAATATTTTTCAATATAAAACACACACTGCAGGCAGAGGTGGGTTCCTCCCGGTTCGGACCAGTTCGCCCAAACCGGTAGCAACCTGCTGGTGATGTCATGATGACATCAAGAACCGGTTCTGTCGGTGCCGGTCCATGGGCGCCAACATCTTTTTTTAAAAAAAAAATTGGAATTTGGGGGGGGGGGGGTTTAAATTATTTTTTCCCAGGTTTTTTTTTCTTCTGCACATGCGCAGAAGCCGAGTTTCCGGCACTGTGCATGCATCGCCATCTTGTTTTAGGCTTTTGGGGGGGGGATTTTTTGGCACTGCGCAACCACGCGGTGCGGGAGGAAGTGAACCAGCAGCAAGGTAAGTTAGAACCCACCCCTGATTGTAGGTCTAAAATCATAGAGGTCCTAAAGGATAGAATAGCAGCATTTGTTACCTATATACTAGCGGATACTTTTTTACAGGATGTTTATACCATATGTATAATGTTTATAACATATGTTTATACCTACCCTTTTACAAATCTCTTCAAATGTGTCCTGAAAGGGGGAGGAGAAATATTAGAGGAAAGTAAATAAACATGTGTTCTAGTAAATTTAAAAACTGGATATTCCCTACAAGAACTTCCAGCTTCTGTTGCTAAAGCATCTTTCAAGCATCTTAAATTATTTGCAAGGCATCATCCTTTAAAAGGATATTTATTTAGCATCCTTAACTATTATTCTTTTTCAAATGGAAAACTAACTGATCTTGTTGCTTTATGCTAGCCAAAGAAGAGTTAACACTAACACACAAATGCACATATACTTTTGGTCTCTTCCTGTGAAGGAAGAGGGTTGGGTTTTTTTTAAAGTACAATGTATCTGTATGCCAATGAACAGAAACAAATGCATCTACAGTGTATTCCATTGCCTGATTTTGGATGAAAGCCTGATCTGTTGAGTGTAGCTGGAAGCAACCATTTAAATGGTTGTATTATTGCTTTGTTTTGTTTGGGGATTGGCTAGCTTGCTATACTCTGTTTTCAACAGGACTGTAAATAATTCAGATGACAGACACAAGTGAAATTGAAATAGGAATGTTTTAACTATTGTATAGCTTGTCCATTTTTGGCACCAAAATGCATGCATTGTGTAGCACTGAGGGGAGATCTGGATGTGTCACATTCAATTTAGTTTGAAAGAACAAGAAGATGAAAAAGCAAGATGTTGGTTCTTAAGCCCTTTATGAGTAGGTTATTGTAAAAAATAATTTAATATCAATATCTGGGTGAATCCAAAAATATACAAGGTGGTTATTATTCCCATCCTCAATTTCAGTAAGGAATTAAATAATACTACCATACAGTGTTGCTGTAAATATTTATTCCCAAATCTGGTCATGTCACCTGGGGATTCTGGGATTTATAACCCCACAAATCTATAAATATGAATTATTTATAGGAATTACATTGGCACCCACAAATGACACAGATTAAACAGAGGCAACAGCCAGATTGGTCTAGTTGGGGGCAATTCGAAAATGAGCCATTAACTGAATTTTTGAAAGTCCACTAATTGTTCTTATATATTTGTGATGAAACAGCTGTGTTTCATTTACCTATTGTTGTCTTTCTTAAAGTGCATTTCCTAGGGCAGTGATGGCGAACCTATGGCACAAGTGCCACAGGTGGCATGCGGAGCCATATCTGCCGGCACGCGAGCTGTTGCCCTAGCTCAGCTCCAGCGCGTATGTGCGTTTTCACCCTCCTCAGACTCCAGGGAAGCCTCTGGAGCCTGGGGAGGGCGAAAAATGGACCCACCGGGCCCACTGGAAGTCAGGAAATGGGGCACCGGGGGAGGGGGGGTCGTGCGCGTATGCGAGGGGGTGGGGAAGCATGTGGGGGGTTTGCGAGCATGCATAGGGGTGGGGCGCATAGGGGTATTGAATTATGGGTATGGGCACATGCGCACGCACGATAGCACGCATGCACGATAGCACGCACGCACGTGCTTTCAGAACCCGAGGACTTTGCACTTTCTTATGTTGTGAGCACCTCCAAACGTGTCTGCTTTAAGCAAGAGAGGGAAGCCTCATTGAATCCACCCCAAAGAACTCTTCCCCCTTCCACTTTCTTTCATTGGGAGCACCTCCAAATGTGTCTGCTTTAAGCAAGAGAGGGAAGCCTCGTCCCCTGTTCCTTCTCCTAAAAAGGCTGCTTCCAAGGGGGTGGGATTCTTGCTCCTCTGATTGGCTGGCAGCAAAGTGTCCCGTGCGCCCAAAAGCCCAGGGTGAACTGGCTTTTTGGCCCGTTTGGCGAAGGGGCCAAGGAGAAAAGGCAGCGCCGGATTGTTTGGGGGCAGAAGGCTGGTGACAAAACAGGCGCGGCCGAGTGGAGGAGGAGAACAGTCCCATTCTGGTTTTTTAAATTTCCCTTTCTGCACCATCTTCTTTTAATAGTTATTTCTTTTAATAATTTGCATCATTTCATACTTTTTTTTCCACATTTATTTCTTTTAGTCACAAACACTATGCATAAAATGAGTAGTGCAAGCAAGAAAAAAGTTCATCAGTATTCACAAGAATATTTAAAACTTGGCTTCATACCCGCTATCCATGATGAAAGGTCAACTTTCTGCCTCTTATGCCAACAATGCTTGACCAACGAATCAATGAAACGAGGTCGTCTTGAGGCGCATTTGAAGGCAAAACATAGTGTGTACATAAATTCAGATTTAAATTACAAGTCTTTAAAGGAGAAGTTTAAAAAAAGATCACAAAAAAGATCACAAACTGTTACTGTCAGTCATACTCTTGAGGCTAATTATGAAATTTCTTTACTCATTGCTAAATCTAGAAAAAATCATACTATAGGGGAGAATTTAATTAAACCATCAATATCAGCATTTCTTAAAAGAGTTCTGGAAAAAGATGACAAAGATGTTAAAGCCATGGCACTCAGTAATAATACTGCTAGCAGAAGAATAGATGAAATGAGTGAAGATATTGAAACACAATTTATTGAAAAGCTTGAAATCAAGAAAATTCTCAGTACAAATGGATGAATCAACTCTGAGAGACAATGAGACCGTATTGCTAACTTATGCAAGATATATTGATAAAGGTGAATTCGTTGAAGAAATGTTATTCTGCAAATCATTAGAGACCACCACATCTGCTACTGATATACTGTATATAACAAGCTAAAAAATTACTTAGATGTCAATAATATATCAATGGAAAACATAACATCTTGTGCTGCAGATGGTGCTCCTGTTATGATGGGCAAGAAAAATGGCTGCTTAGAATTTATGAAAGATGAGAATCCAGAAATGCTTCTTGTGCACTGTGTTATTCATAGAGAGAACTTAGTGTCCAAAAATATTTCTCCTGTTCTTAATGAGGTACTAAAATCAGTTATAAAATGTATCAAAGCTATCAAAGCTAATGCCAAATGTGAGCGATTCAAGCAATTTTGTGAAGATAAAAATGCAGTCCATGTGAGACTTGTACTTCACACTGAGATAAGGTGGCTCTCAAAGGGAAATTGTTTGAAAAGATTCATGGAACTATTTGATGTTCTTAGTGACTTTTTAAGTGACCAGCCTGAAATGAAGCACCTGCTAACCATTGATGGTAAAGCATTTGTCAGTTATTTAGCAGATATCTTTGAAAAACTGAATATGTTGAATAAACAACTTCAAGGAACAAATAAAACTTGATGCAAAGGCAAAGATATTTGGCTTCATTATATTTATAAAATTATGTCAAAAACATATTTCTGACAAAAATTTTGACGTGTTTCATTGGCTAAAAAAATGTGAGGTGACTGCTGTGTCATTGTGGATCATCTGAAAATATTGACTTCTGATTTGAAAGAAAGGTTTTCGGATTAAAAACCAATTGATTTTCCAACATGGGTAGTGCAGCCAGTGCTGGTGGATCTTTCTGATGTTTCAATGCAGTACCAAGAAGAACTCTCCGAAATGCAAAATGATGAGTCACTTAAAACTTTATTCAATATAAAAGGAGCGATGGCATGGCTTTGTGTTGAGACAGAAACTAAACACCCAAATTCAATCTACTTTGTAAGAAAACTGCTGTTACCATTCCCATCTTCATATTTAGCTGAATGTGGCTTTAGTGCTATAAATGATTTGCTACTGAAGAAAAGAAATTGACTGGATATCACTTGAATGAGGAGACTTGAGAATGAAGCTGACTTCATTCCTAATGAGCCTAATATAAAATATCTCTGCAGCAGGCATCAAGCACAAGGATCTCACTAACTTTAAGTAGACTAAAGCTGCAATCCTACATTTTCCCGGGAGTAAGCCCCATTGAAGACAATGGTACTTAATTATGAGTAGACATGCATAGGATTGCGTTGTAAATATGATCTTGAGGTGAGCTCAAATTGTATTTTGAATTTGTTAGGTACCTTTATTTTAATATGTATAGTAATTAATATGATCAAAGTGTTACAGAAAAAGCTTTCATTAAAATTATTTTATATTTATGCATTTCAGTTCTCTGTTATATGTTTCGAAACTTTATTTGCTGTTTTTTCATATCCCTTCATGCAGAAAATGGGATGTTTGTAGCCCTCTTCATTAAGCCTTGCATGAGGGAGGGTCAAAAAATTCATAATGGCAACTTTGCATCTACAACCAAAGCCCCAATTCGTTCTGACTTCTGTCACCATCTTGATTCCTTTTCACTCCACATTTCAAGAAGCATCATCCTTTGAACCAGGAAGAAGCTTGCCCAACCTTTTCACCTGGATAGTATTTGTCGTAATGGGAGAATAAAATTGTGGCAATGAGTTATACAGCACTTCTTATTTATCACTCTCATATTGCTTTGTATTTACAGACTGCAGTAACAGGATTTTAGACCTAGTTATATAGGTGTTGGGAGGGAGGGAAAGAAAGAAAGAAAGAAAGAAAGAAAGAAAGAAAGAAAGAAAGAAAGAAAGAAAGAAAGAAAGGAAGGAAGGAAGGAAGGAAGGAAGGAAGGAAGGAAGGAAGGAAGGAAGGACGGACGGAAGGACGGAAGGAAGGAAGGAAGGAAGGAAGAAAGAAAGAAAGAAAGAAAGAAAGAAAGAAAGAAAGAAAGAAAGAAAGAAAGAAAGAAAGAAAGAAAGAAAGAAAGAAAGAAAGAAAGAAAGAAAGAAAGAAAGAAAGAAAGAAAGAAAGAATGTGCAATTTTATTTTTTGAAAACAAATCCCAGTTCCTGCCCTTCTAATTTTTATTTCCTCCTGTATAGTTTCAGGCTTTCCATTAATGCCAGCATGTAATATGATAATAATGGATAATAGATACTCTGGAGTTCAGGTAATTAATACCCTTTGAACAGACTATCACATAAGTATGCAGTACCATTCTGTTCAACCAGCTTAATACAGACTGAGGTGCTACTTTGTGGAACTGTTTTCCTTTAGAAGAAAGGCTGCAAGCATTAGCAATCCATAAGCCACTGTTACTCTCTTTACTGGTTTACTGAAGGAAGCTGAATATTACAGCTAATCCTCGATTTACAACCATTCGTTTAGTGACTGTTCGAAGTTACAATGGCACTGAAAAAAATGACCTATGACCATTTTTCACACTTAACTACCATTGCAGCATCCCCCTGGTCACGTGATCAGAATTCGGACACTTGGCAACTGATTCATATTTATGATGGTTGCAAGGCTCATGTGATCAACCTTTGACAAACAAAGGCAATGGAGAAGCCATATTCACTTAACCACATCAGGGGCGGGTTCCTAATTTTTTTACTACCACTCTGTGGGCGTAGCTTATTTTGTGGGTGTGGCTTGCCGGCCATGTGACCGGGTGGGCGTGGCTTGCCGGCCATGTGACCGGGTGGGCGTGGCTTCTTGGACTGCTGAAGGGAGGGGAACTGAGATACATCCATTCCCCCTCCCCATAGCAGCTTGAGAAGCCTCAAACGTGCGAAAATGCCTAGGATCATCACCGCGCGTTCGTGGCTTCTCGAACTGCTGAAGGGAGGGGAATGGAGATAGCTCCTGCCGCCCGTTCTTTCAGCGTCTCACGCGCTCCCTCAGCCATCCTCCCCTGCTTGGACTCACTGTGGGGTAGGAAGGCAGCACTTGCCCAGTGCCGGAAGCTCGGCTGCTGGGCATGCGCAGAAGATTTTTTTAAAAAAAAATTAAAAAAATTTTTTTTAATGGCGGCGCCCAGGCACAGGCAACTGACCGCACCAGTATTGTGACATCACCAGCGGGCCGCTACCAGTGCTATAGAGTGGACCGCACTGGTAGAAACCCACCACTGCACCACATTACTAACTTAAGAACAGCTGTGATTCAATTAACAACTATGGCAAGAAAGGTCATAAAGTGGGGCAAAATTCACTTAACAACTGTCTTACTTAGCAATGGAAATTTTGGGTTCAATTGTGGTCATAACTTGAGAACTACCTGTATTTCATTTCAGGAAATGTTTTTTCTGAGGGGGTTAATATTTTTAGCTGAATTACAGGAGGAGAGCAAAGGGACATATAGCCCAAGTAATCCTAGTGGACTACAGTGTGCGGTGGCAGACAAAAAAGCCAATGCAATCCTAGGCTGCATTAATAGAGGTACTGTACTGGTAGAGGTAATAGTACTGTTTTACAAAGCCTTAGTAAGACCATACTTAGAATATTGTGTCCAATTCTGGTCACCACAATACAAAAAAGATGTTGAGACTCTAGAAAGAGTGCAGATAAGAGCAACAAAAATTATAAGGGGGCTAGAGGATAAAACATATGAAAAATGGTTACAGGAACTGGCCATGGCTAGTCTAGTGAAGAGAGGAATCGGGGGGGGGGGGACGACGATATGATAACACTGTTCCAATATTTAAGGGACTTTTACAAAGACGAGGGGGTCAACCTATTGTCCAAAGCACCAAAAGGCAATACAAGAAACAATGGTTGGAAACTGATCAAGGAGAGAAGCAACCTAGAACTAAGGAAATTTCCTAACGGTGAGAGCAATCAACCAATGGAATAGCTTGCCTTCAGAAGCTGTGGGTGCTTCATCACTGAAGGCTTTCAAAAAGAGACTAGACAACCATTTGTCTGGAATGATAGCGATGATGGCGAACCTTTTTTTGCTCGGGTGCCAAAAGGGCGCACACGCATGCCATAGCACGTGCGCACGTGCCCACATCAATAATGCAATGCCCTCCCCCCGTGCATGCACGCACAATCCCCCCATGCTGCCCCCCCACGCATGCTCGCAGGCCTCACTGAAGCCTCCGAACTTCCGGTAGGCCCGTTGGGCCATTTTTCGCTCTCCCCAGGCTTCAGGAGAGCCTCCTGAAGCCTGGGGAAGGCAAAAAATGGCCCAACGGGCCTACCGGAAGTTCATTTCCAAACTTCCAGTAGGCCCGTTGGGTCCATTTTTCACTATCCACAGGCTCCAGAGGCTTTCCTGAAGCCTGGGGAGGGTGAAAAGGGCTTCCCCCACCCTCTGGAAGGCCGAAAATCAGCTGGCATAGGGCAACGCCTCGTGTGCCCTCAGATATGGCTCATAGGTTCGCCATCATGGATATAGGATCTCCTGCTCAAGCAGGGGTTGAACTAGAAGACCTCCGAGGTCCCTTCCGTCTCTTATTATTCTATGTTCAAAATAGCTCATTCTGGACAGATCTGGGGACAATGGCAGGACCAGACTATTCCTTTTTCTTGCACTCCCCTAATAATTCAGGTTTCTTTTTAAAAAAAAATCCTCAAAATTGTGAGAGCTTCCAACCAAACAAAAGGATAGATTCTCATAGAGAATCTTGATAAATCCAAGTCAAAGCTATTAAACCCTGGATGATATAATAACAAGGTTATACCAATCCAGAAAAGGGTGTTCTGTAATGGGAATACCAGCTGAAAAATGGTAACAGGCCAGCAGTTTCCCAATTCTCAGCACCCTTAAGAATACCTAACTGTTCTGCTTCTCTAGCACCACTGTGGTTTTGCTGCAGTGCCTTCGGTGCAGTGCTTCAGAACCATAGTAATAGACACTTCTGGCTAGAGAAGTCACATGGATCTTAAATGATAAATGACTTTAGGGCTACCTAGAAATATAATCTGTTCTTAGGGAATGAAATCAGTCTGCATGGTCATGTCCCCCAATTTCTATGCTTGGAAATGACCTGTCCCTATAACCTCTGTCTTGTGAAGTAAGACAACCTTAATGTATTTGCCTTTAATACATCACTGCATCCAAATGCTGCTTTAAAACATCCTGTCTGTGATGTTATTGAAAATAGACCTGAATGTCGACTACGTATTAAGATTGTCTCATTGCCCAAATTCCTACTAGCTTTGTAAAGATGTTATCATGGACAAAATGTTGTGGACTCTAAAGCACAGGAACCAGGGCCAAACAATGTAATTCTCTGTAATGATCTTAGTAAATAAAAAATAAAACTCCTATCCCAAATGCACAAAGCAATCTAAAATATTGTGCTCAGCAGTATCAAAAGCTGCTGAAAAATCTAACTGGTATTTTGTCCTCGGATCCCTCTTCTGCAGAAGGCCAACCAATAGAACAGGGTTTCTTACATTTGGCCACTTGAACCATTCTCCAACCAGCAAAGTCTTAGGCATAGCTGGGCTGACAGAGGAATTCTGGGAATTGGTCCCCACTCTTCAAGTGGCCAAAGTTGAGAAACACTGCAATAGAGCAAGCTACACTTGATTGGAGTGAATTCAAACTGAAATGAATCAAGATAATTGGGGACCTCCAAGATTTGGGATCCACTTGTTTTGTTTGCTAGCAGTGTGCTCCTACCTGCATAGATACCAATCTTTCAAACATTGCCCAAAATAGTTTACTGCAATTTGGATTACACACATATAAATATGTAATAATGTTATACATACATATAAATATGTACATCCAAGGAAGGCTTTTTTTGAAAAGTGGATATAATACTGATTTTCCTTAAGGTTGCTGACACTCAAATGACCTATATATACCACTCCTTGCATGCAGGTACGTATTTTCTCCCAGCTATGACAAATAAATTACAAATAAATAAACGAGGGCAAACGACATTAGTACATCAGACAAGCATCTTCCTCCACCTCCTCAAAACTGAACTCGATCCCATCCTCAGATGTCTACTTAAGCCTTTATTCATTTTGTAGGAAGATATGTCCCTTGGTTTTTCATCCCCTCCGAAGCTGTTTCATCCTCGGATCCAAAATAAATATCTCACCGCAGGAGCAGCAGTTAACACGCGCAGGCAAGTAAACTAAGCGCCTCACAAAGTACACCCATCCATTCACCCCCGACCCGAAAAGAAGAGATCGTCTTCGGAGATGCCCCGAAGGCTTCGGGTATTTCTCGTCTAGGAGTTGGCCGAAGAGGACCTGAACGTCGACAGGTCAGACCGCAAACATTTCATCTCCTGGAGAGACACGCCAGACGCACGTACAACGCGCAAAGTGCGTTTGCAACCTGGCGAAGCGCCGAGAAAGGGTGTGGCAATGGCATTGGCAGTCAACTGCAGCCCATGCGCAGTCGCTCCAAGAATAGCCCTGCCCTTCCCGGCGGGGCCCCATTTAAGGCGCATTACCGGAACAGGCTGAAACCGGAGAGAGACGTGGAGTCGTGAAGTCGAAAGTAGAGAGTAGAGCTTAAGTGCAGTTAACAAGCAACCGTCAGTAAACCATGAGGGAGATCGTGCATCTGCAGGCCGGCCAGTGCGGCAACCAGATCGGGGCCAAGGTTAGAGGGGAAAACGCGGCTGGTGGGGGGATTCTTCCCGGAAAAATAATTTAGCTCTCGGGCGGGGTGCGAGAGACAAAGGAAGGGAATGGTGTTAACGTGTCCTCCCGGGGAGCTTAATAGTAACATTTCGGTCGGAATCGAGGCGCGTGGGGAGCATCAAGGGCAATGCAATCGAAATTCGTTTGAGGGGGCGGTGGAGCTGAGCGGGAAATTTCGCTGCTCTGATCTCTTTTCCTGTCCTCCTCGGGAATGCCTGTCCGTAATGGCTGCCTACCGGAATGTGCGTAGGGTGGAGGAGATTAGGAAATGGCGAGAAAGCGTGGCGTGGCAGAGGAGAGAGGACTGCCTTGGGTGTTCAGAGCCTTTGGGAGAAGCCCTTTTTGCTTTGTGATGCATTTTCTAACCTGGAACCTGGGGCGGGAGTGGGCGGATCTCTGCAATGCGGCCGCCAACATGGCTTCCACCGTCCCCTCTCGTCTGAAGAAATCCCAGCAAAGACGGCAGGGGCGACGCGAGCGTCCATCCGTCTGGTTTCTGCCGGGCGCGAACTGATCCTCGTGTTTTTTCCCGGAGTCTGCCAAGAGGCACATTTGCACCGAGTTTTTGATGCAAATCCAGCCAGCTCGGTATTATCTTGACTGACTTCATTGCACTTAGTTTACATTACACAGGCTACAATAATCTGAGTTTGTGCCAAACTAAGTGCGGTAAGAAATTGGCCTGCAATAGGGTCAACCGTGTACTCTGGTGCATAAATCTGACTATGAAGAACCTCCCAGCGAATCTTCCCCAACCTGGTCTCTTCCACATATGTTGTTGAGTTGAACCTGGCTAAACAAGGAGTATTATATAACCCAGCAGCTCATTTGTAAGATGCCACATAATGCAAAGCTGGTGCATGGCATACACTACAGTTATTTAAGACATTTCCTCCTTTGGTGCATGGCATATCTGAATGCCATGCACTTCTTTTAGGATGCCTCTTAGATTATGTTCTGCCTTCCAGAAGCACCCTCAGAACTGTTTTAATTGCTTCTGCCTTGGGATCCCTTCCCACAGCCTGGCTGCCCTTGATATCTTAACCCCAGCTCTTACAACTAACAATGAGTTGGAATATATTTTCTTATCAGAGGTAGTCAACCAGGTACCCTCCAGAACATGCTCCAGCCAATATAGCTAATGGCAAGGTATGGAGGGAAACACTCAAAAGCACCTGATATCTACTTTTCCTATATGCCTTAGAGTGCCATACAATAGTCCTCGTTTAGCAACCACAATTGGGACTGGCAATTCGGCTGTTACTGAGTGACACCTTGGCTGTGCTTATGATCTTACTTCAGTTTTCCTTCGCTTTACATACCTGCAAAGCTCATAAATGAAGATTGATCGTAAATTTTCATTACCACTGCAAATAGCCACTAAATGTGTTAATAATTATACAAGAATTAGTTAATTCTGACAACTTCTAATATATTCTTCCTGGCCACAGTGGGACTTTGTGCTGACATGGAATTTGTAAGGCAATCTGGTCTTTCACCAGCATTTCTAGAAAGTTGAGCCAGGCCTCAACTGTCTTCAAAAGTTGAGCTTCCTGTCTGTTAATTTGTATCCACAAACTGCTGGCTTAACCAACCAGTTCTAAGGAAAGGGGAAGTTGATCAGAAACATAGCACACTTTTTCCTCCTCCCCCACAAAAGTGCTCCACCCTTGTTAGCAAGGTAATCCTTCACATCAAGAACGGATGTTATAGATTTATGGATATGCTAGAAAAGCGAACCTTGATCTTTCTCCTTCCTGCCCTCACGGAGGGATTGGTTTACATGAGCTGAGGTGGCACAGCGGTTAGAGGCAGTACTGCAGGTCACTTTAGCTGACTGATGCACAGGTCAGCGGTTCAAATCTCACCGGCTCAAGGTTGACTCAGCCTTCCATCCTTCCGAGGTAGGTAAAATGAGGACCCAGATTGGGAACAATACTGGTGTAAACCGCTTAGAGCAGTGATGGTGAACCTTTTTTTCCTCGGGTGCTGAAAGTGCATAAACGCGTGCTATCGCGCATGCGTGAGTGCCCACACCCATAATTTAATCCCTGGGGAGGGCGAAAACAGCCTCCCCCGCCCCCCTGGAGGCCCTCTGCAGGCTGGAAATGACCCATTTCCCAACTTCTGGTGGGCCTGGTAGACCCGTTTTTCACCCTCCCCAGGCTCCAGAGGCTTCCCTGGAGCCTGGGGAGGGTGAAAACGCCCCCCCTGCCCCTCCCCGAGGCCCTCCAGAAGCCAAAAACACCCTCCCAGAGCCCCCATGTGAGCCGAAAATCAGCTGGCTGGCGTGCACATGCACGCTGGAGCTGAGCTAGGGCAACGGCTCACGTGCCGGCAGATATGGCTCTGCGTGCCACCTGTGGCACGCGTGCCATAGGTTCGCCATCACTGGCTTACAGAGTGCTTGCATTGTGAGGCGGTATATAAATCTCACTAAATAAATAAATTATTACTAAACCAGTCCTCATAGAAAATCACTTAATAATTCTGCTGAGGCTGAACTACCACAGAGCAGATAAAACTGGGCAGTTCCACCTAAGACTGCACCAAAGGGGGGCTCACCAATTGTGATTGGTGTATTTCTCCTTCTTGCATTAATATTGGGGAAAGAGGTGCTTCTTCCTGGCTGCCTAATAGCTATGTAAATGAGCTTTTTCCTGATAGGAGCCTTCCCTGCAGTCTGAAGTAAGATGAGTCACCATTGCTCAGCTCATTTTACTTTTTTGAAAGCTCCGGGGTTGGAACAGTCTATGAATAACCACAAGCTGTTAACTTGTATCTCCCTGAAAAGAGACAGTTACCAACTGAGCTACTGCTTCAGAAGGCATCCTTGACTTTCTGACACATGGCTACCATTCCCCGTGTCCCGCATGTGGTTGATGCATCTCTTTTACAGCTATCTTGCTGCAAGGCCCCGCAGGTTGAGAACCGCTGCTTTAAGGGACATGGCGCAGTGTCTGCATCTCCCTAGTCTTCACCCTCAGCAAATGCTTGCTTTCTTCCCCCAGCCCCGCCTGCTTTCCCTGGCAATTGGTATAAATAGAAACCGCCACTCAGGCTACAGCAGAATGTGAGAGAGACGAGTATGACCCAGGGATTCCATTTAAAGCTGAGTTGCAGCAGGCACAAAGTGGTGAGAACCAGCTGTACAGGCTGTCTGGGCTGCAAAGCCAAGAAGTAGGCCAGACAAAAGTGGGAGCTTCCCTACTTCTGTGGGGGGGGGGGGGGAGTGGGCATGTTTGAATGGAAGGCTTCCTAGGTTCTACTGGCAAAAATAAGGCAGGGTACAGAATCAGTTTCCAAGTAGAAAAAAATAGATAGATTTTTCTCTTTAATTAAAACAGTCAATTTTGCCATCTTTGCCAACATAATTTAGTGTAGTATTACAAGCAGCTTTATGTTCTTTAAAAGTCCTGTCCTACGCAGTTAACATAAATAGTATTCTGAATTCCTCTATTTAAGGTGCAGTCACAACAACTTTAGATCAAATTGTTTTAAATCCTGTTATTTGTTTGTTTGTTTATTTATTTATTTATTTATTTATTTATTTATTTATAATTAAATTTATATACCGCCCTTCTCCAGGGGACTCAGGGCGGTGAACAGCCAAGTAAAAGCACAATATAAACATTAAACTCTATATACATTTAAAAGAAAATATTAGATGTGGCCCTGATTTAAGACAATACAATTAAAATTTGGTAAAATCTTAAATCTTATGATAGAGGATCTGATAGAATTAAGATCTTAACACAAGAACTTGAAATACGAATTAGTATTTTAAGTAGTATGTAGCAGCAATGTTCATTACTCTGGCTGGGAGACAGGATCCCCAGCTAATATGCCAAAAATGGGAAAATACTAGCACTTCAAAGTTTAAACATTTCAAGAGTTCCACAGATCTCTTTGCTTGGCTGCCAATGGAGGAAGGAAGTTTTCCTATGTTCTTGTTTAAATCGGCTGACTTCATATTTTCTGCTAAGTCATAATATGGTTTATTTGACTTTTGCTTAGTGCGGTGGTGGTTTGTAAATTATAGCTCTGTGTGTGTAGCCACCATGAGTAAAATAGTAGTTTGATTGTGTTCATCTTCCACTTGTTGGCTTCCTTGAGCCAGTACATCTAGCTCAGTATATTATGACACAAGATGCTGGACCAGCAGATCTTCATTCTGATCCATCAGTTTTGCTTATGACTTGCCTAATTCAATATTGCCAACAATTTGGTCAGTGGCTCTCCAGGACTACAGATAGAGGCCATATCGGCCCTTATTCAACATAGCAATGTCTGCAAAACAACATATGTCTTACCACTGAGTGATGATTCTTCCTTAAGCTTAAGAGGGAAAATAAATATTTTCTTCTTATGCAAAAGGTGGCTAAAAGAAGGTTTTGCAAAAAGGCTAGTTTCCCTCACCTTCCCAAGTGCCACTGATGTGAAAAAAAAATTCATTTGTGATACGAAGAAGCTAAACTAAATATTTCTACAATTTCTAAAAGCTACAAAGCTTTTATATCCCATTGCAGTAGTTTACTGAAGTATCCTAAAATGATGGCCACTGGGTTCCTGCCCAATCAGACCAAGAACCCCAAATACAGATATGCAAAATATTATATAGGAAAATATATTATGAATCATAAATAATTAATCATTAAACACATCAGATCTAATCTTTAGCTTACAGTTGAATTCCTAAGGTTGGTTTAATACTTTAATTGGGTTTTTATATTTTTGATTAAACTACGCTACACACATAGTTAAGAGTACCCTGTTGCAATCTTCTCTGGTATGAAAATAAGTACCTTGAGCATACTGTACATCCCAATCTAGATTTCTCCAAGAAAGGAGGAGACACAAGTTGGTGCATAGATCCTGCAGTGGGTGGGGGCTCATCCTTGGAGTCTATAGGAGAGTGAACCCACTTTGAACATTTGGAGGCTGTGATGGAGAAACTGAGCTTTTAAGATTATAGAAAGTACAGGTAGTCCTTGATTTAACGAGCACTGTTGAGCCCACAATTTCTGTTAATAAGTGAGGCATTTGTTAGGAGAGTTTTGCTCCATTTTATTACCACAGTTGTTAAGTTAGTACCATGGTTCTTAAGTGAATCTGGCTTCCCTAGTGACTTTGCTTGTCAGAAGGTCGCAAAAGGTGATCACATATTCCCAGGATACTGCAACCGTCATAAATACGGGTCAGTTGCCAAGCATCTGAATTTTGATCATGTGACCAGGGGGATGCTGCAATGGTCATTAAGTGTGAAAAACAATGATAAGTCACTTTTTCAGTGCTGTTGTACCTTCGAATGGTCATTAAATGAACTGTTGTAAGTTGAGGACTACCTGTATTGCATGCGATTTACATTCACCCTCTCAATTCCCCAAAAGGTTATCACTTCCAGCTGCAGTTTTCAGATAGTGGACAGGTGAGGTATGGGTGTGCCTTGGGGAAGGCCATTTTGCCCTCCGGAGGCTTCAGGGAAGCTTCCTGAAGCCCCGGAGTGCGAAAAACTGGCAGACCAGAAGTTTGGAAAAACGGACTTCCGGTTTGCCCGTTGTGCTGTTTTTCGCACTCCGGAGGCTTCAGGGAAGCTTCCTGAAGCCTCCAGAGTGCAAAAAACAGCCCAACGGGCAAACCGGAAGTCCGTTTTTCTAAACTTCCGGTCTGCCAGTTTTTCACCGTCCCAGTGAAATTGGGGGCGGGGGGTTGTGCGCATGCACAGGGCAGTGCGGGGGGGGGGGGTTGTGCGCATGCGTGGGGAGAGGGAATGGGTGTGGGCAGATGACTGGTTGATGTCTCTGTGGAACTGGATGATGTCTATTTCACAAATTCATTTGGAGGTCAGGATGACAGATGAGAGCTTGTTGAGTGACGAGGAATTGATACCTTTGCCTTGCCGGTGCTTGAGGTAATTGGTAGCAGATCCAATATGTGCTGTTCGACTGGCAAAATGATCTGAAATAGGGGGCAGTTCTGCAATTAACCTATCCCTCCCCCCCTTGGTCCTATGTCTGTCCTAGGCTATCAGCTGTAAATGCTATCAGCTGTAAAGAAATATATCTGCCTGCTTTGCAAGGCTGTGCTGGAGACTCCTGGAAAAGGGCTTTGTGATTTTGGTACCTTTAGTGGAAAACCCAGATGGTACCCTCCCTGCTAATGAGTCCAGTATTCAAGCTCTTCAGGATAAATCTATGATACGTCGCACTGCGCTCCCACATAAAAGCTATCCAAGTATGCAGTAGAACTGTAACATTAAAATGGGACCAGTCTGGTTTTCAGAAGGATTTGTCTTGTCACTAATTCTTTGTCCTTTTCCCTGACTTACAGTTCTGGGAAGTCATCAGTGATGAACATGGCATTGATCCCACTGGCACCTACCATGGAGATAGTGACTTACAATTGGAAAGGATCAACGTCTACTACAATGAAGCTTCAGGTCAGCTTCCCTACATTTCAGAGTGCCAGAGACATCTCTCTTTGCCGCCTCCATTCTGTTCAATGTTATCTCCTTTCTGCCCACCTTTATCCTGAAATCAGATATATTTTGTTTTTTTAATGGAAAAAATAAAACAAACATTCCTTTTTGGTTCCCAAGTGAAACATGCTATTTGCTGAGCAAAAGTACAATATGGAGATACAAGGGATGGTGGGTTTTTTTTGTCGTGCCTTACCTAGCTTGTTTATTGCATATATGATAATTTCAGTTTTGTTCAGTATATCACCTCATTGTCACTTCATTCCTTTTTATGAATCCAACCATTTTCTTCTCTCTAAATTTGTTAGTAACTCTGCTTAATCCTGATCACAGAATGGTCATATTGCTATCAAAATGAAGCCACAGTAACCCGAAAAGCAAACCTTAATCAGGCATAGCATGTTAGATTAAATGTGTTGGACTGTTTGTGATTGTCAACAAGTGGATTCTTACAATTATTTTTCTACCCAGGTGGCAAATATGTGCCTAGAGCTGTTTTGGTTGACTTGGAACCTGGAACCATGGATTCTGTAAGATCTGGACCTTTTGGACAGATATTCAGACCTGATAACTTTGTCTTTGGTAAGGATCATAGTTGAACTACTTTGCAATTATTCTCCAGTCAAGTTGAACCAGAAATTTTGCATATTGCAGCTATCTCCCTTAACATGCTGCTTCTTGCTCTTTTTTTGTTTTAATTAGTTATTAATTTACAACTAATTACAAATCTGAAATAATATGATTTACAGCAAAAACTACAAATTCAGCATCTGTTGTTTAGAAATTAATTATTTCAGTGCTGTTGAATCATATTTGTTTTGACTTCCTGTTGAGAAAGATCAATTCAGGACTTGTCAGAGAACATGATTTTTGTTACCGCTATTCCAAAGATGTGCATGAGTATCTTAGTCTTAATTTTTTCCCTGTGTTGAGCAACTATTCTCTTTTGACCCTGTCCATAAGTCTTGACTGCTAGGAGAACAGACTTCACACATTAAGGATATCACATAGTAACATGTACATCTTTAACAAGTAATGATCAATGTCACTATGTTTCTACAGTCCAGTGACATTGAAACCTAAATGGAACAAAAGTAGGGTGAGCCAAGATCACACTAGTATTTCTGTATGATGTTCAAGTGAAATACAGTTGCTATTAACTGGTGGTGTATTTATGGTGTCAAATGTGAATTAGGCTCTTGCACAACTCATTGCCCTTAGAGTTATAAGGACACTATTTGCAGACTGTTTCAAAACATTATGTAAATTTTTATATGCATTGACACTGGTATGTAGATGTTCAAAGTATTTTTTTCCCTTTTGCTTTGGAGTAAAGAGGAGGAAGAACATTGAGGTGTTGAATACATTTCTAGTAAGCCAAGCTGTGTATTGCTGTGTCCCGGTAGCAGCATTAAGTCTGCAAAGAAACTCTTAATTTAAATCACTCTCTGTATAAGGTGTGTATGGAGAAAGAAACTAAAATAACACAGCAACACCTTCCGTTATTGCTGTACTATTTTGCATTCTGTGCACACTACAAAAGATTACACCATATGTAGAATTTGAATTGATTGACAATGGAGTATCAGTAAAGTTCCATAATGTGGAAAGCATTTTTGATGCGGTAAGACACAAGTCCGCAACATAGAGCCCAAATGTTTGTGGATATCTTCTTTGATGCCCACCAAGTTCCTGCCCCTAAATCTAATTTTAGAAGCTGGATTCTAGGGCTTGAGTCCATCACATTAGCAGTCTTCTGTTTTACTCATCTGGAAATGATTTGATTCCTGAGGAAGCTTGTCTTTAGGAAAAAAAGTGTATGAGAGAAAGTGAAAATGTGTCAAAGCATTCGTTGAACTCATAGCAAATGGCAAACAATAAATCAAATATCTTTATCCTGTTCCTTCACCCTCCCCAATTCCTGCTGCTCAGGTCAAAGCGGTGCTGGGAACAACTGGGCCAAAGGCCACTATACAGAAGGAGCTGAGTTGGTCGATTCTGTCCTAGATGTGGTAAGAAAGGAAGCTGAGAGCTGTGACTGTCTCCAGGGTTTTCAGCTTACCCACTCTCTAGGTGGGGGCACTGGATCAGGGATGGGCACCCTGCTGATCAGCAAGATTCGTGAGGAATATCCAGACCGTATCATGAACACCTTCAGTGTGGTGCCATCACCCAAAGTTTCAGACACAGTAGTGGAGCCCTACAATGCTACCCTCTCGATACACCAACTGGTGGAGAACACAGATGAGACCTTCTGCATTGACAATGAGGCTCTCTATGACATCTGTTTCCGTACCCTCAAGCTAACAACTCCCACTTATGGAGACCTCAATCATTTAGTCTCTGTTACCATGAGTGGTGTAACAACCTGCCTCCGCTTTCCTGGCCAACTCAATGCTGATCTTCGCAAGTTGGCTGTGAACATGGTTCCCTTTCCTCGCCTCCATTTCTTCATGCCTGGCTTTGCCCCTCTGACCAGTCGTGGCAGCCAGCAGTACCGGGCCTTGACTGTACCAGAGCTAACACAACAGATGTTTGATGCCAAAAACATGATGGCAGCCTGCGACCCTCGTCATGGGCGTTACCTGACCGTAGCAGCTATCTTCCGAGGCAGGATGTCTATGAAGGAAGTGGATGAGCAGATGCTGAATGTTCAGAACAAGAATAGCAGCTACTTTGTGGAATGGATCCCCAACAACGTCAAGACAGCTGTGTGTGATATCCCACCCCGTGGCCTTAAAATGGCAGCTACTTTCATTGGTAACAGCACAGCTATTCAGGAGCTCTTCAAGCGCATTTCGGAGCAATTCACAGCTATGTTCCGTCGCAAGGCCTTTCTCCACTGGTATACGGGTGAGGGCATGGATGAGATGGAGTTCACAGAGGCCGAGAGCAACATGAATGACCTGGTCTCAGAATACCAGCAGTATCAGGATGCTACTGCTGAAGAAGGCGAGTTTGAAGAGGAGGCAGAGGAGGACGTTGCATGAAGATCTCTCTTCTCTTCTCTCTTCTACTCTTCTCTTGTCTCTCTTATCTCTTCCTGCCCATTACTACTCCTCTTTATTCCAACCGGTCTTCTGAACCATATTGGACCATGTTGCCTGCATTGGCATAGATTTGGAACATTCTAACCTAGCCTAAAGGATCTTAACAGTGGAGTCTTCTAAGGCTTACCCGCCTGCCTGCCTATCTCAAATTCTGCTGGGTGGAGTCATGCATATAGGAGTACTGTGTTGGTATGAGGAGGAAGAACAGGCTTCTCAGTTGTATTCAGGAATGGCAGCCACTGGTAACGTTTCTAGCTAAAAGCACTAAACAACATATTTTTCTCATCTTGTCCTCTCCCAGTCCCCTCCTCTTTTCCCTCTGCCCAATATCTCATGCACATCCCTCTGTGATGTCGGTCTTGAGCGTTCTGTGTGGTCATGTGAGTTTTTGTTTCCAAAGATGAGTACGCGCTAACTTGCATTTGTTTTGCTTTTCTTCATCCATGTTGGGCTTAAAGGAAAGATTAATGGAACTGGGGGGGGGGGGAAGGGTAGTTGGGGGGAATGGAGCACAGTTCTTTAGCATGAAACATAGTCTCCCCCCCCCCTTTGAGTGTTTGTTATGAAAGAATTGTACGTCTCCACAATAAACTACTGAAAAATAATTCAAGCTGATGTTGGTTTCAGTGATTGTTTTAAATCTACCTTTCAAGTGCATGACTTTCTCACCGTCTGTTAATGTATTGCATTTATATACCATTTTTTCCCCTCCCGGTGTTCAAGGTGGAATACATGATGACCTTCTCTAGTTTTTATCCCCACAGCAACCCTTGCATTCTCAGAATCTAGGGAAGAAAAAGGAGGTTTTTCAGAATTTAGAAGGATTTGATGGGCATTTCATCTTTATCTCTTAAGCGAGTTTCTGTCTGTGAGGGAATCTGAGAAAGGATGGAACAGCTCAGAGTTCCTTTCTTAATGTATTCACTATAAATAAAGGCTGGAGTATACTTACATGGTTTCTAAGACTGTAGCCTAACCCTGGCATTAAACCTGAAAAATGAGACTCTGCAAACCTACCTTCCTTGGTCATGTCTTTCTATTTGGGGCTTGACATTGTGAGGTAAGCTAGAGCAACTGACCCAAATTTATCCAGAGAGTTCAGTGAACTTGAGCATGGGTCTCCCCAGTCCTGGTCCAATCTCATAACCACTCTGCTATCTCGCCAAATGGAAAAGCAGTATTGCCCTCAGAACTGGGAAAGGCATAATTGATTATTATTATTATTTTGCTTTCCTCTGAAGATTTAACCTGATTATATACCATCAAATCGCTTTCGACTCCTAGCAACCACATAGATTTTTTCTCTCTGATTGGCTAAACCTGGTCTTTCAAGTGTCCCCAACAGTGTACTCATTGATGTCTATGCTTCAAGTCTGGGACTATTATTATGAAGGAAAGGGGATGTAGGTTTATGGGCATCTGTGAGATGAACTTGGGAGGCAGACTAGAGTTACATGGAGTAGCCTGTAGGTACTGTTGATAAATAAAATGTATATACTGATACAATTTCACACAAGCATTTGGGGCTACGAAAGTCCCACAGCAGATGCAAAGGTGAGGGAACTAGCAGAATGCAAAGCAAGCAGGTTTGAGTAGTGGAACAAGTTATGTCTTCCCTGCTTGGTGTGACTACTTGATTAATAATGCACCTCCTTTGGGGTAATTACACAGAGTTCCCTGCAGCATTTTCTCTTTACCATTTTCAACTCCAGAATCCAATGAAGCCATTAACTGAGAAAATACTACTTGGTAAAATTCAGTGCATCCTGGACAACACCATTATTTTATATAAGATGCAAATTTTGCCTTCCTTAAAATCTTGGCTTCTCTTAGCTTGTGCCTTCCCAAAATATTTGAATATGTGTAGGTAATGCCAATGGTCAGTGTGTACAGTGAATAAGATGCTAGATTAAACTAGGGGAGACCCAGCTGAATCCACTTTCAGCTTACCTCTCAATATAATTGCTAGGACAAAATGAAGAAAAGTCCCTCTGCAAATGCCCTTGAGCCTGGGGAGGAAATTTGAGATGCAAATAAGAATATTAATATAAATAAGCAGGCACTTCCAAGAAGGAGAGGTCTTTGGTAGGACAGGGGTCGGCAACCTTAAACCCTCAGAGAACCATTTAGACCCATTTCCCACAGAAAAGAAAACACCGGGAGCCACAAAACTCTTCCTGTGCCTGACTATTTCCTGAGCAGCCACAAAACTAGCATATATAGTTGAATTAAAGATTCTTTTTTTTTTCAACAAGTTTTTATTTTTTCTCCATAACTCCATACATAAATCAATATACCTTAAAATATTACAATAAAATACATAGTTGTACATTTTGATCATCATTCATAAACTTTAAAGATTGTTTTCTTCTGAAATTTAACTTTTCTTGGATTTATCCATGGTTGGCCTACCAGGGGTCAAAAAGCTCAATAAATTGCATGTCAGTGGGTGTCGCACATTGGCAGTTGTGACACATATTTTGAGTGACGGGGAGCCGCAGCAGAGGGAAGAAAGAGCCACATGCGGCTCCAGAGCCGCAGGTTGCTGACCCCTGGGGTAGGAGCATTTTGCCCACTCATTTCCTTTTTTCTGAGAATAAAGTTGCAATATCAACAGTCTGTTTTCCCTTTCATGATAGTCAGGTTCCTCCGAGTGCTAAATAAGATTTCAATATTCCTTGACACTTTTATTGTAAATCTTTCCTTCTGATTTTCAGTGACAAATGGCTGGGTTTGCACTGAGCCTGAGGCAGTCATATAACTCATTTTAAGTTTTGTAAGGTGTCCCTGTAAGCACGGAGGGGAAGCGTGTACACTAACCCAGCAGCTTGGATCCTCAAGTTTGTTATCCCCCATTAATTGGAAGCCATGTAAAAGTGATCAGGTTTATATTAAAAATAAAAATAATGGGAGTAACCTGTCTGCATTTCTTGCAAAGTGTCGTCGTTCCCAGTTGTTGCATTATTACCCTCTTATTTACCATTAAAAACTATGACCCAAGATGTTACTATTCAAAAATCACTTTGCATCTTTTACCCATTGCACAATAATGCTTGGAAGTAATCGGTAGGCAATAAGGAAAGTAAAATAGAAAGGCAGTGCTACTCTGTCAATAATGATGCTGGATACAGTAATAAAAGTTTATTACTTTGGGCATGAAAATGTCAGATTTGTAACATAATATGAATAGTTAAAAAGGGTAAGGAATAGTTAGTTAACTAAGGCAGTGTTTCCCAACCTTGGCAACTTGAAGATGTCTGGACTTCAACTCCCAGAATTCCCCAGCCAGCGTTTGCTGGCTGGGGAATTCTGGGAGTTGAAGTCCAGACATCTTCAAGTTGCCAAGGTTGGGAAACACTGAACTAAGGAAGGATAGTTAAAATGCTAAGGAACCACTTAGCCATCTAGCTAGCTCTGGCAGCATCACTCTGAATGAAATTAGAAAACCTAAACTCATCCTTAATTCATTTAATCTTTCATTCTAATTGGATTATTCTTGAATGTGCTTCATTTTCCTCCATGTAAATGGTTCGCTGCCCTTCATTCCTCCTAAAGGTATTTATTTATCTATTTATTTATTTATTTATTTTGTGAGATTTATATACCGCCTCACAGTGCAAGCACTCTCTAAGCGGTTTACACCAGTAAGCAATGTATATTTATATATTGCCCCCAACAATCTGGGTCCTCATTTTACCTACCTCGGAAGGATGGAAGGCTGAGTCAACCTTGAGCCAGTGAGATTTGAACCGCTGACCTGCGGATAATAGTCAGCTAAAGTGGCCTGCAGTACCTGCCTCTAACCGCTGCGCCACCTCGGCTCTTTTCTGCATTTGTTGAAAAAGCTGCAGTTAAAAAGAAGAAAATCTGGGCTTTGTGATTTTTCTGGGGTATGTGATTGTCCTCTCTTGTGACCTCAAAGATTGGGGAAAGTCTTAATTCTACTGGAGCTTGGAGGGTTGTCAAAACCTGTCTTAGATGGGTGGGTATCATTAATATGCCATCACAGGGAGAAATTTAGCAGAAATATTTCACTAGTATCAGCCACCAAGAAAAGACTAGTTTGGCAACATTTTTCTATCCCTTCAACTAGGCTTTCACAGCACTGCATCAGGAATATTGACATTTTTTATCAAAACTTCTTGCAGCATCAATCTTCTTTGCCCTTGCTTGGTGGAATCTGGTGTCAGCTGTCCCAGTACAAAGAGGTTGCATTGTAATTCACTACCCCATGGACTGTCAGGCATCACAATGTGCCTCTGTGTGGATGACTGGAAAGAAGAGTGTGACTGGACGCCACCTGTGCCATTCTTTGGATTTTGTTTATGTTCCTTATGTGGCATTGAGTCCTATTCGAAGGGCAGGAGCCAAAATGAGAAACAGACATGGAAAGCATAGTATTTTGTTCCCCAGGTCCAACTGAACAATGTTGATGGGGAAAGAAATGGGGAGGGGGGCAGACATTTTGACAAGGACCCACTGGAGCCCATGTACCTCGGTTCCAAAAGCTGAAGGCATTCTTGTGGCATTACTGAGGTGCACAGCCACACAGTAGGTAGTAATTCACCCATCCTTTGTGCATGATGGAGCTCAGCAGCCATTACAGCACAATGTCCTTTATTATAGATTCAATACCGTGTCAGTTTCCATAATGCTGCTTTCTGATTTTCTATCGGCCATCCTCTTGAACAGGCTAGTCATTGTGGTTCACTTATAATAACACAAATGTTAGGACCTTTTCCTCTTCCCAGGGACTTCTTAGTTACCCATAACTTCAGATAAATAGCTGGGCTTTTTCCCCAATGAATGCCATTAAAATCAAGGATGCCTACAGAACATTCCCTCCCACTTTTTAAGTATTAGGGCAGTGATGGAGAACCTTTTTTGGTTCACGTGCCAAAAGGGGGGGGTCGCGCGCACGTGTCCACACTCATAATTCTATGCACCCCCCGTGCATGCACGCGTGACCCCCCACTCCTGGCATGCAATGGCACGCCCGTTTTCGCTCTCCCTAGGCTTCAGAGCTTTTCTAGGAGTCTGAGGAGGGAAAAATTGGCCTTCCCCACGCCCCCCGAAGGCCCTTCGGAGGCAGAAAATGGTCCAGTTGGACTGGAAGTCCAATGTTTTTGCTCTCCCCAGGCTTCAGAGCCTTTCTAGGAACCTGGGGAGGACAAAAATGGCCTTCCCCATCCCTCCACAGAGGCCCTCCGGAGGCCAGAAATGGCCCGTTTCCCAACTTGAAACGGGCCATTTCTGGCCTCCGGAGGGCCTCCGGGTGGATGGGGAAGGCTGTTTTCACCCTCCCCAGACTCCTATAAAGGCTCTGGAGCTTGGGGAGAGCAAAAAACGGGACTTCCCCACCCCTTCCAGAGGCTGGAAACAGAAGGCCCGAAAATCAGCTGAGCTCGCATGCCCACTGATATGGCTCCATGTGCCACTTGTGGCACACGTGCCATAGATTCGCCATCACTGTATTAGGGTATTGGTCATAATACAACCAACTACTAACTTTGACAATCAGGTTAACGCTGCAGTGGCATAATGGTGCCCAGGATATTAGAGGGGAGGAACCTGTGAGTAGATTTGTGTGCAAAGGGAGGGTGTAATGGGCTGCCACAATAACTTGGGGAAACAGGAGGAAGAGCTGCAGACTAGGCAACAGTGATAAGAGACATCTGAGCCCAGGAGAAAGCTGCTCTGAAAGGATCCTTCCTAGCTTTCTGGAAAGTAAAGGCAAGGAAGACAGAAAGTGCTTTCAGACTTGCAAGATTACTGTAACTTTACAATAAAGGTATTGTTAGTATTCCCAGTTTTTGTTTCCTGTTTGGATTACCTCAAAGGGCTGGCAGGAGGAGCATTCATGTGCAGCAGCTCAAAAATAACTAGAGGCAGCCTATGAGTAACTGATCATAAAGTTCATGTTTTATCAAAGACATCTTGTGCTTGCCAATCATCCATGTACTCTTGCACTCATTCCCTGGACTGCTGAAAATAGTGAAGTAGATAAATGTCCCCTCCTGAGCACTGGAATAATTTCCTGGGTGAGTCTCTCTCATCACTTCACAAGCTCTGATTTTACTGTTAAGGAAAGTAAGCTGGCAATTCTAAGAAGGGAAATACAATTTTTGTCTCCATGGGATAAATCTTCTATTTTTATGACAGCAGCCCTGAGCTCAAAGCAAATTGGTAGGGGTTCTGTGTTTTATAGCTAAAAAACATTTTTCATTGTCCCGATATTTTTTTTTCTAATCCTCAAGATCATGTGGGGGAAAACATGTATTTAACAAGTACTCATTTTGACCATACCAAGACCACAAGAGTTTACCAGATGGACTGTGGTATTTTAAAGTACTACTTTTAACACTGAAAAGTGACTAATCTCACAGTTGACATAATCTTCAACAATCCTATTGCCAAAACCATAAATCTTCACACTATAAAGTGCATGCTGAATCAGAAGTTATTTGCAATTTCAGAAGCCTTCATCCACTTACAACAAATGTGTTCCTTAAATCACACCTTTGTTAAATAAGCCTTTACTTGCCTTATTGTGTGCGTTGTTCATCGACCTTATTTCCTCCTTAACACAAAAATTACCCATCTGTAATTTAAGAGAAACAAATTCGACATGATTAGGTGGGGCAAATTCATGTTGTGCATTCAGCAACTTCATCCTGATTACAAGGCACCTTAAGGCAATTTGGGCTTGAATAAAGACCATAGTTTCCTGTCTGGCTGTGAATGTTAACTAAGTCAGCATTATTTGGTTAATTGTGCTATGTGCTACTATTGCTATTTGAAAGATCCTGGAGTCTATTCAGATCCTCTAATTCAGTTGCCATTGTCTACATTTCTTGCATATAATTTATTTCTGAGTCACTATTTCTAGCTCCTGGTTGTATGTTCATATGAACCTGCTAACCTAATAGGAACACAGAACATAAAATAACAGACTTGGAAGGGACCTTGGAGGTCTTCTAGTCCAATCCCCTGCTTGAGCAGGCAACCCTATACCATTTCGGACAAATGGTTGTCCAATCTCTTATTGAAAACTCTTTTAAGTGACTCACAAAACTTGTGCCTATGTGTTTCTTTAAGGCCATGTATCTGTTTGTTCTAGCTGCAGAGAATCTCCTGCTCAATTTTGCCTGGTGCTCACAGCACAGCCAAAAGTTTCAGTCTAATAGAGGAGGAGGTTCCTGATTCTGAATGTTGTGTTGATTGAATGACTTTTTTTTCTGTCCAAATTTTTACTGAGATAATAAAATCAAAATTCCAGTACACTTAGAAGCAAGATAGAGATACATGTTAGACTTTCATGTGATGATACTGCCCCATTTTTAAAACTCCTTGGAAATAACAACAACAACAACAAAACTGCCATCAGTAAAACTAGGGAAGAACCCCTTTTTCTTGTCCTGAAAATTTGGTCTGTAAAAATAACTTTTCTTCCAGAGAATAATGTAGGTTCGTCAGCTCAGGAATGGTTCTTTGGCCTCTAGAATACCTCTTATTCCAAGTTTCATCAAATGCAAACTAAAGTCTGATTGCTGAGCAATCACTTCACGGGTTACCTGGGATTTTGTCCTGACATCCAACTAGAGTTTTGTAACTTGGCCTTTCCTTTGGAGCACCAGTTATAGCTCCCATCCTGGAGTGCATTAGCCTAATGCTCTTCAAAAGCTCCGCTGCAGATCCCTGTTTGCATCACAATGAAAAGAAAAAGACATTACAAAGGCATTTTTCTACCAATTTTGGAGGTATCATCTATATCAGTGGTTCCCAACCTGTGGTACGTGTACCACTAGTGGTACGCGAGGGCCTTCCAGGTGGTACGCGAACACTTTCGGGGTCATGAACGATTTTTAGTTAGTTATTTTTTACTTCACAAAAATGTTTACTGCCTAACACAAGATAATCTGGCAACAATTTGCAACTGTTGCCACACGCCACCCACCTGGTCCCAGCGGCCCGAGAATCCAGTTGCTGGATGCGCGGGGCCAAAAAAGGAACGGTACAATTATGGAAATAAAGTGATATCTGATCGAATTTAGTTTCTCTGGAACCAGATGGTACGCAGCGACTGTACGGGACCTCCAAGTGGTACTCGATCACAAAAAGGTTGGGAACCACTGATCTATATGGTATTCCATCCATTCTCCTTGTGCAATGAACCGGTTTCTCAGAAAGGATGCATAAATAGAAATTTATTCTGTTACTTAGGTAAAAGAAAAATAATTATAAACAGCTAATCCCTGATAATTTGCCAATCTAACAGTATCCTAGTCTGCGGTAATGGAAACAAAAGATTTAAGAGTACAAAATATTTAAAATGTTAAAAATATCCGTATTGAGATATCTATATCTAGGCCATCTAACCATTGAAGTACACCATCGTTTATCTGAAAGAAATCAGGAGCTGGATCATACATGCCCTCAGTTTACAGCCGGTCACGATGGGATCTGCAGTTTGACATGGGACCCTGCAGTCACACTGAGGGGAGGATGCTATGCCCCATTTATATAGTGAATCCAGAAGACATGTTAAAATGTGATAATTCTTTGGGAGAAATTAGAGTGTTTTTATAAATATTTTAAAACAATCCAGGCATTGCAACTGAGTCAGATTCCAGAAAATAACTAAGATGTCCCTCCATCCTCATTCCAGAACTATAAAGGATTTAACTCAAAGCCTTTTTCTCCTCCAGACTCAGCAGCTATACCCTGCAGGGATATCCACAGAGAACACCTAATTTGGTAATTAGCACACACTTTGGAAGTCTCAACCCTTTCCCTGTGAGAGCAACAATCAAGGAGGACCAACAGGTTGAAATGAAAAGATTTCAATATTAGAAGGAACTGCCTGTGGGTAATAGCTGCAAACGATGGAACTGGAGGGGGGGAATAGAAGGCCCTCCTTGCTGAAAATTTTCAGCTAGGAATTGAGCAGCTAGCTGTCAAGGATGGTAGGAGAATTCCTGCACTGAGCAGGAGGCTGAACTATAACTATTTATTTCAATAAAATCCTTTTCAACTGACATTCTCAGACTCTGATGTTTAGCCAACAGTCCTTTCGCTTTCATGTCTTGGGGCAGCAATAAAAAAGCTGACACCGATAATGAATGAAGTGCTGTTCACTCCGTTCAAAACAAAAGGAGAAGCTGAACTGAATCAGTGAGAAATGGAAGAAGGAGTAAAGATGGGGCTCCCGTACTCTTTTGTCTCTCCTGAGAAACTGGATTGACTTTCCATGTCACCCACTGCAGTGGCGGGTTGCCATCTTACCAGTGCCGGTGCACTGCATGCGCATCTCCAAGTTTTGGGGGTGCGTGCGCTCGCTATGTGCGCGCGCCCCCGCTATGCATGCACGCCCCCTCGTGTAATTTTGCTTCTGCGCATGTGCGGAAGCAAAATTGCGCCAAAATCTCATAAGGGGATGCGCCCGCGAGAGAGATTTCGGCGCGATTTTGCTTCCGCGCATGTGCAGAGGCAAAATCTCGCTGAAATCTCATGCGCACGCGCGTCCCCTCGTGAGATTTTGGCGTGATTTTGCTTCCACGCATGCACAGAAGCAAAATTGGCCAAAAATTAACGGAAAAAAATGGCGACATGCGCGGTGGACCTGCAGAGAGGGCTCCAGAGCGGTCGCGCGCAAATTGCGCAATCGGCCATTCCCTACTGGAGCAGCTCCGGCAGGAACCCACCTCTGATCCACGGCTTCAGTGCCATGTTCACAATGCAGGCTTAAAGCTTGAACTGGAATGAGGGAGAGGTGTTTTGGCTCCTAAATCAGAAGCATCTAAGGGTATCATCCTCTCCCCATTATAGTCCCATCTGCAACAGGAAGGTGTCAGCGTTGCAAACATTTGCAGAAGTCAAGTCCTGCTTGCCCCCAATCTTTCTCTTTCTTCCTCCTCCCTTCCTGGCTCAGCTTTGCCATGCATTGCATTTTGTCTTTCAAAGGCTAAAAGGAAGGGGGAGAGGGAGGTGAGAATGTTGGTATCAGACAACTGTGATAAAGTGGGGAGGAGGAATGGGGAGTGCACCAGGAGGGAGAATTGGGAAATAAAACCAGAAAAGTGGCACCTTTAACAGATAAACAGAGTTGGAAGGGACCTTGCAGGTCATCTAGTCCAACTCCCTGCCCAAGCAGGAGACCCTACATCTGCCTCTACCTAGGATCAAACTCACAACCTCCTGATTGTGAGCAAGAGTTCCACCTCTAGGCCTCCAAAACCTCCTCAACTCCAATACTGTGGTGGAAGTGGACAGAAGGAATGCCCTCCCTTAGCATGAGATGAGTCCCTCCCTTATGATGACTTATTATCTAATTAGGAGCTACCATTTCTGAGCTGCAAAACTCTGGGCAACCACTCTAAACTGTAATCATATTAATTCATTTGGGCACTATAATCAGTCAACTCCCAACATCCTTCCTTCCTTCCTTCCTTCCTTCCTTCCTTCCTTCCCACTTTAATTAATCAGTTCAGATGTACAATCCATTTAAAACCCAATGTACAATCAAACCAGAATTAAATTCCTACAAGCAGTCAGCAAACCTAACAATCGAAATCCAAGCCCAGCTAATAGCACCACAGTCAAGTCTCCAAAGATCTACAAAAGAGCTCTGTCATCATAACCTTTTGGAAAGATTCCCAGACAGATGCTGATTGGACCTGTATTGGGAAGCTATGCTAGCACAGAAAAACACTGTTTTCGGGTTTCAAATATTCTCACCACCTACATGCATTTCCACTGGAAAGAGTAGAGCAAGCTACCTCCATGTGAAAAAGATGTTCTCAAAGATCCCTAGGAGGCAACCCAGGAGCCACATACGGATTTTGAATTATTCCTGCAAATCCACTGGGAAACATTTCATGTCCAACAATATAATCTGATTTTTGAAGCCCAGTTTTATTAGACCTACCCTAGTCTACTTTCTACATCAAAATTCTGCTATATAGTTATTTGTAATCAAGAGGTTCTTAGCTCCTACCTTGAGAAACTTTGCAATCAGGATACTGATTTAGTGCAATGCTTCTCAATCTCAGTAACTTTAAGATGTGTAGACTTCAACCCCCACATGCTGGCTGGGGAATTCAGCTAAGGTTGAGAAACAATGGCTTAGAGGAAGACATAACAAAACTGCTTACTAACATTCCAATGAACACAAAATTGGTTAATCATCCCATATTAGTCATTTGGTGTTAGAAGATACCTACCCCACAGAATGATCTTGATAGCTTTAAAATTGGATGAATACAACCATAAAGAAGTTTAAATGCTATAGATGCTAAACACTTCATTTAGGAAAAGAATCCAACATCCATATACAATCTGAGAAATATCTGACTTGTCAATAATGTGTTTGACAAGAATCGTGCAGTTGGAGTAGATCAGATTGACTATATATAAGTATTGTAAAGTTGCTGCAAAAAAAAAAGAATTGAATTGCTTTAACAAAAACGAAACTTCTAAATCCAACAAAGTTATGGGTCTTTGTTCTGCACTGGTCACACCCCGTCTGTTACATCTCAGTAATGAGAATCTGGAGGCGAGGCTTGTGACTTCAGCTCTTTATTTGGTTACAGTGACAACTCCAGCAAAAGCTGGGATCATGGCAGGGGTTTAAATAGAGCGCTGGACTTGCAGAGAGCCAATCAGATTTTACCTGCTCTAGTTCCTGGTCGGACTGGAGTGAAGACTTCCCCCCAGTTCCTCAGAACATAAAATCCCTTCCCTTTTAGTCCCCTACATACATTAGCACACATAATTGTCTAGATATGTAGGACACTTAACAGGTCTAGTTGACCTGCGCAGTTCAGTCTGGGCGTCGATCGGAGCCAGAGAGGACGTGTTTTCTCCCTCTGGCTCCCTCTGTGGATTATTCTGGAACGACGCGATGGTGATGTCGGATTTAGTTGGACTGAATTCCTCGTCATCGCTGGGTGGCGTCTCCGGATCAAAAGCTAAGTAACCTGGCTCCGGAGAAAAAGTCGTAGCTGTAGGGAGAACATGGTTAGGAGGGGGGCCCTCTTCCCAGTCAGTGTTTAATGGCCAGTGGTCTCGTAATTGGTCCAAATGACATTGCAATTTTCTGCCTTCCCCTAAATCTATTAGATATGATTTTGGGCCTATTCTTTCCAAAACTTCCCCAGGTAGCCATGGGGGACCCGTAGCATGATTCCTTGCATAGACTGTATCGCTTGTTTTAAATGTTTTGATTTGCGACATGTTTAGTGTTTCTTTATTGTTGGAATAGCTCGGATGTAATCTGTCGAGAGCGGACGGCAGCTTTCGGCCCATGAGGAGCTCAGCAGGGCTTTTCCCTGTGACCGTGCTAGGTGTTATGTGTTGTGCTGTTAATAATCTATCGATGCGGGCTTGCCAATCCCCTTGTTTGACTCTGCCCAGGGCGTCTTTTGTAGCCCAGACGGCTCTCTCAGCTGATCTGTTAATACTTAGCTGGTAAGGCGAAATTAAGGTGTGTTTAATACCTAAACTGGCTAGGAAACTCTCGAATGGCATTGAGATTAGCTGAGGCCCATTGTCTGAGACTAATGTGTCTGGTAGCCCATGTGTTGCAAAGAGCTTCCTCAATACTTTTATCACTGCTTCTGTAGTTGTGGTTTGCATTATTGCTACCTCTAACCATTTGGAGTAAGCATCGACTACTATTAAAAATGTTTGCCCATGAAACGGACCCGCGAAATCCACATGTATTCTCGACCATGGGGCCCTGGGTTGCTCCCACTCCAGGATGGGGGATCTTGGAGGTGATGGTCTAGATTCCTGGCACGGAGTGCACCCTGCGACCCAGCCCTCTATATCTTTGTCCATGTTGGGCCACCACACATAGCTCCGTGCCAATGCTTTCATTCTAACAATCCCTGGGTGCCCCTCATGTAGAGCCCTTAGAATATCCTCTCGAAGCAACAGAGGAGCGAGGACCCTCTCACTCCATAACAGACACCCGTCTTGTACCGCCATTTCATGTTGTCGTTTTGCATAGTGTTGGAGGCTGGGTTTAAATGGCTCTTTTGGCCACCCCCTCTTTACCCAGCTCATGATTGTGTGAAACTCAATGTCCCTGGCTGTTTCCGCTACAATGTCTCTCGTGGTAATTAATCCCGGTTTGACAATGTCTATCAAAACAATAGGAAGCCCCGGAGTGGGGTCGACTACCAGCTCTGGCAGGGGGCAGCGGCTCAATGCATCCGCGTTTCCCATGTTCTTGTCCTGCCTATATGTTAATGAATAGGAATAAGCGTTAAGGAATAGGGACCATCTCAGCATTCTGGGCGGCATTGCATCCGGCGTAGGCTTGTTTGTTGCTAGTAGCCCTAATAAGGGCTGATGGTCAGTGACCAGCTCAATATGCCTGCCATATAGGTATTCAAGGAAACGTCTCGCCCCTGCAACCAGAGCCAGGGCTTCCCTGTCAATTTGGCCATAGTTTCTTTCTGTGCTTGACAGTGTTCTTGAGAAATAGGCAATGGGGCTTCTCGACCATTTGGAAGTCTATGACTGAGCACAGCCCCCACCCCAAAAGGTGATGCATCGCACACTAACACCACAGGCAAAGTTTGACTGAATTGCATCAAGAAACTGTCCTGCACCAGGAGATTTTTCACCACTTGGAATGCCCGTGTTTGTACTGGCCCCCAAACCCATGGTGTGTGATTTGCTAGCAACTTGTGTAAAGGCTCAGCGACGGTAGCTTTATTTTTCAGGAACATGCTGTAGAAGTTCAGTAGTCCCAAAAATGCTTTCAGCTCAGTCTTGTTGGTGGGCACCGGAGCCTCTCTGATAGCCCTAAGCTTGCTTTTGGTGGGGTGCAGCCTGGATCCATCTATCCGATACCCCAAAAACTCCACTTCTGAGACCCCTATCTGACATTTACTGGCTTTGGCTCTCAACCCTGCTGCTCTGAGTCGCGAGAGCGCCTCTCGCAGTCTCTCCCTCAGCTGAGGCTTGTCTTCAGCTGTTATTAGTACATCGTCAAAATATGGAACGACCCCTGGTATCTTGTTCAACACTCGTTCCATGATGCCTTGAAAAATTCCTGGGGCTACACTAACTCCAAATTGCAACCAGTTACATTTGAAAGCCCCGTGGTGGGTCACTATTGTTTGAGCTAATGCGGTCTAGCGATCGACCGGAAGTTGTTGGTACGCCTGCGCAAGATCTATTTTTGCAAAAATGGTGCCCGGGCCCAGCGTGTGTAATAGATGCTGTACTACGGGCACCGGGTATCACTTTGTTGTAATGCCTTATTAATGGTGCATTTATAGTCAGCGCAGATGCATAGTGACCCATCGCTTTTTAAAACTGGCACTATGGGAGTTTCCCATTTAGCATGATCCACTGGCTCTAAAATTCCCTGAGCTATTAACCTATCTAATTCCTTATCTATTAAGGGTTTTAATGCAAAAGGGACTTTTCTGAGTCTTAGCCTAATAGGTTGAACCCTTGGGTCTAGGCTAAAAGAAATAGGGGTGCCCACGTACTTGCCCAGTGAAGGACTGGAGTGAAGACTTCCCCCCAGTTCCTCAGAACATAACACCGTCTTATGCTTTATTCTGGTCACAACACATTAGGAACAATTCAAATTCATTGAAATGGAATCAAAGATGATGATGATTAGGCATACTTAAAACCGAAAAGAGAAGAAAAGACTGAAGGAAGGTAAGAGAGTGTTTTTCAATCTTTGAAGGCATTTCACATGAAGATGACCAAGTGGTGTTCTTTTTTTACCGTCGTTTTACCATATGCCATTGTTTTATTGTAAATGTCCAGAGAGCTTTGACAATTCAATGAATTGAATTTTTAATAAATACATAATACAGTCTCAAAAGCGGGATATAAAGTAATGGCTTCAAGATTCAGGAAGACAAATCGCCAAGGAATGCTGTGGTGGGGAAATGTAATGGTCTTAGCAATTCAACAGTGAAAGTAATTACTATGATGGAGGGGTGGAGATGGGCTTCCCTTCTCTCAATATCTTTAAGAGCCTCTGTAGCCATCTATTGAGAACCTTTCAGTTGAGTTCCTGTAGGCGACTGGACTCAATGCCCTGAATGGCACCTTTTAATTCTGATTCCATGAGCATTTCTACTTTTCAATCCCTCTTGACTACAGCCAACCTCAGAACCTTAGAACAAGGAGCAAAACAACAACAAAAATCACATGCCCATCCCAGCTGCTTTTACTCCCAGTTATCTAAAAGAGAAATAAAATAGTTTGCATATACACATATAATTGTTGGCATATATAACACTTCATCCATGTCCTTCACTCATGTTGCATTGATTTGTTTCTCCATGTGGGGAAAAAACAGCCAAATGAGGGGAAGCTTGAGGAGAAACTAGAAATGTATCAACTCATCTTTCCTATTGAAAAATACCAACTCAGAAACTGAGAAGTGGGGTGAGGCAAGCCTTCCTGCAAATGAGGAACATGTTGCCAACATATTCAGCTGAGCCATGGCAATGCGCAAAGGCACCAGCTTTGCTCCAGTTTCAAATACAGTGGAGCCCCAAACAAACGACATCAGACTGTGTTATCCAACAGATATAAACATGGTTCTGAACTGTGTGCAGAGTCCAGAATGGAAATGCCTCATGATTGCCACCTCACCATTCTTACAGATTTTTCCTAGCCAATTGAGGTGACAATGGTGACTATGCCAATCTATATGTTCTCCCAGTGGTATCCTAATAAAACCATCATCCTCTCAAAACCTCTATAAATCTATTTATATATATAAATGTGTGTGTGTGTGTGTGTGTGTGTTCCAGCATAACTCTGGAATGCCTCCAGTAATTTCAACCAAACTTGGTACACAGATGACTTACTATCTGGAAACAAATACTGTGGGGGGTAAGACACCCCTAGCACCCCTAGGTGTGTGTGTGTGTGTGTGTGTGTGTGTGTGTGTGTGTGTGTGTGTGTGTGTGTGTGTGTGTTCCAGCATAACTCTGGAACGTCTGGGGCGCTGAAATGAAAAGGAATGAATTATATCTATAGTGTCAAATCACAGTACTTTTGACAGTGATACTGTGCATTTTGGATTCAAATTCTGTTCAGATACAGCCTGTTGTACCTTAAAATGGCTTCTACTGTACAGCACAGTGGAGTTGCCATGGTAACGGCTTCACAGTACTCCACAAGGGGGCTCCCTCTGTACAGCAAGGGGATTGGTTCTTAAACAAAAAAAAAAACCAACCAACCAAACAAACAAACAAAAAATAAATCACCTAAACTATGGTTCTTTGAGGACCTGTGGACTTCAACTCCCAGAATTCCTGAGCCAGCCATGCATGCATGGCTGGCTCAGGAATTCTGGGAATTGAAGTCCACAGGTCCTCAAAGAGCCATAGTTTGCCCACCCCTGACTAGGCCCTCAGCTTCAAGCAAAGAGGGCAAGTTGTCGGGGAGGTGCCTGCTAATGCAGATAATCACCTCAGGCTGTTCCCTGTTGTCTAATACAGGATTGGGATAAATAAATACCCGGGCAACGCCGAGTTATCAGCTAGTTGATAAATAAAATATAGATATTTCTGTAAATACTTCACAAATCATGGGTGCTCCATCACTGGAAGTTTTTAAGAAGAAACTAGACAGCCACTTATCTGAAATAGTATAGGTTCCCCTGCTTGAGCAGGGGGCTGGACTAGAACACCTTCAAGGTCCCTTTCAGATTCTATTCTATTCTATTCTATTCTATTCTATTCTATTCTATTCTATTCTATTCTATTCTATTCTATTCTATTCTATTCTAATTTTCATGAAGAAATACTGCCCTATCCACTGGTCTGATGGAGTTGGATAACCAAGTATTCCAATTTTATAGCATTGCCCATTTCTCAAGTTTAATAGCATTTTGGTACATCCCACATTTTATTGCTGTTTCTTTTCAGATGCACAAATTGACATTGTTTTCATCTTTGTTGCCTCTACTAAAATACCCCACCTTTTTCCTCTCTCTTTTTTGCATGCATGCACACATATTTTTTTTAAAAACCCTCTGCTTCCACACAAGCCATCAGCTATTAAAGACCATTGCATCTATCATATTTAACTGTACAAATTTTTTGAAAGAAGATAATTTTGCTTATTAAGAAGTTTGCTTGGCCTTCAAATCTGTTGTCCTTACTGAAGAACAAGAAAGCAATAATACCCACTAATAGAAGCAGAAATGGACCAAAAGAGTCACCATACCTCCTTTCGTCCCCTGCTGAAGTTTTCACTCTGCAGTGAACTAAGGCCGTCACAGGGCACAAACTTCCTCTAACAAAAAGCCGCAAGAGGAAATGCTGCTTTTTGAAACCTACCAAACTGAGCTCTGGAACAATTGTTAGTTTCCAGAGGTTCAATCTGGATGAGAAGGAAGATTTTCATTTGGTGCTTCAGTGAAATGATGGTGTTGGAATGAGTCAAGGACAATGGGATCTCGGATCAAGTAAGACCTTGGGACAGGTTCAAGAAATAGGGTGGGGTTTGGGGTGGCCTGTCATAACAGTCCACTATAAGTGTACTTCAGTTTTACTTTTACAATGCAGAAGTCAGTTAAGATCTCTGATCTCCTGATCTGTTGGGAAATAAAAACATTTTGCTCCTCTAAATGTTGCAGGTGATCTATCTCAACAAGATCCTTTGCAATACATAAGAGTATGAAATAGAAACTCTTCCATGTTTTGTTTTGTTGGCACCTTTGAAAATAGTGTTATCCTGACCTACTTCTTAAAAAGGCTCTTGCTGAGTCAGCCATATGATGAAGGAAGACTGAAGAGTTTCCCCAGAGCACTAAAGTTGAATTTGGTGGTACATGGCTAGCCCTCAGAGGCTGTTGGCTTGTAAAGTATTTGGCTCACGATGATTCTTGAAGATATGGAACTGATTTTAGGAGCTCAGGAGTGGGGATAGGTAGCATCACAGAATGGAGATTGGCAGTTACATGTGAAACTGCTTTAGGGTTTTTTCTGCTCTCCTATCTAATTACAATGAAATCGTGTCCTGGAAACACATTTTTTTCCTGCTCTTTCCCGGTGACATTACTTTTATTTTATCCTGTGAGTGAAAGAGAGTTAAATACCTTTAGCTATTGTTATAAGGAAATATCCTTTTAGGTTCAGTTCCAAGTGGGGAAAAAGACACTGGATTCATGAAGGTTGCTTGGAAGGAAGGTTTAATGGTGGACAGGAGCACATGGCAGGAGCCCCTGTACAGAAAAGGTAAACTTACATGGTTCCAGGTGTGGTGAAGAGGAAAAAGAGAAGAAGAATGCTGAGTTCCTGGTTTTTATAGTCTAAGTTGGGTCCCACCTCTTAGATTTCCTTTTCCTGTATAGAAATGTATCCCATTGGCTCTCAGACCCCCCAGGGGCAAGCTGGGGTGACTCTTGGCTTTTGTCTAATCCAGCTTTGGCTGAATGAAAGGGCCTTGGGCAAATCCTATTGTGGTTTTATCATGCAAAAGACTTCCAGTCCAGGTGAGAGGAATATGTGAGCTTAGCAGGGGTGGGGGTTTCCAAGAGGAGTCTTTTGTTTGTTTAAAAGCATGTTTCCAGATGTGTTCCACAGAACATTTCCTACATTTTAATATCTCCTAGGATATCTCATTTCCTAGGAGAGGGGTGGGTGCTAACTTCCTACACTATTCCAGTGATAAAATGTCTTCTGTTCTGACCTGGATTGTCTTCACAAAAATTGGGCTTTTTATAAGTTCTTTTCTCTGATTCTCTGATTCTTTTTGCCTCAAGGGACTATATAGAAAATGGGTAAAAATTGGATAGAAAGAAATGTAAGCCTCCCTCATCTTTACGGTGCCAAACCCAATTGGGTCACCACTGCCTGAGATATTTTTCATTCTTCCTTTGGGGGGGGGGCGGGTAAAACAGTAACTTTAAAAATTGCAGGAAGTGATGGCCTTAGAGCTGTCTTTCCAGTAGCTAAGGTTCTTACAAATATGGCCATCTGATCAGGGCATCCCAGGTCTTCTGCCACCAGTGACTTAAGGGAATGACTTTTTAATCAGGATAGCTGCAGACTGGATTAGTTCTGTCTTACACCACCATCATGCTGTCAACCCCTGAGTGGAGGAAAAAATGGCTGGGAGGAATCACGTAGGTTACAATATTAACAGTACAATAGATACTTATTAGCCCTGTGAGGTAATCCGTACAAGAAGCACAACCAGGAATACTATTTCTGTGTTTATTGTAAGGTTACATTAAACAGAATCTTGCAAGACTGGAAGCATTTCTCCCCTCCCCTCTTTTTGGTCTCTAGAAAATTGAGGAGGCTCCTTCTGAAATGCTTCCCATGCCCCCCTCCACCTGTGGGCTGAGATACATTTTACACCCCATTGTCTATTCCAGTGTTTCCCAACCTTGGCAACTTGAAGATGTCTGGACTTCAACTCCCAGAATTCCCCAGCCAGCATTCGCTGGCTGGGGAATTCTGGGAGTTGAAGTCCAGACATCTTCAAGTTGCCAAGATTGGGAAACACTGGTCTATTCTGCAGCTCTCCCTCCTGTCTCTCAAGGTCATTCTCACATGCCAATACAGTAACATGCTGCAGTGAGACCTGAAGTAAGACGCCACTAAATGGGCTTCCCCAACTTGATGTCCTCCAAAGAGCTTGACCAATGCTTGTTCTGGCAGGGGAATTGTGGGAATTGTGAAATTATGAAAGTCTAGTCATGAAAGTATGTAGTCTGGCAAAAGATTATTTCCATTCTATACCTTTATCTTGTTCTAAGACAAGATTCTCTCTTAGATTCCCAATATAAATACCGTATTCTCTAAGTTCATATGGCTTCTGTATTTTGCTACTGAATCCACTGATTCTTGTTTCCCCAGAGAAAAACCACAGAAAATATTTGATCTGTTCTTTGAAGTTGCTGGTCCATCACTTGCAGATGATGGTAAGTCTCAATTCTGCTAGACGGTGGTCTTTTGGGGGGATTTAACAGTAAGTGAAAATAAAATTATATACATTAGTGTGGGAGATTAATAGTACAGTCTGGGATAGCCCTTGATTACATATGTGGAGTGAAAAGAGTTAGATCAAAAATGAAGCTTTTTTACTTTTTTTTTAACCTGCTATTGTATCCTTGTTCTAATTTACAGTATTGTCTTATTCACACATCTTATTAACCTATTATGCTGTTTTGTTTTGTTTTGTGTTGTGTTGTGTTGTGTTGTTGTTTTTTTTTGTTTTGTTTTGTTTTGTTTTGTTTTGTTGTTTTGTTTTGTTTTGTTTTGTCATAGGATGATGTTGAAATCCATGTATTATGGTCAATGAAAGCTAGTTTTCATGAGGCCAGGAGCCACACTTTAATTTTTAAAATGTAGTCTCTGAAGACCCCAGAGAGTGTGGTTGATGATAACAAGGTTTAGCAGAATGGATGTCAAGGTTTTGTAACCTATTAGACTTAAAAGGTCAGATTAGGGGCAGATATTCAAGGAGAACATCCATTTATCTATCAAAAATGACTTGATGCATATAAACATTTTTTTTTCCTGGTACCTGCCTGCAGTGCCCAATTGGGCACTGCAGGCAAGTACCAGAAGTTGGATAAATAAATTCATTACAGAGGTACATTACAAAAAGTCAATAAAAGATGGCAACAGCAACTCAAAATCAGGGAAGGCCCTTGAGGGGTGAGGTGGGGAAGGGTCTTTAGAAACTTGCAGAAAATCAACAGAGAGAGAACCAACCTAATCTATCCTGAATCAATATTGTGCTAAAACAAAAAGCAGCATCTCTATGCCTCAGCCCTCCTCCCACCCAGAATCTCCCAAAAGTGTGGGACTTACAGCAGTTTTTCCTTGCTGGATCTAATCAGCAGGCTGAAGTGGACTAGAGTTAGACCCACAGAGATTTAATCATGCCTCTCTTTTTCCTGCCTTTTCAAGGCAAAGGCAATGGCAATGTGGCTCCTCGGTTCCCAGCTTTGAAGTTTTCTGCCAGCTGTCTCTTGCACTTTGATTGGCTTTGGGAGAGTTACAGGGTGGAATTAGTGCCTTAAAACTTGCAGAAGTTTAATCACCCATTTTGTCCCTTAAGCCCCCCCCCCCCACCTCTCCTATGGTAGCTCAGTGGAAGTGCCAACTGTAGTAGAAGTGAATATTTTGGCTACTTAGCGGAGAAAGAACAGAAGAACGGTAGGAATCAGTAGTGGCCCTAGAATAATTGCTGGCAATTGGTGACTTAAACTGTGTAGTAGTTAGTCTCCCCCAACCTTACAAAACTATTCTTTTATTTGATTTCCCCCCTCCCCCCACCCCCATTGAGATTTGGTGTCCTGCCTACTTTTCTTGGCATTTTGATATAACAGTTGAAGTGCTGGATTAATAGCCAGAAGTTTGTGAGTTCTAGGCCTCCCTTGGTCATAAAAGCCAGCAGGGTCACTTTAGGTCAGGCACATTCTTGTACAAATTAAAAACACACAACCCAGTTATTAATACACCTAATACTTGAATCAAATTCCCATCAAGGCACAGACTTCCTAAGGCAGTGGCTGGGGAAAGAGCCAGATCTTCCAGGGTCATTTAAAGGCTAATAGGGTTGAGACTATTTGAATCTCCAAAATGTAGAAATTGCAAGAGAAAACCACAGTCTGGATAACATGGAAAAAATGGGATCTGGAACTTGCTTTCATTTACAATATTCACGCTTGGGTTCTGTATATTGACCTCTGTTCTGTTTTTCTGTGCAGATCTTCAAGTGCGTAGACAATTCCCACTGGACTTCGATGACCAGGTCTGCCTCCTTTGTAGAATTTCTACATAGCTAGTGTAGGGTCTCCTGCTTGGGCAGGGGGTTGGACTAGATGACCTACAAGGTCCCTTCCAACTCTGTTAATCTAAATCTCTCTTAGCTCTCCACTCTATCTTCTTTGCCTTCCAAAAATCAGCACAAACTTATATGCCACTTTGTTCTGCCTCTCCTTCTGTAGTTCTAAAATCCTGTCTTATCATGAATATGCTGAATGCTAATGCATGCCAGCTGCTCCTTTTTTCTCCCGCCAGCATGAACATCTAAACGCATTGAAGCTCCTCAAACAGCCAGGTTTTATAAATTAAAAACCTGCCCTGATTTGCAATCATGGAATCCTGAATGTGAATCTGTGCACTGTATCTGTACACTGTGTAAACCTCCTACTTGATAGGATACAGGTCATAAACTTGGAAAATAGCCATTTACTGTATATTAGGAACTAGCTTGCATAGAATCGTAAGGAACATTTATTTTTTATTTATTTATTTATTTATTTTGTCAAGTACGTATTGGTAATATACATAGATATAACATTGTTTATATACATAAGATGGGTACTGATAAGAGGGAACATTAGAACAGGGACAGTAGGCATGCTGGTGCGCTTATGCACGCCCCTTACTGACCTCTTAGGAATCGAGTGAGGTTAACAGTGGACAGTCTAAGGCAGTGCTTCTCAATTATTTTCTGTTACGCCCCCCCCCAGGAAGAAGTAAACATTTCATGCCACCCCCAACTCTCCGCCGGGATGATTGTTTGCAATATTTGGCACGTTTTCGCTGAAAAAACTCAAGCGGCTTATCAGCATGATTGGATGTGTTTAAGTGATGCCTTAATTTATTTGGCTTCATGCTGTCTGTTGCCAACATTTTTAGACACAGTAAACATACCGATCTTTCCTCGTCTCCCACCGTAGTCACAGTGAAGCCAAACGCTACATACGCTTCGTCATATTTCCTCGTCTTAGCTTTCGGGAGACTTACGTTTGTCTCATTATCTCCATCTCTCTCCTCCTTTCTTTTCATCCCTGTTAAATATTTTTCCATGGTGTCTCTTAAGGGTTTGTTATCTGCACTTCATATCTCCTGCTCTGTGCTGTATGCAAAAAATCCCTACTCCCTGCAGTAAAAAAAAGCACATTCCCCGGGGTCATGCACCCCCCCTGGCATCGTTCTGTGCCCCCCCAGGGGGGCCCACCCCACTATTTGAGAAGCACTGGTCTAAGGGTAAAACTGGAGTTTGGTTGGAACTGTAGCATATATAAATTGGATAAACCTTGAGTTGTTAGCGGAGAATGCTGCCCATGAAGTAGGTACAATAAAGATTGTAACTTAGTCAACACCTTCTCTATCTTACTAAACAGCCTGATGTAAAACCCACAATTGACCCAAGCCAAGCTGGGCAGCAAATTCACTATCAATTAGAATGTAATAGGAGTTAATTAACCAAATACATTGATAATAAATGAGATGAGAGAAATGAAAAGAGATATATTGTGTGTCTGTGAAATTAAGAGAAAGGGAAAAGATGTAACCTGAGTGAAGATGGTCAGATCTTAAAGTGGAGTTGCTGAAGATGCAGATTTAATTAGGAAAGGAAGGACTAAACTGTATGTCAAAAAATATGAACTGGTACTATCTAGATTGTTGTGATCTCATGTAAAAGCAGTTTTATCATTCATTTATCATTCCAGAAAATGATGAAAACAGCAGAACTAGAGAAGAGATATGAGGGACTTTATCCAACACTCTCAATGAGAGAATACAAAAATGTGATTGTGCTATTTGGGATCCAAGAATCAATGAGAATAGGGATTATTTGGTATTTGCTTAAAAAGGGATTTGTGTACATGGCTTAAGTGTAAGTCTGTTCATACAAACATATGCCAAAGCAATTCAATTAAATCTAAACAATTACTTGACTTGATTGTTTATGATGAAATCCTGAGTGATTAGTGAAGGATACAAGGGTGACAAGAGGTTCTGGATATAAGATGAGCTGTTCTTTGGCAGTGCCAGGAGTGGATCTTTGAAAAGGGAAAGGAAAGAAACTAGAATAAAAATAGAACAAATGCAGGAAGAAAGAGACAAGATTAGTCTCTCAACTGAATGGAATGGAGAGGAGAAAAGAGGTTGAAACAGAGTGAAACAAATCATGTTACAGACAGGCACAGAAGTATTTTGAGTTACAGAAATTAAAAGAATGAAAAAGGATCCTTGTTTGAAAATTAAATAAAATTGCCATGGATACAGAGGAAAATAGACATAGGAAAACGGTTGCTACCAAAATCTGTTTGTAAGTCAGTAAAAAGGACTGAATATGTTACCATGCCTCCAGCAGTGATTAGAATTGAAAATAAAAGTGATGAAATTATTTAGGATGAAGTGAAGAGATGTTGAAAGGGGTCCTTTAGAAATTAAGAGCTGAAGAGCTGAAGTGGTGCAGTGGTTAAATGCTGCGACTGCAGGCTGACTGCTAGTTCAGCAGTTCAGCTGTTCAAATCTCACCGGCTCAAGGTTGACTCAGCCTTCCATCCTTCTGAGGTCGGTAAAATGAGGACCCAGATTGTTGGGGGCAATATGCTGAACTCTGTAAACCGCTTAGAGAGGGCTGTAAAGCACTATGAAGAGGTATATAAGTAAAGTGCTATTGCTATTAAATTAGCATGGGAATAGTTAATTTCTACAAGAATTACAATGACATGTTGAAGAATAGAAGTTAAGTAAGTGTTATGGATTGTAAGAATTCATTTCTTGGAATTAATCTATAGCATTTACTTCAATGCCACTCTTCAACATGTCACTAAGGGGAGAAGGCGTGGCCACCGCCGCGGCACCACTGATCTCCCCTCGTTCCGTAGGGGAGATCCGAAATCCGCGTTGTCCGGGGACCTGGTTCGATCGAGTATTTCTTACTTCCTTTCTGCACTTTCTCTAATGTTCTTACCCTGAAAGCAAAGAGCATGATGGGATGGATATATATGCATGTATGAGTTGTGCTAAAAAACAGAATGCTAGTTTAGAGAGGACTAAGCTCTTTTTTTCTGCTTTTCTATATTTTTGCTGCCCCTGTGAGTTAGATAATCAAGTACAGCTAACAACCACTATTCAGCAACCATTCAAACTTACAACAACACTGAATGAGTGGTAAAGTAGTTAACAACTGATTCTCAAAGTTCCAGCCATTGTAGCATGCCTGCAGTCATGTGATCACAATCTGGGCACTAGCCTTATATTGGTTGTCGTTCAGTTGTTGTATGCCACCCAGAGTCACATTTTGTGAGATGGTCAGTTACATAAATTTGATTAATAAAAATAAATAAATTTCTGACCATTGCAGTGTCCCATGGTCATGTGATCACAATTGGCAACCTTCTCTGCCAGCTTCCCATAAGCAAATTTGGAAGTTGTGGTCATGTAAAGTCCTTACTTAATGACCTATGGTGATTGGCTTAACAACAATAACTGGACACTATTGGAATTGACATTGCTAAGACTTGTGGTTGTAAAGCGTGACATTATGTGACAATGCCAGTTAGCAACAGCAGTTCCTGTTCCCAATTACTGTTGTTAAGCAAGAACTACATGTAAGATCCTATAGGCCAGTGATGGCGAACCTTTTTTGGTTCGCGTGCCAAAAGGGGTGGTGGCGCGGGGGTGCCCACACCCATAATTCCATGCAGGGGGCCCGCCGCATGCGCGCGTGACCCCCCCCCCCCGCTCCCAGCACCCGATAGCACACTCGTTTTTCACTCTCCCAGGCTTCAGAGCCTTTCTAGGAGCCTGGGGAGGGCGAAAATGACCTTCCCCACCCCCTCCGGAGGCTGAAAACAGGCTGTTTCCCAACTCACAGTGGGCCCAAAAGGCCCGAAAATCAGTTGGCTGGCACGCGCATGTGCGCTGGACCTGAGCTCACATGCCCACCGATATGGCTCCGTGTGCCACTTGTGGCACACGTGCCATAGGTTCACCATCATGGCTATAGGCTATAATCCCCAGCATATATCTATTTTAAATAATTTTAAGGCCAGACTTGTGGTTGTAAAGCGTGACATTATGTGACAATGCCAGTTAGCAACAGCAGTTCCTGGTCCCAATTACTGTTGTTAAGCAAGGACTACCTGTAAGATCCTATAGGCTATAATCCCTCGCATATATCTATTTTAAATAATTTTAAGGCCAGTTCAAGGCCATTCAGGCCCTAAGCTGTAGCTTGTTCATGACATGCTTGATTTCTTTGAGATTCTGATTTATCATTGTATAGTCTTGGTAGACAGCCAACTAAATATGAGCCAGCAGTGTGCAGCAGCAGCCAAAAAGGCCAACGCAGTCCTGAGCTGCATAAATAGAGGGATACAATCAAGGACCAGAGAGGTACTAGTACCACTCTATAAAGCCTTGGTCAGACCACACCTAGAGTACTGCATCCAATTTTGGTCACCGCACTACAAAAAAGACATTGAAACCCTAGAGAAAGTGCAGAAGAGCAACCAGGATGATAAAGGGTCTGGAAAATAAAACATACAAAGAGCGGTTGCAGGAACTGAGCTTGGCCAGTCTGGCGAAGAGAAGGGCCAGGGGTGACATGATAGCAGTGTTCCAATACTTGAGGGGATGCCACAGAGAGGAGGGGGTCAGGCTGTTCTCTATGGCACCAGAAAGCCAAACAAAGAATAATGGATGGAAGCTGACCAAGGAGAGATTCAACCTGGAAGTGAGGAGAAACATTCAACCAGTGGAACAGCTTGCCAGCGGAAGTTGTGAGAGCCTCAATACTTGCGACCTTCAAGGAGAGACTGGACTGCCATCTGTCTCAAATGGTGTAGGAACTCCTGCTTGAGCAGGGGGTTGGACTAGATGACCTACAAGGTCCCTTCCAATTCTAATAATAAATCAAAATCTAAACAATGTTCAAAAGCTTGCCTGATATGAGCTCTGTTAAAGATAAGAGGGTGATCAATTATCTTTTCAGATAATGTATTATGTGTTCAACCATAAATATATGTTCCTGAAGAATAATCACATAAACTTCTGAAACCGGGGTAGTGGAGTAGAATTTTCTTTGTCGTGGGCACAGATGGATCTCATAACAACCCTATCCTTATGAAAATTTTCTGAGGGAGATGCAACTGGCTGATGAGGGCAATTTATAAAATATAAAACATTTTTTTGATAAAATCTATAGGACTAACTTGTGGTATTTAAATAATGTAGTCTGAACTGAATTCAGTACAGTAATTGGGAATTCCTTCTGAGTTCTCATGGATAGGTTTGCATAATGTTCCATATTTTATGCAAGTAATTTCCTGGTTATGCTTTTTTGTGCTTCTGTGAGACACTGTTGAGTTATAATGATCAAAGATATTTCCTTCTTCTTATAGGAATCAATCCAGATGCTACCCAAGTTTTGCTTCCCTCTTGATATAGAGAGGTAAGCAATGGGAATTCTCCAGTTGATATGGATATGCACTTTAAAAAGATGAAAAAGATGCTATGTTGCAATTTAAGTTTATTGACTTTTAAATCAACCACTGCTTTAATAAAGATTTAATGAGAAATATTCTGCCACTAGAAAATTTTGCTTTCTGATTTCTGCAAGCTAGCCACCCTGCTTTTTCTGATACACAGATTCATCACTTGGTCTCTTTGTCTGTTTATGTGTGAACCAGGGTCAAACTTTAGCAGCCCAGGGCAACACAAGGTTTGAATGTTTCATTTACATCCAGCTCTAAATTAACATTATAGATCAGGGATGTCAAACTCACATTATCACAGTGGCATCACGTGATGTATTGGAACTTTTTCCCCCTTCGCTAAACCGGGCATGGGTGTGGCCAGTGTGTGACGCATCCGGCCCATGGGCCGGGAGTTTGACAGCCCTGTTGTAGATGGACTCCTGAAAATCAGATGGTGAGTGAGGAGGAAAAGACAGAATGCTTTAAAAGTAATAGGCCTTTGTGCTGATAAAATGATCTAGGAACAAAATAGCCCTGCTCACCATGCAATAAAATCCTGCTTTGTAAAATGACTTGTCAACCAAATCTATCCACTGACTAACAAAATCAATGATTAGATCAGACCGAGAATCCATAAACTCAATTTACCTGTTGGCTGTATTAGCTAAGGCCTGTACACTCAAAAATCCAATTATCCTGATGTGCCCATTAGCTAATAAGGAGCTGTGTAAGCCTATGAGTAGATCCATGTGCCCCAAATCCCCATTGATTCAAGGCACCACCACCAACCCCCCCAGGATCAGAAAAGCAGGCAGCAGTGGCCTCTGTTTTATACCCTTAGCTTGCTTCCATCTGCTGACATGGTTTGCCCTTCTTAGGCTGACAGACAGTGACTGGCCTAAAGTCATCCAGCTGGTTTTATGCCTAAAATGGGACTAGAATTCACAGTTTTTAATCTGATGTCTTAAACCCCTGCACCAAACTGTCTTTTTCTATATATTACTAACTCTTTAAACTGGCCCTAATGTGAACCGATCTATACTGAAACAAGCTGCATTTAGGGAGAAACAAGATATTCACAATTTTTGTTTTCTGCATCAAAGAGCTGTATATGTGCCTAATGCCTTAAATTCTATTGGCAGTATTAACATTAACAATAATGAAAAAGAAGATGCAGTTGTTCTCTGATCTATTGGAAATATCACTGTTTATCAATAATTCTGTAAGAGACAGAAATCAGTATCTAATTCAGGTAAAATCACATTACTAAACCAGTGGGAGAGCATTTCAGATTTGGGCTAGAAATCTCCATATGATTGCTAAGTCACATTAGAAAAGTAGAAAATACTCTTAAATTTTGGTACTGGCTATGGTCTTCTGGATTTTTGTAGTCCAGATCAGGTAAATTTAGTCTCTGAGGATCAGTTATTGATCTTAGAGCAGTAATTCTTTAAACAGGAAATAAACTACAATAAAAGACGATCTGTGAAGAGAAAGTTCTCATCCACTAGAAGAGTTTTCCATCTTGCTAGTTAGACTATTTGTCTATTTCCATTCTGTCTCTACTGAAAACAGATAGTTCTCATTAGAATGGATTGTTCAATCACTCCTTGCAGGAAGATATGTGGACATTTTAGAAAGGGTGCTTCCTCTGTCTCTAATGAGTCATTATTCTGGTTTGAAGGCACCCTCCCTCCCCAGAACTGAATGTAGGGAAGGGGAAGAAAGAACAAGGCTCCTCCCAGAATGGGGAAATGTTCATCTCATAAGTGCTTTTCAATTGAAAGAACGAAGGGAAATCTCCACTTTCAAGCCAGAGTTGGGGAAAATCTACATTAAAGAGTTCAAAGAGAACAGGAGAGTGGAAGTACTATAAGCAAGTAAGGGTTCACTGGTGACTTCCTATAACCAACCTTAATGAAAGCCCATGAACAACCAGGAAGGGGAGAATCCTCACCTGCCAGCAACTAATATTCACTGGCAAGCTGCTTCTACATAGTGTCACAACCACTGATCTTCTTTTAATGCCATTTTAACCATTCACTCTCTACTCATCTTGTACCAATTAATTACACAGCAGCTTGGCTCACAAATGGTATTGAGTCATCTTTTGGGCCCAGATTTCTCAAACCAATTCATTTGGTTGCTTGGGGAATGGGGGGGGGGGATTTTTAAAGGGCAAAACAAGTGTCATGATTTGAAAAGAAAAGGTATCTGTAACATTCCAGAACCCCCTCCACACCCCCAATCTAGCACACTTTTATCTCTTCTCCATCAATACTTACTGGGTCCACCAATTCAGGAAGAAGCGAAACCACTGCAGAACAGTTTCCCCAATTCCCACAGACAGCACAGACAGATTCCATGATTAGAGGTATTAAACGCTGCTTATTAGAGATCTAATAGGATAAGACCGGGTAGATCCCCTCATCTCCAAATTCCTCTATAAGTCATCCACAAACACTACCAAAGTTGTATCTATCCCACAGTGAAAAAACCATCTTTTGTATGTCTTGAATTGCTATTTTTCAAATTTCTTGGTCTTCAGCATTATGAGACATTCTTCCCATTATCCTTTTTTTTCCATTGTGCATGATTTTATAAATCTCTAATGCAGGCATGTCCAACCTTTTGGCTAGCCTGGGCCACCCTGAGTGAAGAGGAATTGTCTTGGGCCACATATAAAATATATAACATAGTTAATGTATATAAATAACAAACTTTCTTTATTTTATTTTATTTTTTATTTTTTAAAATCTTGTGGGGGTGCATTACTAGCTATTCAGGGCCACATATGGCCCATGGCCCATGATTTGGACACACCTGCTCTAATATGTTCCGTGTAGGAGTCTCATCTGTATCCAGTTTAGGTGCAAATGCATCTCCTACTTGAAACTTTGAATTCATGTTTCCATTTCAGCTTTGTTCAGCATTCTCCTAAATTTGTGAAAAACTCAATTGAGTAAAGAGCAGAGTATGTGTGCTGCTTTTGTTTCCTTCATTTTCCAACCTCCACATGTTCAGTTATAATTTTGAAAAGGAGCTGGATTCACCTTGGCTTGAATGCAAATGCAGATCTCCATGTGAGCTAGGACTTCGTTTACTCTACTGGCATTTCCTTGTGGCCAAAGGCAGCAGAAAAACAAATGGTCAGGGCTACTGGACATGGAGGCTTTAGGATCCTCCTAACCGTATTGATCCCAGGTTGGGTGCATCCCTGGGATTGTGCAGGAGAGGATTTCACTCACCACCCCCAGCATTCCTGAGCTGAAGAGCTGAAGTGGTGCAGTGGTTAAATGCTGCGACTGCAGGCTGACTGCTAGTTCAGCAGTTCAGCTGTTCAAATCTCACTAGGCTCAAGGTTGACTCAGCCTTCCATCCTTCCGAGGTCGGTAAAATGAGGACCCAGATTGTTGGGGGCAATATGCTGAACTCTGTAAACCGCTTAGAGAGGGCTGTAAAGCACTATGAAGCGGTATATAAGTCTAAGTGCTATAGTGCTATTGCTATTCCTATCCCAAACTCTACCATGCTTGTCCCAACCTGCTAACCAGGAGTTGTCTTTGGCAAAGAGCAAATCTCTCCCTGCTCCCAATAGGGAAAACCTACATATATGTATGTGTTTATGTGTGTGTTTATGTGTTTTTCTTTGTGCCTATGTAGATGAAAGGGAGAATGGGGGGATTTATCAGCTCTGCATATAATTTACCCATGAATTAAGGAATATAATTAACATAACAAAACAGGCAATGCCTACAACAATTTATGCTGTGATAAATTGGTCAGTCTTTGTAGAATGTTGGGTTGCTTTCTTCTCCATCATAATATCTCTCATTGATACTATTTCCCCATCTATTTCCAAGGGCTAAGGAATGCCCCACAGTCCAGCACTTCACTTTCGCTCTCACCGACATGGAGGGGAAACAGCACTTTGGCTTCTGTCGACTGGGCATCGGCTTCCGAGCCTGCTTGTGTCTACTCAGGTATACAAGGGGCTCCTCCTGGGTGGGATGTCTCAAGTAAGTCCCTTCTAGAAGCCCTCTTGAACTTCTTGAGCACTGTGGAAATACTCTATTGGCTCGATGGGAAGAAAAGATTCCATTGAAAATGCAACAATGGAGATGCACCAGATCTTTCTTTCCAATCTTCCTCTTGGTAGGGGAAATGGGTTCATTTGCCTTCTGGATAAATCCTGAGGTCACTGGCACAAAGGTCTCCAGTTCTCTCTTTTAGCTTTCTGGATTGTTGGCTGCTAATGAAATATACTTTCTCCTTAGATGGAAAAGCACCAGGTGGGTATCAGGCAGAAGAGATTCAGATCATTATTTGCAGACAGTACATAAGGAAATATTCCAGAAAAAACAAGTAATAATGCTAAGGTTAAGAGATTATAGTATGATTCACAACTTTGCCACCTGAAATCTTGCTTTTTGATGGATGCAATGACGGTGTTCACACAATACTGTTAACCAAGTAGTGTAATGATCATGTCAGTACATATTAAGTTTTATTATCTTAACCTTGGGGCTAGAGTCATGGAAGCTTTAACATATTGTACAAATCCAGCTCATTTGATTCTCAGAAAATAAATTTAATAAACGGCTTAAGCATGTTGAGTAAACACAGCCCATCAGTGGCCTTTAGCTTAGTAACTATTAGCTCTCTTTCCCAACTCCACCTTTTGCAGAATGAGATGATTGTGCTGCTTTGAGTGTTTAAAAGTTATTTCTCTGTGTAATAAAATTAGCCCATAAGATAGCAGCAAGCCTTCAATCTACAGAACCACAAATGAAATACTTCCTAAAACCATATAGCTTACCATGGTCGGTAGGAGCTTATGAAGCAGCCTTATACCAAATTGGAATTGTTCCTTTGTTTCTCTGACCAGTAGTGACTCTAGAGGGCAGAATTACTGTTGAAATCATTACACTGTTTGGTTAACATTATTGTGTGAACACTGCAATTGCATCAACAATGGTTGATGAATGCAGGAAACAAACAGAAGATTGTTTTTCTGCCATCTTGCGGTTGTATTTTGCAGCACACCTGTAGTACATTAAGGATTAGGAACTCAATACCAGCCTCCTTGGTATTTAAATTATAATGTCCATAAACCATACTCAACCTACCCAATGGCCTGAGGAGTTATATGACTTATAGTCCAAAACACTTTTCTCTGCCACCTGAAGAGGCTTTGATCTGAAATGGACAGCGATCAAACCAAAAAGTATATGGATATAAGGCATGTATTTAGGATAAAATCATTTTATATACTGCCATTGCTTCTTCCTTCAGTTACTTACCTTGGTTTGAAGTTTTCTACAAGATCCTGAACTACATTGCAGACAACGTAGCCAAAGAGCAGGTAAGAATAAGCACTTTGGATCCATTCCAAGGTCAGAGATGCCTCCAAAGACCCTATTTCCCCTTATTGGTCTTCCTAACATTTTCATTCAAGGGTATAACTTCTGCCTTTATCTTCCCTGCCAGTTCACAGAGTTGGATGAGTTCTTATCTGCACTGTATCTCTACCCTGTGCCTAGCCTCTGCAGCCCCATCACCCTTGAATTTGTAAGTACCATACTCACCTTCAAATCTTAGTTCCAAGGTGATAATCCTAACACATTGCCATCAGTTTGTAATCACTTTAAACATCCATGTGGGAGTTGCAGCAGTTCAGCAAGTGCAATTGCACACACAAGCCAAATGAGGATGGCACCTCATAAGAAATCAGGAGTGAGTCAGTGTATGCATGAGGAAGAAAGGTAGTATATGCATACTGAGATTCTAGAATCAGCTGGAAGGAGGAGTTCCACAACAAGTTTAGGGATTTAATCCTTTCTCTTTGATCCTGTGATTATACTAATGGAGGGTGGTCACTTTGATAAATTTCAAGATTAAATCCTCTTGCCTATTAATTGTCATTGTCCCCCCAGCCTACCATTGTACTTTTAAAAATCTTCTGCTTTTTAAATGCAAAGATACATTCATCTCTAGAAACCAGGAGGCTGTGAGTTCTAGTTCTACCTTAAACATGAAAGTTGGCTGGGTGACATTGGGCTAGTCACTGTCTCTAAGCCCAATCCACCTCGCAGGGTTGCTGTTGTGGGGATAATAGGTAGAGGAAGAACTATTAGGCATGTTCACTGGCTTCTGTGATCTCCATTTACTAATTGTCTGTGGCTCAGAATACTAATCCCATCTTTTCTTCATTTTTCAATCACCTTTTGTTCTAAAAGGACTCAAAAGCAACTAAATTGAAAATTTCTACCGAGACAGACAGACAGACAGACAGGCAGAACAGAAATAGGGATCTGGACACTGGGACAGCATTGGTAAGTCACAACCTGATATCTGCTATGGTCTTACCAGTGCTTCCTTTGTTTATGGAAATTATGTCACTGTTGCTGTGGAGGAATAACTGCGACCTCCAGGTATGTGCAGAATTGGCTTTACCAGTTGAAGTTGCATGTGGAAAAAATCTTATTCTCGTTTTTAAGACTTACCACAATAAAGGTTTGTGAATAAAAAAGTAGAACAAAAATGAGGAAGATTCTAACTCAAGTCCAGACATTGCTTTGCCACTCCTCTGACTACATTTGTTTTTTATTTGCATTTTTAACATAACAGGATCTTTTTTAAAAATGAGCATAATTCAGTTTCCAGATGCAGTGGAATTCAACTGCCCTGCTTTCTAACAAGATAGCCTCTTGAGTTATGGGAGTTACATTCCAAAACATCTGGAGACCATCCGGTGGGGGACGGATCATAATTCTACCAGCTTGTTCTCATCTCATTCTGTTGTATGCATGGAGTATGCCTAGAACTGTTTCTGCTTTCCATTCAGAAGGATCAATACTACCTCTGAATAGGCTGTATCTTATGCAGGCCAGAAGGTGTTCCCCACGCATAATGTAGTATGCTGTTGTGTTGATGACCTCAAGGAAGTGGACTAAAAAAATATAGTTCAGGTTTTTTTAAATGCTTACTTAATTTGTAAGATGTTATTTACTGTATAAAGCCACTGATTTCCAGCAATGTTTCTCTGGGTAGTGCAGGTATAGAACAGCAAAAAAAGAAACAATAAATCCTCTACTGTAAAAGAAGGAACCTGGAATGTGGGGCAGGCAGATGTTCTTGGGAGAAGGCAGTCCCACAAGTAACCCATGCCTATGTCATATAGAGCTTTAAAGGAGATAACCAGCATATTGAATCACACCCAGAAGCCTGTTGGAAGCCGCTGCAGTTCACAGAGCAGCATTGTCACATGGGCATAATGACATGCATTCATTTGCAATGCTGTGTTTTGGAACAACTGAAGCTTCTGGATGGTCTTGAAGGACAACCCCATGTAGAGCATGCTGCAATAGTTCAAATGAGTGCCTTTTGTGTTATCTTTATCTTTACTCTTTTTTTTAACTTGAAAACAATGCTGTTGAGAATTAGTTTCACAACAAATGATGGCAGGGTGACTTCAGGATGCTCTGAAGTTCCAGATGTGGGTCTGGGGTGGCTTATGGGCTGCAAATCATTGTTCCTTGTGTTAAAAATCTGTAATTGGTTTCCATAGGTTTATCATTTAATAAGTGTAGTTTTGGGCATAGATAATCTGATTAATTGCTAATTTTATTGGGCAGCCACTATTTCCTCAATCAAAATTATTAGGTACAATTTAAGAATGAGGGAAAACATGCCTGCAATTTCTTATTCTTTTTTCTCTTTCCAGCTTTGGATGTCTGGGAAGAAAAAATAAATTGGAAAAGTAATGTACAATACATAGAAGAAAAGTTCAAATATCAACACTCCTTATGATGTTTCTCCATGTTACAATATCCTATGTCTCCGTTTAATTATATATGAATATTGTTAGATCAGTCACAAATATTGTGGTGTAATGTAGCATGCAGCCTTAATTGGATTCCTTCTACTTGCATATCTGCTAGATTGTTGCTTGCATTAATTAATGCCACTATTACCACCTCTCTGCTTCTACATATGGCTCCAGAGTCTTCTGGAGTAGGCAGTCATTACATTACAAATATAAAAGATTAAATTAGCTTAAATTAAACTAATTAATTATTTCTCTGTTCTAGGCTTATTTCATTGCCCCTGATCCTGGCAAACTGCCCACCATCCCTGACAATGTAAGTTATAGCATTTCTGTCACAGAATATATGGTAATACCTTGCCTTATAAAATATGGACAATTTTCTTCTTTAAGTCAGAAAGCTCCCAGTCTTGAAAGATCACCTCCATAATCACAAATGTGCAGGGCTGAATGTGATTACAGTATGGAAGTAACTGCACATGTTTCTCTGTACTATTTTTAATTGCATTTCAGAGTTAAGATCTGGCATTAAAAATAGACTCTGAAAGCCAGTTAAAGCCATCACTAAAAGTGGTGAAGAAGAGAAGATTCATTGAGTTGCTGTGGGTGAAACAGAATAAAGAGAAATGGAGGCTAGAGACAGATCTGGTTGCTGAAGCTGTTATTAGAGACTAACTAAGTATTGGCTCTCCCCAGAGAAATCTGACCGAGTTTGTTGTGGCAGTGGATGTGAACAACATGCTGCAGCTCTATGCAAGCCTCCTCCATGAGCGTCGGATCCTGCTCACCAGCAGCAAGCTCAGCACGGTGAGGCCAAGCGGCTGGAGGAAAAACAAGGCAAAGAGCTCAGAGCTAAGCTGGATCTGGGTGGAAAGGATTTAGAAATGACAATTGTTAAGGAGTCTGCATTTCTTCCATCTACACAGTGAAAAGTGTTCTCACCTGGCACAAAGCTCTCACAAAGGTGGCTCCTCTGCTCTGATGTCTTGTGATATGGTTTATCAATTAATTGTATTCCCTGACCCTCCTCCTCGTATTCAATGAAGGTGTAAACAGAGAACTGGGCCATATTCACTGATTGTGCTCCTTGGTGGCTGCACGGTATCAGTCTATCCTGATTTTTATTTTTTTTATTTTATTTATTTTGTCAACACATGTACAAGATAACAGGTATGATATAAACATAAACAAAAGCAAAGTATGTATAGGTAAATTTAGACAATAGGACAGAAGGACAGGGATGGTAGGCACGATGGTGTGCTTATGTATGCCCTTACAGACCTCTTAGGAATGGGGTGAGGTCGATATCCTCATAGATATCTCATAGATAGATGATATCCTCATAGGGCCTTTTACACCCTAATGCCCAAAGCAGGGCTGACAGGAAACAGGACAGTTTAGCATGTGGAGAGAGTAAGCCACAGACACAAACCTGCTCCCTCCACCTCCATGTTTATTATCCCTGCATGAGTAGTGACTAGGAGGCTGCTGATTTAAATTTCAGCTGCTACTCTCTGAATCCTCTGCATGTCTGGGAGGAAAGTGCTGCTCGCATTTCACTTTGGGAAGAAGAGTTACACAAAGCCCTGTCTCCTTATTCAACTTCCAAGGAGGGTCAGTCTACTCTAATGAAAGGTGTGTCTCTCATTTCCCTATAGCTGACAGCCTGTGTGCAGGCCTCCTCCTCCCTGTTGTATCCCATGTACTGGCAGCACATCTTCATCCCTGCACTGCCTCCACACCTCCTTGACTACTGCTGGTGAGTGATTGTACCTTCCTCAGTTGAGAGTCAGCTTCTGTAGGCTGAGCAGTTCCAATGGTTCCCCACCCAGTATATTGGTTTGGATGTTGTTAATCACCCAAAGGAGACTATTTTGAGGACATTTTGTATGGCTAGGTTGTAGTTCTTGGGTTTACTCATAGTCAGTGAGGAGGTGACTGAAGAATATACTGGTTTGTGAGGAGTCTATCTTCTGTGGCACTATCATCTGTCTTGAGCTGCCCACATTTGATTTACATCTCAAGGGAAAACTTTCTGAAGGGAAGAATGACTTCATTTGCTGCAGAGATCTGCAACGAAAGGGAATTTAGCCCTTCTCAATTATATTTTCCTCCTAAGCACTTCTTAAAAGAGGGAAGAAAACTGGGACTGGAAAACTATCATAGTGTATTGTAAGAGAGAAACTGGATCTAGGAGGGCCTAGACCTGCTAGGAGCCCACAAATAACTGGTATAGCTCTAATATTTATCTCTTTCGCCAACAGCGCCCCTATGCCCTATCTCATTGGAGTCCACACAAGCCTTATGGAGGTGAGACTGCAAAACTACCTTGTCCTTAGGATAACTGACCTAAGATTAGCCTAAGTAAGGTTGCTCCATGGATATTTTTTTGCAGCAGGTTGGAGCATTTGTACGCCTTATTTACTTCTTCATTTCTGTTATTTTGTAATAGCAGTTGACTCTTGTGAGCCAGCTACCTAAAGGTAAGAAGATTGAGGAAATTTCTATTTTTCTTGTTTCTCAATTCTGCCTTGGCTTTCTCTAGAGTGTGAGGAGCAAAGCCCTGGAAGACGTCGTCATTCTCAGCATTGATAACAATACAATGGAATCACCCTTCCAAGACCTGGAAAATCTCCCAAGTGATGTTGTTAGTAATTCTTTCTTGAGACTTTTTTTTTAAAAATGTCAGTGTTTTAGAATCCTTATGACTACTCAGAGCCTTCCTTTATTTTTCTCTACATAAGAAGCTCTGCCTCCTTGCGAGCACTCGTTTGTCCTGATGTAACAATTTAAATATGAACTTTGATTTCAAATGATTCATTTTCATTTTAAATTAACTAAAGCATTTATGAGTAACCCAATGTACACACATTTCTCACCCCCTTCCTGAAAACAACACTGGCATACCGTAATTAGAAGAGGGGACATTTCACAACTGAAACATTTGAAGTGGGTTTTTTTTTATTGTTGCAAAACTAGCTAGCCACAATTAGGAAAAACTGAGCTGGTGTCAGCAGTAGGCAAGGTTTAGGATTCAAGTTACAATATTATACATTTGCTGCAAACATCTGGAAGAGTTAAGAGTTCTGTATTCCTCTGCTGCCATCTAGTGGTCACAAAGTGTTTTGCTTTGCCCAGATCTGGTATCATTAAGGTAATTCTCAATTTTTAAGATTTATTACACTTACACCAACTCTTTCCCCTAAGAGTTTAAAATGATGCCCAGGACTATCTTTACAACCAGTCCCATGTGGTAGACTGGGCTGAAGTGGAGTAACTTATCCAAAATTACCCAACAAACACCATGATTGAGCCCAATCTGACACATTTAACTTATACTACATTGGTGTGGATCAATAATAATAATAATAATAATAATAATAATAATAATAATAATAATAATAATAATAATAATAATAATAATAATAATAATAATAATAATTTATTATTATTAATTTAATTTAATTTAATTTAATTTAATTTAATTTAATTTAATTTAATTTAATTTAATTTAATTTAATTTAATTTAATTTAATTTAATTTAATTTAATTTAATAATTTGTTCTTATAGGCCGCCCAATCCTGTAGGACTCAGGGTGGCGTACAACAAGAATAAGAACAATATACATAATACATACTAATTTTAAAAAGACATTATATAATTTTTAAAACCATTCATTCATGGGGGAATCCGATCTTCTTCACCCCGCCTGCCGGAAGAGCCATGTTTTTACGGCTTTGCGGAAGGCCAGTAGAGTGGGGATAGTCCGGATCTCTGGTGGGAGTTGGTTCCAGAGAGATGGGACTCCCACAGAGAAGGCTCTCCCCCGTGGACCCGCCAACCGGCAATAATAATGGAACAGGTCTTGAGACATAGGATAGGATCAGGGGAGGGTTCCAGTTACCTTTGCTACCGGTGCGCATCGTGCCGTTTTGCGCCCGCACGTGTGTCCCATTGTGTGATTTCACTTCCGCGCATGCTCAGAAGGACGTTTTAGCATGAAACACGGCTGAGGAGCTGCTCAGCTGTGCTTCGGATGAAGAAATAAAGGTCGGTATTAACCCAGGGGCGGGCAGGAGGGATTTTTTTCAAAGCAGAGGACGAGGAGAAGCCATCCAAACCCGAAAAAATCACCGAAAATTCTGATAAAAATTATGCCACCAGCGGGTCGCTACCGGTGCGCACATAATGGTCCGCACCGGTAGGAACCCACCCCTGGATAGGATACTGCTCTAGTGACACATAGGGCACTGTGTAGAACTGTGATTGCATTAGCAATGACATCTTAGCACATGTAGACCCAACCATTGTCCATTATAAGCCATTCTTTCTAGCATAGCATTGCTTGTGAACTGGACTACTATGGTTTAGACCCCAAGTTATACCTAAAACAAGCCATTGCTTAATACAAATGTGTAAACACAGTCAGTAACTGGAAAGGCCTCTGGGTTTAAGGTGAGTGTATAGTATTTTCCTTTTCTCTGTCTCCAGGTCTCCCTACTGAAGTTCCAGCTTAAAAAACAATCTACAGCCACTGGGGATGGAGTTGCCCGAGCCTTCCTCAGGGCCCAAGCGCTTCTCTTTGGCAGCTATCGTGAGGGCCTCGTTTGCACTCTGGTGAGATTTCTGTTCATTCAGCCACCAGCTGGAAGAGGAAGTTCTGCACAGCTCCCTTTTCTTCCACAGAAACTTTGGAGAGTGGGAAAAAAGGAGAAAGAAAAATACCCTTCCTTCCCTCTCCCCCTCCCAATTTTCTGGTGGATTTACAACATGAAATGAATCAAAACACATTAAGTAAGAATCATCCATTAAAAAAACTTTAAAAATCATAGGTAAACCTAGGTTGACTCAGCCTTCCATCTTTCCAAGATGGGTAAAATGAGGACCCAAATTGTTGGGAGCAATTTGTTGACTCTGTAAATAGAATAGAACAGAACAGAACAGAACAGAACAGAACAGAACAGAACAGAACAGAACAGAACAGAATAGAATAGAATAGAATAGAATAGAATAGAATAGAATAGAATAGAATAGAATTCTTTATTGGCCAAGTGTGATTGGACACACAAGGAATTTGTCTCCAGTGCAGGGGCGAGTTCCTAATTTTTTTACTACCACTCTGTGGGTGTGGCTTATTTTGTGGGTGTGGCTTGCCAGCCATGTGACTGGGTGGATGTGGGCCTCTGGAGCTTTGCAGCATCCAGAGAAGCGGGGGGGCATTGCCCATCCACAATGCAGCCCCCTGCAGTGCGAGCAGCAAGACCACGGCAGGGGTTCTTCTAGAAGGCTCCGTCCAGCCTGAATGCTTCTCCCCATTTGATGATCCTAGGCTCCTGCCGCCCGTTCCCGCTCCCCTCAGCAGCTTGAGAACCCTTGAACGTGCAAAAATGCCTGGGATCATCACTGCACGTTCGTGGCTTCTCAGACTTCTGAAGGGAGGGGAACTGAGATAGGTCCTGCCGCCTGTTCTTTCAGCATCTCACGCGCTCCCTCAGCCATCCTCCCCTGCTTGGACTCACTGGAGTAGGAAGGCAGCGCATGCGCAGTGCTGGAGGCTTGGCTTCTGGGCATGCGCAGAAGAAAATGTAAAAAAAAATTTAATTTTTTTAAAAATGGAGGCGCCCAGGCACCGGCAATTGACCGCACCGGTACTGTGACGTCACCAGCGGGCCGCTACCGGTGCTATAGAGTGGACCGCACCGGTAGGAACCCACCACTGCTCCAGTGCATATGCTCTCAGTGTACACAAAAGAAAAGATACATTTGTCAAGAATCATGAGGTACAACACTTAATGATTGTCATAGGGTACAAATAAGCAATCAGGAAACTGCTTAGAGAGGGCTGTAAAGCACTGTAAAGTGATATATAAGTCTAAGTGCTATTGCTATTGCTAAACAAATTTGGGGCTGGCCATTTTTGATAGTTGGGAACCACCTTTGTTTGTTTGCTTTTTGTTTAAGCCTCCAAGCTCTTCAGGGGTGATGTCAGTATGGTAGCTTCACAGGTGGAGGAGACTAGGTTTTTATTTTTAATTATTAAGAAAATTTATGTGGCTGCCCAACTCACTCATGGTGACTCCGAGTGGCTTTCAGAACTAAAGCCCCAAATAAAAACACCCAACAGACCTCCCCCCACCCTCGTGGTGGCAACAATCGACATGTTAAGTAGAGTTTAAGCTTTGCCAGAAGTAAATTAGTTTGCCCCCCCCGGGGGGGGTATTGGAAAAAAATACTTAATAAAGTTTGGTTAGTCTGTCCCAGGCATGTTTTTCATACTTTGTGAAATACTAAAGGGAAGGATGTTCATACAAATGAGCCTTTAAAAAATCCAAACCCTTATCTCACGCAACAGTGCCTTTTTATTATTTTGTTTAAAGAGCTTTTAAACATGAAAAAACCATACTTAATTATAGAACAGAGAAAAGTTTTCAGTGAAGAAAATCTGTATCTGGTCAGACACAGAAATGACAGCACCACTGCAAACATCGTTCGGTTAAGTAGTCCCTCTCTAGAACCCCTTTGATGCTGCTGGACAGAGAGAAACTGCTTAGGATCTGGGATTGCGAGTGAATGCCATTGTTTGGGATAGATCTATAAAGAAATTCTCAAAGCAAAAGGGTTCTGTGATTTCCACTGTTGTGTTCATTATCCAGAAGGATATTCCAGGGAGGTTCCTCTTTTTTTCCCCAGCTCTAATTTTCTCTACCACTTTCTCTTTTCAGCCTCTTTTTAGCCCAGTCTCTGCCCATCCACCCTGGTCACACACTTGCTGTCAATCACCTCTCTTTTCCCTGTCCCTCTTTCTCACAGGAAAAGCACATTTCCTTTTCCCAGGAGAATTTCCTACAGCAGGGATCCGGCACCATGCAGGACTTCCTCCAGCGGGCTGTTCATCTGCAGCTGTTCAAGGAGGTACACAATGGTGAACCTGGCGAATTCCCAGTTAGTGCTTCAAGCAAATCCTGAGGGAGGCAGAAAATGGACCGCTATCATGTTCGGTCCACAAAGCAAAAACCTTCACAAGCCAACACCCAGGCAAATACAGAAAACATTCAGCCACATACAGCCACATGCAAGCAAAGAGCCTACAAATTCTATACAAATCGATGAAGTCCATTACTAGAATATTTAATCCACTAAAATTTCTGATGTATTGGGACGGAAGGCTGAATTGAAAGATAAGATAAAAAGGAGTGGGGTTTTTTTTTCTTAACCCTTTTGAGAATTCAAAATCTACTTAATATTACTTCCTTGTCATATTTCCACATCTCAGAGCAGGAGCAGACCATAAGTGCTTCTCTGCATACTAATCCCACAGCTGAACAACTGAAATATTTGTTTTCAATAGAAGTAGAAGGTGGTTCTTTCTCATTTATTCTAATAAGGTCCTTCTTTCTATTTCTTCCCAATCTCGCATGCTATCAGTTCATCAATGACCGTTTGGATAAGCTAAATGCAGATGAGGACTTCTCTGACCTCTTTGAGCAGGAGATTGACAGCAGCTTGTCCCCAGGTAATGTAGACCCCACTTTGTTTGGTGTCCTTGTTGAGGGACCATGGATATGCAAAGACCCTTAAGCTCTTCTTAACATCCTCTCCTACTTTTTAACTTCTGTTAAAAATACACACATAAAAAAACCCTACTGAGAGATAGCTGACATTGTAGGTCAGATACATACATTATTCTGAATATGCAGTTCAAGTCCCATTTTCTGTAAGGGTCTGCAGTCAGATTAGCAACTTATCTGTTCCATTCTTCCTTCCTAGGTAGTATGCACTCTTATCAGCCGTGGGTGGAGAGCCTCAAGGTAAGGGAATACATTTTCATCTAAGAAGGAAGTTTATCTTTTAGTATCAGTTATGCTTTCACCTAATTATTTTCTCATGTTTATGATGAACTTGTTCTTGTGTGGGGAGTTATTATAAGACTCCTTCGATAGATCTGTAGTGAAGATAGATCTGGAAGGCAAAAATCCAGATGACTACTGGATTGAGCAAAGAAGTGTTGTCATTTAGTGGTTGTCTGAATTTTTGCAGCCCACATGCAGTCATCCTAAATAATAAAATAAACACTTTGAAAGACATTCCTCTAATATGCTCACAAGTACGGTATGTTAGGGAGTCCTTGTTGCTCTTTGAGCTTTGGTTTTTGCTTGCAGACATTTCATTACCCAACATCATCATCATCATCCATGCATTCATGATCATTGAGCATGGATGACGTTACCTAGTTGATTAATGAAATGTCTGCCAGCAAACAATCAAGTTCAGAAAGCACCAAGGATTCCACAGTTCAAATCCTGAGCTACATATATTCTCTTCTATTGGTATCACAAGTTCTCAAGACAAGCCTCCTAAGAATTGCCAGAATTTAAACCAAATTTTAATAATCTTCTAGGATTGGGCTAAAGATGTTGCTCTCTGAATTTCCCCAAATACTGCATGTTGATACCCAATCCAACCTACCAACTAAAGAGTGATGCTGTGAGATCAGGAGGAATATGAATTTTGTCATGAACCTGCTCTCCAGGCCCTAAGTCGGGTGATATCCCACATACATTTCCAGTATGAGGATAATTCCGATCTACCTTACAGGGAGTCTCCTTTAAATAGGCTGCTAAAAGGATCTGTTGCAAGTTAGAAATTCAGCACCATTTTACTGGAGGAGCTTCCTTGTCCACTTGTGATTTGTAGCAGAACTTCTCATAACTTCCCTTTTGCTCAGTCAGACCATCCAGGAGGCTCCTTGACACTGTTCCCTCTAAGCTGCGCGGCTGTTGTAGATACTATATTTATTTATCTCCTACCTGCATTATTTTTACGAATAACCCATGGCAGCAGATATCTCCCAACACACATGCCTGCTCCTATTTCTCCCACCCCCTTCTAGTCCAACCCCCTGCCCAAGCAGGAGACCCTATACCATTTCAGACAAATGGTTGTCCAATCTCTTCTTAAAAACTTCCAGTGTTGTAGAATTCACAACGTCTGGAGGCAAGCTGTTCCACTGGTTAATTGTTCTAACAGAGTAGAGTAGAGTAGAGTAGAGTAGAGTAGAGTAGAGTAGAGTAGAGTAGAGTAGAGTAGAGTAGAGTAGAGTAGAGTAGAGTAGAGTAGAAAATAGAGAACACAGAGAATAGAATAGAATAGAATAGAATAGAATAGAATAGAATAGAATAGAATAGAATAGAATAGAATAGAATAGAATAGAATAGAATAGAATAGAATAGAATAGTTGTAAGGGACCTTGGAGGTCATCTAGTCCAACCCCTTGCCCAAGTAAGAGACCCTATACCAGTGATGGCGAACCTTTTCGGCACCAAGTGCCAAAAAGGTCGCACGGAAATGCGCGTGTGCGCTCGTTGGGGCTGCGCTCCGGAAAAGCCGAACTTCCAGGTTCTAGCTTGCATGCGCGCCCGACGATAAGCTGGCCTGCTTGCATGTGCAGGCTGGTTTTCAGCACTGCAGCGTGCACACGAAGGGATTGTATTCCGGAAAAGCCGAACTTCCAGGTTATGGTGCGCATGCACACCTGACAATCAGGTGGCCGGCATGTATACACACACCGGTTTTCAGCACTGCCGCGTGCACAAAGGACAGCTGATCATCACGTGCGCAAATTCAGGTGCTCAGGCATGAAAATGTGCTGCTCAAACACTATACTTTTCCGCACACACTGAAAAAAAATTAGAGGGAACATTGCTCCTTGAGTGTCTTATTTCAAAAGCTGCAGTGGAATGTGCCTTGCTCTTAATAGTTGTCTCTGATCTTTTCTCCCTAGAAAAGTGGAGGAGCCCTGATTAGTACTATGAAGAATAAGACCAATCCAGCTGTCAAGAATGCATACCAATATGTAAAGCAATTTCTTCTCCTCCTTCTCCTGAAATGGCTTACAATAATATATTTCTTTATTTTTGAATACATTGTTTGCAAAACTAAAAAAAAATTGGGAAAAAAACTAAATGGCAAAATTTAAAAAACTGCAATAAAAAGGAAAGTCTGTATGTGTGTGTGTGTGTGTGTGTGTGTGTGTGTGTGTGTGTGTGTGTGTGTGTGTGTGTGTGTATGCAGGTCTTGGTGTATTCGGGTCTTTTCCCATGTAAGATTGAGAGTATCTTGGCGACGTTTCGACGAGGTCCCATTTGTCATCTTCAGGCTGGTGTTTTGTGTGGGTGTCGGAGGCGGGTGCAGCAGTTGGAGGTGCCGCTGTGGATGGCTTATGGATGGTGGTTGTATTTCGTCTGTGGGATGGGTTTGGGTTTGAGTCTGGTGAGGGTGATTGGTGGTGGCGTCCTGTTTTGTTCTGGGTCTCGTGTCGGTTTTCATGGCTGGGACTCATTTGTTGACTAGGGCTAGTTTCCAGATGTCTGGTAGGCGGGAGGTATCATCATGTTTGTTCATGTTGTGGGGGTGTTTCTCTATTTCGATAGAGAACGACAGGATGCCACCACAGGACGCCACCACCAATCACCCTCACCAGACTCACACCCAAACATATGTGTGTGTGTGTGTGTGTGCGCACGCGCGCATGTGCGTGTATATGTATATGTATGTGTGTGTGTGTGTGTGTGTGTGCATGTGCGTGTGCGTGTGTGTCTGTGTCTGTGTTTCTGCCAAGTTACCTGGTATACCCAAATATGGGAGGGAGCATACTGCTTTCTTTTTGCCTTTCAGCCCCACTCCAGGGACCATCCAGGCTATAAACCATATTTTCAAACTTACAAAGAACTGATAAAGAAATAAAGGGAGACTAGTTTAGATATATTTCAAGCTATTTAGCTCTCCTCAGCTAGCCAGGTTCGAATCCTAGAAGGGTATGGCTAGCTGATGATAGCTAAATAGCTTGAAATAGATACCCAAATATGGGAGGGTGCATGCTGCATATTTGGGTATACCAGGTGATTCAACAGAAAAACATTTAATCCCTCCCCTGGCTCAGATGATAAGGGAGGATGTACATACACACACACACACAGAGAGAGAGAGAGAGAGAGAGAGAGAGAGAGAGAGAGAGAGAGAGAGAGAGAGAGAGAGAGAGAGAGAGAGAGAGAGAGAGAGAGAGAGAGAGAGAGAGAGAGAGAGAGAGAGAGTATGGATAAGTGCACTATATATATATATAAATACTGGATATAGATGTGCATAATATAGAAGCATTTTAGCTAAATCCCCCTTTAAGTCAAGCTCAATTCCAGAACAATTGTAAATAAATTACAGCACAGTATTTTACTTATTTTACTATATATATATATTTACTATATATCTGCCAAACCCATTTCACTCTGCAAAAACAACTCTGGGCAACAGTATAACAAATATTAAAATCAAACAAATAGAGACGCTTTTAAGATCCTTTTCACAAGACAATTGGTAATAATGGCTGAGGGGGAATGAGGGGAGGGGAACACCCTCCCCCAGCTGAAGCTGTCCTTGGGATGATCCCTGCCTATCTTCTTCCCTCCCTCTACATCCCCTTAAATTATACTTATCACTTTGTTTTGCATCTTCCAGGCCAAGGGTCATGCCAAAATCCGGCTGAAAAACATACGGAGCCGCATAAAGGTAAGACTATTCTTTCCTATTCCAAACTTCTCATTTTAAAAAGTGCTACAAAGGGGGGTGGGAACAGTGTGATGCCGGTAGTAGCATATTTTACTGTACAACTGTAGTTATGTCTGCATGTTACATTACTCTCGTTACAAAATCCACAAGGAAGTAGAAAGAACAAGAATAAATTCATTTTTAAAAGTAGGTAGTATATCAGTGTTTTTCAACCTCGGCAATTTGAAGACATGTGGACTTCAACCATTCTGACTGGGGAATTCTGGGAGTTAGTCGATCCGTCTTCAAGTGGCCAAGGATGAGAAACACTGCATGTAGTATGCTAACATCCAAGTAGAAGGCAGTGCATTGCTGATGTGGTGAAGTTTAAAAATTTAGCAGCATCTGATTTAGTTAGTACCTGGATGGGAAACTTCCAGGAAATTCCAGGTATATAGGCTAGAGTGGAAAGTAAAAGGGAAAAAAAACACAAAAGAGAATTGCAAACCACCTTCATACTCTTGCCTAGAAAACAACATAGCCATGTATGTCCCTGAACTCATTTTGGTCAAGGTCAACCAAAATTATGATTTGTCTTGTTCTTTACCAAGAGTTTGTTCTGTTTTGCCATTTTTTTCAGAATAAGTATCCCCATAATGCTTGTGAGTAACTGCATGCAATCCATTGCATCATTGCATAGCTTCCTTTCATATTAGGTCTCTTTCCTTGCAAGTTGTCTTGTTCATATTATATTTATCTAGTGAGTCATTTGGTCACACCAGCAACCATATTTCAGACTTCATGTGTGTGGCTATTGCCTTGTCCCCAGAAACAATACAGTAGGGAGGGAACCAGAGCTTATGCTCTATAACAGGGGTGTCAAACTAGATTTCATTGAGGGCCGCATCAGGGTGCCAGGGTGGGCATGGCCAGGATGGGTGTGGCCAGCTTGACATCACTCGTGTCGAGGGTATCTGGTGGCCCAAGTGCTCTGCCAGTGAAAACGGACTCCTGAGCTCTGTTTTCAGCCACAACAGCTTCCTGCCGCCCTCTACCAGCAAAAATGGATCTTGGGGTGGCGCATTTTTAGCCCCCCTGAGCTCCATTTTCACTGGCAGAGGGTGGCAGGAGGCCATTGTGGCTGAAAACGGAGCATGAGAGGGCCGTGTGTGGCCCTCCCAAGCTCCGTTTTTGCTGGCAGAGGCCCCGCGGGCTGGTCCTTTGCTGTATCTAGAGCAGCCCCGCAGGCCAGATCTAAGTACCCCACGGGCCGGATCCGGGCCCCGGGGCCTTGAGTTTGACACCTCTGCTCTATAAGATGCTGTTTTCTTCTAGGATTCCACTTTACGCCAGTCCAGAGAGCAAGAACAGTCCCTGAATGACAGTCAGATCTCCAGTCCCATCCTGCCTACTAGAAATAAACAGTCTGAGAACCTTCAAAGGCGACTGCCCATCACTCAGCACTTTGGGAAGGTATTGAGAGAATGGAAGAGTTAGTGGCTTAAAGACGGGAAGGAGCCAGATCAGGGGAGCTTTGGGGGAAGGAGATGAACAAGAGGAGAATAATAGATCTGGGGCTCATTACTGCATGGCCCAAATATTGGGTGTCCTCTGTAATAGATCTCTGCAGCAATTCCACAAGATTCTTGGACCACTTGCATCAAAATTCAAAAGAAACAGAGAAGGGCATATTTTTTACAAAAAGGTGGGCAGGAAGTTTTGAATGTGTGCAACTTGTGTAAGCAGTTGTGAGGAATAGAACATACCAGTAAGTAAATAATTGAACAAATTATAAGATATCTTAAGGCCATCATGTCTTGTATAGCTTAGTCTTAGTCATTTTGTTTGGAGCTTAAAAACAATACTTTTATCGTAGCCAGCCAAAGGTTTACAAAATAGACCTTAGTAACATTTAATGGGCCCCTAACTTCTCATAATTATTCTTAGAATGCAGTTTTATGCTTTTGTGCCCTGGGGCTGAGGGGGAGAAAATAGCTGGAATATTAATACCAGCTAACTACAAGTAAATTTTGTATCTCCTGCAGAAGAAAACTCAGAAGAGCAGCTAGGTGAAGTGAACTCAATTAATGTCCATCTAAGTTCTAATATGCCAAAAGTTAAAACCCCAATATATTCTTCATAAAGTAGAAAGTAACAGTGCTACAGGATAAAAAAATAAATTTAAATTTCAAGATAAAACTCTCTCATTCTGTGTCGGGTGAACTGTTAATGGCTTCCCCTGAATAGTCTTGGGATTTATAGCCTGCTGTATAGTGTTACACATTTTTTATGGCAGATTCTTCTTAATGTTTATAACAGACAGGTGCATGCTTCCTTTTAAATACATTGTAAAAGGACAATAAGTAACTTAAAATATTTGCAGATGGGACTTTCTTCCCGTCTGTATGCAGGCAAAACTCAGAATATTTAATTGCCTGATTCAGAGATTGTGAACAAAGTTTCTACAGGATTTAAGGGTTGGTGGCTTCTTTCTGTTATAACCTTTTTTGCAGGCACATTTTCTAAGCCTGGAGAAAGAGAATTATATGCCACTACTTTTTTGTGTCAGCTAAGAGTGTTGAAAGAATATCAAAGGATGGTGCCTCACAAAGCTGCATTTTTGATGTTTTGGAAGTCTCTTTAAATGAGTCCTTCCCCTCCCCCATCCCATCCCAGGAATATAATTAGACCAACTAATCATCCCCTAGCTCAGTGGTTCCCAACCTGGGGGTCAGGACCCCTTTGGGGGTCGAACGACCATTTCCCAGGGGTCGCCCGGCATCCTCAGCTTCCCCCCCACTGCCACAAGCCTGGCCATATCGGCTGAACTCGCCCGAGCCCTCCGATTGGTCGGGAGAGGTGCCATTCGGCGAGAGGCGTTTGTGACGCCTGGCGGCCGAGCTTTGAAGGCATCAGCTAAGGGGCGGGGCATCGCAAGATTGCGCGCTGGAGAGTACAAGGTGGTGCTTAAGACATCTGTGGCCACCCCTGTCTCCTGCTCGCAGTGGCAGTTTTTTCCCGCTGGTGTCGAAGGGAAAGGGAGTCACGGGACGGAACGGCCAGCCAACGACCACTTAAATTTCACAGCGCACGATGGCGGGAAGGAGGACAGCTGGGTCGGAATCATCTGTCTGCCCTCTCGCCCTCGGCTGGTGCAGAGACCCAGCGAACAAAGAGGCAAACAGGGAGGGAGGGAAGAGAGAGACTGAGAGATATTAGCGCAGGGCTAGCCTGACCATACAGCCTCGGTGCTGAGGGCGCCAGTGCCGGGGGCAGGAGGAGCTAAGCCGGAGGGAACTGGAGAAGGAGGTGGTGCCGGAGCATGGTCCATCGCCGCCGCCCTGCTTCATATGATCAGGCTAGCCCTGTGCTAATATCTCTCTCAAAGAAAGGAAAGAAAGAAAGAAAGGAAGGAAGGAAGGAAGGAAGGAAGGAAGGAAGGAAGGAAGGAAGGAAGGAAGGAAGGAAGGAAGGAAGGAAGGAAGGAAGGAAGAAGAGGAAGAAGAGGAAGGTTGGGAGGAAGGATGGAAGAGAAAAAAGTGAGAGAGGGAAAGAAAGAAAGAAAGAAAGTAAGAAAGAAACTGTTGAAAGAAGAGCCTTGCAAATTAAAATTGTTGTCTTTGCAGGGGTTTTGGGAAGGGTGGGTGAGCAGGCCCCATGGGGGAGGAAGGAATATGGGGCTGTTTTAAGAAGAAAGAGCTTAAAAGAGGAAATTGGCTTTGGGGACCCTGGCAATGATTTTGGACCAATCATGGGTTTTTTTGCCCCGTTTGCCTCCTGAAACTTTGGAGTCCTGGGAGAAAGCTACTAAATAGGGATTACTTTTCTGGAAGCTTATCTGATTTCTAGTTTTTCGACACTGCAGGCCACAATTTCTCAACCTCAACAACTTGAATATACCTGGACTTCAACTCCCAAAATTCCCTAGCCAGCTTTGCTTTGAATTCTGGGAGTTGAAGTCCAGGCACCTTAAAAGTTGCTGAGATTGAGAAATATTGCTGTACGCTTGTTGGTTATCAAGTCTAAATACAGAAGTAGACTTGTTGTGGAAGATGATATTCCTTGTGCTCTTGCAAAGACTGGCCCGAGAATTTTTGATCTGGCATAATTACATATTGTTTTTGTGATTAATTGCTATTCTTTAATTATGTTCAATTTCTAACAATGAAAATACATCCTGCATATTAGATATTTACATTATGATTCATAACAGTAGCAAAATTACAGTTATGAAGTAGCAACGAAAATAATTTTATGGTTGGGGGTCACCACAACATGAGGAACTATATTAAGGGGTCGCGACATTAGAAAGGTTGGGAACCACTGCGCCTAGCTGGATATCTGCCAGATGTTTTGGTTCCAGTCCCCAGAAATCCCCAGACAGCAGGACCATTGCTGAGACTTTTGAGAACTGACGTGCCAGACCATACCTGCAGGACAGTCAGTCTGGGGCATTCTGCTGTGATGACTCAAGTGAGGAATACAGATAGCAATAGCAATAGCACTTAGACTTATATACCGCTTCACAGTGCTTTACAGCCCTCTCTAAGCGGTTTACAGAGTTCAGCATATTGCCCCCAACAATCTGGGTCCTCATTTTACCCACCTCGGAAGGATGGAAGGCTGAGTCAACCTTGAGCCAGTGAGATTTGAACAGCTGAACTGCTGAACTAGCAGTCAGCTGAAGTAGGTTGCAGTGCTGCTTTTAACCACTGCGCCACCTCGGCTCCTGTCCTCGACTTATAAGTCCTCGACTTATGATCACACCTGAGCCCAAAATTTCTGTTGCTAAGTGAGACAATCAAGTGAATTTTGACCCATTTTATGGCTGTCTTGTCAGTTGTTAAATGAATCACAGCAGTTCTTAAGTTAGTAACATGGTGGTTAAGTGAATCTGGCTTCACATGACCCCAGGACACTGCAACCATCATAAATATAAAGCAGTTCAGTAGTGGGTTTTAAATCCCGTTGCTACCGGTTCGCTCGAGCGCGTGATGCTTCTGCGCATGCGCAGAAGCTTCCCGGGTGGGTGGGCGGAGCCTCCCGCCGCCACCACTACTGGTTCGCCGATCTGGGCCGAACCAGTAGCAACCCACCGCTGAACCAAATTTTGATTAGGTGACCATGGAGATGCTGCGATGATTGTGTGAAAAATGGTCATAAGTCATTTTTTTCAGTGCTGTTATAGCTTTGAATGGTTATAATTCAAGGACTACCAGTATACAACTCTAAATCCCAAAGGAAAGGTTCCATTGACTTCCCTATCTCCAGAACCTTAAAGTATTGTTAAGAAAAAGATAGCTGTTCCCTTACAAGCCCAGGGCTGCATGGTGACTCAGGTTGTCTCCTCTTTTCAGTCTCGCCCGAGGCGACCACAAAGAACAAACAGTGAGACAGAACTGGAGACTCAAAGGTAGGACAAGCTAAGCAAATCGAGGGCAGCTGGGCTCCACTACTACTACTACTTCCTCTGACACCTGCTCTGCTTTATTAGCTGAGTTCTCTGTGTGTGTCAGTTCTGTCCCAAGAACACTTGATACCTGAGGGGGAAGAAGGGGCTCAGCCCCCTAGGAAATGCTTCTGCACAAACAGCACTGACCAAAAAGGGAAGACCTATGTAAAAAAAAAAACTTTGTTCAATCAGCTCTGGAAAAACTATTTCTCCCCTATTGTACAGGGTACATTCATCCTACAGTTATCTTCTTTTCCACAGAGGGAGAGAAAGAAAATAGTAACCAAAAAATTGTCCCTGTAACAAAGCATCAATTCATTCTCAAACCCATTGCAACAGGAGTCACTAACTCTTAACTAGTGGTAAATTAACAAGATAATTACTCTAGTGAGTGAGTCAAACCTACACTATTTCCCCTGCTAATGCATTACAGCTAAATAACTCAATTTAAATTCATTAAAAATGTGGCAATGTAGAATTTAGATGAGTACCACTTATCAAGAATTCCTCATCTGGTGAACCTCACCCTCCTTGAACAAAACCAAACATATATCTTTAAATGGGGAGTTTTTTCAAAAGAGCATGGAACAAAGTTTATAGAGGGCTTACATACAGCCTGTGTCCAGAGCAAATATAGAAGACCTTGCCACGCTGGGAGCTTTGTAATATACAGTGATAATGTTCAGAGTTCTCTGCAGGACTGGAGGCTTTTTCAAAATGAAGGAAGTGGCGTAGCCCTGTGGTTTCACAAGCTCCAAAATTTGCATATGTGAAAGCAGCAGCACACCACATAAGCATAAGTGGCAGAGACAAAATGCTGCTTTTTAAATTTGACTCCTCCTGTTTGACCACCCCGTGAATGCCACTAGTGGTGTTGTGCAAACCCAGACTGGTAGCTCCCTAAGTATTGCCTTTGACTCTCAGCTTGAAAACACATATCCATCTGCTTTATTGATTAGTTTTCTTGCACCTTTTGTGAGAAGAGTCCTACAGAGAGGAAGAAACGAGACACACGCATTTTAGCAAATCCTTTTACTTAAATCCAATTGCTTAATAAGATAGTTTCCCTTGTATTTTATTAACTGCCTCACCTATACAGAAACGTCAAGCTCTCTCATATATTTATTTTCCAGGGATGATTCAGCTCCCTTCAAATCACCTTCCCCGGACTCCTCTGTGGAACCTGCGGGAGGTGAAAGTTACCTGAATACAGAGAAATTTGACCTCTTAGGTGAAATTTTTGAGACACTAAACTTGCTGGAGTCAAGCCAAGCTCAACAGCCTCTCTACGGGACCCGCAGCTTGGATTTCTGTAACCTAGAAGAGGAGAACTTCTATACTAAGGTAAGCCCTACCAGCTCAGACTCTGGGTACCTCTAAAGAGGTGTAACTGCAATAATGGGGCTGAATATTGACCTTGTTGTCTTCGGACCTGTTGCAGCGGAGGCCCAGTAGAGAGGCCCTTTACGAAGCCCTCTCTGAAGAACAGGATGATGCTGAAGATTCTCTGTCTGAGGACAGAGTGTTCCTGGGCTACATGGATGAAGAGAACACTTCGTTGTTGTCTGCCAGAGCTGCAAGCACAAGTAATGAAGTGTTGGTCCACGGCTCCCCTGAGCTGCAAGGTTGTCCTGGTCTGGACACCACAACTCTTTCCTTCCAGGAGGCTAGCAATGAGCCACCAGAAGCAGCAACAACCCAGAAGGCAGATCTTGAAACTGCCTTTCCTAGTCCAGTTACACCAGAGAGCCACACTGCTACCAAGTTGCAACAGGAATGTAGAACTGATCAGACCCTTCAACCTCCAATCAACGAGAACCCAAAGGCAGAGTCATCGGTTGCTAGTAGTTCCACCATCCAAACATCTGCAGACTTTTTACAAACAAAAGCCAATGACTCCGTGGTAAAGAAGAACATCCTAGGTAGGGTCACCAGCTTACCGCCTCGGTTAGTTTCTAGGCAGTCGACGCAGCCTAATGTGCTGGAACTGAAGAAAAGATTTGAGGCCTGAAAGAGCATCCTGAAAATAGACTGAATGTTTAAGAGAAAAGAACCATCTGTGTTTGAGTCATAATTACCCTTTAAACCTAGAGGCCTTTCGAGAGGGATCAGCAGTGTAGAAGTGCTTCATCTGTCCAGGCACATAAAAATACAGAGGTGGTGGGAGGTGTCTATCAATAGCAGAAAGGAAAAGGAGCACTTAGTTCATGTACAGCCGACTGGCAGGAAGTCACTCCTAGAACCTGTATTTTAATAAATGAATTTGTTGGGCTGGGCAGAGCGCCTGTCCTCCTTTCAGTGTGGAAGACTGCTTCCCATGTCAGACTTTCTCAAGCAGTTTGCATATGGAAATGAGTCCCTGAAGTTCAATGCCCATAAATAAAATCAAGCAGTATTACCTAAAGTTTTGTGTGTGTGTGTGTGTGTGTGTGTGTGTGTGTGTGTGTGTGAGAGAGAGAGAGAGAGAGAGAGAGAGAGAGAGAGAGAGAGAGAGAGAGAGAGAGAGAGAGAGAAAGAGAGAGAGAGAGAGATCCCTCGCCCGCTCATTTTTCCGTAAGCTGGCAGTCCTTTGCCCCTCTATGTTGATAAAGCTATGGATCCTTCAGGCCAATAATACAGAAATAAAATAAGCCCTTTCTAGGTCCAGTTGCTATGTAAATAATTACAGAAGAGCAGCCAGAAATAGCTAGATTTAGCAAGCAGTGGTAAGGTGGTATAAGAACCCTTAAATCTTAAAAGAGATAAGAGGTCATAAAAGGAGGTGGTTACTCCTGAAGGGGAAAAAAAATCTAGTGGGTGATTTTGAAGACTTCTTCAGCTTAGCTTTAGGTTGCATTGGGTCAACTCTAATTATTCTGTTAAGATCAGAGGTAGGTTCCTCCCAGTTCGGACCGCTTCTATGGAACCGGTAGTAACTTGGCGGCCTGGGTCGCTGCCGGCCATGCCCCTGAGCCAGTTCTCTTGGCAGCGCCATCTTTTTTGCTTCTGCGCATGCGCAGAAGCTTTGTTTTAGCATGCACATGTGCGCGCCCGTGCGGCGCATCACTGAACGAACCGGCAGTGAAGAAAACCTGACTCCACCCCTGGTTAAGATATATCCTTTTTGGTAGCCCACCAAGTGCTTCTGGCTACAGGCAACCTTGCTATTTTAAGTTAAGAAATACATGAAATTATCCAATTGCAGCTTCCATTGTGCGCGCACACAAACACATTAAAGTTGTCCAAACCTGAGTTAAAAATCCTCATTTCAGATCAAAATTCAGACACTTCACAACTGACCCATATTTATGACAGTTGCAGTATCCCAGGGTCATGTGAGCATCTTTTGTGACCTTCTGACAGTCAATGGGGAAGCCAATTCACTTAACAGCCATGTTACTAACTTAAGAACTGCAGTGATTGACTTAACTGTGGCAAGAAATGTCGTAAAATGGAGTAAAACTCACTTAACAAATGCCTCACTAAGAAACAGAAAATTTGGGCTCAATTGTGGTTGTAAGTTAAGGACTACCTTTATGTGATACTATATAGCAGCAGTCCCCAAACTTTCTGAACCGGCCATGAGAGCAGTGGGCTGGCGCATATGCAGATCCACTCAGACAAGAGAGAAGTCTTTGGGGCACGGTTTCGCGCTCCTTCAGACTTCTCCCACCAAAAACTTTTGCAAAGGGACAGAAAGCCTGAAGCAGTGTGAGATTGCTCCCCCGAAGTCTTGTTTGTTTGCAAAAGCTTTTGGCGCGGCAAAGCCTTTGGGGGCGTGGTCTTGCACTCCTTCAGACTCACCAAGGCTACTCCAAAAGCGGAGCTCTGCAGGAGATTGTCCTGCAGAGGCAGCCTCAGTGAGTGTTGTGGCCCTCCAGCAGCCCGTGCAGCTGATAGCGGATCCCGTGCGAGAGACCGACTTGGTGTTGCGCCAGCGGCCTGTGCAGCTGGCACCCGAGTCGGACAGTGAGGAGGCTGACGATGACTCGGTGCCAGAGACTGAGGTTCAGCCAGGGCCTTCGGAACCTCCAGCACCTCATAGCAGTGATGAGGGAGAAGAGGCTTCTCCTCTTCTGAATGCAAGGGCACGCAGAGCTGCTAAGAGGCAGGAATGGTTACTCCAGAGGAGGTCTCCTCGGGAGTAAGACTTGGGGATAATTGGCCACTCCCCTAGTCTACTTAAGGACATCAGAGGCAGCTGAAAAGCTGCAGGAAACAACTTTTGAAAATCCGTCTGGTCATAGTTTGCTCCGTGTCTGAAAAACTTCTGATTTGTTTCTCTGCTTCAGCTTGGATTATCAAGGACTACCTCTGGGCATTTTGCCAACTCTCAGCTTCGTAAGATATCAAGACCTAATTGCTCTTATTGGCTTTAAGACTCTTTGAACTGATACCAGCTGTTAATGAAGATTAATTAGTAGCTGGTTGTTTGCCAGAAAATACTGCTTGTAGAATTGGTGTGTGCAAATTCCACTGCTAAGAAGTTTATTAGTAGTGATTAATTGTATTAAATAAGTTCGTACCAACTGGGTGTTGTGTTACATTCTTAGCTGGGGCAGAACAGTGAGTCAGCGAAGCTGAGCAGAGCGCACTCATCCTACTCAGCCTCTGCTCTCACTGCTCTGCTTTTGGAGCATCGGGAGCAGCCGGCTTGGCGGCCCAGCTGTGGGGGAAGAAGGGAACTGGGCCACGCGAGTGGCAGGCTGACGCACACGCATCTCCACTCATGCGAGAGAGAAGCCTTTGGGGTGCCGCTCGCGTGAGTGGAGCTGAGCGCACACACCAGCCCACCTCTGGCCTGGCCAGGTTTCGAATAGGCCACGACCCTGTAGTGGACTGCGGCCCCGGGGGTTGGAGACCCCTGCTATACAGTACTGTGCTGCCACCTAGTGTCTGCCAAAGCCTAAAATATTCCTTTGTAAGTTTCTTACACTGAACCAGCTTTTCACCCCTGAACTTGGATAGCTACAGGTAGTCCTCAATTTGCAACCTCAATTGGAACCAAAACATCAGTCACTTAATGAGGTGGTCATTAAGTGAGTCACATCTGGTTTTATGACCTCTTGCTGCAAATGTTAAGCAAATGTGGCTTTCCCCATTGACTGCTTGTCAAAAGTCACTTTTTTTCCATTGCTGCTGTAACTTTGAACAATTACTAAAAGATAGGCATAAGACAACAACTACCTGTACAAAAGCCTGGATGTCTCTTTATGCCCTTATTCTAGAGTTAACTCATCACTGCATTAAAAAAAAAGCACTGCCTGCATTCTATGCAATGCACAGAAAAGGGGGTAAAGAGAGCCCTCCCTCAGGCAGGAAAGCCAGCTGGGTGCTTTGGGGCCAGTCACTCTCTCTCGGCCCAACTCACTTCCAAAGTGGTGATTGTGGAGAAAGCAAGAGGCAGGAGCATTATATAACCAGCCGTGAGTTATAGAAAATAAAAATAGGATATAAATTGAATGACCCAAAATTTCAAAATGAAAAATGGCGACTTTGAAGGGCTTGGAAGAAGGATGACGAAGCAGCACTTGTAACTGGAGAATAAATAAATGGCATATTTAATGTGTGTGAGGTCTAGCTAAATTTCTAGATTGCTCGATGGTTTGCTTCATTTTTAGATTGCTCGATGGTTTGCTTCATTTTATTGCTTGGTGTGAGTGATGTCCTCCATTTATGCATTTAGATAGTTTCAGAATAAATTTTCCACCAAGCAACTGAGTGCATTAACCCCTCCCCCACTGCACAGTTCACCAAGTGGTGCCATTTTTTCCCTCATCAAAAAAGGGAGATTGACTTTTATTAGAAAGTGGCATTCTTAAAGGCAGAGGACAACCAACACACACCTTAAAAAAAAACACTTGGAAGGCAAAATCCCCTCCCAGAATCCACCAGTTGGGCTAAGGCAACAGCCTTCCTATCCCAAAGCCACCATCCTTCTCTCTTCAGAAAGACCAACCGTTCCCACTGGCTGCTCAGTCGATTCTATTCTAGGAAGAACAACAGCATGGTCTGTTCCCATAGCATCAGGGTGGGCCTTTTCTTTCTGGGTGCAGAGAGCAGGATCCCATCTTGCATCTCTACCGATCACAGCTCCTGGGCTGCCTTCTTTCTGCCTCTTCTCCACTGACAGCTATTCATAGCTAGCCAGTCAGCTGGGAATGCTGCCAACCATACCGGGGATCTTCCAGTTTCACAGGTCCGTTCTCAATCCTTTATTTTTATTTCTTTTAGTCCAGTGTGCTAAGCAGCTTTTTCCAAGGAGAGCCCCCAAAATTGAGTCCTTTTTCCCTCTGTCAGATAAGTCGCTCTTCTGGAGGCAGCTTAAGGTTGGTCTGTGGTTCCACACGGGTCCCTGCCTGCTCCTCATTGCTGGGCTGGTAGGTCCCTTCTGTCTGGCGCTTCTCCCGAATTTTGAGTCCCATGAAAACCAAAAGGCCAATTAGCAAGAGTCCTACAAAAACACAAGGCACAGCTATGGCAGCTTCCAGTTCCGCCTTCTGCACAGAGGAAGAGTTGAAGAAAGAGAGCAGAGTTAGTTGTTGTTCAACATAAAGACAGAGCAGGGCAGAGCCCAACATGGAAAAGCTACTACCTTCCCTTTGAGGTCTGGGCTGCACAAATCAACAGTTGTAACACATCAGTACAGGTAGTCCATGAGTTATGACGGCAATTGGGACTGGAATTGCTGTTGCTAAGCAATATAATCATAAAGCATAAACCCAGGAGTCCAGGTTGCTGTCATAACCCCTGGACCACTTAAGTCATCACAGGAGTCCCAGGTAAGGAGTGCACCAGGGTCATGTGGATGATGCGGGTATGTTGTGGGTGGGTCCTAGGGAGCATATATGGGCTGGTGGGACAGTGGTTGGGCATTAGGGAGTGAGGGCAGTCCAGCAAGGACAATGGGCAGGCGGGGAGTGCTGCAAGCATGATGCTATGAAGCATGGGAGGGAGGGGATGTTTCAGACATACTCCCTAGTGGGGAGTTTCTCAGGAGAAAGAGTGGCAAAAGCAACTTATGGTAGTGGCTTGTCAGTGTCCCTAGTGGCTTCCCCTTGACTTTGCTTGTGGGAAGCAACCAGGGAAGTTCACAAATAGTTATTCTTTGACTGCAGGGAATCTGCAATGGGCAAAACATTACAGACCCATCCTAAGTACCCTCGTTCAGCACCTTTTAAACAGTCACGGAGTGGTAACTGGAGGACTATCTGTAGAAAATGTCACTATCCAAAGCCACAGCTTTGCTTATGCGCTAAGCCAGAGCAAGCTATTTGGAAGAGGGATTTGAGATCTCACACAAGCCGAGCAACTCTGCTATCCATAAAACAAACAGATCGTCATTGTTAAAGCTTAGGCACAACTGAAAAAGATTCAGCTGCTTTAAGAATCACATTAAAGACACACTGCTTCATTATTTGTCCTTTGGGAGTTGGGCGGCATAGAAATGTAAATAAATAAATAAACAAACAAACAAACAAACAAATAAACGATTGACTAAACTGCCAGAGCTTCTTTGTAGGCTTGGAGACAGGGGTGAAATCCGGTTCGGCCCGGTTCGGGCGAATAGGTAGGGGTTGCGGCGGCTGGTTCGGAGAACCGTGATGGCAGCGCGAGGCTCCGCCCACCCACCCCGACATCCTCACTTCCTGGTTTTTTAAAAAACTTTTTAAAGCCTTTTTTCCCTGCCGGTTCCCCTGAAAGAAAGAAAGATGGGAGGAGGAGGAAAGGGGGAAGGGAAGGGAAGGGAGAAAGAAAGAGAGAGGTGTTAGAAGGAAAAAATCAGGACTCACTTTCCAGCCGGGAGATTGCTTGGCAAAGAAGAAGAAAAAAATGCTGTCCCTTTAAACCAGGAGTCTCCTAATTTAGCCACATGACTGGCTGAGGAATTCTGGGAGTTGAAGTCCACAAGTCTTAATGTTGCAAACTTTGGAGACTCCTGCTTTAAATTGAAAAGCCTTCAGAAGCTGCTGGGAAGGAGGTTTTTAATTGCAGAAGCGAAGTGACATTCAGCAGTGGATAAAAGGAAAGATTCTTATATGGTCTATGTTTTTGAAGTTTTGGGGTTTGTGCAATATGGGCTTTGTGTTTCTAAAAGGGTTTGGGTGATTCCCATTGTGGCTAAATGATTTTCGTCCTGTGTCGGGTCTTGAGTGTGGGGCTGCTTATTCTGATTCTACTAATGTGTTTTGTTAGCTGCCAAATCTTGCCATGGGGAAATTTCAAAATATCCCGTCTTGAATGGGTTTTCTAGGGATCTGTTTGTCTGCTTGTGTGAATGGAGCCAAATGTCAGGCTTCCACTTTCTATAGGGTCATTATCTCATTATCTCTATTGGGCAGGAATGTGGAATGAGCTTCTTCATTAGCAGCTTGATTTTATTGGGGGGGGAGTTGCTTCCCACAAAAGAAAGAAAGAGAGAGAGAGAGAGAGAGAGAGAGAGGGAGGGAGGGAGGGAGGGAGGGAAGGAGGGAGGACCACAAACCTGGCTGGCACGAGATGCAGCTTCAGAGGATGCTTTGAAACAGCACAACAAAGGCTGGAAGGGACCTCAGAGGTCATCTAGTCCAACCCCCTGCTACCTGGCAAAATGGACTGCTAAATTGGCTGCACCCACCCAGTCACATGACAGCCTGGCCATGCCCACCCAGTCACATGACCACATGACCATGCCACCTGAAGCCACACCCACCTGACCTCCAAGCCACACCCACAAAATAAGCCACGCCCACAGAACCAGTAGGGGAAATTTTTCACATTTCACCCCTGCTCAGAGCCCTTATCAGTTATGGTAGGATGGATGGACACACAGATAGAAAGCAGAGAGATCTTGTACAAGATCTTCTATGTTTGTTTCCAAATCCAAAAGTGCAGCCCAAATCCAGACCCCCATTGCCAATGTGTTCTCCTGTTTGTGTTTAATATACTGAAAACAGACTTTTATAAGTACTCATGTGAGAACACAACTATCTTTCAAGATTTGACACTTTTAAAAAGCTGAACTCTTTGTGAGTTAAAGGGCACCATCTTGTGGTGATGTTCCACATTGCCCATCTTATAATGGTACGTTATCGATTTTCCAGTCACCCAATAGAAAAACAAGCATCAATTGTGTTCTTTTCACTCACTGGAAAGAAGGGATATTGCTCTAGGGTTACTTACTATACCTTTCCCTCAAGAACTATTAGTAACTCAGCTCACATTCTGAGACACCTACCGAGAGGCCTTTGGAAGAAGTGGGTGGCGCTGACGTAGGCCCCGCTGTGCTGTTGTCACCGGAGGAACCTTGGAGAGACATAAAACAGCATTAGAAATACAGGAAGAGCCTCTGGCGCTGATGCCATGGAAGAAACTGTGTAGATGATGCTGTACAACACTTCTCTATTACAAACTGCAGCATTCCAGATAGGGGATCACTGAAGCTTTCCCTAATTCCCTCCAGTAAAAATAAGGCCACAGTCTCATAACACCGTCTATTCAAAATTAGTGTCTATTAGGAAAGTCTTTCTACTTGGGTCTGCACATATAATTTGTCTTCAGGAATAATTTCTGTTCTCTGGAGCACAAAAGGAGGATTCTGCTTTCTAGAATAACATCTTCTAGATGTTATTTTCCCCCTAAATATTTGACAATTTATATTGTATCACTCAATCTTCTCTTCTCAATCCTACAATACTATATAGTCAATTTCTTCTCCATTTTGTCATGGGATTATATGTCTGTGCCCCTCACCATCCTGGCTGCTTTCTGAACTTTCTACTTGCTATTTTTCTTAAAATACCATTTAGCCATAAATAGGACATGGTATTGCAGATGAAAGCCCTGCTGAATGAAAATTAGTCTTGACTATTAGTGATTCTGCTACTTTGCTGAATCATGGTCAGCTTGTCAACAACTATGGCCCTTAGACTTTTCATGCATACTGTTGCCACCTTACTCAGTTGCCTTTGTTCTTGGACCTAAATGCAGGAACATAAATCAGGCTTTAGATTTCCAGTTTGATAAACACCCTATAGAAGCATTTAAATCATGAATAAAAATGTGGAACGTCATAGGGCTTAGAACAGAACTTAATGGTACTCCGTTCATGTCTTTCCTCTAAGATGATTTTTAATATCACACCAGCCAAGAAATCAAATCTGCCCAAGGTAATGGGTTATTTTAATTCAGCCATGCACTACTAAATGCAATGCCACCTAGTGACTGTTATGATATAATATACCCAGGCATCGTTATAATGCGGTAAACAGGTGGTTTTCCAACCTGGTCACCTGGATTGTTTCTTTTTTGTTTGAATAAAAGCAATAAGATATAGTAGTTCTGTGTGTGAAACAGACATTCATGGAGAATCCAGGGTAGCAGTAGCAGAAAGAAATGCTTGTCAAGGAATAGCTTCACTAATTCCCAATGCTAGTTAGGGTTTGGTTGTTTCAAACATTCAAGCTCACCATTAGGTCCTTAGATAATCACTAAGGCATTGGAAACCCTCTATTGGGACATTGCCTGTCCTGTTTATACCCAAGTTAATGTTTTGGGCATTATGGAAATGCTTCCATAAAGTTTAATGCAAATCCTGCCTATATAAATACATTTTCAGACTCAGTTGCCAATCTGTTTTTTTTTCCTGCTACAGGGCTCAACAATCTTTTCACCTGAATCCATGAATTTCCTTTTGAAAATGTCCCAAATCCCAGCAAGATTGTTAAGTCTCACCCAAGAATGCAAGTTTAGGAAAGGAATCCATTGATTACTGAATTGCTGGTTTTATTTTTTTAAAGAAACTTCCGCTGACAAGCTTTCACCTTGCTCTTGAGGCAGGTGTGGCTCGTTTGGATAGTTTCTGCTCCCAGGCATTCCATTTCTGTCTTGGCCTGAGCACTGTTTCAGGTATGAGAAGGTAAGAGGTGGAGCCACCAGGTTTCAGCAGTCTTTCCAAGTTTCAGAGAATCCACGCCCAGAGTGATAGGCGGGCACTAAAGATTTAGCCAGATCTCATTCCCTGGCCTGAAGGAGCCTGAGTTATACCCTGAAACTGTTTTGCAATTCATAGGTGAGGTCTAGCCAAGAGCCAAAGAATTCAGGGGAAGCCACAGAGGGAAGAAAAGGATTCTGCTTTCAGTTGAGATGTTATTTTAATGTCTCACTATATTTGAATGAGCAGAAATTTTAAGGTTAATGGCATTCTCAGATTGCAGAGAAACTAAAACTACAAGAACAAGGCATGTATATAATTGTGATCTCTTTGAATACAAACCAATTTGCTTCTCCTATCTATCAAAATAGAAGTCAAATATTTTCCAAATATGTATTTATAACTGGCAAATTGTGACACTTCAAATTTAATAGGTTGCCCATAATGTTGTATAATTTATTTATTAAAACTATTTCTAACCTACCTTTATGGACTAAAGTCTCCCAAGATAGCTTGTACAAAAGAATAAACTCAACAAAATAATTGAAATGTTTGTATTCAAACTGTCCCAAGTTCTAAAATCCAGTTCAGAGTAAAAGCTATGGAAAATATTCAAACACATTCAAGGGTTAAATTGAATTTAACTTAATTAAATTTGAATAAAGGGAGCTTTCCCAAAATAGACAATAAAAGCAGATATTCCAGGTCCTCCACTAAAATTTGCAATCTAATAGGGCCCTTCTCCATGCCTGCTGGGATTGTTTTTATCAAAATCTGGACCCTGCTGTGTTTTCAGAAAGCTTGAAGACTTGGCTTTGTTCCACAGGCCTTGGGGCAGAGTGATTTCTGTCTCCATATTTGATTTGATACTGAGTATTTTACTTTGTTTATATTTATGCCGTTTTCTCCCAACATGCTATTTAATGGTTTATTATTGATTTTTCTTTTGGGTTTTTTTCTCAAATGTTTTCATTTTTATTAATTTATTGCCTATTTCCTTAGATTTGCTTTAGCATTTGAGATGGTTTATAAATAAAACAAATAAAATAAAAATAAGTATATAATGATCCCTTACAATCTGATTTCTAGTTTTTCGACACTGTAGACCACAATTTCTCAACCTCAACAACTTGAATATACCTGGACTTCAACTCCCAAAATTTCCTAGCCAGCTTTGCTTTGAATTCTGGGAGTTGAAGTCCAGGCACCTTAAAAGTTGCTGAGATTGAGAAATATTGAGAAATATTGCTGTACACTTGTTGGTTGAAGTCTAAATACAGAAGTAGACTTGTTGTGGAAGATGATATTCCTTGTGCTCTTGCAAAGACTGGCCCGAGAATTTTTGATCTGGCATAATTACATATTGTTTTTGTGATTAATCGCTATGCTTTAATTATGTTCAATTTGTAACAATGAAAATACATCCTGCATATTAGATATTTACATTACGATTCATAACAGTAGCAAAATTAGTTATGAAGTAGCAACGAAAATAATTTTATGGTTGGGAGTCACCACAACATGAGGAACTATATTAAGGGGTCGTGGCATTAGAAAGGTTGGGAACCACTGCCTTACATGGAGCAATGTTTGAATATGACATTGCACTCTTGCTAAATTCTTTACAGTCTAAGACATCATAGGATGTCTTCCAAAATAAAGCCAATCAATGAAAGCCAATCATACTCCAACAGGAGATAGAATTCCTAGACTTGGTAGTATAAACTGGATATTTACTATCAAAACTGTTGCAGATATAGAGTTTTATTTGGCGGGGGAGGAATTTAGAGAAGACATTACGACTGTTGGGCATGATTGCCTCTTTGGGGCAATCACTAAGCAGACGTGTACCAACCACCAACCAGCAGAGATGCCAAATTCCCTCCCCAAATTCTAGCCAGCCCATTCTTCTTTCTTTTATGGCAGCAAAGGTAGCTCACCCACCCTGACTCCATGCAGGATGCAAAAGGGATTGGAGAGACACTGTCAGAAGGAGTGCAAGGTGTCCAGAGCCGGCCATTGCCCACCTCTCCAGCCAGGAGAGGGGCAGGATGAGGGGAAGAAATCCCCACTGCCGCAGGAGAAAGACTGCTGGCACAAACTTCTTTCTGTATTGCAGCAACCTCCCAAATACTCCAGGTAGTTCTTCTGCTGCAAGAAAGTCCTGGGAGAGAGAGACACCAGGCTTCTTTGCCACTGGAAAAGAAAGAGACAAAGTGAATGATACTCAAATGTCTGGGCAACTGCTAGGTTTGAATCTGGGCCTCCCACAATCTTAGTACAACAACTCAGAAATTGTCTGGAATCATCAGAAGATATTTCTTCCATTGAACAAATGGTCAATTAGATGTTCTTCTGAATGAACAAGTCAGTAAGGGTGTGGAACAGGACTGCAACTGGCTTGCTGCATTCTTTGGTACAGCCATTGAACATTCTGCTCTCTACCAACATGGCAATTCTAATATTTTTTCCACTGCACACCCACACACAAAACCAGGGCAATAGATCAGTCATTCTGTCCAGCAATATAACATACAGTATTCCTCCATAAATACTATATGTGATGCTCCATAAATTGTTACTCATAAACTTATTCCTGGGAGACATTTCTTACAACTGTCTTTCAAAGTATTTTAAAGGATACCCTTCTTGTTGGTAGAGCACACTGCATTCAACCATTATGGATTAGAATGATTTTTGATGGCACCAGTGGTAACCCATGGATTGTTTAAGGAAGTAAGCCAGAGTTTGATACCACTGTTTGTTAGCTTATTTATTACAACTATGGCTTAACAATGATCTCTGGATTTACAGTTTGCTGGATTACTACTGGATTATTTTAGAGCTCTGCCTAAACGTTTTTTTGAATCAAACAGATGCAAGCAAGGACACCTAAAATGGGAGAAAAAACAAACATCATTTGACTAATGGTGCAGATTATCTGTGTGGTTGCTGGAAGTCAAAAATGGTTTGGTGACACATAATTAATCAATTGGCTAAACAAGCCACTACAGCAGTGGTGGGTTCCTACCAGTGCAGTCCACTCTATAGCACCGGTAGCAGCCCACTGGTGATGTCACAATACCGGTGCAATTGGTTGCTGGTGCCTGGGCGCCGCCATTTTTTAAAAAAAATTACATTTTTTAAAAAAAAATTCTTCTGCGCATGCCCAGAAGCCGAGCTTCCGGCACTGCGCATGTGCTGCCTTCCTACCCCACAGTGAGTCCAAGCAGGGGAGGATGGCTGAGGGAGCGCGTGAGACGCTGAAAAAACAGGCGGCAGGAGCTATCTCCATTCCCCTCCCTTCAGCAGTCCGAGAAGCCACGAACGCGCGGTGATGATCCTAGGCATTTTCGCACGTTTGAGGCTTCTCGAGCTGCTGAGGGGAGGGGGAATGGGCGGCAGGACCTATAGTCAGTTCCCCTCCCTTCAGCAGTCCGAGAAGCCACGAACGTGCGGTGATGATCCCAGGCATTTTCACACGTTTGAGGCTTCTTGAGCTGCTGAGGGGAGGGGGAATGGGCGGCAGGAGCCTAGGATCATTGAATAGGGAGAAGCATTCAGGCCTGACGGAGCCTCCTAGAAGAACCACTGCCACGGTCTTGCTGCTCCCACTGCGGGGGCTGCGTTGCGGGTCAGCAATGCCCCCTTCTCCGGCCGCTGCCAAGCTCCCATGCCCACCCGGTCACATGGCTGGCAAGCCACACCCACAAAATAAGCCATGCCCACAGAGTGGTAGTAAAAAAATTAGGAACCCGCCCCTGCACTACAGTATTACTTTTCTCATTTACAAGGCTGATTCTATCTCATTTCCCATTTAACAGATTATGGTAAACATGATTTAAATGATATTAAGACCTTAAATATGGACAGCCTAAACCAGAAAACGGCAATATAATCAATGAAATTTTCTTCTGATGTTGCTGTTTGGGACATGCATTAGCGGTGCCCAACACCCCTAAATGATTAATATTGTGCGAAAAAGGTTGGAGGTTCCCAAACAACTGTTAATCTTTATGTATAACTGAAAAATAGCACTTAGATAGATATAAGCAACCTGCAAGGAATTTTTAAAAAAAGACCTGGAATATCTTGTTTTAATAAAGCAACCCTATGTTATAATCTTAAAATGTGATTAACACAACCAAAGATTCTAGGAATTATTAGGTACACCACACAATACAGGTAGTCCTTGACTTACGACCACAATTGAGCAAAAATTTCTGTTGCTAAGCAAGACAATTGTTAAGTGAGTTTTGCCCCATTTTATAACCTTTCTTATCACAGTTGTTAAGTGAATCTGGCTTCCCCATTGACTTTGCTTCTTATCAAAAGGTTGCAAAAGGTGATCACATGACCCCAGGACATTGCAACCGTCGTAAATACCTGCCAGTTGTGAAGTGGTTGAATTTGGATCATATGGCCATAAGGATGCTGCAACGGCCATAAGTCACTTTTTTCAGTCCTGTTGTAACTTCAAATGGTTACTAAAACAAATGGTTGTAAGTTGAAGACTACCTGTATGTTGTACAGATTGGGTTTCTGTATATTAGAAATATAATATTTTGAAAGAGACACAACTCGTACGTTTTGCCCTTGTTTTCTTGTGCTGTTATTTTGGTTTAATATTCACCAAGTTGCTGAGAAAACAAACATTAAAGATGTGACTGTGAAGTTAAATCACATTTGAAAAATCAGTTATGGAAATTTAGCTTTCTTATGCATGGGATACAACTAAAAATATTGTTTTATTATTTTCATACTTGACATAAATCTCTGGATGGAATACGGGTAGTCCTTGACTTACAGCAGTTCATTTAGTGACCATTCAAAGTTACAACGGTACTGAAAAATGGGACTTATGAGTGTTTTTCATGGTTACCATCTTTGCAGCATCCCAAGGTCATGTGATCACTTTTTGCGACCTTCTCACAAGCAAAAACATTTGGGAAGCTAGATTCGCTTAACAACCAGGTTACTAAGTTATCAAGTGATTCACTTAATAACTGTGGCAAGAAAGGTCGTAAAATGGGGGAAAACTCACTTAACAAATGTCTTGCTTAACAACAGGAATTTTGGGCTCAATTGTGGTCTTAAGTCAAGGACTACCTGCATGTGTTCATTCTCTACCTATGAACTAGACTGAAGAGAGTCATCCAACAGTTCTTTATGTGATTGAATTTCAATTTGTTTAAGAATTGACCTTTTCCAAAAAAAATTCATTTTTCCATTAAACATTAATTTTACTTTTCTTTTCAAGCCAATCATACCATCTATTCCATATTTTATAATACATTGTTTCCTCTCTCTCTCTCAATTCCATTATTATTTTATCCATCTCTGCACATTCTAGCATGTATTTTTAGAGTATAAATGTATTTAAATTAATGTACAAAACGTATAAAGGAGTAGATTAGATATAAGAATGTTTATGTAAAAAACAATAGGCCTTAATATGGAAAATGTAGAATTAAGAAAAAATTCCGATATCGGAAACCTGTATTAGTGCAACTGTGATTTTAAATGTGGAAAACTTTGAATAAAAAGTATATTTAAAAAAAAAAGAATTGGCCTTTTCATTTTATATTTAGCTATTCTAACAGGTTTTTCTCTTATTACTTTATTTTTATTTATGTTTTTTTCTATTTTGTTGTATGGTGTTTCTTTCCTTGTTTATATGTTAAATCGTTAACATAAAAAAGCAAATAAAAATGAAAACGCAAATAATTTCTGTTTTAAAAATTGAAAACTACAAAAACAAAAAAGATTTGATGAGAAATCCCATTCAGATGAAAGTACTGCTCCAGTATTTCATCTGAGGTAACAGCTGTGCTGCCTGAAGGAACCAGATGACTGCAAAAAAATATAATCCTTCCACCACCATCCTGTCAGAACCTATCCTTCCATCCCTCTACCACCCAGTCTTAACTGCCAATCCCTATCCTCCCTCCCTCCCACCTGCCATCAGAACTGATGAAGCTTCTTGGATGAGAAGCGAAACATTTTCTTCTTCTTCCTCAAAGAAAAAAAAACAGTCCAGATAAAAAAGCACCTTTGAGACAACTATGACCTGGATGACTTAGAATCTCCACAGACATCCTTGCTATCCCCACAAAAAACATTCAATTGCTCCTCTGAGGTGGAAATACTTCAACATTCATGACTTGTATTTGGTTAGTTAGGGCTATTAAGTCAGGCCCAACCCTGGTGATTATATGGACAAACACCCTCTGCAATTCTTCCAAGGACATCCCAATTATCTCCCTGATCCCATCCATCCATTACATCCGCTCCCTTCCCCTTCCCTGAACCTTGGGACAAGGAGAGATGTTTTTCTTAGTCTACCATCCCCCAAATTGCATGCCCCAAATATGTGACTTTTTTTGCCGAGTAACAACTCAAGGAAACAGGACCAATTTTGCCTTTCTTGCCATCCATGGCAGTCTTAGCAAATGACCTCTAATCTGTAACTCTTCTTTCTAATCTGTACTTCTAATCTATACTTTCTTTCACTCTTTCTTTCTCAATATTCAACTACATAAGGTTTTCAAAATTCACCCACCTATATAATCATCATTATTTTTTTGCTGCTCTCCCTAAAGTGAACCCAACATCCAAAAGCTCCTCCCCTCTCCTCATGCATATAAAAATGTAATCTTAATGCACATTTCAATCCCACTCTGGATATAAAAGAGGAAGGTGCCTGGATTGATCCCTGGAAGTGAGCCATACTACCTTCTGGGCCAAAAGAAGCAGATGGGCTAAGTGCTCAAAGGGCCACATTCTTTCACAGGTTCATTTAGAAATTGTTCCACTGAAATCTATGAGCACAGGTAGTTCTCACAGGCTTACAACCATTTGTTTAGTGATCATTGGAAGTTACAGCAGAAAAAAGACACGGCTGTTTTTCACACTTACAACCATTGCAGCCTCCCTGTGGTCACATGATCAAAATTCAACGCTTGGCAACTGACTCATATTTAGGACAATTTTAGTATCCTTGGATTATGTGATCACCTTTTTGTGACCTTTTGATAAGCAAACTCAATGAAGAAGCCAGAGTCACTTAACAACCGTGTCACTAACTTAACAACTGCAGTGATTCACTTAACAACTGTGGCCTTTATGAAAGGTCATAAAATGGGGCAAAATTCACTTAACAATTGTCTTGCTTAGGAACAGAAATTTTGGGCTCAATTGTGATGCTAAGTCGAAGACTACCTGTAACATGAATGAGGTTTAGGATGGAGCTATATTTAACAAGCATATCACAAAGGATGAAAGCCCGAGTAGTATACCAGCAAAGGCCCCATTGAAAATTCACCGCTGGCATGAATTTATTAAGTGGACTTCAAGGAAGCTACCCACTAATTCACATACAGTACAGTTAGTCCTCAGCTTACCAACACAACTGGGACCAGAATTTCTAATGCTAAACAAATGAGTTGTGCCCGATTTCATGACCCTTTTTGTCACTGTTTTTAAGCGAATCACTGCAATTGTTAAGTGACTCATGTGATCGTTAAGCAAATCTGGATTCTCCCCTTGACATTACTTGTCAGAAGCCAGCTAGGAAGTTCACAAATGGCAATCGCATGACCCGGCATGTTGCAACAGCCATATATACAGTACATGTTGCCAAGCACCTGAATTTGATCACGTGACCATGGGGATACTGCAAATGTGGGGACTGCCGTTGTAACTCCAAACAATTGCTAAACAAATGGTGCAAATTTTGATGCAAACTATGTATAATGATAACAATATTGCCCTACCTTGAAATCTGTCCTCAAGATGGAATGAAGAGAGATGTATAGACTTAGCATTAAGATTTAACATGGGTTCCTGTAATTTTTATTTTGGGGGCAGCTTTTATATTGTTGGAAGAAATGTCCATCTGGGTTCAGTTCCAAGTGGGGAGAAAGACACTGGAAACATGGAAGCTGATTGGAAAGATGGGTTTTTAATGGTGGACAGGACCACATGGTTTGAGGTCCTGGGCAAAAAAGGCACATGGGTGAGAGAGAGAGATTTATACCCTCTGTTTGGCTTTGAATTTGAGTTTGTATTCTGATTGGTTGTCAGACTCCCATGGGGCCATACAGGGGTAACTTTGTAGGTTGTCTTTTGAGTCCCAAGCTTGGTTGAGCCTTGCTGGGTGATGCAATCTCCCCAGCTGCCATGTGGTGAGTTCTGTTGTTAGATGGCTGAGGGTTAATCCTACCTTTGTTGGATCTTGGGTGAGGGCATTTGCTTATGAATAGACCTAGCTATCTCTTCATCTCTTAAGTGCTGACATCTGCTGTGGGCTATTGAGGAGGGTGGGGGCTATTAAGAGTGAGTCTGCTTCCTGCCTTTAAAAAAACATGTTTTTCCATTTCTCATCCAGGGAAATATAATATTCTGCCTTTTTAATATTTCCTAGAATATTTCATTCTTCTAGGAGATGGGTGGGTGCTACTCCCAATGTCAGCAGCGCAACTGGGGAATGCTGAAGGGCTAGATGACCCTGCTAGATGCTCACCCTTATTTTAAATGGTGTTTCTTAGAGAAGCAGCACAGTGGAAGCCAGACTGAGACCCAGAAGAAGAGCAGTTCAGTCCAAAGGCTTTGAGCAAGATATGTTTTGATTCACATCAGCCAGTAAGGGTAGATAAAACCAAACAGAAACACAGCAACAAGCGTTCCCCAACTGGACTAGTCAATAATTTACATGTAGGTCATAACCAGCATGCTCCCTGGGACTGATAAGGGAATTGTGGAGGACACTGATTCAGAACAGGAGGAGGGAGGAGTATTAGATATGTTCAACTACCTTGAGTTACTTATAAAGTAATAAAGATGGGATTTTAAAAATCTAATAAATAAATAAATTTAGCGAGATCTTTCCTCAGAAAGATAAAGAGAAGGGAATAAAGAGTTAATTCGTATTCACAGGGAGCCATTTAGCCAAGAGGTAAATTAATTAACATTTCAAAAGTAGATATTGCTCCCTCTTCTGTACTACAACATCAAGGGGGAATGGTTTCAGGGCTTTGTCAGGGAGGGGAGGGCAAAAGAAATTGGGTTTTGCTTTTGCTTTTTTGATACAAGACCATAATAGGAAGTGGGGGCTCCATATTCTCCAGAAATTGGACATCCAGCCAACAATGGGAAAGCCTAGATAGCTGCTTATGTACAGTACTTACAAATCAGTCTTTTAAACAAAACTCATTGCTGTTTTTTCTCTCCCAGAAGTTTTACGTTTCTTAATTATTTTAACCCATCGCAACAATTTCAAGTCAAGTTTTTCTTTCTTTTCTAAAAAACAGAACAGACTGTTCCCCAATTAGCCAGGTCCATGCATGATTTCTTCACCCGCAGGAACCCCGTCAATTGCCTGCCAGACTGTTAGGAGAGAACATGCCTTCAAGTTGTTACTTCAATGGGAGTGCACATCAGCAATTGCTTCACTTCCTGGGCGGAAAGCAAAACTGGATTGCTTAATAATCAGCACACACACACGAGAGGAATTTATTTACTGAGTCGGATCACACATCCATCTCATCCGGCATTCTGCCAGCAACCACCCCACAAGATGCTCTGGAAAAGTTCCCATGCAAGACAAGCCATGAAGCCAACAAAAGACTGTGGCTAGTAGCCACCAATGAATACACCACTAGTCATCTCTGAAAGCCTTACCATGTCCTATGGCAGTGCCTTTCATTGCTTAATGCACAATAGCAGGGACCTGAAGAGCTCTTTTAGAGCTGCCCAAAGCACAGCTTTCAGACTTTACCTCCACTTTGCCCTTTGAACACACTTGCAAGCACGCACGCACGCACGCACACACCCTTTCCTGGGAAGAGAAATGTAACTTGATCATTCTGAAAGGATCCAAATTAATCTGACCTTATACTTGTAAGACAAGGATTACTCCAGATGCAAGTTGAATTAACAACTCTGAATACATTCCACTATAACACGTGGATTTACATCTTAGCCTATGTTCCTTGTGCATAAAAGTGTCCCTGTGCTACTGATCATGGTTTCACCTTCTATGAATGCTAACTTTAAAGCAGCCTCCACACGGTGCATTAAGAGCTTTGCTCGCCTTGTTTTATGCATAGGTAAAAGTGGATGTAATTTGAAATTATTGAAAATCTTTCACCTGCAAAAGAAATGGCATAAGAAAGCTTGCCCAATTATCAAAAGGGCAGCCATATTCAGTAGCAACTTGCCATAAGGAAAGCTTGCAAGGTTGTCCACTATCTTCTGCTCCCATACTTGCTCAGGACACCATGAACTAACAACCATTTGCTCTGATCAGGTTCATGGGCATGCTTCCAATAAATACTGGGCTGCAAGAATCCAAGATCCCAGCATTTCAGAGAAACAGGTACCTTGATTAAAAAAAATTTAAAAAGTCTGCTGAGAAGCATGTCAAGACCTCTTCATCCTGGACAATCTTTATGAAAACTGCTTGTTCCTCAGTGCAATTAGCAGGGAGGGGAGAAACAGCATCTAAACCAGGATCTCCATGGCGGGAAAGTTTTAACCCCTCCCCATAATATCCAGGCCCACCATGCTCCCCCAAATTACTCCTGTTTGGCAGATTGAGAGAAGCACCTTCTCTTCTTATTCTTTGCCACCCCACCTGGGAAGGTTCATCAGAGTCACATCAACCTGATTATTCGTAAAGCAATCCAGCTTCCCAAGAGCTCCTTAGCAGGAACAGAAGTATGCCTTTGTCTATGCAGGATGAAAAAAAGATTGGCTGTTCTTATCTTATTAAACATCACATTTCTATGGAACTTTCAAACAATCTCAGTGTACCATTTCAACAAAAGAACAATTGCGATATTGACTTTTTCCATTAGTAAAGAAAGCTGAAAGAGATGAAGGAAGCAGCGGCATTCATAATTGAAAGATTTTTGTCAGAGGACCAAGAACTACCTAGACAGGCTTCCTCAAATCAGGACGCTGGAAATAGAACCCAAGTCCTCTCAGAGAATATATTCATCATTACCATCACCAGAAAGGATTCCGGTTGGAGATCTACTCTTGCATTTTGTTTCCTAGAAATTAATCAAATGCCTCTATGATGATTACAAACAGATATTGATGATGATAACTGTCAAATATTTCTCCATTTTGGGGGGGTGGGGTGGGGGGTAGGGATGCCCTCAAGTCCTTGTTGATGCCTGAGGACTGTCTGGACTAATCCCTGAAGTTTTCTTGGCAAGATTCCAGAAGTGGTTTGTCCTTCCCTTCTTCCTACGACTGAGAGAGAGAAAGAGATTGGCCCGAAAGTCACCCAGCTGGCTTTGTGCCTAAGGCAGGACTAGCACTCTCGGTCTCCTGGTTTCTATCTGCCTTAACCATTATGCCAAACTGGCTGTGTCCAAAATCCAGCATCAAAAATACACAACCTCAGCACAGGGAAGTCCATGAAGATTATCCCTACCAATCTTTGCCATTTTTAGTTCATGCATTTGTTTTTTCTCAGCAAAGCACAGGTGATAGAAATCTGACAGCAGTACTTAAAATGGAGAAAACATCTCAGCCTCTCAGGCACTCTGGTTGGACTCACATATCATACTAAAGCCATGGCTTCCCCAAGATTTTTAAAAAAGCCATCATGGCTCAGTTTATTTATAATGTTAAGCCATCAATCATAATTTACCAACTCTAGTAGCTCTGTCCACACACCACATTAAGCTGGAATCATCCAGTCTCATCATGGCTTAAAGCAATTTGTGATGAGCCCAGTCAGTAAGTAATTTAAGGCAGCCATTCACAAAGAAGAGAACCAATACAGTAACTTTTATGGCAAAAGGATTGAGCTAAGGTTCTTCAGCAATTATATGGCTGGAAACCTGAGCCAAAACACATTGCTAACAATCAAATTACATTGTAGCTTGCAGATCATATTACCTTCTGGTTTGGTTTAACTCTGGTTTATTGAATAAATTGTAATCACTTAGATTCATGGAACATGCTGGGTTGAAACCAAACAAACTACACGATACCTTACTGTAATGCAGTGCTTCTCAATTATTTTCTGTTACGCCCCCCCCCCCCAGGAAGAAATAAACATTTCGCACACACACACCAACTCTCCGATCTGGGCCCCAATGAAATTTTAGTGTTAATATTTATTATTTTACTTATTATAAGCTGCAAGCAAACTATTGGCTGGGGAAGGCTGCTCTACCCACTTACCTGGGAGTAAGTCACACTGAACTCAGTGGAGCCTGTTTTCAGTTAGGCAGGCATAGGTACTGTGGTTATGGCCCTCTTTTGACACGGGGCCAGGCCAGCTTAATTAAGCCGATGTTTTGGGGTCGCCGGCCTGGCCCATAAGTGCCGCCTCTGCCGGGCACTCACAGCGAATGGTGTGGAAGGAGGCTTTAGGGTGCCGTTTGAAGCTTTCGTCCAGCTGCAGAGGATGCTCCTCCATATCCAGCAGCAGGTTCTCCACGCAGTTCATGACTACCGCGGCACCCACCAATAACAACAAGAATCCACACAGCCGCCCCACCTGGCTGCCTTCTCTTCCGGGCTCAGAGCAGCGTGCAACTAGGAAAACACTCCGCGTCTGGGGGAATCGATCGAGAGAGACCACGCATGTTCCCTGGGGTCACACGCGCCCCCCTGGCATCGTTCCGCGCCCTCCCAGGGGGGCCCGCCCCACTATTTGAGAAACACTGCTGTAATGTGTGAATTGAGCCTAAAACTCATAATCAGTTCATCCAAAAATGTTTAATTAGTCCCTTTTAATATGACAGTGATTCGCATCCATAAGCCTACTTTACAGTAATTCTCACTTTACATATCAGTATCACCCCCGGCCAATACAAATATGCCTACTGTAATAGAAGAATGGAATGGAATGGAATGGAGTGGAGTGGAATGGAATGGAATAGAATAGAATAGAATAGAATAGAATAGAATAGAATAGAATAGAATAGAATAGAATAGAATAGAATAGAATAGAATAGAATAGAATAGAATAGAATAGAATAGAATAGAATTCTTTATTGGTCAAGTATGATTGGACACACAAATGGTTACTTCTAATTTCTCTAAATATTTCTGGCATCAAAAAGGTTTAACAAATGGTTTAGCCTCTGAGTGTCGAGATATTTTCCTTGTTCCCATAACAAATTATCCCACCTAGCTCTTGAAATAATTACATCCTTATTTTCATAAAACTCCCAATAATTTACTTGGGAAGGACTCACCATGGGCCTTAACTCATGCTGACACCTGGCTAGCCAGGAAAAACTCCTTTACATGAGTGGATCTCAAAAGATAGTAAATGCACCAATAGTTTGGTTCCTCTGGGAACCAAGCTAAAATAGCTGACACTTTAAGTAAGTTCTTAGTGACTGTCACCAATGAAATAAAGGGTGTTTTTGTTTCTACTATGATGGATCTAGGTTCTCTGAATAATTGTTAATCCAAGTATATTTTATACAGATAGTTCTTCACTTACAACCTTACATTTAGTAACCATTTGAAGTTACAATGGCACTGAAAAAGGTGACTTATGGCCATTTTTCACACTTACAACCATTGCAGCATCCCGGTGGTCATGAGATCAAAATGTGGACACATTGACGGTTGCAATGTTCCAGTGTCATGTGATCGCCTTTTGTGACCTTCTGACAAGCAAAGTCAATGGGGAAGCTAGATTCACTTAACAGCTGTGTTATTAATTTAACAACCGCAGTGATTCACTTAACAACTGTGGTAAGAAAAGTTGTAAAATGGGGTGAAACTCACTGAACAACTGTCTCACTTAATAGCAAATGTTGGACCCAATTGTTGTCATAAGTCAATGACTACCTGTATCTTAAAAAGTTGAAAAGCGCTGCCTTAGATTACAGTGGTTTCTTGGAATAGATGCAGGAACTAATTTCTGCCTATTTCCACACAGAAAGTTGGCAATTGTGAACGCCTCTTGACTCAGAGGTTTTCCCCCGCCCCCTCTTCTTCCTTCTGATACCATATTCTAATGCTGGAAGCCCAGAGCAAAAAATCAGCTGTGAGACAGACTCATTCCCATGATCTTTAGGAAGCTTTCATGAGTCACTGGTTAAAAGGTGATACCAACTCTCTTGCACTGAGACAAGTTGATTTCATTCCACTGGAATCATAGTGTGGAGCTCAGCTCCCTTAGAAAGAGATAAGCCCCAAATTAGCCAACCACATTTTATCTTCATGTCATGTGTGAACCTATTCATGGACGTTAGCCTACAATTCAGAGTACTGTCTGTATTCTGCCAGTGAGTCAAGACTCAAGAGGGCTGCTGCTGATATTTTCTGCATAGCAAGGCCTTGAGCCTATCCAGAAGTCCAAGTGGGTAAATCTCTCCTGTTACCTTTGAACTTCTTTTTCCAAGACAAGCACTGCAGGGACTAATCATAGAGTAACCATACAGGGATTGCTTACACCAAGGGTTATCTTTAATAGCCACAGTTTCAGCAGTTTTTGTCTCTGCATTAGACGGAACCTAGAGATATCCCTAATCATTTCCACTTTGTTCTGAATTGATCTAACTTCTCTAACAGCAACCAAGTTCTGAGAATCTGAACCTTATTATTTCAGAGGTATATTCACATTAATGTTACCACTTCAAAGCATGAGAGAGCGAAAACTGGAGTTTTGTTTTGTTCTTTTTCTTATCATAGTTCCTGCACTTTTCACATTTTCAAAAAGAGCAGGATTTATCAGGAGATATTTATGTTTGCTGAGCAGGTAATCATCATGTCATCAGATCTCTGCTTGGCAATTAAGGCACAGAAGTCTAGTGGGGAAAGGAGCTTGGGCCATCCTAGATTTCAGATAGGGCAGTTTTTAGACAAAGCATTGTCCAAGCAAAAGTTCCATCCTTATAAAACACAGTGTAAAGCTGCCAAATCTTTTATGGTTGCGTGGTATGAGTAAATCTTCCCTATCCTCTTCCTCTTCCTTTTGATTTGCACCACTGAACAAGTTTCAAGCCTGGTCAAGTCATATGAAGGCCCTACCCATCAGCACACATATAACCACAATGATTTCAAATCTTGGCAATCCATCTGGACTCTGAATGGTTACAGGTAAACAAGAGGCTGGATTAATACACTTACGCTCTATTTTGGTAAGTTTCAACAAGCATCACTAGCCTAGTTCACATATAATCCTAAATCACAAACTATGGTTTACAATCACATGGTTGACTCCATGCATCACAGTAAGCCTAAATCAAAACACATTATGGATTTGAGCAGCAGTTCTTACAAGTTTTCAAGCTCAAATACTTTAATATTTCTCAGTTTTAATTTATAGTACAGTAAATATCTATTGGTAAAATCCTCATAAACCAAAGCTCTTCAGAATAGATAGTTATTTTAAGAATGTAAAGAGATCCCAAGATTAATCACTAGCTTAGAGCATTGTGAGAATCCAGCCAGAGAGAACAAGCGCAGCTTTCTACCTCCCCCCCCAAAAAAATCTAATCTGATCTGATGTTTACTTCTGTGCAGCTGAAAGTTTAACAAGACAATTCTGGCAGTCCTGTGCCTGCAACTTCTATGAACATTGTTTTTTCACTGGTTCCTACAACTAAATTTCACAGAATCCTGAACAACTTTCCTGGTAAGGCAAGAAAAGTCATTTTCCCCCTCTGCAGAAAACAATCCCCCAGAGTGACCAGATGCAAAGGGAGCCAAGGCCTCAGTACTTTGAGAAACTGCAAAGGAGTTACACCTGCTCAATATTTCACCTCCTATCTGTGCCAAAGGCACTGCTTTTATTTATTCAAAGATCTTGTCTTCTGTACTCTAGAGCAGAAAGTAACTCACAGTCTAGTAGGCTGTTTTTCAGTAGGCTACCTGCTGGGATGCTTGCAAGAATGCTAGGCTTTTCCACAAAGTGCTTAGGTTCTTAAAGGCACATGCTTACAGAGAGCAGCTGCACGAGAAAAACCTGTAGCCCCTTCAAAACAAATGTACAGCAAAAGCTTTGCTAGGCTGCACTTCAGTTCATCAGGTGCACAGAGTGGGGATTCTGAGTTAGGGAATATATATGGTGTGTGTGTGTGTTGGGGGGGAGAGATGGTTTATAAACAATGAGGCCAGAAATTAAAAATAGAAAGTGAAGTTAAAAGTACATCTCTATACTACAGACATGTAAGAATGGAGCTGTAAAATGCGTTGTGGGGGTGAAGGGAATTCCAGCGTTTTCTTTTCTAAGAAGCCAGGGCAACGCGTAAGGCACAGGGAGAGAGAGATTGGCTGCATCTTCTAATCCCAAAAGCCCATGAATTTCTCATCCCCAGCCTTACAAGATTGGGCTCAACTCTCAATTCCTTTCCTAGCGGAAGACAAAATCTCCCTCTACCCGGTTTCCCAGGTTGGATTGCGAGAAATTCAAGCAGGTTACTCAGGGGTAAAATTCAGCAGGTTCTGACAGGTTCTGGAGAACCGGTAGCGGAAATTTTGAGTAGTTCAGAGAACCGGCAAATACCACCTCTGGCTGGCCCCCGAGTGGGGTGGGAATGGAGATTTTGCAGTATCCTTTCCCTGCCATGCCCACCAAGCCACGCCCACAGAACCGGTAGGGAAACATTTTGAATTTCACCCCTGAGGTTGCTCAATGGTTAACCTGGCCGTTTAGGAAGCACAAACCCAGCGACAAAAGTCGCTCAAACAGCGAGCAGCACTAACTGCTCGTGGCCTCGGCCCGATCGGATCCCCTCCCAGATGCCCCCCAGGAAGCTGGCTTACTTTCCCTTCCCAGCAGAAGTTAAGGCCGGGAGCGCACCAAAAGGACACCGAAGTTCAAAGGAGCCGTTTTCCCTTCGCGTTTCAGGCACCTGCTTCGCCCGCCCTTTCCCGGGAAACAGCTGGAAGTTGTAGGGGAGAACCGCCAAAGTGGGCTTCAAGCAGAAGGTCCAAGCAGAGCCCGCCAACTCCTCTAGCTCGAAGGAAAAACCCGCACAAGCCCCGGCTTAATAATGGGAACCCCCCCCCCCCCAGGTCAGCCCGGCCAAAAACAAACAAGAGAAAACAAAACACCCCACCCTTGGTTTCCGAGGATCGGGAAGGAGAAACAGGCTTGCCTTCCTTCTCCCGGGCAGCACTCCAAGCCTTCACCTTCGTTGGTGGGGATGCCAAAGTCCGCAAGCCCCGAAGAGGAAACCTCCCCCCCCGCCCGCTCCGCGCCATCCCCGCCTTTCTTTACCTGCTTCGCGCTGTCGGCCAAGCACCTTCTGGGCTCGAGAGCTCGCTCTGACCCAGCAGTCGCTCTCCCGCAACGACGACAGCGCCGCCGCCGCCGCCTCCTCCCCTCCGAGGCACGTGATCCCCAAAGCAACAGGTACTTCCCGTCCCGTACCTGAGCCAGGTGAGGCGCCCCCTCCCGCTTATCTGGCTGCTCTGCGATTCAGAAGAAAGCAGCGAGGCCCGGCGGGATCGCTCCCCCGAGTTCCCTTATCCTGGCTTCTTCCAGAGCGCACCTGCCTTACCCCCTCTGGTGCCTGCTTTTGTCGCCCATTCGATGCGGTTGGCGTCCGCATAAGATTGTTTAAGCACATTACTTTACAGAATAGTAAATAAAAGGAGGGAGATGTGCCCCGAGGAGACTGCAATCTAAGTGCCAGCCCGGAGTATCACATTAAAAAAAATCACAATTGTCACTTGGTTTCTCTTTTCCCGGCTGCTGTGCTAGGCGCCCTTTCCTAAGAGTAGATGTCACAGAACGGATGGAAAACAAACAAAACAAACTTAATCTGACGCTTTAACATGGCACAAGGGAGCACCCCAATCTCAGGTCTGATTAGCATTTTAATAGAAGACCATTAAACCATGCCAGGACTGCTGTAGGCTAGTGCTGAATGAACAAAAGCCCCCAGAATGCATCGGCACTTACCGAAACCACTTCCCTTTTGTTGCCAAGAAAACTATTGTACGTGGAGAGTCCGGGTTAACTTGGAAGACGCCTTTGTCTTAATGTGTCACTGGCTATTGCTGCTCACCTATGGAATTTCTCCCCCTTGTGGAAGCATTCTGCATCTTCACTGAACAAAGCATTAATCTGATGCACCCATAAAGTGTGTGTGTGTGTGTGTGTGTGTGTGTGTGTGTGTGTGAGAGAGAGAGAGAGAGAGAGAGAGAGAGAGAGAGAAGTTCAGTGTCTGCAGGCCTTTGCCTAACTACATCAAACCAGCTGCCTCAAAGAAACTTGAGGCAATTTAATATTTAACATAAAATGTATTAAGCCGTTTAAAAGTAAAATAAATATAATAAGTAAATAAAATATTTCAGATGGAAAAGGGAGTAATGATAGTGACTTTGGGCCAGTTCCTCCCTCTCAGCCTGACCCATCTTGCAGGGTTATTGTGGGTTAAATAGGAGGCAGGAGAATTAGCTATTTCTGCCACTTTGAGGTATATATAAAAAAGGATAAACAAAACAAAAACTTAAGAAATGTAGGAGATGGTAAGAGTGTCACATAGGACAAATGTATGTGGAATTAGAGTCCAATAGGGATGGGTAGGTGTGACATAAGGAACAAGAAGAAAACTCCCAAGAAAGAATTACTTTTTGCAAAGGCTGGTAGCAATTCCCAGGAATTGCTGAGGTCAAATTCCACATCATCAGACATGCTCAAAGATGCTAACACAGTGGCTGCCAATTGGTGGTGGTGATGGTGGTGGTGGTGGTGATAAAAGCTAGCAAATTAGATGGTTTCTTGGGATTTTACAGAATTTGGAGCATGGTGAGTATTTTTATTTATTTTTATTTATTTATTTTGTCAAACATGTATTAGATAGTACATATGAGTATAAACATGATTTGAATACATGAAATGAATATGAATAAAAATAAAAATAAAAGGGTACATTAGGACAGGGACAGTAGGCACGCTGATATCCACACCTCTTACAGACCTCTTAGGAATGGGGTGAGGTCAACAGTAGACAGTCTAAGATTAAAATTTGGGGGGGGGGGGTAACCTTCCTTAACTTGTTTTCAGCCTCAACTATTTCCCTTGGATAATTATGGGAATTGCTAGTCACCATCCCCCAAAGGCATCAGAGTCAAGGAAGTCCACTTTAAAACCTACTATATAAATGTATCCAAATGTTGAAATGCTTCCTCCCCGCCATTCCTATTTTCTGCATTCTCCATCTTTCTTTTGGATGCAGAGCTCACTTGTTTGACGGGAGAAATAAGGGATTTGAAGAAAAGGACATGAAAGAATTCTTGATGTTGCTTGGTCTCATCAGGGTGCTGCAGTCTCAGGAGACACATGATGACAGAGCTTATACCAGTAATAAATCACCACTTTGTAAAGTAATCTGGGCTATAGGATGACTGCCCTTTCCTTGAGCTGCATTCTCTAGCCTCAACATGCAGCCATGTAGGAATTCCTGAAAGCTTCTTATACCCAGAGGAACCAAGGCCTGACCCAGGGGATAATTCAGTCTGGGGTCAGTTGAGACAAAAAAAAATCCCTTTGCCTTCAAATTACTGTATTTTTCGGAGTATAAGACGCACCTTTTACCCCCCAAAAGAGAGTGAAAACTTGGGTGCGTCTTATACACCAAATGTAGCCCCACCCACACAGCCACCCCCACTCTTTGGCCTGTCTTCCAGCAATTTACCTGTTTGCAGTGAAGAGGAAAGAGCCTGTAAAGCCAAGCAAGTCATTAGCAGCTTCCCGACCTACAGCTGATTTGCCACGTGCTAAAATGAAAGTGAAACTAGCTGCAAAGAGGCAAATAGCTGGGAGAGACACGCAGATTTTTATTTTCTGCTGAACTGGATGCAAGGGGGTAAGTGGATAACTATAAATGTCTGTAGAATGTTCAAATTATTAGACTTATTTTTTAAAGACTGCTTTATTATTTGCTTTGCTGACTGCTTTATTATTTGCTTTGCTGGCTGCTTTATTATTTGCTTTGCTGACTGCTTTATTATTTGCTTTGCTGGCTGTGGAATTCTGGGAGTTGAAGTTCACAAGTCTTAAAGTTGCCAAGGTTGGAGACCCCTGTTCTAGACAACTTAACAAAATAAAGAAGCTTTTTAAAATAAATGCTTCCTCTGAAGAGGCCCAGTGCTATTGTATCTTCTTTTAAATAATAGAGAATAATGTATACTTCCAGAAATTTTAATTAATTTTAACAGCTCTGTACAAGTATAGTCTGAAATGTAACAGTGTCCTGTTTAGTATTAGAGTTAAATCCTGACTTACCTTGGAATAGATCTAATTAAATAATTGGGAGGAGTTAGTGTGACTACATTTAAGAAAACTTTCTGGCATAATGTACATTTCTCCAATTCTTTGCTATTTCTATGGGTCAGGCACACATGCACAGAAATACATAGCAAATGGTGTATATCATCTTTGCTGTTTGCTGTTTGGCAAATTGCTTGGAGGCAGAGGCCTTTTTTCCTTGTTTTCCTTCCCCAAAACTAAGGTGTGTCTTATACTCCGAAAAATACGGTAAGCAGTTCAATTTGAGCACTTTATGGCATGCATGGCATGCATATAGTTCTTATATACCCACTCAAATAGAATTATTTGGCAATTATACCACCTAGAGCTACGGTAACACATGACATTATGGTGCAGGCAGCAAAAAATCCAAATGTTTCTTTATTCTCCTTTAAACGATGCATTGGGATTCTCTCTTCTGAAATAAGCAGGATCTAAATAACACGAAGCAGTGGTGGCAAGGTATGGAAAGGAAAGCTGAATCTTTTACAGCCTTAGACTAAAAGGCGTGAATGCTTAGATTCACACATATTCAACTAAAACCAGCCAAATTACATAATGATTTAGTGTGATTTAAAGTTAGGATACCTGCTCAGTCACGAGTGGTTGACTTTAAAATATCATTCAGTAATGAGGAAAAATAAAATTTAAGACTTAGGACTTAGGATCAAATGTAATAATCAGAAAGATGTTTTCACTCATTTGCCCCAATTAAATAGGCTTGTGGTTATTCACAGGCTAAAGTTGGACTGTCATTAAATGGCCAGTTATAGCACCTTACAGATAAGACAAAGGCTATGATTCCTTTTTTTGAAATAATGGAAGCCAGAGCTCTCATAGCCCACTGCTTTAATCATTTCAAAACTCTGTAGCAAATTAATTTCAAGTTGTTTTATTAGCATTCACTGGCAAAACTGCACATATATACATTCAATGGGTGAAATCCAGCAGGTTCTGACAGGTTCTGGAGAACTGGTAGCGGAAATTTTGAGTAGTTCAGAGAACCAGCAAATATCACCTCTGGCTGGCCAAGAGTGGGGTGGGAATGGAGATTTTGCAATATCATTCCCCTGCCATGTCCACCAAGCCACACCACATCCACCAAGCCACGCCCACAGAACCGGTAGTAAAAAAAATTGGATTTCCACTGATACATTCCATAATTTAATCTGAAGCCTTATTTTTTTTTGGCTTGGCACCCATAATAAAAGGTCACCCAAAGCTGGCTTTTCATTTTGGAACAGGCACGGACTCATAGAGACATGCTCTTAATTTAAAAATCTATTTCTTTTGTTTCCACATTATCTCAATCAAAACTGATGGGGTCCAGTTTTCAGCAGTACATGTGACCAGGGGTGGCATTAGGCTAATGCCAAAATTAAACTACAGTAGGTGGAATTAGGCATACAATGACTCTCTTCCTTTAGTACATCACACTCAGAAAAATAAGTTAATATTCCAAGTACTATAACTTACATCAAGTTTGTAGGAGGATGTGTGGGATAGAGCGAATTGTATAACAGTGTTATACTGAGATAATATAATAAAAATGAGTAATAGGTTTTATTAGAGCTTGGCATTTTTAAAATGCTTCCTAAAATGCTAGAGATTAAGAGGTCTATAGCTTGGTATGCACTGCAAGGATTTGCTTTTGTAGGCCCTGGGGATATAGCTCAACCCTGCCCAAAATACATGAATAGGACGATGATGGTATGGGAGATGGGTAGGCTTGTGCTGCTTCTCATTTTCAATCTGTGAAGTATTATTGTAAAGGAAGTTTAAATATTTAATTTGCAATCATTAATTCCAAAGTGTTGTTGCAGGATTAAAGGTCTCCTGTATTATTTGAAGAGAAAAGATGCCTCCAAGGAAAGAGAAACCATTTGCATTTGTTTCAAATCTGATTCAGGATCTGAAACAAATTATGTACTGAATCAGGTGGAAGAGCCTCGGGAAACATTGAGTTGGATTGTCATATTTCCCTACTGTATGTTCTCATCCGGAAACACAGCAATTTTTTTAAAAATCCTAAACCCAATCTACTGAAACTAAATTCTTAAAGTCCCTAACTTTGCTAGGAGCAGTCTCTAGGACTGGAAAGGCAGGCGCTGCTGTACATATATTGAGAAAGCCCTGCCTACATTCTACCTTTTTCCTACCTGGCTAATGCTGTCCTAATTCTCAAAATTCCCAGCCCATGCAGTCACTGGCCATGGTGACTTGAGCCTTCAGAAATTGCAATCCCCTGGAGGGTGTAGATTATGAAAGAGACAGGTCTAAGATGTCTCTTCTCCTACAGAGATATACTCATGAAACAGATAAAGTGGCCTGTGGTACCAAACAACCTATGAAGGAGCTCTTTTTAGATGGAAAAAAGTCATGCCATGGTTAATTGTTGATATTTAGGTGCCTGAGTTCTGCTGAATTCATAGCAAGAAGTTATTGTGGAAACTTTTCTAGAATTGGCCCTAAGGCTGCATTCCGATGTATACTGAACTTACTCATCAGATTGTGTTGTAAACAGATTGACTGCAAGTCGTCATCAAAACGACATGGCATAAAATTCATTTCAAAGTGAAAAAGAAGTAGGAGCTCAACTGGGTTGCTGGAAAATCCTGCTTCTTTATCCAAGTGGAAGGAGAATAGAAAGTTAATACTTCAAATTGAACAGAATGTCTACTTTTTTCATTTAAGAGAGAGAGAGCGCCTCCACCTACCACCACAGGGGGCATTTGCACTGTTCTCAGATTGGCTACAGGTCATCTCCCGAGGGCAGCTAAGCCAATTAGTTCCAGTTCATCTCTGGGTCTGCAGGAAACCTGCTCAGTGGGTTCTACAGTTGAAGCAGTGGAGCCAGTGGCGGATTAAGGCTCACTGGTGCCCTAAGAACTGACAAATCTTGGTGCCCTCCTCCTTTGTACATACTGTTGTACATACTGGGTTTTTCCCCCCCCTCAACTTTTTGGTGCCCCCTTTGGGCCTGGTGCCCTAAGCACGTCCTTAGTCTGCTTAATGGTTAATACACCACTGGGTGGAGCTCTGCAGTGTTAGGGGTAGTATCAGCCTCTCATTGGTGGAACACTTTTCCAGCCCCTCGTCACCCACCCCCTCCTTCTGCCATGCCACTGTACCTCTCACAGCTCCTTTTAACTGAACACCGGGGAGATCTTTGCTGCTTGACTGCTCATCCTCTTCATAGGCCATGAGGTTTATTAAAAAGTGGGGCACCGTTTGGAGACTTATTTGTAAGCTCCCTTCTTGGTCAAAGAGATTGCTTCCTGTTGTGTTTTTAATATTTCAAGATCAGCAGCAGTAAGAACACTCATGAGTCAGTTGTAAACTATTTGACAAGATTTGTGATGAAAACAGCAAACGCAGGAAAAATAACATGAGCTGATATTGAAAGTGTAGAAAACTGATGTCTCTACTTAGTCATCAATCACATCAATCCTCACTATCATTGGTACGAAAAAGATTGTAACCGTACATCCACTTCTCATTTAATGGCTACATGGGTTGGTGACAATTCACAAATATAATGGAAATAAAAGGTAATAAAATTCATTTCCCAACCAATGTGTGCACTTCCAACAAAATTTCATGCAGCTGACAACAGCACTTGTCGGAATTAAAGTAACTTCTTGGTAAACTAGAAAAATGTGGAATAGACAACATCACCACCAAATGGATTTGTAGCTGGCTGACAAACCCATAGTAGAACGAGTAGACCTTAATGGTACTACATCCACATGGAGAGAAGTAAACAGTGGGGTACCACAAGGCTCCATCTTAGGTCCAGTACTCCTAATGTCTTCAAAAATGACTTAGATGAGGGAATAGAAGAGGAATTCATCAAATTTTCAGAGATACTAAACTGGCAGGAATAGCCAATACCTCAGAAGACAAGCTCAGGATCCAAAAAGATCTTGACAGACTTGAACAATGGACCCTATTCAGCAAAATGAATTTCAATGTGGAGAAAAGCAAAGTTTTTAGGCAGGAAAAATCAAAGGTATAAGTACAGATTAGGTGAGACCGAGCTCAAAAACAGTAACTGTGAGAGGGACCTTGGAGTCCTAGTGGATGATCATTTGAATATGAGCCAGCAGTGTGCAGTAGCAGTCAAAAAAGCTAATACAATTCTGGGTTGTATAAACAGAGGCACAGAATCAAGATCATGTGAAGTATTAGTGCCACTTTACAAGTGTGTGAACAACAAACTTAAAGAGATGAGAACTTTCCCACCCCTAAAAGGACCTAACAATAAAGACTGTAATGATGATACCAACAAAGCCAACCTCTTCAACACATTCTTCGGCTCAGTCTTTGTAAACAGCAACAACTCATGTCCAATATTTCCTAGTTGAACCACAATCAATTACAATGATCTAATACAAACTGACTTTACAGAAGACAATGTTAGAAAGGCTTTACACAACCTAAAACCATCTCTATCCATCGGACCTGATGGACTATGTGCTTACTTCTTAAAAAAACTTTCCACTGTCCTATCAGAACCTCTAAGCATAATTTTTGACATATCTTTCAAAACCAGCTCCCTACCCATCCTATGGTCACTAGCCACGGTAATCCCTGTCTTCAAAAAGGGAGACCCCAGCCTAGTTGAAAATTATAGACCAATCTCCTTATGTTGCGCCACCTGCAGAGTCATGGAACCTGTCATTAACCAATCCATTACCCTCCACTTACAGACAAACAACCTACTCTCTCACAAACAATTTGGTTTCAGAAAAAATTTATCCTGCAATCTACAATTTCTACATTGTAAAAACATATGGACTACACAACTCGACCAGGGCAAAGCAATAGACGTAATTTACATACACTTTTGTAAAGTCTTTGACTCCTTGGTACACGACAAACTACTTCTAAAACTAAAATCTTATGGCATTTCTGGCTCCCTACACAATTGGATAACTGCATTCCTGTCAAACAGACAACAAGTGGTCAAAATAGGAACAGCTCTATCAAACCCTGTACCTGTTAACAGTGGTGTTCCCCAAGGCAGCGTTTTAGGACCAACTCTCTTTATTCTTTACATAAATGACATTTGTGATAATATACAAAGTAACTGCATCCTCTTCGCAGATGATGTAAAACTATTCAACACCACCGACAATACTACAACCCTTCAAAAAGACCTTGACTATGTATCTGAATCAGGGGCGGGTTCCTAATTTTTTTACTACCACTCTGTGGGCGTGGCTTATTTTGTGGGTGTGGCTTGTCAGCCATGTGACCGGGTGGGCATGGCTTCTTGGACTGCTGAAGGGAGGGGAACTGAGATAGGTCCTACTGCCCGTTCCCCCTCCCCTCAGCAGCTCGAGAAGCCTCAAACGTGTGAAAATGCCTAGGATCATCACCGCACGTTCGTGGCTTCTCGGACTGCTGAAGGGAGGGGAACTGAGATAGGTCCTGCCGCCCGTTCTTTCAGCGTCTCACGCGCTCCCTCAGCCATCCTCCCCTGCTTGGACTCACTGTGGGGTAGGAAGGCAGCGCATGAGCAGTGCTGGAAACTCGGCTTCTGGGCATGCGCAGAAGAAAATTTTTTTAAAATTTTTTTTAAATGGCGGCGCTCAGGCTCCGGCAACCAACCGCACCGGTACTGTGATGTCACCAGCGGGCCACTACCAGTGCTATAGAGTGGACCGCACTGGTAGGAACCCACCACTGATCTGAATGGTCTAACAAGTAGTAACTTCAAATCTCAATCAACAAATGCTCACTTTTACATATTGGCAAAAATAATCAGAACACAAAATACAAACTAGATGATCATGACCTTGTTGATGATTCTCACTCAGTAAAGGACCTTGGAGTACTCATCTCTAATGATCTACTGTCAGTGCCAGAGCCCACTGCAACTACATAGCTAAGAAGGCAGTAAGAGTGGTTAACCTAATCTTGCGTAGCTTCTCTGGTAACATTGTACTCTTAACCAGAGCATACAAAATATTTGCTAGACCAATTCTTGAATATAGCTCATCTGTCTGGAACCCACACTACATATCAGACATTAACACAATTGAGAATGTCCAGAGATATTTCACAGGAAGAGATATTTCACAACATTCCTCTGTTCGCAACAGAATACCTTATGAAACCAGACTTGAAATTTTGGGACTTGAAAATCTACAACTACGCTGCTTTCAATCTGACCTAAGTATAGCTCACAAAATTATCTGCCATAATGTCCTACCTGTTAATAACTACTTCAGCTTCAACCGCAACAATACACGAGCTTACAATGGATACAAACTTAATGTAAACCGCTCCAAACTTGACTGCAAAAAGTTTGACTTCAACAACAGAATGGTCAATGCCTGGAACACATTACCTGACTCAGTAGTTTCTTCCCCAAACCCCAAAAACTTTAACCTATGATTATCTACCATCGACCTCACCCCATTCCTAAGAGGTCCGTAAGGGGCGTGCATAAGCGCACAATCGTGCCTACCGTTCCTGTCCTAATGTACCCATATATTCATACTTCTTGTACTCATAATCATGCTTGTACTAATATATATATACATATATATATATATACATATACATATATACACATATACACATATATATAGACATATATAGACATATATATATATACACATATACACACACACACACACACATATATATATATATACAATCATGTTTATACTTTGTTTACACATTGCTTTTAATCATATATGCTTGACAAATAAAAATAAATAAAAATAAAAAATAAATTTTATTCAGCAGTTGCAGAGTTAACAGCAGTTCTGTGGTTTGTCTGTGGTTGGCTTGGGCAGGAAAGCAAAACAGGACCCCTCCAATCACAAACCAGGCAGGCTTCATGAGCAATGCATGGGTTCACATTTCAGTTCTGCATGCACAGCAAGATTTGTATTTTTGTATTTGTTTTATTTGTCAAGCATATATGATTATAAGCAAAGTTTAAACAGTAAAACATGATTGAATATATATGTAATATTACAAGCATGAATAAGAGTAAAAGAGGTATGAATATATGTGTACATTAGGACAGGAACGGTAGGCACGATTGTGCGCTTATGCACGCCCCTTACTGACCTCTTAGGAATGGAGTGAGGTCAATGGTAGATAATCTGAGGTTGAAGTTTTTGGGGTTTGGGGAAGAAACTACTGAGTCAGATAAAGTGTTCCAGGCATTGACCACTCTGTTGTTGAAGTCAAATTTTTTGCAATCAAGTTTGGAGTGGTTTACATTAAGTTTGTATCTATTGTGAGCTCAAGTATTATTGCGGTTGAAGCTGAAGTAGTCGTTAACAGGTAGGACATTGTGGCAGATAATTTTGTGAGCTACTTAGGTCAGAACGAAGGCGGCGTAGTTCTAAATTTTCAAGTCCCAAAATTCCAAGTCTGGTTTCATAAGGTATTCTGTTGTGAACAGAGGAATGTAATACTCTTCTTGTGAAGTATCTCTGGACATTCTCAATTGTGTTAATGTCTGATATGTAGTGTGGGTTCCAGACAGATGAGCTGTATTAAGGAATCAGTCTAGCAAATGGTTTGTATGCTCTGGTTAAGAGTACAATGTTACCTGAGAAGAAGATGGTAGTGAAGGTGTAAGCATGCATGATTAACAACTTCTGCAACCCAAATAAATTACCCTACCTAGCTAGGGATTGTGGAAAAGGAGGTCCAACACACTTGGAGAGCAGCAAGTTAAATAAATTTTTACTAGTTGCCAGGGGGATTTTATTTTATGCTAGGCAACATTACAATACAACTAGGTTGTGATTAATGGGAGTTCAAATAAAACAATATTTGATTTAGTACAAATTACATAATGATACCAGGGCTCATTTAATGTTTCCTGATTACCAATGGAGTTTTAGACCCTGCTACTTCAGTCTGCATTTGTTATCTTTGGATATGCAAAATGGACCAAAAAATAATAGAAACACTACTGCACAAGTGCAAAAATAGAGAAGAGGCTTGTTATTACATCAGAGTAAAACTTTGATGTGGTTGAACAACATAGCAACCCTGAAGTAGGAGATGATGTCAGAATGCCTAATCTATGGTACAATATTTGGTTTTTATTTTGCTTTCTACAGCTACTTTGACTTTGTTAACAATAAATTTAAATTATATATTCTTCCTATTGCTTACTAAAGGATTTTATTAATAAATTTATCTCAATTTATGCTTAAAATGTTCATTGCCTGTTTCTGTCAAACTGGAACCAATTACCTCATTTTAGATATCAATAAAACTTCAAATCGTACAAATGTGAATAACGCAAGCACTTACTGGGATTCATTATCTGTATTAATTGAGACCTAGTTGTACTGTATTATTTTTATTGAAATGGGTTTAATTGTTTAAGATGAGTTTAGGAATACCAAATGCCAGTTTGGTCTATTGATTAAGGTACTGGCCTAGAAACCAGGAGACTGTGAGTTCTAGTCCCATTTTAGGCATGAAAGCTTGCTAGGTGACTTTGGGCCAGTCACTCTCCCTCAGCCTAAACATAATAAAGGCAGGATTAAAAATCTACTAAACATATTTAATAAATAAATGCCACCATGATGGTGGAATTTATGCAAAATGGGTAAATGTAAAATCAGGTAATGTATCAGTATCAGTTAAAAAGCCATATAAACAGTGATTCCAGACTAAATACTAAAATGACAAATGGTACAAAAATGCCGGCGTTACCAGTCGCAGGGAACGGAGCTTTCCGTCCCTGTGCTGGCTTCTACCTGTTTGTGGGCTCCAAAAGGAGCCAAAGCAGCCTTGTAGGGGCGGCAAAGCTAAAGAGGGGCGCACTATGAGGTCGCAGGAGAGATTGCAACTCTCCTGCTGAACCCTGGTTTTTTTTTCCCCCTCTATGCCATGGCAAGAAGAGGCAACCTAAGATGGCTGCTACAAAGCCGGGACAGCTTAACATCTAAGAATTATGCTGGAGCAGAATTGGTGAACAATGTCTGGAACTGGGTGAGAAGAATTCTCTTTATTTAAAGCTTAATCCCAAAGAATATCCAGGAAAAGAGAGACTCATAATTATTTCTAAAGTAGCTGCGACTTAACACCTTGAGTAAAACTTTAAAACGGAAGGAAATAGAATCAAAGAGAAGAAAGCAGAAATGGTTTTGGATTATTGGACAAAAAAGAAACAAAATAAATAAAAACAAGAAATGAGTGACATTTGGGAAGAAATTGTGTCGATAACCCAGACTATTAAGGACACCTTGATAAGAAGCTGCAAGATTATGAATAAAATGCAGAGCATAGATGAAGAGCTGGAAAATATGACACAAAGGACAAGGAGAGACCAGGACGCCCTGGAAGAGGAGGAGCTAACACTGAAAGAGCAGTTGAAAAAATAGAATAGACAAACCAACAAATAAAAAGGAATGACAAGGAGGAGATAAAAATAAAAATAATAATGATCAATGAAACAAGCCGAGATGAGAGTATCTTAAGGGGAGTAAAAGAGGAACTGGAGTTGCAGGAAGACTTTTTTGGAAGAGAGATAGGGGCAAGAATAATCTGAAAATTAGAGAATGGAATAGGGTAGAGAAGGGAGAAATGTTTAAGATGATTGGCCAAGAAGCGGAAGCAGATAGAGATAAAGATCCAAGAGAGAAATATGGGAGGCAAACAATTAAAGCTTTAAAGAGGACAAGAGACGATGGATAGAAAGGGAACATTTTAAAAATACAATAGTGGTGTAACTAAAAGTTAAAATAGGGCTGGAAGTTAGAGAGAGGGGGATTAATGGAATACACATTTTTACATAACAAGGTGAAGTAGTAACAAGAAGGGTACTTAGAATTTCAATGATGGTAGTATTAAATGTTTGAATAATATGGTGATTGGTATAAAAATAACTTATTGAATATTGATGGAAGATTATAATTTAACATAAATATGTGTATCATTATTAGAACTATATAAGTTTATTAAATGTAATAAATATTACTATTTTATTCGTAGTAAAAGGAATGATACCTGGAATATGATTGGCATAAAATAACATATTGAAGTATTGAAAAATTAAATAATGAAAGATAATTCAACAAAAATATGTATTATCAGAACTATATAAGCTTGTCAAACACAGTAAATATGATGAATATTATTTTATTTGCATTAAAATGTAGATAGAAAGGGAATATTTTTAAATATAACAGTGGCATAATTAAGTTAGAAAGGGGATGGAAACTAGAGGGAGGTCAGTGGAATACACATCTTTATATAATAAGGTGAAGTAGTAATAAGAGGGGAAATCAAAATCTGAGCGATGGTAGTATTGAGAATGCTTGAACAATATAGTGATTGGCATAAAAATAACATACTGAAATATGGAATAATTAAATGGAAGATTATAATTTAACATAAATATGTGTATTACTATTAGACTATATATGTTAAATATAACAAATATGATTATTAATATTTTATTTGTAGTAAAAGGAGTGACATTTAGAATATGGTGATTGGCATAAAAATAACATATTGAAATATTGAATAATCAAATAATGAAAGATTATAATTCAACAAAAATATGTATACTATTACTAGAACTATATGATTGTCAACTATAGTAAATATGAAGAATATTATTTTATTTGTACTAAAATGTAAGACACTCAGGTTCACTGTTCACATGAGGATGTTTGTAAAAAAATAAAAAATAAAAACTTGATTTAAAAAAACAAGGAGCGGGGAGGGGGTTTCACCAGCAAATTATACTCATTATCCCCTGGAGCTGGAATCTGCACAGGAATACTGTTGTTAACTTATAGTAGCCTCGAGTTTTCTGAAATATGCTCACAAGGAATTTTTAAATTGAACACATATGGCCCATAGCCAACCCTGGCAGAAGGGCAGGGACCAGATTTCATCTGTAGATGCAAAGAAGTATTTTCACTCCATAAAGAAGGAGATCACACATGGCACCACATCAGAACATGGTTTACTGCTTCTTTGGTGTTTAATTTTTCACTGATCACTCAACATTTTGTATGAATTTAGAAAATTATGGCTTAGTCAAAAGCACTCCAGTATCTCCATTTGAGAACAGAGCTATCAACTGCTTCCAGAGCAGGGTCTGGTTGAAAGTAAGAAACACAACTCCCAACTGTGTTCCTCACAATATAGTCTTTCCAAAATCTGGTAAAGTGGATTAGAAGGAACCAGGTTCAAATCCCAGGATTAAGTTCACAAGCAACAGAGGATGTCGGATGGGCGGAGGGAAGGCTTCCCCCCCACCCCCTCACCGTGGCGGCGAAATTCAAACCGGAGAAAAGACTTCCCGCTAAATTTCTCAGGCAGTAAAGCTCGTTGCATTGGTCTTCCATTTGCAACTGAACTGACCCACGAATGCCCGAGCGTTGTTTTGATCCCGCGATCTTCTACGAGCTGCTTTCCTTCTCGAGGCGGAATAACGCTCTGCTATCTTTGCGGAGAGCTTTTTTTTTTTTTAAGGGGAGGAGGAAACGGCTGTGGGAGGCGACGTTAAGCAACGCATTGTTAAATGCCCTTGTACGGGAGGGTGGAACCGATTTTGCAAAGCGAGGCTGAGGGAGAGCGTGCAGGGGGCAACGACGCTATGGAGCCCGGCCCAGGCTACGGGGCGAGAAGTGGTCCGCCGTGCCGCCTTTGATGCCGCCCTTCGCGGGGGTCTAGTGGGGAGAGGAAGTGCCATGCTAGAGCCCCGCGAAGGGTCTGGGCCCCCGCAGCAGGTGTCCCTCCAAGAGGGCTTCCGCGATCCCGAGCGGCACCAGCGCTGGGCCAGCCTCTTCGAGCAGCTAGACACCAACAAGGATGGGCGAGTGGACATCAACGAGCTTCGCGAGGGCCTGGCGCGAATGGGCATGGAGGCCGGCCCCCAAGCCGAGCAGGTCAGTGGAGGAGAAGACAGGGCTGGGCGGGGAACACCGTTTAGCGGTAGATAAGACAGACGGGGCTTGACGGCGGATGGGATTGCTCGAGCCAGCTTCTGGGCGCCCCAGGCTTCATCCGTAATACATCTGCAAGATGGCTCTGCAGCCCCCACATCACCACCCAGCTCCCCCCAAACCGCCCCTCGGCTCGGCTTCCCTTCCTCCCTTTTTCAGTTTCCTTGAAGCTGCAAAGGCGGCGCCTGCCCACAAAAAGAGTCAGCGGGGGGGGGGGAGCTGGCTCTGCGAGGGCCCGATTCCACGCGTGGGTGCCGGGGAAGGACCTCTTCTAGTGCGCCAAAGGAAACCCATAGGACCCCTTCGCACACGCCGGTCCCTGCATACAGTAATAAGGTTCGTTTATGAATCAGTCTGGGGCCAGAAAAGCCCTCGGCACCCTCCGTAATCGGGAGAGGCAAGTAGAGTAGCTAAAAGAATAACCCGTGAATTAAAAGGGTCAGGTGCTTGGTTTTTAGGCCCGCTGTGTGATAATTAGAGAGGCCCGTCTTATAAGATAGGGAGGCCAGCTCCGAAGGATAGGTTTTCACCACGTTTTAGAAGCGGGAATTTAGGTGGCTTCAGCTTCTCACCCCGGTGATAAATCTAATCCCAGTACTGTGCAGAAGTCCTCCCTTCCCTTCGTCCTGGTCACCCTGAGAAACACATGTTAGTTCATAGTAAGTTTATATAATTGATATATTGCAGAGTTTTTATTTGGGCCCTCAGACCAGTCCTGAGAAGTACATTCTTGCAGCAATAACGGGTATATGCTGTAAAATGCTTGCCTTAAAGTAGCCCAACCAATAAGCAAGACTCTGGGATTCAGCTGCTATTTGCTTTAGGCTTCTTACAACTGGGCTGTTCTCAGCAAACTTGTACAGCGACAGCAACGTTATTCCAAAATCAACAAGGTGAATTGTGACAGTGATATTAAAAGTATAAACTGTTGTGGATTAGAGCCCATTTCAGCCAAACCACTGAAGTTTGGCTCAGTTGGAGGCTGTGTAGAGACCTAGAGGGAAAAAGGTAAGCAGTGGGGACAGTAGCAACAAACTCCAAATAACATTGCTCACTTAAAATAAATGCAAAGTAGCACAGTAATCATATTCCCTGGATGGTTTTTTTGGCTGCTGAGGACAGTAATGAAAATCCTCCGCAAGCACATGCTGAAAGTTATAGCCCAATCTAGAAGGCAAGGAAAAGGCTCTTCGAAAGGAGCTATCCATGTACCAGATTAGTGGTGATTTTAGGTAATTGTTATCATTATTACATTAATAATTAGAGCTGTGGGAAGAGGAAATAAAGCTATTTTCTTTGAACTGACCACTTTGGAATAATGCATGTATTCTGAGATCCTTGCCTTTTCCCGGTGGCTATTTTGTAAGTTTTTCTCTTTTGGAGTCCTTATGGGGTCATCATCACTCTTTGTAAATAAATTAAAGTACCACAAAATCAATTAAACAGCTGCAGGAGAAGCTGTCTTTAGCAGTGCTGCAAGCAATCCATTGAAAAGGAAATGGCAAAGGGAGGACAAAAGGTAGGAAACGGTGTCTGTTCTTCATGGCGGAAGACTCTTAACCTTGGTGCAGTTCAGTAACTTAAAAGTTCAACAAAAAACCACTCAGGATCAGCAGTTAACAAAAGAATAAGAATGCCTAACAGTTTTCACTCAGGACAGTTTTACAGTTTTGCCTCTGAACTTGTACAAAGTGCTGCCGACACATGTTCTTTGGTTGATCCGCAGTAGCACTGTAATGAGATTGCTTGATCATTGGATAGATTTACTTATTTTGATAGGGATTTGTTGAATATGCTTCAGGGGCTGTTTATTCATACCATTAAACCATATGATGTGATTTACAGAATAACTTGCTTCACATACAGTAGTAGGTTTTTTAGATTGGGTTTAGGTTTTTAAATAATAAATTATGGCTTCGTGTGTTATGGCTACCAAGCTAATAATGTAGTAATAAACCATATGGTATAAATCAAGCCACAGTTTTTCCCCTTAAAGGTTCTTCCACCCCCCACCCCCCCAAATTCTGGTTATTATATACCTCAATGATTCACAAATGAGAATGATCACAAATCCTGTAGATGGGATAAAGGTTGATTTTTTTAAAAAAACTAGTCTCAGTCCTGACACTGTAGTAGGAGACAACAAGATGGCATTCCACAGAAACTATTTTGAAGCTACATTGCTGTTGGACAGGTTCATAGTCTATTTTGAATCTAATATTAAAACCAAGCTAAAGTAGGTTGCCAAGGAAACTACCAGCTTAAAAAAGAAAGAAGTCCTAATTAAATATGCTAATCTGGTCAGTGCCTAGATTTAGTAAATTATCTGAAGTAAAAGAAAATCAATTAATAAAATATGACACAGCATAAAATCTAAAAACAGAAACGTTTTTCCTTTTTTAAATGGATCATTACCCCAAAATGCAACTGTAACCTTATGTGAAAGACTGTAGTTTTCTCAGTAGAATTTACAAGAGAATATTAAGGATGTGTGTGTGTGCAGATTAATGGGTCAGTTTGGATGCTAGTTCAATTAAACTCAGTGGGATTTACTTCAAAGTAAATGTATGTAGGATTATAACCTTAAAAATCTTCAAACTATTTAAACTTAGTATCTTGTATATTTATGTACACATCTATGTAGCTTTCCAAAATAATAGTGCCATGGGATAGAGGATTTTGTTAAAGCTTTGTCCTTATTAAGCATTGTATCCTTGATTTGCTAATAATGTGGAAAGGGAATTTAATCTGCTAGAAAGGGCAAGGAATGTTAAAGTGTAATGATTATTCTCAAGATGCATTCAGATAACTAAGAACTATTTAGGATGGACCAGGCTTTTCCTGGATCTCAGCTTGTTTGCTCTGAAAAATTTTGTGCAAAATTGATTGTGTCTATCTGCATGCCAAGATGTACCTTTCAGTATATACGGTAGTTCTTGGATGCATTGTTGCTGTCAGTGCACTTAAGTATTGGCTTAGTTTACAAGTTAAATCAACTAATAAGATTCATTTCATATCCAAAAACTACATTCTGATTTATTTCTTCTGCATTAGAAGCCCCAAGGGAAGAAGGTGGAGGTATCCTTTCAGATTATCTAGTACAACCTTCCTAACCTCTAGATCAGTATTGCTTAATATTTGCCTTCAGGACACCTTCGCACTTTTAAAAATCATGGATTTTTTGCATGGGTGATATTTACTATATTAAAAATTAAAACTGACACATTCATAGAATGTTTATTGAATAATGTAAAAATAAGTGTCACATATGAACATATGTAAAACATTTTTATGAAAAATCCTTGTACCTTTTAACAAAAATAATGGAAAAAGTGACGTCGTTTTAAATTTTTGCAAATGTTTTCAATATATGACAAGTAATTTTGATTTCACAGACCCCTGAGAAACACTGCTCTAAACCTATGGGAACAACTATTGATGAGAAATCCCATCTGAGATAGTCCTTTGCTGTTCCTGGAGCTACTCTTTCCTCTTTCATTTGCCCCTTTATTCTGCTTGGACCACCATAGTTGCTTTATCATCTTAAAACCCAACTTCTTAACACACCATCAATATTTTTCTCATTTGAAACAAAAGACTTACAAAATGGTACACCAAAACAAAAACAAAAAACTAGGAAGGCACTTTCTGCACAGTCACCTTGCAGAGCTCTTCATCATGGCTTTATGCCCTTCAAGCAGGTCAGGTTTCCCCTTCCCTCAGCGGTAGCACACTCTGGTGTCTCTTTGGGTCTTTTGGCCACAATGAATATTAAATGCACCTTGTTGTCAAGGCTTGGCATGTGAAGCAAAATTGAATAGACCTATTGGGGGGAAGGGACAGATAACATTAACTCAGCATCCCATTTTTTTGTAGTCCTCAAATTATAGTGGAGTGGGACATCACTTTGACTAATGGCCATTTTGATTACTGTGCCAGTGTTTGATCTCAAATCCACTTGTGCCATTGACAGGTTTGGCTCAGTAACTGCAGGAAAGACATCTTTGTGCAACTTTGGGGATTTGTAAGCCATGGTTTGTATGCTAACTAAACCAACAATAGCTTAGTGTGAGGTAAAATATAATCCCAAACTTATTCTCATTCATCAAAAATTTGCTGAGCCAGGTAATTTGATGTATGGCAGACTATTGGGCATCAAAAAAAGAATCCATTCAGAAATTGGGTATAGCTAGTGGAAATCAGGCACTCAACTTGCAGGCTATTTAGTCATTAGAGCATTTCACAGCTTGTTTAACCCTTTGGCATTGGACTATTTTCATACTTCTATATTTACATTCTTTTGGTTTTTCTGGCTCCTTTTCCTGCTCAGACTGGTCATGTGAGTGCCCTGGAAGTGTGTGAGAACACCATCCTGCTGTTCAAACCAAAAGAATTGCAAGGAAAGACTCGGGATTGTTCGCTTTATTTACAAAATGGAGTAAAGTAGACGTGCCCATTTCCTTTGAAGCAGATGTAACCATCTTTGGATTTCTCTTTGAAAACAGATCCTGGCCCATCTTAGCAAGTGTCTGGCTTTCTTAAGAACTCCGACTTTGTGAATCGTAGATATTACTGGTGTGGAGTGAGGCCAAAAAATGATTTAGCCAAATAAGACAGAACTGGCATCATGCCAATGGTTTATATCTGGAAAATGGTGATTGAATTGAACAGAGTTGGTGGGGAAGGAAAGGTGAGGTGATGAAAAGACAAGGCATGGAATATTAAAAAGAGAAAATGTCTTTTAGTGGCTTCTATTGAATGAATAAGAAAGGGTAGAACTATTTGAAATATGTGTACAGGAGTTCCCATCAGTGCATCCAGGATGTTGCAATTATTACAGGAAAACCCATATAAGAACAAAAATGGTAGACACTTCCCTCCCCTCATGGTATTCAGTAAACATGCTTTGTATGAATGTATTAAATATTTACTGGGCTGGAATTTAGTGAGAGAAACAAAATCCTGTTGGTCCCCAGTTTATACATCTTAATTCTTGGTTCTTTTATTTAGATTGCATCACCTGAACTTTCCTGGTAATTATGAACATGATAGTGATTGCTCTGTCATCTCACACCCAAATAGGAGATAAGGTTGTTATAGTCACATAAATTGGCAGCCCTGTTCAAAAAACAATTTATGGAAGCTATTCTATTCTGCAGCAAGAGCTACAGATTAGAAAAATTATATTTTCTTAATTCAAAAGTTCAAAAAATACTATAAGTAGTCCTTGAGTTACAACTATAATGGACCCTGCCCATTACAATAATAAATTATTAGTTGCAAAACAATTTTACATTTTTTTGTGGCAGTCAAGCAGAAACTTGGGAGGTCGTAAAGTGCAAATGGGGTTGTTAAATGAAACCATTGTTTGCTATGGTGTGGTTTTGCTGAAAACCGGAAGTGCTGTCGTAATTTTGGATCCAGGTTGTAAATCCCCTTTTTAAGACAAGTTGTAATATCAAATGGTCACTAAGTGACCGGTCATAAGTCAAGGACTATGTGTATTGCATTTTAACAATTTGGCAAGGAGGTATTGTTAATTCCATCTTTATTCCCATCTATATATTTATCCTTAGATTAAGAGAATTCCTTGGAAAGGCAGGGTTTTGTTTTTGTTTTGTTAAAATCTGGCTCCCCCTTCTCCAGCGTTTTATATTCATAAAGCTGTAGTGAACGTACAACATACTTTGCAACATTTTGAGCTGCCTGAAATTAGAAATTACTTTGTCTTCTGTCTTCAGACTCACAACAGCAGAAATAATCCTTGTTGTCTGGCTTAGCAGACCTGCATGTAGCCTCAAGTCTGGCCTTGTCCAGTGAAATGACTTTGCAGCTCACGTTAGTTACACTTAAGCCTCTTGGAGATAGAATAGCAATGGTGGATAAACACTTTGCAAATTAGAGTGGCAGCCAAAGTTATGCTAACTAGCTTGTGAGCAAAGATGGTGTCTCCCCAAGAATTTCTGCCTCCTCAGCCAGATCTTCATTCCCAGGACATTCCCTCCCCATTGCAGGCCTCCCCATCAGCCTCCTGTGACCTGTAGGAGAAAGAGAAAGATCTCCATGTCTTTGGACTGTACAGTTTCAGACTGAGGCTATACAAAGAGGGGTTGTGTCTCCTTAGATCAGGGGTGTCAAACTCGCAATGATACATTGTCATGTGACGTATTGTAACTTTTTCCCCCTTCGCTAAACGGGGTGGGCGTGGCCAGCGCATGACGCATCCAGCCCGCAGGCCACAAGTTTGACACCCCTGCCTTAGATAAAAGCAATGGTGTCAAGAAGAAATTTTTTAGCCTGGCCTTCTGGATATCTTCACCAGGAGATACCCTTTACAAGCACTGCCTAAAAGACCAAGCTATGAATCGGGAAATTCTTAGGGCAAGTGTCACCTCTGCCGTGAAATCACTTGGTAGCATTAAGGGAATTGTTCTTTCTCCACCTCACCTCTTCATTTGCTAAATATAAATATATTATTTCCTTTGCAGGTCAACAGTAGGGACTATAGTTAGGTACTACAAGTGGTGTTTGAAACATTTTATAAGTAAGTGTCATATGTAAAGGACATAATTCACTGTAGGGTATTTGGTTTGTGAACTTTTGGAATTTCAACATTTTCTTTCAGGAATCTAAACATATTCTTACAGTGAAATGTAGGCATGTACCTCCAGTACAAAATCAAAAGATATGACAGATGTAGACAGATGATATCCACACTTAAAATATCACACTGACAACACTTGTACAGAGCTTGGTATGCATATCTTTTGCAATAGGAGAAGTGGATTGTGTAATCCATTAAATCAACTTGTGTTTTCCAGATACGTTACACTTTCTTTCCTGTTTTCCTGCACTGGCCATGAAACATGAGAATTGTAGTCCATTACAGTATTGTGCCACAATGTAGGAAAATGTGCATTGAAACAATCACTTAGATATATAACTTCCTCCTGCAGTATCCAAAATGTTTTGAAATGGTAACATTCACTTTGGTCAGGGATGTCAAACTGGCGGTCTGCAGACCAGATGCGTCACACACAGGCCACGCCCACCCCTGCTCCGTGAAGGGGAAACCATCGCAAAATGTCACATGACAGCAATGTGACGCCACAAGTTTGACACTCGTGACTTTGGTGAATTGCAGTTTGCAACTTCTTTCTAAAACTCACTTGGCTTCTACTTTTTTCAGGATATCTTACGGGAGGGTGACACAGATCATGATGGAGAACTCAACTTTGAGGAATTTACTCAGTACCTTCAGGAGCGGGAACGGAAGTTGTTGCTGATGTTTCACAGCCTGGATCGCAACAATGATGGTAGGAAACTCCCCCAAATATTAGGATGACTTCCATTCTGTCTTAGTCTAAAGTGGAATCAGCTTTTCTTTAAACTCTTCTCCAGTTTAACAACATGTAGTGCTTGGTTTATAATTGTGCCATTTTCTTCATTTTCCCCCTATAACAGATCTATTAATAAAGCCATTGGCACCTGTCTTTTTAAAATGTCTTTTAAAATAGCAAGGAGTATTTCATATGTATTTATTCTGTATTCTTTGAGCAGGATCTAAATTTAAAAAGGCCTTCATTTCAGACTTGCAGATCATACAGTATTTAAAGCCAGAATGTAGGTTACCTGATTTTGGTTTAGCATGTTGTGAACCCAGCCATTATGGCTTATTCAACAAATCACAATTAAAGTAAGCTATAGGCTAGCATAGTAACCTCATATTGTGATTTGCTAAATTCATGAACACCTTAACCCACTTTATACAATTCTTCCCTTGTCACATTTGCCCAGAAATAATACCTTTCTGTATCTTCACTGATAATAATATATCCTGACTTGTTCTTCTCTGATGCACCTCTAGCCTCATCTGCTTGGGACTCAATTAATACCTGATGCCCAACTGTGAAAATAGAGATCCAGGGTACAAGAGCCTCAGCGTTTTTGTTCTTTTGGTCATCTGTTCTGTTCTTTTCCTGGGTTGAGTTCCAAGAGCCAAGAAATATCTGCTCTGTTCTATTTACTTTAAAAAAAAAGAATGGCTGGTTAACTTCTCCTAGACAGTTCTATGATACAGTACAGGCAAGGCTTCTTATAGCCTTGACTTCTAGCAATAGAAGGCCTTACATATATTATTATTACTATTGCTGCTGTCATGGTCCTCTTGCTTCTCCTCTAATTTCTCTCTGATTCATATGCCTGGAAATAATGGATATTTCTAGGCAAAGCTTTTATGGTATAAAATATGTTGGACTCATTCGTATATAATGACCCCATGGGTTCCATATGTCATTTTTATACACACACACACGCACCAAAAAACCCCAAGCTGGTGAAGAAAAGAGACAAGCCCAAATTTTTAAAATGTGCAGTTGAAAAACCTTTCCTTTCTGTATGGCAGTGATGGCGAACCTATGGCACGTGTGCCACAGGTAGCAAGCGGAGCCATATCTGAAGGCACGCGAGGCGTTGGCCTATGTCAGCTCCAGCGCGGCCAGCTGATTTTCGGCCTTCTTTTCAGCCCTTTTCGCTCTCCCCAGGCTTCAGGAAAGCCTCCTGAAGCTTGGGCACGGCAAAAAACGGCCCAACAGGCCAACCGGAAGTTCGGAAACTAACTTCCCGTTGGGCCATTTTTCGCCGTCCCCAAGCTTCAGGAAGCTTTCCTGAACCCTCGGGACGGTGAAAAACGGGCCTACTGGAAGTCCAGAGGCTTCAGTGAGGCCTGTGTGCATGCGCAGGGGGGCAGCACGGGAGTTCTGCGCATGCGTGGGGGGGAGGGCATTGCATTATGGGTGTGGGTATGCACGCTATCGCGCGCGCGTGCACCTTTTTGGCAGCCGAGCCAAAAAAGGTTCACCATCACTGCTGTATGCCCTTCCCTGTTACAGAACTATTTTGTGTTTTGCCAAGCAAGTTGTTTCTCTAAACAGACAAAGCAGAGATAAATCCACTGAACACAGCAGCACTTACCGCTAAGTTAACATTGGTAGGATCTGGGCAGTGTGGTTACATAAATACGTCCTATTCATTTATTTTTGAATTTGAAGATGTTCCTGAGCTGCATAGAGACATGCTGTTATTATTGTGCAGGAGTTGCATTTTTCTCTTTAAAGGAGACATGAAAGTAAATTTTACAAACAACTAATCAAATTTCACTTTGGCCTTTCCCTCTCCTTTTGAAGAAAGAATACTTGGAAACAATGAACCAACAGTGAGGTAGATGAGGATGCCACAAACTGTAGTTTTCTGGTGACTTCTGAAACTGAATAATAATTTTTAAAAAGTCTGAAACTATTAGGTAGCTTTTTAAACTGGCCTTGTTCCAAACCAGATTGTTAAAGACTGTGCTAAAAGCATCGGTTGCTAAAGGATAAAGTCAAGACTCTAGTTGATTCTTCATGACACATTCTTTTTATATTGCTCTTATGCAGTGCAGATTTGAATCCCTTTTTGAAGTCCTTGTCAGACAGCCCTGGGATTATATAGCTTCCTATTACATAAGGGTCTTCCCAGTTGGCTTGCAATTTTATTTTCAGCACTTTGTGTTTTCATTTAACGTGCTCAGCTCAAGCTGCAGCCTTATTTCCAGATCTTTCTGCCATGTCTTTAAACTGCTGCTTACTCAGCAAACATTAAGCAGGTGCTGTTTTTCCTTGCATCAAAGTAAGGGGAAGGACAGGGGGGAAAGGCGAATATAAAAAAATTTCTTTATCAACGTTCTTTAAGAATTTAGCACTGGAGATTTAAAACTGATAGTTAAATATGCAGGTTATTGAGGAATGCTTGGGAGAAGCAGCTTGCTGAATTAGGCCCGAGTCCAACAAATTGGGAGTGAATGCAGAGGTTTCATCCAGGTCTCCTGCATCTTACACCTAGTGCAGGGGTGTCAAACTCGCAGCCCGCAGGCCAGATGCGTTGCATGTTGGCCCCACCCCCGCCTGGTTTAGCAAAGGGGGGAAAGTCCCGATATGTCATGTACCCACACTCATTCCCTCCCCCCACGCATGCGCACACCCCCCCCCCCCGCGCTGCCCCCTGCACATGCGCGCACACACACACACCGCACATGCTCACAGGCCTCACTGTAGCCTGGGACGGTGAAAAAATGGCCAAACGGGCAAATCGGAAGTTCGGAAAAATGGACTTCTGGTTTGCCCGTTGTGCTGTTTTTCACACTCTGGGGCTTCAGGGAAGCTTCCCTGAAACCTCTGGAGGGCAAAACGGCCTTCCCCATGTCCAAAAATTAGCTGACACAGGGCAACGCCTCATGTGCCCTCCGATATGGCTCTGCGTGCCACCTGTAGCCACGCGTCCCATAGGTTCGCCATCACTGCCCTTGCTTGCATCTTGGTGCATTGAGTCAAGACAGTCAACTACACTTTATTCAGTAAATTACAATTTAGCATACCAGAGTTTGATACAATGTGTGAGCCAGATCCATAACAATCTCTTCCTTTTAAAAGAGCTGTCCTACTTGTGAAAAGGAAAAAAACCTCTGTTGCTTCAGTTTTTCTGGTTGCTCAGTGTCTTTTCCTGTGGGGCCAAAAATAAGGATTTCATCCCATAGAGAAGAATATAAAGTTGGCCCAGGAGCAAAAGAAACACTATTTGGAGACAACAGAATCCATGGAATTTGGTGAGGCTGCTCTTCTACAAGTCTTGCTTTCTCAAGACTATGATGTCCGTCCATCGTGTTCGAAGAGGACCTTTACATCTATTGGGGGATGTTAAGACTTGTGCGTGAATTGGATTAAAGTGATGGAGAGGAGCGCATAGTCAGCCTCACTCTCCCTTCCCAGATTCCATCTTGCTCCAGATAGCAGGACAAGAGTCGAGACAGTTGGAGATGGGCTGGGCGCAGTGGTTGACCAGGGGGCGTCTTTTGTGTCTTGCCGTGCTCTTAGCGTACCACATCGCTTGCAGAGACCACCTTCATGACCGTTGTCCTATTCTAGTAGATTTCATCCTCTCAGTCCGCCGGAATCTGACTTCATATGCTCAGGATAGACAAGTCCCTATCTCACCAGAGGTCAATGACCCAACGGCTACTCTCAACCTGGTTTGGCCAGCCTGTCGAAGCTGTTGCCCGGGGTGTGGCCGCTGCGCATGCTACAGCTGCTAGGAGCCACAGGTGAGAGCTGAGTGACAGGTGGGGACCAAAGGTGAACAAGCTGCCCTAAAAGCTGGCCTAGAATGAGCTGCCGTAAAAGGACACGACATGCCCCTACACCAGAGGTGCTATCCCTCCCTGAGCACCCCATACACCCCTCTCAAGACTATACACACACAAAGGGAGACAACTGGTGTCCTAAGATAATTTTGAAAATGACCTCCAGTTCCACCTCCTTGCCCTCTCTTCCAAAAGAGATGTTAGTTTGGAACCCATGCAGAAAGCCCTCTTTCGGATGAAATTGTGCTCTTTCTGTAACTCAAACCAACAATAGTCATCTTGATGATGATTGTGAGTGATTCCATCAGTTTGTTGCACACAAAAACAGTTTGGTCAGATTTTATTGGAGATTATTAAAGACTGGCTATCGTTCTGCCCCATCAAGCAGCAATTCTGGATTTTTCCTTGTATTAGCATACAGAAAAAGAGGCAATGTTCTCCTTTTCTTTCTCCTATTAAGAGAGCTGGCTATGTATTTGTGTGGGAGCAACTGTGGGTTGAAAAATGCCAAAGAAAGCATCTTTCTAAACTCCAGTCTCGTTGCAAAAATACCTAGGCATGTGTGGTGTTGCTTGTTTTAAAAACATAATAAAGCACACAGACAAAATATCCCACTGGTTTTAAACGTAGACTCAGCAACCATCATTCCACTTTCCATTATTTCTAAGATAGACTGCTGCAGTGAGATTTAATGCAGGACTGACCTTGTGGAGGTTTGCTAGAACTTAACTGTGCAAAACTTTGTGGATATTCTCCACAGGCTGAATCTAAGCAATTTTCAGAAAAAATCAGATATTTTTTATTGGTAGTAGCATTTAAGTGATTGACTACTTTGAAGATGACATTAAATAAATATTTTTGTCTATGTAATATAATTAGGCAACTGTTTTTTTAAATATCATTTTCAATAAAAGTGCATATAAGCAGATGACAATAGATATGCCATTTCTTCAATCCATAGGAAGAATGCTGCTTCTATGATGTCTATATATGTGCACATTAAAAAATGATATCCTTCCTAATAGAAAAATATTTGAGACCTCCACTTCATTGATAGATTAATTACTGACAGGTTTAAATCAATTACAATTTATTTTAATTATATTCAGTTAAAATTAAATTGTATTTAATAACATTAGGAACCAGGACTGAGGTAGGTTGAATAATTATTATTATCTGCCCTGAGCCTTGGAGTAGATAGAGTTTATAAATTCAGAAATAGGGGATATGCAGGATTGAATCAGGATTCTAAATTCATATGGATGGCCATTTTTACACCCCTGGGGGACGGGAAACTAACATGGAACATGATCATTTGCATAAACTTAGAATATGCTAATTGAGAGAAGGAGAGAGATTAGGGCTGCTCAGTGCTTTGGAATCAATTTAGCACTTCAGAATATGGAGGAATGCAAACAACAATCCTTGTCTGCAGTTTACTAGAACAGCTGGAAGTTTCCTCAAAGGAGCCTCAGGAACAAGGAAGAAGGCCTGTGTGTTCTGTGTTCTGAAACAGTTCTTCCCAACTGAATCCAAAGCACAGTGTAGCCCTAATATACATGCAAATTCTAAAATAACTTCTATCATTTACATTAAAAACTCAGAAGACTCAACATTGTGGGTAAGATTATGAGCAAACATTTGAACATCTGCAGCCCATATATTCCTTGTTGATAGACATCCCAGAACATCCACAATCTCTTCCTAGGAAACTTCTCATTCAAACCAACTTTGACTGGCCTTCTAAGGAGGCCTTCAGATTTTAAGCTGTCTTTTGGCAAACTTTTCAAATACGATACTCAGTAAAGTCAGTCCCATACAATAGTCCATACTTGTATCCTCATTGTTGGGAGACTGGTTACCTTCCATGTGCTGTTAGTTGGCCACTGTGAGAACAGATTGCTGGACTAGATGGGCTAGGGGTTAAATCCAAGATGCTATTTATGTTGTTAGGAACATGTGTGCGCGCATGTGTGTGCAATGTTGAGGCAGTCTTGGTAAGAGTGTACACTACAAAGAACTAGAATCCTTAAGGAAGGATTGATTTGTCCTTCAGAAACCATCACTGAATCTGACCATAGAGGACAATTTTCTCTCCGTATCTAACCTCTCAAGATGGTTGAGAAGGTGGTCACATAGCGGCTTCAGAAGATCCTGGATGAAGCAGATTATCTGGACCCCTTTCCGTCAGGATTTAGGCTAGGGTGTAGGATGGAAATGGCATTGTTTATGCTTTTATATATCTCTGGTGAAGTGGAGTGAGGGTAGTGCATCCATTCTTGCTCTTCTTGACCTCTCAGGCCTTCATGATTTCTGGATCAGCTCCAGGGATTGGGGATGGCAGTACTGGATTGGGCTGGTCCTCCTCCTTTCTCCAGGGTCTATACCAATCAATAGTGATTGGGGAGGAGAGATTCCCACCTTTGCCCCCTATTTTGTGAAGTCCTGCAGTATTCAGTGTTCTCTCCTTTTTAACATCTACATGAAGCTGCTGGATGAGATCATCTGCCACCAAGGGTATGGTATCATCAGTAGCCCAGATTCAGGGAAGGAGGAAGAGAGAGAGAGGGAGATTCTTCAGGCTCGATCCAGCATAATTACTACCCACTTATGAGAAACGGCTAGTAGAACAAATAGCTAATTTGTCTAAGGACTTTTCCACACCACAGCTTTAAGTTATAGTAGACTCAGCACAAACATTGTGAACATTGCTTTCTTATTTTAAGCTGTCTTAAAATAAGGAAGGGTGAGGCAATATATTTACAGATCTCAAAACAAATAGAAAAGAGCCACCTACTAATCCTATAGTTGCTCACTGAACTCAGAAGAATAGCTAATGGCATCTTCTCTTAGCCTGGTTGAAATTTCTTATTTTGAACACAGTGAACACATCTTGTGCTTCCAATGTTCTATTCCTATTTTTATTCTGATAGATCTCTGGGGTAATAAAAGATTCTGCCTTTAAACTATGCAGTACACCTAATTGCATATTTGCTCCTACAAAGCCAGGCAGTTTTTCCAGTTCTGCCATTTACTGTTTTTTATATAATTGTTCTGATGGAAATGTGTTTTTTTCCTAATACCCAATTAAAGCAAACTTTCTTGAGCTATGCAAATATGTCAGAACACAGTTCCCATGAACCCCAAGCAGCTTGTTGGGTTAAAACAACCTCTTTCTTTCAGGAATTAATTTCCTAGGATTCTTTACTCTGGGTAAAGGCCAAGGGTAGCTTTTCTGCCGTTTCCCAATGAATGCAAGCCAAAGGCAGAGTGGGTTCCCATGTCACACTAAGCCATACAATTAGTGGTTACAAATAATAACTTCTGGGCTTACAGAGCATATCAATCCAGAGCTAAACAGACTACTTCAAATCTTAGCAGGCTGTGTGATTCAAGTCATATATTTAAAAACAGTCCTGGGAGAAGAGAGTTTGACCTGTTTGTGCTATTCCTCTGTTGTACTAAGTACACAGTCTCTGACCCCTTTCCCACTTGGACTGAATGAATTACAGGCATGCCCTAGCAACATTTTTTTTAATGGGCAGGCTGTGCCCAATGACATTTTTTTCTTTTCATCCTCAGCAGCCCATGATTGAGATAGGCTTAAGTCATCCTTAGTTCCAATATTATTTATGTTCAGCCTCCATCCAAAATCCATGTTGGATGGAACACAGGCAAGAAAATGATAAGCAAGATAAGGACTGGTAATGGGGTCAGCAGACATTATGCCAGTATGGTTTTATGCTTGTTCAGGTAAAAATGGGGAAATGTTTCAGCTCTCCAAATGGAAAAAATATTCTGTAAGTCAGGGCCGTGTTAGTTTTCCTGTGAGAATGAAAGTACTCAGAAATTTCAAATGGAAAAATGGAGGTGATTAAAATGGCTAGTTTCCCTCACTAGTTACTTTCCCGCACAATCTTGCTGTTTTGACAACTCTTGGTTGTCTAAAGTTTAGTTCTGTGATGTTTGTTGGAATGTACTGTCCCTCCCAATTCCGATGCAAATGCTCTCCACTCTTTCCAAGTAAAGAGTTGCATCAGCTAGGCTGCTTACAGCAGTCAAGGCTAAATTGATATTCTGTGGGAATCCTGCAGATCGTCTGTAAATATTAGCCAACTTGCTGCCCTCTGAATGATTGTGTTCCCAATTCCATCATTTCCTCCTCATGCTGACTAGTAGGTTAAAGGAGCTTGCAGCCCAACTTCTGTATGAGATAGCACAGTAGTTCTCAACCTGTGGTCCGCAGACAACCTGGGTGGGTGCAGTGTTGTCATAGGGGGTCTGCAAAGGCTTGAAGAAATGTTATGATTTAAATCTTGAGTTAAATCTTGATGGTCCATGGCTATGGCCCGTGGCCACAGCAGGTATTTAAAGGGGATCCGTGATGAAGAAAAGGTTGAGAACCACTGAGATAGCACTTTGAGAAAATTCTAAGTCCACCAGCAGCTATGTTTATGACTAAGATGAAAAATATGGTTAAAAACCAGGTTGGATAGATTCATACAGAATACTAAGCTATAATCAACAAATCACATTATGTGATGTATGAACCTGAAAAGGTGGTTTGTATATTGTCTACCACTGACCTGTAAACTCTTAGTACTGTACTGTACAGATTTATAAAGGAAAGCCATAGGGATTAGAATTATAAGGATAGCTGCCGTTACACTCTTGGCTTGTATTGTAGTTCTCCAAATGAGTGTTGCTTAGGCATCTTAATCAGTCTCAAATATTTGGTATAAAATGTGATTTGTTTAAAACAAAATTACCATCCAGCTTTCTATTTTTGCCTCTAGTATTTTTAGGTCTAGTGAAGAAAGCCTTGCTCTGTCCGAGAATACATGCAGGCATTAATTCATCAATATTTTGATTTACAAAATGCTCTCAGTGCTAACTTAAACATTAAAACTATAGAAAAAAAACAGTATAACCAATTAGCATCACTCTTTTTTCCACTCTGTTCCAAACCTTCTGGGAGGGAGATAGCTGGTTGATTGTTCAACGGTTTGTGGCCAATACATATCCTACCCAGACTTGAACACCGCTTTGCTTGTGCTCCTAGTTTTAGCAAAGCATTTCCTGGAGCTGGGACCAGATTGATGCCTTTGGGGCATAACATTGAGACAAATGTTAACCACACCATCCTTTACAAGCATGGACTTGTAGAAACGAAGCTGATCAATCTTTGACAGTGTTGCGGGAGCCTATTTTCCAGCTATGCTTTCGTTTTCACCCAGCACTCATTTATACTGAAATGCTCTGTGTTCTCCTTTTCATTCATTCTCTCTTCTAGTACAGCCCTTCAAATATCCAACCACCCTTTTGGTCTTTTGCAGAGCCCTGTGAGGTTGTTTGTCCTCCAACTCTTTAAGTATTTGCTCTAGCTCCCCATCAGTTCCTCTTCAAGCTGGGAAGATTCACTGAGACCTAAATATTGGCTGATTTTATAGTCTCTTTCCCTGCACTTGCAATATACAGCCCTAAAAAAACTTCCAAGATGCTACCTGGCATTAATTGTGATCTGTTTTAAGACTTCTCCAAACCCACTATTCCTTTGTTTCTCTCTCTCTCTTAGGCCCATGAAAATTTTGAGCACAGCTCACTTCATCCTACTAGAACCCTTCTAAGCTTCTCCTAACTGATCAGCTTCCTGGACTGAGCCCTAATCCCCCAAATGGATAGCCATGCTCCTTGTCTTTGTATTTATGTTGCAGGCCAGATCGATGTCTCTGAGATCCAGCAAACTTTCCAGTGCCTGGGAGTTTACATCTCTCTCCAGCAAGCGGAGAAAATCTTGCACAGGTGAGACTCAAACTGTTCTTGCTTTGCAAGAATATCTGCAAAGAATATCCTACAATATCTGAAATGTGGCCCAGAGGTGTTTCATTTTGCTGGGTTGGAATGAAACCTAGCAGTCGTTGCATTCATTTCGGTTGACCAGCTGGACTAAAAGGTTGGAGGAGAGGACAGTGCTCAGGAATGATCTGAGGCTTCTGATTTATCCTATCAGCTCTCAGTGCCTTCCCTGAATCTGTCATGTTTATTTCCCTATGTGTTGACATAGAAGAGTGGAAAGTTAAAATGGCCTGTAAAGCCCTGGTGTTGATGTCACCAGTTAATAGATTTCCAAAGACTGCTTCTCTGAGCATTTTATATAGAGTTTTCACTCTCGGAGCTGGAACTGGTCCTGCTACTAGTTCCAGCAAAGACACTGGGATTTCTATTCTGCATTCTGTCCTACCATTTGAACAAAGCATCCTCTTTGTTCTAGGCTGCCCCCTTGTTTCTACAGTGAAGCTTCAGTTTTCCTAAAGAGGGGTAGAATCAACCCAATATAGTTCCTTGTCCTCGGTACTGTGTGGGCTTGTGTTTTGCAGCATCGACAAAGATGGCACTATGACCATTGACTGGAATGAGTGGCGAGACCACTTCATCCTCAATCCATTAGAGAACATGGAAGAGATAGTGCACTATTGGAAGCACTCAATGGTAAGCCATATTTTCCATCTAGCCAGGCCTGGGATTATTATCTAAGCCATCCCTCTCCACTGTTTTGAAAATTGGCAAGCTTGGAGTTACAAAAATAGAAGAAATCAGACCCAATAGGTGAACAGCCCGTAGGCAAGTCACATCGCTTTGCTCCAACGACTAGGTCTGGAAAGATACTGAATCTAGCATGGATGTAGCTTTGGGGAAAAGAACATTTGTATCTTTCTTACATTAAACAACTGCATTAGTGGGCTATACGTTTCCCCAGTTTGAAGTGAGTATTGCCTGCCAGTTGTAATTATTGCCACATATTTGGTCTGAAATCTGTCTCAAATTAGGGGATCCAAGGCAGTTTCTTGGGTGTCCTAGAAGACCCTGGCTTAGATTTCCACTGGGGAGAAAATGGCCATAAAGAGCACCAAGGACTTGAATGGGACTATAAGGCTGTTCTCCACCCACTCATTCTGTGGGGGAGGAGGAGAGCCTTCAGATGTTATTGGACTGCAACTACCATTACTCCTTACCATGGACTGCATGGAGGACATTATCAAGATTCTTAAGATTGGGGGAGTCTTATGAATAGAATTTGCATTCTCTTTATCAAATAGAGATCATCAAATGAGGCCACTTATTAAGGGAAAACCCTGAGGAAGAGCTCAGGGAGGTTGCTTTATTAGGGAGATGAGTGGCAATAAATGAAATACTTTGTTGACTTTTTTGGGGGAAATATTTTTTAGAGCATACATTATTTGAGTGAGAACTATCCAAACATGAGTTTTCTTTTGCATTATGTTCCTGCTTCTCTGTTTTCTGTTATGGGTGGAACTGCAGGGTAGCATCCCCACAGTTTGATCCTCTTCAGTGTTTCATTGCAAAGAATCCTGCCATATCCTATCCACACTGCTGGACAAGACATGATGGGAGGTATTCTGATTTATACATATTTAATCCACCCATCTCAGCCTCTTTTTCCTCCCACCCTGCTCCTGATCAATCCTCTGAACACAGTTAAGTTGTATGTGTAGATGCTTGCACCTTTTAAAAGTATTTGAACACAGAATTCTGGAATTGCAAAGTAACCTTTCCATTCTATGTACCTTGCTGTGTCTTCATGTCAATCATTATTTCTGTTATTTGTAACAGGCAAAAGACACTAATTTCAAGAAACATAAATAAGAAGAGTTTTGCCTTTATTTTATGTCCTTATGGCCAGATAGGCACCTTTGTTAAGATAAATAAATTGTAGATTGACTGCTGTAGTTCAGTGGCAGGGTTGTAGGCATTCTCACTAAATTTTAAAATGCATTATTAATGTCCATTTTTTTTGAGGCAGGGTATAGGTGCCACATGGGATGCTAATGGCTCATAAGCATTATGTTGCCTGCACTGAAATAACATTTACTTTACAATCTCCATTTCAAAGCTGACTTTAAACCACAAGCCTCCTAGCTAAAACACAGATTCTAATTTGGGGGATTTTATTTATTCATAAACCTGAGTGGCTGAATTCTGTCATTTAAAAGCAATTACATTTCTTCCAACTGTGAATTTTAGGGTTTTTTTTCCCTACATGGTCATACACACACATCAATTAGAAAGTGCAGTTTTGGCAAATCAGTCAAGAAACAAGTAACTTGGAAATTTATCTTATATTCTCTGACTCCTTTCCTGCTTTCCTGAATGTTGCAGGTATTAGCTGGGGTTGAAGTCTGTAAGCACATGGGGGAAACATGTTAAAGCAGTATCTTTCCCAACTTGGCAACATTAAGATGTCTGGACTTCAACTCCTAGATTTCTGGGAGTTGTAATCTACACATCTTAAGGTTGCCAAGTTTGAAAAATGCTGTGTTAAAGTTATCTTTATGACATAAGCAAGGAATGCATTTATGGAAGTTAGAAAAAAGGGAAAGGAAAAACAACCCCAAGATGCTGAAATAATATAATTTATTAAAGATGGATATATAATGCCAGAAAAAGGGAACAAGTTTACTCAGTTGATCTTTCTATACTAAAACATAGAATGTAAATGAAATCATAGGGTGGAAGGGACTTTAGATATCATCAATGTCCACTCAGCACAGGATTTATTTATTCAATTTCTATGGCCTCCCATCTCAGTCAGTGATTATTAGTACAATAATCTCCAACAAAGGAGAATGACTGCTTCATGTGGTTTACTGTTCCACCGGTTTACACCTTTGAACTCTGAACAAAGTCAGAGTTTCACCCGATGTCTAGTCTGAATCTTTTTCCTTGTGGTTCTAACGTACTGGTTCAGTTCCCACCCTCGGGTAATTTCTACTTGTGGAGGAAATTATGTGACTAGAGGGAAATTGGAATAGAGAAGAAACGGGTATGCCTTTGCATAGAAGCATGATGAGGGAGGGAACTGGGTTGCAGCTAGAGTGCTAGATAGAAAGCAGCAACATAGAGACAGAAGCCATACAGGTAGTCCTCAACTTACATTTCATTTACTGACCATTCAAAGTTACAACAGCACTGAAAAATGTGACTTATGACCGTTTTTCAGAGTTTCAACCTTTGCAGCATCCCCATAATCGCATGACCAAAATTCAGATGCTTGGCAACTGGTTCATATTTATGACTGTTCTGTGTCCCTTCTGCGACCTTCTGACAAGCAAAGTCAACGGGGAAATCAGATTAATTTAACAACCAGGTGACTAACTTATCAACTGTAGTGATACACTTAACAACTAAGCCGTGGTGGCACAGTGGTAAGAGTGCAGTACTGCAGGCTACTTCTGCTGACTGCCGGCTGCCTGCAATTTGCTAGTTCAAATCTCACCAGGCTCAAGGTTGACTCAGCCTTCCATCCTTCTGAGATGGGTAAAATGAAGACCCAAATTGACCCAAAGGCAATATGCTGAGACACTTTAAACAGCTTAGAGAGGGCTATAAAGCACTGTAAAGCGGTATATAAGTCTAAGTCTAATGGGGCAAAACTCACTTAACAAATGTCTCACTTAGCAACATAAATTTTGGGCTCAATTGTGGTTGTAAGTAAAAGACTACCTGTATTTGGGGTGTGAGATATTGCCTTTGATTTAAACCAGCTCTTTTTTCTTCCATCCCCTGCCAATCAGTTTTGTCCCATCTGGAATTCTGGGATTTTTCCTGACCACATGCTTGGAATGTATTCTTTCTTTTCTTTTGGAAAATTGAACAAAGATCCTTTAATAGTGAAGCCATCTGTCTCACTCGCATAGCAGAGGCCATTCTTTGCCGTGGGCAAGAGATTATATTTGGATAGATCCTTCACAGTAGAATTCTCCTGGAATGGGAGTGGCTAGCCTTGATTTTTATCTTTGGTTTTGATTAGTAGGCCCTCTCCTTGGAATTAGTGCTATTTGACTTACGCAATTTTTGTGGCCTTCATGATGGAGCCTGAAAACTCTTTTTACAACATGCCAAAACTTCAGTGTATCCATTTCAAAGATTACATTTGCCTTTGATCTGGGTTTCCAAATACATGTTTCCCTCTGAGGATCCTCTAGGAAAAAGAGGATCTGAAAATTTGTTATCTCTGGGCTGGCTTTTAGCCAAGATTCTCTATCTTCTTGCTGTGTTAATCTCATCAGTTGATTGAAATAGGGCAGATTAAAGTTTATATTTAAACACAAAGTCATCTGTAGCAGATGTGCTGAGAACAGAGAAAGTAGAAGTTTCCTAGGATATGTCAAGGTAGAAGTCAAGGCAGCCTAGTCAAATCTCAAGAAAAATGTAACCTACCAACCATCATGTATTTTAAATTAAACTGAACATACGATGATTAGATTTCCAAAAGTAAAAACCATTAATCTGCGTATTTATTTATTTATTTATTTATTTTATTTTATTTTATTTTATTTGTCAACAAGTGCAAGGAAACAGGACACATGAAAAAATGGCACAAATAAATGGCTATAAAGAAGCAAAACATAGCCATAAACACATAAAATGAGTACATGCAAATGGTACAGTAGGACAGGGACGGTAGGCACGCTGGTGCGCTTATGCAGGCCTCCTTAGGGACCTCTTAAGAAATATGTAAGGCCCACGGTAGACAGTTTAAGGTAAAAGGTATGGGGGTTAGAGAAACTAACAACAGGATCAGGTAAAGTGTTCCAGACATTTACTACTCTGCAATCTATTAACTTCTGCAATAGCAGAAGTTGTATTTTCTGCAATCAAGATTAGAGCAGAATACATTTAGTTTGTATCTATTGATAGCCCCAGTGTTATTGCAGTTGAAATTAAAGTAGTCGTTAACAGGTAGGACATTAAGGTAGATGATCTTGTGTACTAAGCTTAGGTCGGAACGTAGACGGTGTAGGTTATCCAGGCCTAAAATTTCAAGTCTACTGGAATAAGGAATTTTATTGCGAGCAGAGGAGTTGAGTACTCTTCTTGTAAAATACCTCTGGACCCTCTCTAATGTATTAATATCCGAAATACAGTGTGGGTTCCAGGCAGGTGAGCAGTATTCAAGGATAGGTCTGGCAAAGGTTTTGTATGCCCTAGTTAGAAGTATAACGTTACCAGAGAGAAAACTTCGTAAAATAAGGTTGACAACTCTTCATGCCTTTTTAGCAATGTTGTTACAGTGAGCTCTGGGGCTTAGATCTTTTGAAATGAGTACACCAAGATCCTTGACAGACTGTGGGTTAGATCGTTTCCGTCAAGCTTGTATTTGATATTCTGATTTTTATTGCCAATGTGCAGGACTGAGCATTTGTTAGCAGAGATTTGGAGTTGCCAATTGTTTGACCATTCAGATACATAATCTAGGTCATTTTGTAGGGTAGTAGAATTGTCTGTGGTGTTAAATAGTTTTACATCATCGGCAAAGAGGATCCAGCTGCTTACAATATGATCACAAAGGTCGTTTATATATAGCAGAAAGAGTGTTGGTCCTAGAATGCTGCCTTGGGGAACACCACTATTAACTGGTGCTGGGTTTGATATAGCGTTTCCAATTTTAACTATTTGTTGCCTGTTTGATAGGAATGCAGCTATCCATTTGTGCAAGGATCCAGAAATGCCATAAGAACTTAGTTTTAACAGAAGTTTGTCATGTACCACAGAATTAAAGGCTTTGAAGAAGTCTTTGTAGATTGCATCTATTGCTTTACCCTGGTCAAGTTGAGAGGTCCAAATGTTTTTGCAATGTATGAGTTGCAGATCACATAACAATTTTTCCTGAAACCAAATTGCTTATTAGAGAGTAGGTTATTTGTCACTAAGTGGAGGGTGATGGATTGCTTTATGATGGCTTCCATGACTTTACAGGTGACGCAGCAAAGGGAGATTGGTCTATAATTCTCAACAAGGCCGAGGTCACCTTTTTTGAAGATAGGTATGACTGTTGCTAATGACCATAGGACAGGCAAGGAGCTCATTCTAAAAGATACTTCATAGATGGTGCTTAGGGGTACAGCTATGGCAGAGGAGAGCTTTTTTAGAAAGTAGGGCAGGCATATATTCCATCAGGACCAATAGATAGAGATGGCTTTAGTTTGTGTAGTGACCTTTTGACGGTATCTTCAGTAAAATCAGTGTGGATTAGATCATTGCAATTGGTTGAGGTACAACTAGGAAATGAGGGGGAGATGCCATTGCTGTTGACAAAGACTGAACTGAAAAAAGTGTTGAAGAGATTAGCCTTAACGGCATCATTGTTACAATCTTCACCATTTTTCCCTTTTAGAGGTGGGATGGTTTTTGAGTCTTTAACTTTGGTGTTTACGAAATTATAGATTGGATTTTGTGTGTAACAGCTCTTCCTGTTTGCAGTGGTAATTGGTACATTCTGTTTTTATTTGGCGGCATAAGGTTTTGTATCGGTTTTTGAAGTTAGCTACATAGCCAGTTTTATTTTTCTGCCAAAGGGATTTTTTGGGGGGGATTGGAGTTTCCTTATTGATAAGGGTAATTTGTTATTTTTGGCTTTGGGAGTTACTAAAGGTACATATAGATTAATGACTCTTTGAACTTCAAGTGGAAAAGTGTTATAATAGTCTTCTGCAGAGTTGCAGTCATTGAATAGGATTTATCAATCTAGAGATGAGGGGTCAGCAGCTATGAGATCGTAGTTTGCTTTTTTGAAGTTGTATTTAGGAGTCCTATTATGAGATTCTTTGTATGGATGTAAATTTACACAAAAGTCAATCATGCTGTGGTCACTGTTGGAAAAAGGTTCTTTGATATGAAGGTTATAAATTGTGTTTAAACTGTTGCAGAATATTATATCGAGGCAGTTGTTTAATCTAGTGTTGATAGTTACCAATTGATCGAGTCCTAAAGTAGTGACGACATTATACAGGGTTGAATGTATTGTTTCAGTTGAGCACTCATTTAGGGTCCAATTAATAAGAGGTAAATTGAGGTCACCAAGAAAGATAATGGGATATGGGCATGAGGCTGCCCACGTTAGTAATGTAGTTAGTTTGCTCGCATGATCAAGGTCATAATCAGGGGCTCTGTAACATAATAGGAAGCGAATTGTGGTATTTAGAGATAGATCACAGATAATGGTCTCAGGAAGAACAAGCTCTTGTGTTACTTGAATATTTTTCAGATCTAGGGACTTTTTGTAGAAGATCGCAACACCACCACCTCTTTGGATTTCACGGTCAGATCGGTGGACATGGTAGTCACTTGTAGTGATAATGGAGTCAGGAAAGGATTTGTTTAACCATGTTTCGCAGACAAATATTAGGTCAAATTGAACCTTATTTAGTAGAAGAAGAAACTCTGGAATTTTGTTTGCGAGGCTTCTTGCGTTGAGTAGTTTGCATTTAACATCAGTTGCGGTGAACCTAGATGATCTTGGGGGCGTGCATACCTAGTATTGGGTTGTTGTGATTGTTGGTTGTTGTGATGTTGGGTTGTTGGGATTGTTGATTGTTGATTATTGGGGTGTTGGGGTTGTAGGGACATGAACCTTTGATCTTGTGTTTGATACAGTCGGCACGGTAGTTGATATATATGTCAGTCTCTCCACGATCCAGGTGTCTTTTGAGCTCTATGCGGAGCTCACGGGAGCGTGCATGTTGTAATATGGATAGGTTGAGCCATGAACGTAGTTTATTATGGTTCGTATGGTTTTTAGCAAGTGTGTTTATTGAGTGGATAAATTTGCATTTACTGGCCTCACTATTGCAAATGACTCTGCAGAAGCGAGGTGGTGGGGAAGCAGCAAAGCTCATGTGTCCACATGTATGGCGGATCACCTTTGGTTTCACTCCTCGCCTTCTTCAATCTCCTGGGCTATGCCGATGGATCTGAGCTGCGGAGGGCGGCTGTTTAACTCAGTTCAGAGCGATGCGCTTGAAGTTTATCTCAGGAATTTGACCACTCGGATCTTTCTCTACTTTCCTCACAGGCCTCTTTCACAACCTTTCCTCTTAGGCCTCTTGGCTTTTAAGAGGCCTCTTGGCTTGTAAAATGTAGCTAAAAACAAATTGGTAGCCTCACTATATGTACTCGTGTAAAAAATCAGATATGGATTAGAAATGGGTCAAAAGTGAATTAAAAATATAAAGGAAAAGGAAAAACCTCTTTAAATTATGGAAGAATTCATTACATCTGTTGCAGCCTGTCCACCATCTTGGATTCCATTAGATACTTTAGCTACAAAAAATGGATCCCTTTCCAAATGTATGTAACACTGTAACTGTTTCAGTTACTTAGATATCAATAGTTTGGAAAGGAGTAATAGGTCTGTATCTTCCAGTCCTCTTTCTCTACTTTCCTCTCAGGCCTCTTTCACAACCTTTCCTCTTAGGCCTCTTGGCTTGTAAAATGTAGCTAAAAACAAATTGGTAGCTTCACTATATTTGCTCGTGTAAAAAAAACCAGATATGGATTAGAAATTGGTCAAAAGTGAATTAAAAATATAAAGGAAATGTAAAGGAAAAAGAAAAACCTTTAAATTATGGAAGAGTTCGTTACAGCAGTTGCAGCCTGTCCACCATCTTGAAAGTAAAGTATATGTTTATTACTGCCATATTAATCCAAAACATAAAATACTCTAGCAGGCACAATTACGGCTGCAAATATCTAGGCTACAGCATCCACTAAATGGCAGCAGAGATATAAAAAACACCAGCTGCTACCATCTATTGACCATCCAGGGTATAGTATTCTGGAGTGGACAGCCGTAGCAAATTGAATAAATTAAATTCAAACATTTGCTGCCCAAAAAAACCGATAGCTATAAGCTCAGTAAGTGATGAAATGGAAACTATTTCCTGCATTGTGGCTGGTATTAATCATCTGATGGTCTTGCAGCTGAAACTTCCTGCTATTTATCCTGCTATTGCTGGATGTATTCCTAGAAACTAATGTTTTCCTAGTTTGGGGGCGGGGAGTTTACCCTAAACCAGGATTGTCTTGGAAAAATTGGGATGTCTGATCATCTGATCTCAGCAGAAGTATTCTTCTGTTTTGTGTTGTACTTTGAGATTAATAAGGATAGAAGATGGTTGAAATTCCAGTCCTTATTCACAGAAAATAATGAGGAATTCATTGATTGGAATAGAATAGAATGGAGAGGAGACCAAAAGACAGTTCATGTTACCAATAGTATCCCCATATCTGCTGACAGGCTTGGGGAGATGTATGGAATCTGTATGCAATCCATGGGAAGGTCTCCTGCAAAGCCCCATTTCAATGAATAACATTTTTTGTTAAAATTTAAAAAGAGTGCAATTTCCTTTTATTTGAAAGTTAGGAAAATGTCAAATGAATTATACCCTACATTCTACTTAGGGGGAGCCAGGCTTCACTTGAATTTGCCTTCTTCCGCATCAAAATATTTCAAAAGTCCATCCTTTCCCAAAGATCTGTTTCTTTCTCAGCTTCTGATTTTCTGCTTGGATTGGAGCAGGTCCATTTCCCATCATATAATCCACAAATGCTGATAGGATTGACTCTTTCAAGTCCCTCCCCATCCACTTTTAGCTCTTCAATCCCATTAGAAGATTGCTGGAAGGCTTGGCTGCGTCCCTTTCTTGCCTTCTTCTCATCTTGCCTATCCTTACCCATCATGGAAAAGCTTTTTTCTATCAGGAAGGGGCCCAGTGCCTCAGGGATCCATGGTGATGCAAAGCTGCTGACCCTGGTAAAACTATGGGAGGCTGACCATCAACACTGCAAAGGCTTGGAGTCCATTGTGGGAGACTTTGATCTGGTAGGTCAGGCAGTGCTTCCTTCTGCAGTATTTGTCTTCTTTTGCTCTGCACGCCAGATTCCTTAGGCTTCTAGTTCTGTTGCCCTCCCTTTGCCTCACTGAGCCCCCTTGATTCTGTTTATGTCTTGTAGCTCATCATAAAAACAGGAATATGGGGACTTTGGCAGGCCTGTTTATAGAAACTGGGTTCCATGCAGCATGAATTTCTGCTTCTGGTGTTGGTATAAAAAAGTAGCACTTGACTCTGTTTTGCCCTTTAATAGGGCCCTTAATCAGACCCTACAGACACACAACGAAGGAGCTGATGATCTCTGTACACTACCTATTGACTTTTTGATAAACACTGAAGCAGCTGGTTTCTTTGTGTAATTCTTTACATAATTTACAACTTATATTGTTTTTATTGTTTCCTAGTATGATTTGATTGCTTATTATTATGCTATGACTATCACAAAGTGTTGTATCTTATGATTCTTGATGGTTTTTTTATGTACACTGAGAGCATACACACCAAAGTCAAATTCCTTGTGTGTCCAATCACATTTGGCCAATAAAGAATTCTATTCTGCTCTGCTCTGCTCTGCTCTACTCTACTCTATTCTATTCTAATGTAATTTTTGCAGTTGATTGGGATAAATTCATTGGTTTGTTATACAGTATTTTTATTCTGTCTTTCCTCCAAGGAGCTTAGCATAATCACATTTTATCCTCAAGATAACCCTGGAAACCTGTCCTTGCCCCAGGTCACCTGTGTGCTGCCTGATTGAGAAGATATTTTATTCTGGTGTTTCTGGTCTTTGGTCTTTATGTTGCTGGTATTGAATCAATTTACTATCCTAGCTGCACTGTATCGTTCTGTTTCCTGTAGACCTGTGCATTTCCAGAACCTTTAAAATGAAAAGTAATGTTAAACTAATTTGCTGTTTTGCCATAGAAGCTACATTTAGTGTTTTTTAAGGAACATTTTGTATAGGAAGGCAATGTTTTGAATCTACAGAGTTCACATTACGGGCTGTATTGTATTTACACAATTAAGTTTATAATCTCATGATGATTCAGTCTCTCGTTTCTCCTTTTGGGTTATTTTATTTTTCATCCTTAAAAAGAGCAGGTAAAAGACTTTAAACTTGTGATGTTGAGAAAAGGAAAAAGTATGACTAAGGAAACCTCTAAGGATTAATGCCAAAACAGAAAGGACCAATGGGCAGAGACCAAGATTTTTTGACTGGTTTTTTTTTCTAGTTTAGATAAGGATATACATTGATCCTTATGATCATTTTAATATGATAATCCATGCCATTTTTATAGCTTTTTGCAAAATAGTCTTATGTGTGCCGGCCTGGTTTTCATTTTTATTGAGTTATGTGAGTTCTTGAGCACAGTGCTTTCAATATTAACCTCCATGTGCCTTTGAGCAGGATTCTCAAAAGGTGATCAGCTAATCAGACAAGCTTCGTTTGTGATTTACAACCCCTGATTTGGCTTGGGATGTAGACTGCGGTTAATTCCATACTCAGAAATGTTTGGAAACAGGAGTGTAGGAAGGCTCAGCAGCAGCGTGTGGTAGGAAGCCTTTACATGTCAGTGCAGAAAAGGAGAGGCCAGAATGTGAGAAGATGAATACATTTCTAGTGACTTAATTTGGTTAAAAAGTTTAAGGAAATAAAGTGTTCTGTAAGCTTTCTTCACCAGGAAGGTGGGAATAGAACTTGCCTTTTGAGCAGTTATGCAGAGTAGTGATCCCCAGCATATTCTAACCCTGGGTTCAGCTTCAATTCCAGCTTTTAATATTTCATTTGCCCATCCTTATCTGTTTGGATTTTGATGATCAATATAACAACCCAAAATATCAATAGTGTTTGAGTTCAGTATAATGAAACCTGAAGATGAGTTCCTTTAGAATATTTGCCCATTACTTTTGACTCTGGGATATTTCTCCCAATAGTGCTTGACCCCCTTTTTTTTCCTCCTTGTTTTGATAGGTCCTTGACATTGGGGAGTGCCTCACTGTTCCTGATGAGTTTTCTGAGAAAGAGAAGAAAACTGGGATGTGGTGGAAACAACTCATAGCTGGAGCTATGGCTGGTGCTGTCTCTAGGACTGGAACTGCACCGTTGGATCGATTGAAAGTTTTCATGCAGGCAAAGAGCTAACAAGCATTTGTGATTGAGAAAGGAGAGTGGGGTTATGCCTTGCAGCAGTACCTGGAATTGCAGCAGCAGTTCTTGGGGAGAAAAATGCAAAGGAAATGGGGGGAGGGGGCTTTTGGGAAAATTATCTTTGTAGGTGTAGTGAGTAGTTGTTCAAAATACACATTTGTGTGCTGGATGACTTTTCCCATTTTCCCTCATCATTGGCACACTGGGCTCTTAGCAGCCTGCCTGCCTACCTGCCAATCAAAGCAAGATTTTAATAGAAAAGAAATGTAGTCTTCTCCATTTGAATTGCATGCTGAATGATAGGTGGGAGCAAAAGTATGACTCAATAAGAGGTTTGAATGTTAACAGAATAACAGAGTTGGAAGGGATCTTGAAGGTCTTCTAGTCCAACCCCTTGCTCAGGCAGGAAACCCTATACCATTTCAGACAAATGGTTAAAGAGATCTTGTGAATGAACACATGTGGTACTCCCGAAGTGTCATTTCATCCTGTCACCCTTGAATGCAAAGAGGCTTATCTGCAACAAACAAAGCCAGTGTGCTCTTTATATTCTATAATTCAGAGGCTTCTTCAACTTTCTAAATATTTGGAAGATGAATGCCTAGCCACTCCCTCTTTTTCAGTATTGCAGTTAACAGATTTGGTGGATAAGAATTATTACAGTTACATCATGTATGTCTTTCACATTACCTCCATTTTTAAAGTTCTTAAAGTTCTTAATAGCCCTCCAACTTATACAGTGTTTTCACTGCTTCCTCCCCATATAGTACATGGTTATTCTTGTTTATGCCATCATCAAGAGCTTCCTCATAGAGGAGACAGGGACTAACATTGTGTCTGCATCTTACCTGCAGGTCCATGCATCAAAGAACAATAGCATGAATGTGCTTGGTGGACTGAAAAGCATGATTTACGAGGGAGGCATGGTCTCGCTGTGGCGGGGCAATGGCATCAATGTTCTCAAGATTGCACCCGAATCTGCCATCAAGTTCATGGCTTATGAGCAGGTATGGACTTGAAAGGTGTCTGCAGCTCTGCACGCTTAATACCCACAAGCAAGCTGCAACCGCTGCAGCTCTCAAAGTAAAGGTGTTGCAATATGATAGTGGATGACATTCCTTCTCAGTTGGGATGGCATATTTTGTACCAGCCATAACTTGCAAATGTGGCAGCTCCATAATACAAATTGTACTTGTCCATCCTTTACAACAAGGTAAAGGATGATAGTTGCTAGTGTCCCGGAGGTGGGTTCCTCCCGGTTCGGACCGGTTCACCCGAACCGGTAGCGATCCGCTGATGATGTCACAATGGCGTCACGGAACCAGTCCGGTCGGTGCCGGTCTGTGGGCACCGCCATCTTTTTTTTAAAAAAATTTTAAGATGGGATTTTAAAAAAAAAAATTAAAAAAAATATCCGGGTTTTTTTTTCCTGCACATGCGCAGAAGCCGAGTTTCCGGCACTATGCATGCAGTCGCCATCTTGTTTTTGGCTTTTTTTAAAAAAAAATTGATTTTTTTGTCATTGCGCATGTGCGTGCGCGTGAAGCGCGCACGCGGCCACACAGCACGGAAAGAAGCGAACCGGCAGCGAGGTAAGTTAGAACCCACCCCTGTAGTGTCCCCTATTTTTGAAAAGCATCAGCCAAATGTGAGCAAAGTCTTTCTTAACCAGGCTTCTATCTGCTCTTCTTAAAGGAACCATGAATCCAGAAGAACCCCCAGATTACAAGCTTGCTGTTACAGCTGGACTAGAAGTTTATTCAGAGCCAAATACCATGCTTTCTGTCTGGTATTCTCCCTTGGTGATCTGTTGCAAAAAGAATAGTAGTTAGAGGATTGACTAGGAATGGGAGTCCTCCGGTTCAACTCTGCTTTCTGCTATGGGAGCTCACTGGATGCTTTGGGACAAATTGTTAAGTTCATTCGCTTCTAAGAATAAAATAGGAGAAGGAAGTCTGGTGGGTGAAGTCTTGAGCTCCTGGGGGGGAAAAATTGAGAAGCAGATTAATCAATAACAAAAATTCTATACGTTCCAACATTGTTCTCCTTCAACCTAAATTTCAGCAAAACGAAGCAACTGATCTAGCCAAGTTATAGTGAAGATTTCATTGCTTATTACTGAAATCCCTACTGAAATTGATATCCCAGTGCATCAACATACCATTCCCCTGATATAAAATGTAGTAATTTCTTATGCATGCTGCCCTTACTCAGTTAATTGAGATGAAAGTGAAGGAGTCTCCAATCTATCTCTGACTAAATCCATTGCTTTTCTTTGTAGATAAAGCGAGCAATTCGTGGGCAACAGGAAACTTTGAGGGTACAGGAGAGATTTGTTGCTGGCTCACTGGCTGGGGCCACAGCACAGACCACAATCTACCCCATGGAGGTAAAATTGCCCCTCTTTGTACTAGAAGGCCATACCCTCTACCAACAAGTGACCTTTTAATCAAAATGTATACTCCTCAAACAATTCCAGGAATGTGTCCAAGCCAACCATCACCATAGGGTCAGGTTTAGGCAGAGGTCCCCAAACTTGGCAACTTTAAGACTTGTGGACTTCAACTCCCAGAATTCTCCAGCAGCTATGCGGCTGGACTTTAAGACTTGTGGACTTGAAGTCCACAAGTCTTAAAGTTGCCAAGTTTGAAGACCTCTGGGTTTAGGCTTCAGCTGATTAAAGAGGCCCAGACAGAGTAATTTTCCCTTGTATCTGCACTTGACATTGCTTGCTACACAAAATGCCCAGATCTCCTCTTTCCTGTGCCAAATTTCTTGCACTACATGCATTGGATTTGGAAGTGTCTCATAAAAACTCATCTTTCTTCTGATCAGATGCTTCTGGAAAAATGGGGGACTTCATTGAACTAACCCTAAGCCTAATGGTTATAAATTTCTTTAACATGTTTTACTGAAATTAAAATGTTACATGAATTTCTGCAATTATTTCCAATTTAGTACCTTTATTCCCCAATAATCTTCTTAGATGTCTTCTAAGATGTCTTTCTAAAATAATTTTCTTAGTCTTTTTCTATCAGCTTGTGAGGAAGTGCTTCTTTTCAGTGATAATGGAGGACTTTGCAAGTTTCAGTTTACAAAAGCATCTCTGGAATGCTTATCATTTATTATGAACTGACCAATCGGAAGAGGTGCAAAAATATGAGCATAGAATATTGCTTAGATTTTAAAAATGAATGAAATCATTGGAAATATGGTGCATTGTGATGATAAAAATAGAAAAAAATAGGTAAAATAGATAAATTAGGAGCTTCAGGCAAATGTGAACACTATTCTCAGCAGATGCCACTAAGTAGATTCATTTGAATAAAGGATATGAGAACTGTAGTCTTGCTATAGTACCAATAATGCTGTTTTGAATGGTGCCCAACCACACTTTACCAAATAACTTTTCCATGATTTATTAGTTAGGATGAATGAGCATTCAGTCTGCTTACTTTATTATATAGTATTAACAGTGCATGTGCTTCTTTAGGTAATGACACAAATCAGTCAAGTTCCAGCCCAGAGTAAATAGCAATTTTAATCTCATGCTGAAAGTTACTCAAAAGGTTGGTAGGGAGGAAAGGACATTTACCTAACTCTGGATTCCTTCTTAAAACTGCTGGTAGAGGCTCATAAATGCAGGTCATTCCAGGTATGACCATGATAATGTGTGGGGTATATGTGTTCTATTCCTTTCTAGCACCTTTCTTAGTACATTCTTAGTATACCTTTTTGATATAAAATGAATGCTGTATGTATGTCCAGTATGTCAATTTGAGATAAGATTTTTGAATTGGACTTGTAGTTTACATAAAGCTAATGTCAGTAAGGAGAAAGTTGAGCACTGCAAGAATGGATATGTCAGAGCTGTTCCTTCCCAGCACATTCTTACATTCATGGGAAAATTCAGGCAGAATTGATAATAGTTCAAAAGGCATCTGCTTTCTATCTTGGTTCCATGTGTTTGGGGAGGAGAGGGACACAGAGTGATCTTAATACCAATACCAGAGATATATGTCATGAGTCTTCATTTCCAATTTATCCTGGATATTAGCTAAATACTATCCAGGAAGTAGCATTAGCAGACCAAATTTTTGTTCATTTGTACATATTTAGATTATTTTTAATCTGCTTTTGGTCATCGTGATTTTTCAAGACATGATACAGTCACAATACCAATAACACAAATAAATAGAAACACCAATAAAATAGAAACAGTAAAAGAAGCTAATATAAAATCATATCTAGCATTTAAGTAAAAGAAGCACAAAACATAAACTGTATTTAAAAAGCCAAGGATGTTGCACTGTGTTAGACATCTGATTCCAACACCCAGATGCTATCATCAAAATGGCATCTTGAGTATAGCTTAAACATATATCTTCAATCAACACAACTCATAAAATGTTTATATGTGTTCTGCAATTAACCTAGCTGCCATAAGGTTAGATGAATTATTGTTTTCCAAATAACTTATCAGAGGCAGCCAATGCAGTAGTTGATATAGGAGTTTAGGACCTGTGTTCCAATTCCTCCCCCCCCCCCCCCTGGAAGTAGCTAAGTTAGTACCTAGAGTTGATAAGATGTACTCTTGGTCACCATCACAGCCTGACATGCAAAAGACATCCAGTATCCTAAAGTATTCCTGATTGAAAAATTGATCTTTTTTCATGACTCCCAACAGAGCTAGGTTATTCCACATTTCACAGGAATTCAGAATGCCTATCATGGGCAACCCTATTGATCCGAAAGGGCATCCCTAATTTCTAAGCCTTATATTCATCGAATTCATTATCAATTTCAGATGTTAGCCTAGTAAATAATTCGTATCACCAATTTCAGATAGAATAGATTGCTTAATGGTTTTTTTTTCTAATTAGGAATTCTTAAGTACATGATCTGGGGGACAAAATAAAACAATAGAAAAACACTGTCAGTTTAGGTAGAGACAATTGGATTGAGAACTGTTTATCTTGGAAAAGCCATTCCTTTTTTGCACAGGTAGGGAACCCCATTCACTAAGAGTAGCATGAGATGGATCATAACCAAGATGATCTGGGCCAATCTATTTTTTTAATTGACATCCTACAAGCCACCAGGAAAAAGAAAATGTATGCTACATTTTTGAACTAATCACTTGCAGAAGACTCTTGAAAGTAGGTGCAAGGAAGATGTAAAATTGGAAGTAACAGATGCAGGTACCGAGACTGTTTTCTTGTTTAACATCTGATTCATTAATTTTTCTTCCCACTAGGTCATGAAGACACGATTGGCCCTCGGCAAGACAGGCCAGTACTCAGGTGTGGCAGACTGTGCCAGGCAGATCCTACAGAAGGAAGGAATCCCTGCCTTTTACAAGGGTTACCTACCAAATATGTTAGGCATTATCCCCTATGCTGGTATCGACCTGGCTGTTTATGAGGTCAGTGGCTGGGTGTGGGTTCAAAGAATAAGGGAGCTATCCAAGGAAGAGGCTAGGATGACATGCTCTTTCTTTAAAACACTTTTTGAGGATTAGTAACTCATCCTTAGAAGAGAGCTTATTCATGGGTAAAAGGGGGGTTCCTATCAGTGGCTTCCCTCCCTTTTCTGCAATTTATTTGTATTTGGCTTTTGATGCCCAGATCACCTTACCCCCGTTCTCACATTTCTCACCAAAGACACTGAAGAACACCTGGTTACAGAAGTACAGCAAGAACACCGCTGACCCAGGAGTTTTGGTCCTCTTGGCCTGTGGCACCGTCTCCAGTACCTGTGGCCAAATTGCCAGCTATCCCCTAGCCCTGGTGCGAACCCGGATGCAGGCACAAGGTAAGAAAGGAGCATCCTCAATGGAGAAGGTTGACAGCCATTATAGGTGGGATAACCATAACAGGGAAGATAATTAAGCATGAAAACTTAGTATTAGAGGAGTGGACATAGGGGAGATTAGTGGGAAAGAAACTGAGAAGGAAAATGGGATAGGAAAGGTAAATAAAATTTTCATCCTGGGCCTCAGTCATATTAAAATTAACAGGTCTCCAAATCTGACATGTATGTTCATGGTTGTCTGTTCCTCCAGGAAAAAGGAGGAATCAGTTTTCAACATGAGGGGCTAGAACAAATAGAAGGCAGGTTATTTTCTCTGTTGTTTCAGGTTTTATCATTTATTATACAAACCATGAGGATTGACGCTGAGAATCTAGACATAGTTACTAGGTTCTGTCCAGTGGTGGGATTCAAATTTTTTTACTACCGGTTCTTTGAGCGTGGCTTGGTGGGCAGGCATGGCAGGGGAAGGATACTGTAAAATCTCCATTCCCTCCCCACTCCAGGGGAAGGATACTGCAAAATCCCCATTTCCTCCCGATCGGCTGGGACTCGGGAGGCAGAGAATAGATGGGGGCGGGGCCAGTCAGAGGTGGTATTTACCGGTTCTCCGAACTACTCAAAATTTCCGCTACCAGTTCTCCAGAACTGGTCAGAACCTGCTGAAACCCACCTCTGGTTCTGTCCCAATTCTATGAGATTATCTTTAGGTCCTGTTCGAATTCTGGCATGCAATACTTCAAGCCTTGATCTGTCAGTCGTTCTTTGTCTCTACACACTCTCAGGCTCTGTCCCATGGGTTTGAATCTGAGGCATGTAGGACCTGTGATCCTATTCAAACAAGACTCTCTGAACTTCACCTGGTTTATCAGGTATGTTGTGCCAGGTATCCTACTAATCTTTCCTCCTTTTTTCACTGTCTCACTGCAGCATCAATTGAAGGTGCACCACAACTAACCATGCTGGGTCTCTTTAGAAACATCCTATCCCGGGAAGGGGTCCTTGGTCTCTACCGTGGCATCGCCCCCAATTTCATGAAGGTTATTCCTGCTGTCAGCATCAGCTATGTCGTGTATGAGAACATGAAGCAGGCTCTGGGAGTAACATCTAGATGAAGGAGGACCCTGTGTCACCAATGTGCAGGGGACCTAGCTCACAAGAAAGGGTTGGAAGGGCAGCAAAGGTGGGGATATTGCTGTGAAATGGAGAGCTAAGAGGGTGTTTGGAATGATTGGGTCCAGGCCACCTTGGTCAAAAGTACAAACCTCTCCATGAACAAGAGCCAACTTGCTCACTAACAACTAAGTTTATCCTGAGAAGGCCTTGGTTGAGGGGGGAAAAGTGACCTCTTGGAGGTAATTTTTTTTTCTTGCCCACATTCTGGAATTTGCAGAGATGGCTTCATCAAACAGACATGTTTCTGAGCCACCTGCTGCTCCTGCGTATGCATCTTGTCCCCAACAACTGAACATGGGAACTATGACATATTAACAGCTAAGTTGACAATGATTGCTCTGGATGTGTTGCCAGATTTCAAGCAGTTGCTGGTGAAATGGGTTGACGTTTGATAAATAGCCCTACTAACTCCTGTTAGCAGTTTCCAATACTGGAGGAAATACATTCAGAGACAATTCATTGATGGCACTAGAATATCTGTGATTATTCCCTGGAGGCCACCAATTTCTTCTGCAGATATTCAGAAACAGGAATATCTGAATTTTTGAGGACTTTGGCCAATAGATTCCACTCTTCATTTAGCATTTCTATTTGCAATGATGAATTCCTTTTGACTCTTCCCTCTTCCATTCCTTCTAGAACCTATAGGGGTGCTCGAGCCCCTGGTATTTCCATTTGAGCCCAGATCCACTTTACTTGTCTCTGTACTATGGAAACTGTCTGTATATTTTGCACATTGACTGTTTTTAACTTATAAGGCTACCTGGACCTCTATGGCTGAACTGAAGCCTCTCCCATTTTATCCCCATTCCCTTTCCTTCTATTTTGAGGGAGCAGAGAATGTTGGAATACATTACAAGGGCTACTATTTTGTGGTAACCATCAAAGCACTTTGCTGAGATCCCCTAATATGGTGTGTACATATTTCTACTCATTTTGAGATATTTGCACTAGCTATACTAGCTTCATTGTTGCCATAATTAAGGTCCTTGAAGCCATGCATTCAGGATTTCTTTGGGCTCTGCTTTGTATTGCTCTCCTCTTTTATTTATGACCAGCTGAATTACATTGCAGTTGGGCATTCATTTTTTCCTTTATGTTGGAAAGTTGGAAAAGGCAGGATGGAGGCTATAGATCTATTCAGTCCACATATTTTCTTCTCAGAAAGTTCCCCTTTACCAGTGTCTCAATAAATGTTCCACTTCATCTTCCCATTCAAAATTGATAACCTGGTACCCATCTAGAAGAATCCTACTGGAGAAGGCTGTGGAGTCCTGTATTCTGTCACACCCAACATAGTTGGCAAAACCAAGTAAGCAAGAGCAACATGGATTTCAGGAATATATCTTTCATATTGTTCTGGGGTGGATACAGAATCCTGAAAGCTGTTAGGGTTGAGTCACTTTGAAAACCTATTTTCCCACATCTCTCACATCTGGACATGTTTTAACAGATTAACAGAGTTGGAAGGGACCTTGCAGGTCATCTAGTCCAACCCCCTGCCTAAGCAGGATAAACCAACTAATAAACCTCTTAGATAAACCAAATCCTTGTCCCCTGCTTCTATGCAATCTCTCACACCAACCAGTTGCATTTGAGAGGATCACAGCCATGAATGGGAGGGCAACAGACCTATTCCACTGTCACTTTTTAAGAGCTGCTGTTGCCTTTTCCAATCTGATGTCCTCTAGAAGTGTTAATTACGGTTCCCCTTATTTCCAGCAAAATATGTACGTTGAAGAAAGTTGTAATGGTGGATACAATAATATAACTGACTCTTCGAATTTGAGTCATATCCTTGAAAGACTATCATCTGAGTGTCTGCCACGATTGTAGCTATACTAGAAGTAGGTTGATGCAGGGGGAGGGAGAGAGGGACCGCAAGAAATGAATGCTCAAAAATGGGAGAGGATTTGTTTTTGTCAGACTAGAGTGCTACTTCAGTTTTAGTTACCTACAAGAGGTAATCAGATAGGGAATTGGCACTTCCATTTGAGAAAAGTACCTCATTCAGTAGATAGAAAGGACCTCATGCAAGTAAGGCAGGGTTTTTTGTTTCTCTTGGAAGTTCTTATAAGACGCTTCTTCAAATGAAGTGCCAAGGACAGTGGATGTTTTGCCCCACTATAGAGTTTTCAGTGGTATGTTCGCTACAATCCACCTTATCTATTAAGAGAGTCTATTTTGATCATGTATACGAGCTTGCAGTTCCGTAAGATCTACCTCACTTGGTTATTAAATGTCTGAGTGAGAAAACAGGATAGCAATAACACTTAGACTTATATACCACCCCAGTGTGCTTTACAGCACTCTCTGAGTGGTTTATGATGTCAGCATATTGCCCCCAACAATCTTGAGTCCTCATTTTACCAACCTCAGAAGGATGGAAGGCTGAGTCAGCCTTGAGGCAGTGGGCAGAGTTAGCTTGCAATTCTGCATTCTAACCACTGCATCACCAGGCTCTGGATGATACAAGATTTTTCCAGGGAGAAAGGTAAAGAATGATTCACCAGAATGAAAAATAGAGAAAGATGCAATGCCTTGCACAAGTATCATGTCCTTTCTAAGCTGCTTTCATCTGGGAAATGTTAACATTATTTTCATTGGAAATATTGTACATTTATGAGTTTATTAAAATAAGGGTAGGATTCTACACCCATTTATTTTGCATCAATATCATGAACTAAATAGAACTTGCTTCTGAATGGGCATTCCAAAATTGTATTGGCATTGGTATATTGATTCGATAGGTAGGATGGGCAAGAGTTGGCATGTCTCAATATTATTTTGGGGTACTTGGGCTAGTATTTCTGGCCACTCTTGCATCCATTTTACAGGAAAGATTCAGTAAGGACAAGGCGCAGGATTGTCAAGTTCCAAATTGAAAGTGCCTTTTGTATCTTTATTAGGCCACCAATTGCTATCTCTGCTACCCATCCATATACCTATATTTTGTCCCCTTCCTGATGCCTGTAGGGAAGAAGGTTCTCATTTTTTGTCTTGTAGAAAATGTGAAAGATTATAGAGAAAGCAAGTATGAAAGCTGCCATTGTCTCATCTCCCCATCCTCTTCAGCTTCATGTATAGTCAAAAGAAAGGAGAATCTCCGGTTTGCACGAGATACTTATATGTGACATATTCCAAGATGTGGGCATTAACACATCTGGAGAATCCAGGAATGGAAGCAACAGGCTTGATAAGGTGTCCTCAAATGCTTTCCTGGCAGTAGTTGCACCCAAAATGTAGTAGCAGCAACCAACTTGCATGGCTTTAAACAATTGATAATCTCTCCATGACATCTCACTTAGTTGTCAGAATTTTCAGGATCAGAAATGTAATTCCTTTATAAATACTGTTTGCTGGGTGAACAAAATGGGAAAGAGATACTGTAGTTATAGTTTATGTAAGGAATTTCCAGAGGGATTGGTTTGTCATTGAGGAAAGCAGGGTCTTTAATTAAACAAAGGTCTTTCATTTGATCCAGGAGGTTATCTTCTTAATGTTAAAAAAAGTTGTACTATAACTCAATAGTAGTTTTGAACTTCTCACTGAAAATCTACTGATCTTTTGAGATGCCAATTGGACTGAATAATAGGAAGATCATTTGATAAATCAGATGACCTCCAATTTAAGTTTTCCCCTCAAAAACTAGATACCTAGTTTGCACTTTTACACAGAACCAACTGTCTTGTTTTGGGGGACTGAACAAACACTAATATACTGGTATTATAATATTTTAAGCATTTATCTTGCTGAATCTAACTCCATTGAGATACCTCTATATGTCTGCCACTGCTCCTGGTGCATTTTTGTTAAATTTTCAAAGAGAAAAATAAAACACATTTTCCAAACTTTGTTTCTTAGCATGGTATCTGTGAAATGAATTCAGAAGTAACATAAAAACACCTGAGAAGACATGATACTTCATTTTGCCACTGTTCTCTAACATAGGCTTAATATGCCTATTATTTTGAAAAATAAAAAAATAAAAAGGGAGGAGTACAATCTTGAGGGTTTCAGGGTTCCCAGAAAAATGGCTTCCTGTAGTCCATAATCATCCACTGCTGTTTTAGAAGGTAATTGTTACCGCAATAAAACTAATAAAGATGGAGTACGTTTGTGGAAATCATTATTAAAGATAGTTAATACCATGCAGTGTCGTATCCTGTTGAAAAGCAATCAACAGGAGCATGCAAAATGCCATTATCTCAGTAATACCTTAGAGCAGTGTTTCTCAATCTTGACCATTTTAAGATGGGTGGACTTCAACTCGCAGAATTCCCCAGTCAGCATGGCTGGCTGGGGAGTTCTGGGAGTTGAAGTCCACCCATCTTAAAAGTTGCTGAGGTTGAGAAACACTGCTTTACAGTGTTTTGACAGTTGTCCACAAATATATTTTCCATTTTCAAAAAGACCTTCGACAAAGTTTATAACCAAAGATACTTAAGCAAACTTAAAGGTCATGGGAATTATTTTATAAACTGAAAGCTGGTTAAAGAACAGAAAGCAGAGTAGGAACGATTGCATATTTAATGGCAAACAATAGGATGTGTCAAATGTCCAATTTTTGTTTTGTGCCTTTGAGTCAGTTGTGGCTGATGGTGATCACATGGATTAATCCCTGCAGTATTATTGGCAAGATTTTTGAAGTGTTTTTCTCTTCTTCCTGGGGCTAAGAGAGAGTGACTGGTCCAAGGTTCCTCAGATAATTTTTGTGCCAAAATCAGAATTAGAACTCATGATCTTCAGATATCTAGCCCAATGCCTTAACCACTATACTGAACTTGCTCTCAAAGCTGCATTAGGATAAATATATTTTAACTAGGGATAAATTCATTGAGATGAATGCTGAAAAACATTTGCTGATGGCCTATGGTAATTTTAGAAGGGTAAGAAAACAGATGAAACATGTTCACAGAAAGTGAATGGATATTAAAATGGGACATAGTAGCAAGTATGAAATGATGCATATTGGAGCAAAGATTATAATCACACATGCTGATCTCATTTGATAATGGCCAATTAGTAACAGTTTTTATATTTAATTGGCTTTTCACATCACTGTAGATTATCACTGAAAATCTGATTATCAGGTTATTCTCAAAAATAATTGTGAAAGATCTTGGGAATTTCCCCCTACAATTACATTTGTGCTATCCAAAATCATATATATCCAACATACTGCCCTTAGTACGATGTAGCTATATGTTATGTGGCTTAGAAGAATGCTAGAACATAAAAACCTATTATCAAAATTGCTTACTCTGGGAAGAAATTCTCTTGAGAGTTACAGCCTAGAGCCGTGATGGCGAACCTATGGCACGGGTGCCACAGGTGGCACATGGAGCCATATCTGCTGGCACGCAAGCTGTTGCCCTAGCTCAGGTCCAGCGTGCATGTGGGCGCCCACCAGCTGATTTTTGGCTTGCACGGAGGCTCTGGGAGGGCGTTTTTGGCCTCCAGAGGGCCTTCAGGGTGGCAGGGGAGGGCGTTTTTGCCCTCCCCAAGCTCCAAGAAAGTCTCTGGAGCCCGGGGAGGGCAAAAAATGGGCCTACCGGGTCCACCGGAAGTCAGGAAATGGGGGAGCAGGGGCACGTGGGGGAGCATTGAATATGTGTGTGGGCACGCGCACACATGCGATAGCGTGCGTGCGCACTATTTTGGCACCCGAGGGAAAAAAGGTTCGCCATCACTGGTATAGGGTTTCCTGCCTGAGCAGGGGGTTGGACTAGAAGACCTCCAAGGTCCCATCCAACTCTGTTATTCTACTCTCTTCTCCTTTAGCGTGCTCTGGGTAGGGCTGCGCCTTTGAAGATGACTCGGGGACTGCAGTTCGTTTAGAGTGCAATGGCTTGTATGCTAATGGAATTGGCATTTGCTGATAGGCAAATATTACACTGGTGCTGTGGTCTGTATACTGCTTGCCAGTAGTTTTCTGAATGAAATCCAAAGTGGTGTGCTTGCCTATAAAGCTGTGATGGCGAACCTATGGCACGCGTGCCACAGGTGGCACACGGAGCCATATCTGCCAGCACGCGAGGCGTTGCCCTAGCTCAGCTCCAGCGCACATGTGCGTGCCATCCAGCTGATTTTTGGCTCGCGCAGAGGCTCGGGGGGGGGGGGGTGTTTCAGCCTCCGGGGGGTGGGGGAGGCCGTTTTCGCCCTCCCCAGGCTCCAGGGAAGCCTCTGGAGCCTGGGGAGGGCAAAAAACGGGCCTACCAGGAGTCAGGAAATGGGGGAGCGGGGGGGGGGTCGTGCATGCATGTATGGGGGCGGGGCACGTGGGGAGCATTGAATTATGGGCACGCACACTTTTGGCACCCGAGGAAAAAAAAGGTTCGCCATCACTGGCCTAGAGAGATACTTTATTGTCATTCTACGTATATACACAGTATACCCATACAACGAAATTCACATAACGCCCAAAGACCAGACCCAACACATATAACAATCCGAAAATACACCCCTCCACCACAAATTCCCCACCCTGAACCACCCAAACATCCACACAATAGACCAAGTAATGCTGTCCAACAACTCACTGATGGTGACCCTTTAGTTCATTATTGAGTGCAATTTTAGCTCTGGGATAAAAACTATTCAGAAAATGTGTGGTCCGAGTTTTAATTGTTCTGTATCTTCTGCCAGAAGGCAACAGACCAAAAAGGTGTTAAGCAGGATGGGAAGAGTCTCTGAGAATGTTGTGCAACTTCCTCAAACAGTGAGATGCGAAGATATCGTCCAGGGCTGGTAGCTGGAGCCCAATTATATCCTGGGCAGTTTTAATGATTCTCTGTAGAGCTTTTTTGTCCGCTGCAGAGCTACTCCCATGCCATGCAAGAATGCCATATGTCAGGACACTCAATGGTGCTACGATAGTAGGACAGCAGTAGATGCTGAGATAGATTTATCTTCCTGAGCTCAGACCATAATGTTAGTAATTACACAGGGTTATGCTTTGTGCACAGGTTGTGACTTAAGCATTTGTTTAGTCACTGTTTAAAGTTACAACGGCAATAAAAAAATGACTTATGACTGATTTTCACATTTATGACCATTGCATTCCCATGGTCACAATCAAAATTCAGGCTCTTGGCAATTGACAGTTAACTGTCCCAGAGGGTTACGTGATCACCATTTGTAACCTTTCTAGCTGGCTTCTGGCAAGTAAAGTCAATGGGGGAAGCCAGATTTGGTTAGCAGTCAGATGATTCACTGAACAACTGCAGTGTTTTGCTTAACAATTGAGGCAAAAAGGTTGTAAACCGGGGCACAACTGGCATAACTGTCTTGCTTAGCAACAGAAATTTGGTTACAAATCAAGGCCTACCTGTACTGAGAGAAACATGGCTTTTATTAGAGGAAAATCTTAAAAGCACACTATTCCCACTTCAGCAATATATAATGTGGGATAAGTATGCTAATTTTAAGTACAGCTAAACTTAAAGGTGAAGCCATGAACGCCTCTATTTTTAGTTATTTATATCCTGCCTTCATTTTTTAAATAAATAACCTCAAGGCGGCAAACATCCTAATATGCCTTCCTCCTATTTTCTCTACAACATCTCACCGGTGAGGTGAGGTGAGGTGATTTGAGCGACTGGACAAACAAAGTCACCCAGCCGAATTTCGGCATGGAAACAAAGTTTCCATACCGAAAGGAGCGCACCGCTTGGTTTCTAGCCTGGTGCCTTAATCACTTATTCCAAACTTTAAAACATTTCAAAAGCCTTTAAGCCTCCGTTTACTTACTCAGTTCTCTTTCGAAACGTTAATACAAATAAGCGTGCAGATGCAACCGAAGCAGTTTATCCTAAACATGTCAGCTCGATTCCCAGTGATGTCGGGCACTTTATATACCTGGTGTCACTGACACGCCCGGGGGGGGGGGGGTTCGATGTCTTCACAAAAGGTACCGTAAGTCAGCCTGGAGTTAGAGCAAAGCCTGTTCTCCTCAAGGTACCTTTTGGAGGAATACGGGTGGGGCGAAAGTCCCCGCGAGCAGCTCTTGCCTTTCGCTCTGCAACTGCGACTTTTCAACTTCGCTGCCCCCCCCCCCGGAAAGCTCATGGATCAGCCTCTGCGGGCATCGCTCCCAAAAAGCGCCTCCTCTCCTTCCCACCACCTGCCTCAGTTTTCGAAGGGGGCGGGGAACGTTCCCTGTGATGCCTCTGGCCTCTCCCACCTCACTGAGTTCTCGACCAATGGGTTTAGACATCCGGGAAAATAAAGCGGAAATGTACACTGCCTTTACTCGGTGGATCGATCGCGGTTGGCTGCGGTTTTCCTCGCTGTCATTGTCGAAAGGCGCGCTTCAGTTTTCCAGCGGCCCCTTCGCAGTTGGTGTTGAGTCTTTTAAGAGTTGCCGAGTAGGAGTGGTCAGTTTTTCCATCAATCATATTTTAAGCCCGCCCTTCAACCTTCAGTCGGCGAGAGGAAACAACCCCCCCCCAACCGCAAGATAGACTGGAATTGCCGGATTGGTTGTCTCCATTTGATAGCAATGACGTATTCGCGGGTTTTCCAATTGGAGACTCGGGATTGAGCTACCGTCCTACCCCAATAGGTTCATCATGGACCATTCATTCCGCCTCTCTCAATTTCCAATTGGTATAGATCCTGCAAAGCGCCGCCTTCCTCTTTACAATTCGACTAGCCTTCTGACACTCAAACTGTAGGTCCCGCTTGTAATCGCTTCCGATAGATCGGGCGTCCAAGCCGCCTGCTTCTCTTTATATTCAGTGGCTTTTCTGCACTGTCGCTCATCCCGATCTCGCGGATGACTGGCTTTCACAGGAGGCGGGGATAAGGGCGCGAAGTCCCGCCTCTTGGGCTCCCGGCGTGCAGTGCGGGAGTGCGTGTGAAGGGGGGGTAGAGTGTTCGGCCTGGTTCCCGCGTTGAGCCCTCGTTGCCGCCGCGTTCATCTCTGCCGCCATGTCGGACTATAGCACCGGCGGTCCTCCGCCACCTTCCGCTGGGCCGCCGGGCTCGGGTGGAGGAACCGGAACTGCCGGGCCTCCAAATCAAGCCGGAGGAGGCAACGCTGTCGGTAGCGGACAGGCTGGGGGAGCGGCGGGTCCAGGACCCGGCGGGATCCGTAAGGACGCTTTCGCCGATGCTGTTCAGCGAGCCCGGCAGGTGAAGAGCTGAGGTGGATGGGAAGTGGAGGAACCCGATCGCGTGGGGGGAGGGGGGGAGGACGGTTGAGGGCGAGGAGCGTGGCATCCCTCCCCGGCTGCCCTGGAAAAGGCCCGGTGCTGTAGGGAAGCTGGAGATCGGCCCTAGGCTGAGGTAGTCAACTCCTGAGGTGACAAGAGTTCTGGACTGTGCCACCTAACACGCCGCGGGGAGGGGGGGGAAGGAGGCAGAAAGCAAAGAGCGTTGGGTGAGCAGTTAGTTTCTTCCTGCGGGAAGGTTACTTTAAAGGAAGTGGAAACCCGGCGCACGTGGGTCGGTTCAGACTGGGAAACCAAGCCGGGAATTAGGAACAGAGAAGGCTTGTAAAAAAGAAGTTTGTGTTTCCCTCAGTTGAAAGTGAGGAGGTAACCGTCTTAATTTTTTTGGTATTTTTTTTTGCCAATCGAAAGCTAACAGCGTGGCCCGCAAGCCCCTCCTGATCTTTATTACAAGAAGGGTGGTTTCTTGGGCTAAATGAGGGATGGTTGTGGCCAGTATCGCTTCACGTGGCAGAAGAGACCACTATTTTAAACTGCATTTTGGTATTGGACCAGCACCAGAAAGCTATCTTGTTTTAATGGGTTAGAGACTCATTCTTAACATTTTCCAGATGTCATGGTTCACTTTTAATGTTTTGGATCACCCTTTAAAAATATCCACCTTGTACCCTGGAATTGTAATTTAAGTACAGTACATGTTTGCCTGATTTATCACGTGTGTGCATTAGAAAGACATTGGAGAATAAATTTTATCTATTTGGGAAGCAGAAAAATTGAAAATTTATTTGGATTATTTTGAGTAGGGAGAATTGTTTTAGTTTCAAGATTGCCCATTATGTCCTGATGCTCTCTCTGCATCATGTGCTTTTTGCACAGGACAATAAAATATGATTCTACTTGCAATCTAGATTACAGTTATGCAATCCATATTTCTAACTCTGAATTTATTAGCTTGTCCTCAAGAAAGAAAGGTGGAGAAGTAGTGTCTCAGTGCACGTCCAATATATGCAGAATTGAAGATAAATTATAAGAAGATTGTTGATGAATTTTTTGCTTCCTGTAGGAGTGAAAGCAATTGGAAACTTCTCATGATTTAATTGAATTCTTTGATTTTTTTTACAAAGAATAAGTGATAGGAGTAAGTCTTGCTGTTGTTGCTCTTGTAATTGTCTTTTGTTTGTACATTTCTATCATTGATCTATTTTTTTCCTTAACACATACTTGCAAGTAGAAAAGCTAGCATACTCAGGAAGATCCTGTGTTGGTTGTTTGTGCCTTGTTTATTGCATTGGGAAGGTTGGGTGGGTTTTTAATTTTATTTACCCAAAACATTTTAGGTTATTTGTGGGACAGTGATAAAGATAATATCCATGTGTAGCCTGAACTAATTCAGTTTATATTGTTACCTTAGGGCTCTCCACATGTTGTTATCGCGTTCTGGTGCATCTGTAGATCAATTGTAGCTTTTTAAGGCTAAGGAAGAAAGAAAACTGATGTTTTAAGAAAATAGGATAGTTCAATGGAAACAAAATGATTTTATGGAAACTGATTTATTTAAAACCAGTTTCATTCTTGAAATACTTGTATGCTGAGGTTTCTTCCTATTGTATTAAGGGGCTCTTTCTGTACAATGTCTTTTGAATCAAAATTCCCATCCTAGAGAAAATTGTTACTAAATTGTTTTCTGTGCTGCTTGTTCTAAGAAGGAAGGAGAGGACATTGTGAAGCATTTGAAGAATTATCCGTTCATTTATTCATTCAATTTTTATAGCCACCCATGTCAACCAATGAGTCTGTGCATCTTACAATGCCAAAAGTATAAAAACATCCCAAAATTTTTTTCTTGCCTGCTGTATATTTTATCAGTTAACAGTAAAGCCAAATGGGATATGTACCACATTCTGAGCCCCTGGCTCAGGTATACAGCCAAGTTTTTAAAGCCTTATGAAAGGCCAGCAGAGTTTGGGCTAACTTCTGGGGGAGGGATATTCCATAGAGCAGGGACGACTGCAGAAAAGGCCTGTCTTCTAGTCCCCACCATCCAACATTCTTTGCAGAGTGCCCCAATCTGCTAGATTGGGTTGGACAGGTAAAGACTCTTGGAAAAAAGTCCCCTCAGGTAACCCATTCCCAAGCCATATAGGGTTTTAAAAGTGACAACCAGCACCTTCAGTTGCATCTGGAATCATACTTGTAGCCAGTGCAGCTCACATAATAGTGGTGTTACATCTTCTGTATATCTGACATCATTTATTACCTGCGTAGCTCCATTCTGTCTGTTTCTGAATGCTCTTCAGGGGCAGCCCATGTAGAAAACATTGCATTAATCTAAACACGAGGCATGAGTTGGGGTGAGCAGGGCTTCCTGGTCCAGGAATGGGTGTAACTGGCATACCATATGAAGGTGTGCAAAGGCTTTCCTAGCCATACTATCATCTGTCTGTGCTTCAAAGAGTCTAGGCCCTAGGGGGACCGAGATTGCATATTGGGTGTGTCTCAGGTAATGCAACTCTATCCAGAACTAAAAATGGAATAACCTTGTCTCAGAAAGTTTTCAATACCCACAGCCACTTAGTCTTGCTAGTGTTTCATTGGAGCCCATTTCATCCCATCCTGTCCCCAGCAGCTCCAGACATTGGATAGGGCTTCTATAGTATTGGTCAGAGGCCCTTGGTCGTTATTCAGGAAATACAGAATATGTGGGGATAGCTCAAGATCATTACAGCCTATTGAAGTAATATTAGCCAGAGGGAGAAAAATTAGCTTGAAATCATCTGTGAAGTTCTATGTCAGTCACTGTTGCTTACCGACTTACATAAATTATATGACTTTATATTTTGATAGAAAAATTATTGCCAATCATTTTTAAGTGAATAGCAACTGGTTACTGTTTAGCAAACTGATTGATTTTCTGAATTGATCCTGCAAACTTTAAAAATTCTTAGGAATGTGGGCATTTTATACTGAATAGGCTATCGTGCCCTATGCATTGTTTTCTTTAAAAGGATGGAAGTACTTTATTCTAGGATTATAGTACAATTAATGAGATTGCAACATTTAAAAAAAACTTCACTGATTAAGCAGAGATATGAATTTCATTTATTTAACTATTGCTAGAACAAGTCATGGAGCAGTAAAAATGGAGTCAGTCATTTGTTTGTTTGTTTAATTAATTAATTTCCTACTCATCTCACCACAAAGTTATGGTTGGATATTGCCAAAAAACCAAAATGTAATCATTTGAATGTCTTTCTTTAAAAAAAAAGTAAGGTGCAGAATAAAACAAAAAGCATTTAAATTATTTGAAGTTGGACTTTCTTAAGCAAAAAGGAAATGACCTGTGTTTTAGAGATCTCTGCAATTAGATGTTGATTATATCCTGACTTAGCTGAATTTCAAGAAAACATTGAAATTAATGGCAAACTAGCTGGTTGTGCCATATTGCTTATTGCAATGTAGAAACTAATCTGAGCTCAGGCATTTATAATAGATGTTTTCATCTATGTAGATGCTAATCTAATGTGTTCAATTAATGCATAAACATTTGGACATTGGTTTGGAATATGCCATTGCAATCATTCTAGAATTATCTGAGTCGGATAATCTTTATGAAATATAGCGTTTAGTTTTTTATAATTCCTTTCTTGAAGAAATTGTTCATTATTTTTCAGAATTTGCATTCCTGCTACCACTTTTTCCTTTTCTGTCTGTGTATGTCTTACCAGGTTTCATTCTTACTCATTACTGCTAAGGTACAAAATCAGTGCAACCTATTTCTTCTTTGTCCTTTAAAGTACCTTGCCAACTTCCTTATTTCAAACTCTGCCCTCTAGGTATCCTTTGTTCAGTTTATTTTTTTCATTACGATAGCCTTTCTTAGTTAAGAATTCACCATAGTCTGGTCTTTAATTTGGGCTTACTACTATTTTTAAGATTATAGTGGGACAAGTGAGACAAGTCAGGGATACGGTACCAATAGTCATTTCCAAATTTGACATTTAAAGCAGTGGCCCCTAGCCTTTTGGGCACCAGGGACTGGTTCCATGGAGAGAAGTTTTTCCGTGGACCAGAGGGGGCTTGATTTCACATGCTGCCTGCATCCCGCAGATGGGGCTTCACTTGTTTGTGCGGACCGGTTTCTGGCATGCTTTGAACCGATGCTGGTCCATGGAGTAGGGACTCCTGATTTAAAGTGTCAAAATCTTTAAATCTTTAAATACCTTCCCAAGAAGAATACCACGCAATGTGCGGTAAATTTAATTTAAATAATTGCTGAAGATTCTATAATCATTATGTATGGTTTTAAAAAAAGCATTTTTCATCCCATAATCTAAATATATATTATTTTATATTGAGGGAAAGTTAGAATTTCATTATTTAGGAGGTGCATATAAAAGCAACTATTTAATGTTTTTCAGGATTGGAATAATTATAGCACATATATACCGTATTTTTCGGAGTATAAGATGCACCTTTTTCCCAAAAAAGAGGGTGAAAATCTGGGTGCGTCTTATACTCCAAATGTAGCCCCACCCAGCCTCTCAAACGGAGGTTTGAGAGGCTGAAAAAAACCTCTCAAACGGAGCTTCAGGAAAAAAGCCTCTGCAATGGAGGTTTCAGAGGCAGAAAAAAAAGCAAGGAGCAGAGCTCACCACCAATGAACCTGTTGCTAAAATTCACCTCTGGGAACAGCTGATTGGGGGTATTCTGGGAGGCTGATCCACCCCCAGTCAGCTTTTTTCTTATTTTCCTCCCCAAAAACGAAGGTGCGTCTTATAGTCCGAAAAATACGGTATATACACATGAAGTCATTGGAGCTAGTACGGTTACTGTTGAGTTAATTCTCATCTATTTCAAGTGGAGTCATTTTGGCCAAAAAATAAAAATAAAATACCCATCCCAGAAGAGCTGAGAGCCAAAAATCTATAGTAAACTTCCATAGTGGGCATTATCTATATTTATTGTAATCACTTCAATATAACATGAAAAAAGCAGGAACATCTCGAAGAGCTCTGCTCTAGGAACCTGTTTAATTTTAACCATGTAGTCTGTTCCTATAGTTGGCCAAATGCCTTGATGTTTCTGATAGTGTACTGTACTGTAAAAGTGTTGAGAGTCTTACATCCACAATCTGTTTTATGAACTTCCCTGTTCCCAGTCTGGTTTTCCACTCTTCCTTTTCCTTCTAGCTGAAAAATTCTTACTTTTTTTTTTTGTTCGTTTTCTCTGCCATCCAGAATTTCAGCTGCCTAGCTCAACAAAACCCCACAATATTCTCAACCAGGGGTTCCTTTTAATCCGTTCCTTGGAAGCGACTTTTCTCTTTCAAAAAATATGGCTGCAGTGTTGGATGGGCTCAGGCCCTTCACTCGGCCAATACGGTAGAATTTACTGATCTTTTCTTCAACTGCTATTGCAGTTGATGACTGAACTTTGCCTTCTTTTCGACTTCTTTAGTTTCTGTGCAGCAGTGTTTAAGCCAAAAAGATGATAGCTGCAACTGACCAAAATTGGGAAGGGAAATTCTGGGGACAGGAATGGATCTAAGTAAGAGGGTGTCTGTAGTAAGCCTTCCTTGCTGCAGGGTCAAATAAGTGGGGAGAAGAAAAACAGAGAGAGGCCTTGCCTAGCAACTAAGAATGCCTGATGCGAGTCAATGTATAAAATGTTGCTGAATAGTTAAATTTCCAACTCTATTAGCTGAGCCATGTAAAGTACATACGTTACAGTAAGAATTAAAAGTTTGTATTTTGTCAAGTTTTTTCAGCTTAATTTGTTTAAGACCCTTTGTATTTTATTCAGTAAATAGGTTTGGGATATATTTTTAATTACTTGAAGTTTCTTGTGTTTCAAACACTTTTGTTTTAACGGTTTTATTTTTAATTCTCTCTGTGGCTTACAGTTTATTCTGTTATAATCATAGTGTCAATTTTACTTTTAGATAGCAGCAAAAATTGGGGGTGATTCAGCCACAACTGTGAATAACACTACACCTGATTTTGGATTTGGTGGTCAGAAGAGACAACTAGAAGATGGAGGTACTGTGTGCCTATTCTGAGTAGATCCAAGTCAAGGGCAATGTCTATTGAAGTTGGGTAGCTACGAATTTAAATAAATACAATCCTAACTTAATAACAGTAATTGGGACGAGAATTGCTGTCTTTAAGTGATGCAGTCATACAGTGTGAAGTTGGGTGACCACATCCTTAGCAACAGAAATGCCAGCACTTCTGGTTGCCATTAAGCAGATATCATTGGGGGTCATTAAACAAAAACGTCATGCGATTGCCATTTGCAACCTCCTGCCAGCTCTCCCATTGACTCTTGTTTATAGAAGCTATCAAAGAAAGTTGCAAATGGCAATCATGACTGTGGGGACACTGCAATTAATTTAAGTTCAAAAGCCAGTTGTAAGTACCACTCGTTCATTGCCATCATAAATTCAAATTGTTACTGGACTAGTGTCATTAAACAAGGTTGCCTGATCCCTTCCTTTAAACAGTTATTCAGCCTCACATACCATAAGAGACACAGTTAAAAGAGTGCAGGGATGTCCTTATAAATTGTGCAGCAGATTTAGGCAAAGATTCCATAAAAATGGATGGAGGGTGGCTAGATAAATACAACTAGTCCTCAACTTAAGACCATTCATTTAATGATGGTTCAAAGATAACGGCGGCCTCAGAAAACGTTATTTACAACGTGCTCTCACACTTGCAACCATCGCATCACCGCACATCCACACATAATAGATGTTCCAAATGGAAAAGGTGCAGGGGAAGTGATGCTTCTCTGTGCAAGGGCATGTTCTGAGCCAAGACTCACCACTTCAACCTGCCAAAGTGGGTTTGTTGGCTCCTTATGACAGCCTACATAGGAATGCTTTATTCTTGATGATAAAGTAGCCTGTTTTCTCAGGCATAATCCCCTTCCAGCCTCATCTCCTGAAACACCTGGTCTGATGAAGGTTCACTTCTGTCCATTTCCCTATCTCTGGTTGATAAGTAGAGATGTAAAATTTCCAGAAATTTTGAAGCTCGGAAAAAAACCTGTGGTTTTTTTTTCCGGGGGGGGGGGGAACGGAAATTTTCGGAAAAATTGAAAAAAATGCTACATTAGCACTTTTTTGTCTTTTTAAGATTGAAAGTCATTCTGTTACTTACATAACATATGACTATGGACAATTTGACTTGGCATAAAATTATCACAACTAGCATATTAAAAACATAGTGTAGCCAAACAATTATTACAAACAGAATTTATTTTTTTATAATATTTATTTGTAACAAAGGGAGCAGCAATCTCCTGAACTGCTTACTAGTTTACTTTCAGGTCCTTTTTGTTGCTCTGTATTTTCTTCCAATGCTTTTGAGGCCTAGTGAAGAGGACAGAACAAACCAAACACACCCACTAACATGCAAAAGCAAAACTGAAATCTTTTTCTTGTTACAATAGCAGCACCTCCTAAAGGAAGAAATGCATACTGTTCTTGCATTGGAGGGTTCAATTTGTTACCTAGGACTTGCTTGTCCTCACTCAGTGCACAGAAATTAGAATAATCTGATATCATACCTTTTTTTTAGAAATGATTTGGAAAATATTTGAACAACCTGTCTTAAAATATTTTATTCATCATGTTAAAATAAAATATTCCACAAATGTTTTTTTTTCTTTTTTCAATTTTTCAGAAAAAAACAAAAAAGCCTTCAGGAAAAAAACAGAAAAAACCCATTTTTTTTTTCCGTTTTTTTCCCGGGCCTTCACATCTCTATTGATAAGTCATGTGAATTCTACCGTCCACTGTCGTGTGAATGCTACGGCTCCAGAATGGACTTTCTTGTAGCTGCAATCTTGAAGCTTCATTCTGAATAGCAGAATAGAATGGAGGTTATCCTAATCTATATTCATTTTCTTTTCTTTGTTTTTGTTTTTTAATAGATCAGCCAGAAAGCAAAAAAATGGCTCCCCAGCCAGAACGTAAGTACAATGTATTTTTTTAATTACTAGGGGAAGATTAATGTATTAATTACATACAAAGTCATATTATAATATCTTACAGTTTCCATTGACTGGCTTACATATTTCTTTTTAGAATGTGACTTTATAATCAGACTCTTCCTTTCCTTTTCAGCCATGCCTCCACCACCTCAGCTTGGACCGATCCATCCTCCCCCAAGGTAACTTAGTTATGGGCCTTTTTTTTCTTTCTCCATCAGTATTTGAGCTGGAATGCTTAAACCAATATTCAGGGTTGAGATTGTGGGTTCAGATTACCTCTGAGGGGGTAGCATTTCCCTGCCCTAAAGAGAGAAGGCTGTTTTGTTAGGTGGAGATCAGCATCCAAATGAGTGAGAGATGTGAATTCCAGGCACATGGATGCCTTGTTAGGTAGTGAAGCGTTGTGCTCTTTGGCCATGACTGAGTATTACAAGTCTTTGTGTAGCTTCAGTTTCATAGCTTTTGTTTCTGAAACTTGTCTGAAGATCCTTGTTTGCAAATGCTGCTGGAGTGGTCTCTGGGCCACTTAGTTGCTCATGAGTCCTGCCAGGCAGTGCAGGAAAATCACATAGTGATTTCCACAAAGCGGTGCTTAATTGTTCAGCCACCTTCCTTTCTGCTCTTTTGGGAGGAGGAAAACTCTCCTTTTTTTGTTTCTTGATGGATGCTGGTGAACCCCAGATCCATTTCTATAACTCTCCCACTCCTTACTTTAAGCTGCTGACCGTTTTCCTTGCAGGTCTACAGTGACTGAAGAGTACAGAGTACCTGATGGCATGGTGGGACTCAGTGAGTATTAGACAGGGAGCAGAGAAACCTGCTGTTGCCATAGTTGAAAGACTGCTACTTCACCTTTACTAACCAGTGCTGCTTTGGCTTCTCGATGCCAGTTGGCTGAGCTTCCTACAGGGAAGGCTCAGGCAGGTTTGTTTCTTTGTAGCCCTATTTGTGTGGGGTTTTTTTGAGAGATGACAGGCATTTGCGTTTCTTTGTATGCTGCTCAGAGCTATGTGGAAGATTTCTCCAGCAATGCCGGGTGGGTATTCTGTCCTACAAAGTCTCAGCAAGTTTTACATTCATTCAATGGTGAGGGCTGGATTCTAAGGAGAACTTGAGGTAGATGTCATGTAAGCATTTCCCATCATAGCAGGAATTGGGGTGGGGGGTTGCTGTCAATCAACAATACAGATTCACTTTGGACACTCAGGCTAGGAGTACAACAGGCATTCAGAATTCCTTGTTGGATTGCTTGTGGCTTTGGCTTTGGATTCATCAACTTTCTGTGAGTGATTATAGTTCCCTTTTGCCAGAAGGAATGGTGGCTGCAAAACACTGCCTGAAGTTGAGTTTTAACTAAGCAAGGGAGAATTGATTCGCAGTAGGCAATTTGTTCAAAAGCCCTAGCTTTAAATTGGCCTGGCATTCATGCTCTGAAAGCTAGAGATTGTCTGAATGGGTGCTGAGGTACTTTTTTGGTTATTGTAATTTATCTTTTTTCTGTTGCTTCTGAGACCTTTATTTCAATACTATTGTTTGAATTGGGCATTTAGGAGAATCACTTATCCTCCATTATTCCTTCTGTAAATGGTGAATTGAAGGAATCTTGAAATAATATTCCATTCAACTACTTTTTCATGCACACAATGCAGTCTTAAGCTTAACTGTGCCAATGCAGTTTGTACAGTGAAAAAGTTATATACTTAAAATAGAAATATATTTACACTGGGTTTGTCTGTTTCTGCTGAAGATTTGTCTGTTTCTGCTTTTCCAATATATCCGAAAGCTCTTTCCTATCCCTTTTGAGGAAGGATGAAAAAGTGTTATAGTTAAACCTACCTGCTAGAAGATAAGATTTCTACTTTTATCTCAAGATTTTCTCAGCATTATTCTCCTTGCTTTGCAGTCATAGGAAGAGGTGGAGAGCAGATTAACAAAATACAGCTGGACTCTGGATGCAAAGTACAGATCTCACCAGGTAGGCGTGAAATTGTAGAGCAGAGTACGAGGTGGTTACCACTTTCTGGTATAGAGCCACAAGTGCAGAGAGATTAATCCCATCTTATCCTTTAGCTTTGTTGGTGTCTCATTCCCAATCAATCAAAGAAGGATTTGCAGCTGCAGGGTTTATGGAACACACAGAAAGTGTTTCCTCCAAGTCTTGTTCATGATAATAACATTTCAAATCAGTCATGAACACTGATCATGTAAATTTCTGAAGACTTGTTTCAAAAATCTGTGGCATGTACAGCCATGTGCACATAATTAACCAGCAGCATCATGCAAATAAATCAAATTTAAGTGTCAAAAACAGTATAAGGAGGGGTCAATTAAAAAGCATAGAAAATATATCAAAAGGCTAAATAAATTTTAAAGAGCAAACATCTAAAAGGAGGGGAAGAAGCATTAGATGGGTGTAGGGGAACATAAAGTCTAATGTGCGGCAAAGTAAATCTATCAGAGCATTCTAGAATGAAAAACTAGATGTTCATGAAGACTAGTTTGTGGCAGATGTTAAGCATTGCTATGCCGAATCTGGCAACATTATATATTGTAGCAGGGTTAGTATCTGAGAGCTGCCCGGAGATAAGAGAATTGTTCTATGAGGCATGGACTTCGATGCAAAAACGGAGAGATGAGGCTAGTGGAAATATTTCTGTAGAAGTACATTCTGTGTGGAGTCACAAGCATTGTGTCTCTGGATAGAGAATCTTCCTGTATCGACCTTCATGACAGCTTATGGGAAGGCATGATATCATGCCAGAATAAAAGCCCTCCAGTGGTTAGGTTTTTTGAGGTTAGTTAAGTATGTCATAGGACAGGCAGAGTACCACTTGGATTCACTGGCAATAAAGGTTGGAAGCCTGGCTAGATCCAGTTGCTACATGTTGTTTAATGAGTGCTTTAGCCTGATCATATCCCATGCTGAGTAGAAGATCTGGAGAGAAGGCCAAGGGTGAGATTTTAGTTGCCACTATCTTTTTCCATGTGGCCTGAAAGTCATCCCTCATAGTTAATGAGACATGGGGTGGGGAGAAGAGTTTGAGCAAGTAGTTGAGTATAGTTACCCACACTCTAGCTTTCACTTTCATGAGTCCTGTCTCCAGCCTCAGGATAGTGTTAGAGACACATTTTGGGATTTGAAGAGTCATTCTTAGACATTTGGATTAAGCAAGTCCTAATGGTGAAAAATTGGAAAGGGGCCCAGCTGGGTACCATAAAAAAGTTGCACTATTCACTTTGGCTTTGAATAATTTGTGTATTGCAGGGAGTATAGTGTCCACTTCTTGTCTTGAGGGATTTGAGGATGGCAGATAAGTTTCTCTCTGCATTTTCAGAAATGTGGTCTTCATGGAGCTTCCTTCTGTTGGCAGAATGAAGGAGTACTCTTAGATATTTGAAACGGGACACCTGTTCAATCTTGTTACCATCTGTCTTCCAGGAATGGTTCTTGGGCTCTTTGGCAAATGCCATTGGGTTTTCTGATAATTGAATTCTAGCTGGTCTTTCTTAAAATACTGTGTTAGTACACTCAGTGCTCGTTTAAGACCAGAAACAGCAGCACTTGCCTGCTACTATTTAAATTCATTGTGGTTTTTCCCAGAATTATACAGCTGTCGTGTTATTCTGAGAAAAGATATAGTTGCTTTGAAAAATTGCAGAAATGGTGCAATGTTCACATTCTCTCACTTCAAAGCAATTTTGGGGAATCAAATTGAAAGCATTGCAGTTCTAATAAATAGCAACATAGCTTGTGAAAAACACAATGAACTGTTAGTTTGTTCTTGAAGTTTTGAGTAGTAACATTAAGCAGTCATTCTACCGGCTCTTTGATTTTCATGAGAAAATTTTCATCAGTTTTGAGACATCTCAAAAGCTTGTTTAGCATTTGTCCTTTTTGCTAAACTGCATAGAGAATAAGTCACTATATGGTTAAACATAATGGTTAAGCATACATTTGTTCCTTTCCAAGCCTATACTTGGAAATGAAGAGATGTAACGAGTTTAGCTGTTGTTAGTTTGAGCCTATGATGAGCAATCATTCACTGGATTGAGGCCACAGTTGTACTTTTCCTTTGGACTGTCAGAGGAATGTTAGTGGATAGAGCAATGATCTAATAGTATCTCTGATTGGAACTCAGCCATGAGTTCGGATCAGGAAATAAATATAGGGCCAGATAATGGGGTGGGGGGGGAGTTGCGTCATGGGAGAGCTTCAGATAAGTGGGAAATTACACCTCACTAAACATAACTGGTGCAGTTTCAGGGACCTACAAAGACAATGTTCAGAGGCTGTGGGATGTCCTTGTTTGAAAGTTTGAGAAAGCATTGCTATTTGCCAGTCTCATCTGGGCTGGAAAGCTGGGCAATCCTTCAATGGAAAACAATGTTAGTAATATAACTGGTACTCTGATACTCTTGATGTTTACATATTGCCAGGAGCAGGACATCTTTGGATGGCGGAACGTTGTACTTAACATTTGGAGAAAAGGAACTGAGGTCTCCAAAATAGGAGGAGCCCCATCACAGATGTGGGAATGGGTTTTGGAGGTCGTGGTTAATTGTGATAAGCCTATTTTTATTTCTCAAGAATCACTTGAGTCTTTGGAGCCATAGAAAGTGCCTTGCCTTGTGCTAAATTATGGTTTGCTCAATCATAGTTGGTTGCCTAAGCCATTTGGAACATTCACACATGCTAAGTCTTAAACCATGGTTTATGAACCATGATATCTGTTTCCACGTCATTGCTAAATCAAATCAGTTACATTATGGCTTATCATGCTGTATAAATCCTTAGAGAAAAATATTGTCAAAATGGAAACACACTTGCAGTATTCTTACACAGCACAGCTACAAAGCTTTATTATTATTATTATTGAGGATTGACTTAATACAGCCTTAAATACCATTCTGTTCTTGGATCACTTGTCAAGTTGATTTTTATGTTTGTTGGCTGTCATGTTGATGCATATGTAAACACTATGTCTTCTATTCCTTTCACCCAATCAAATTCACCGAAGTGTAGTCTTGTGTAACCTGTGAACTGCCTGTAAATTATGCAGTAGATTTTTCAGCTGTTAAGAATCATACATTTTCTGTCTGATTGCTGTTTCCTTTTAACACCAAACTAGTCAAGTACATCTAGAACCCTGTTTGTAGAGAGTGCAAGCTGTGTTTTATAGACCTATCCAACTATCCTAGCTCCTTTTGATGATACATGATTGGTGGAAGGCTCAAATTCTTTGGGAAAAATGTATTGCTATAGAAAGAAGTTGACAACTGTCTGCTGATGGCTTTTCTTTCCCTTACAGACAGTGGAGGACTACCAGAACGGAGTGTCTCTCTGACAGGATCACCAGAATCTGTGCAGTGAGTAGTTTTTAGTCTTTGTCAGTGTTTTCAGGAAGATCAAAGGCATCACTTTTATTGCAAAAGTTGGGTTTGTTTCATGCTGGTGGGGGTGGGGGAGGGAGGAGCTATGCCAACTTCTATTTGAACTGACCAAGTTTTATGTTCCTCTTGCTTTTTTAACAATTCAGGAATTTGTTTTGTAAATAGTTGCTGAGTTTTTAATTAAGATGGTTGCCTTTCAGGACGAAGACACAACAATAATTTGGGCATGCAGTACCTAAAAGGCACAAGTGGCTGCTGACTTTGGTCTTGCCTATAGAGAAGCATTTTGCTTTACACAAATGTTTTGCTAGGCTAGCATGGGACTAAAATCTTCATTGAATATTACAGTTATAGCATATCTGTACTTACTAAAGAAGCAGAGATAAAACTGAAATAAATGCAGTATGTAAATTCAAAAATACAAATGATTGCAAAAATAAAGTGATTGTGTTTGCAACTGGAATAAATTCTATTAACCATTATGCAGGAAGCTGTGGAACAAACATGGAACATTTCAGGCTTGAAAGTATTGCTGGGAATTCCATTTCAAATCTTTGTCATCAGAGAGGAAATGTTGAGAATTTTTAACTTGCCATCATTCAGAGTTGATTCTTTCTCCTCTTTGTAGAAAGGCAAAGATGATGCTTGATGATATTGTGTCTCGAGGGCGTGGTGGGCCACCCAGTCAGTTCCATGATAATGCCAACGGACAGAATGGTACAGTACAGGAAATCCTGATCCCAGCTGGGAAAGCAGGCCTGGTGATCGGCAAAGGAGGAGAGACCATTAAACAGTTACAGGTGAGCTTGAAGTATTACGATCATCCATATCACCATCAAAATCATTTTCTCCTCTTCTTCCCCTTCTACTATTGGCTTGGTTTAAGTTACATATAAGGAGGAAGAGCGTACAGGAATTTTTGACAGTTATGCAACCCTTTTGCTTTCTTGTTAATGTAGGAGCGGGCTGGAGTGAAAATGATTCTAATTCAGGACGGTTCACAAAACACAAATGTAGACAAGCCTCTTCGAATAATTGGTGACCCATACAAAGTGCAGGTAAGGCCGACTCTTTGTCTGTTTGGGTGGGGTTGAGAGTAATTTAATTTTCCCTTTACTGTGATGGATTTTCAGTAGTTCCCTGAATCACTATTCTTTTTGATTAAAAGACTACAATTCAACACTGCCAGTTAGAGTTTTTGATTTGATTTGATTTAGAAAAGTATGATTATTCAGTTCAGATATAATGGAAAGCTGTGGCTCTCTAGCCAGAAAGTGCACTGAAGAGGGAAGGTCTTTGTTTCATGAGCATCTTTGTTTTACTTTCTCAAGATATGACAGCTTTTTTTGTTTTAATTTCATTTCATTAAGATGTATGTTATTAGCGGGAACGAGAACAGTTTGCCCACCAGTTTTGAGCCTTTCAAGAGCAAATCAGGTCGTCCCCTCATTGTTCCCTCTCTTCCATGCATGCAACAACAAACCAGTGCAGCACTTTCAAACTCCCGCGCAGTTGCCACGGAGGAGGGCGTGGAAAGTGCTGTTTGTTGTCGCGTTTGTTTGTTGTTAGCTTAGAGGGAACAGTGGTCAGTATGTCAAATCAACCCCCTCCTCTGTGGAAACTCTGTGCTGCGTCATTAGATAATCTTCGAACAAAGAATGCTAGAACAAAGACGAGAGAGCAAGGGGGGGGGAAAGCAGCACGTCTGGAAAGGGGTGGGTGAGAGGTAGAGACTTGCCAGAGCGTGTGGGGAGCTGACTGGCGGGCGCGCGGGAGGGGGAGGGGAAAGAGACGATTAGGGAGGGGGGAAAGGTGAGCGAGCGCGTTGGGGTTGGCATCCCAACTTTTTTTTCCCCTCATCCGCTCGCTCACAAATTCGGTTTCGCGGAACCTTGGGGAAAAGTCCTGAGAGAGGTTGGTGGATTTTTACACGAGGGGGCAAAGCTTTTATTCGCCCTAGGGAAGAGGGGCGGTGGTGGCAAGCTCAGGGGCGAGGTTTCGATACCTGTCCCTCCTTTCCCCCACTTCCTCCTCCTCCTTTAATAAACGTGACCCACAGCTGGGCGAGCGAGCTGGTTTTTGAGCGAGCTGAGCGTTTCCCTTCGTAGTTGAGGATTCTGCGCTCTAACTACTAGGCGTCTGGGCCACCGCCAGCGTGCTTTGGCCAAAGGGAGCCAAAGATCCCAGGGATTGCTATTTGGGGGCTGCAGAAGTTTTACCAGTTTGGTATTGGATGAAGGTGAACTGCAAGTTCTTCTCCAATTAGTTTTACTTTGCACGTCTATCTATTTATGCCATGATTGCTAATGGAGATATTGGCTTGGCTTGACATCTGTTTTGCGTAGAGTCATCTATTTTAGGTTTTTCAGCATCTGCTTTCATTTGGAGTTCATGACGCAACAAACTCTCTTCAGAGCTGTTATGAATGTCATGTCTGAAACTCCGACACCCCTTTTCCTCTTTCCGAAAGTGCTGTGTTGCTGCAAAAAAGCAGATGTTATGCTTGGTAAAAGGCCTCAGTCCATCAGCCCATCTTGCTTCAGTTACTATGAAGGTGGGGAACGGGGAGGCTTTAAAACCTGATACTGTTGTAGATACTATATTTATTTATCTCCTACCTGCATTATTTTTACGAATAACTCATGACGGCAGAAATCTCCCAACACACATGCCTGCTCCTATTTCTCCCACCCCCTTCTAGTCCAACCCCCTGCCCAAGCAGGAGACCCTATACCATTTCAGACAAATGGTTGTCCAATCTCTTCTTAAAAACTTCCAGTGTTGGAGAATTCACAACTTCTGGAGGCAAGCTGTTCCACTGGTTAATTGTTCTAACAGAGTAGAGTAGAGTAGAGTAGAGTAGAAAATAGAGAACACATAGAATAGAATAGAATAGAATAGAATAGAATAGAATAGAATAGAATAGAAGAGTTGTAAGGGACCTTGGAGGTCATCTAGTCCAACCCCTTGCCCAAGCAAGAGACCCTATACCAGTGATGGCGAACCTTTTCGGCACCAAGTGCCGAAAAGGTCGCACGGAAATGCGCGTGTGCGCTTGTTGGGGCTGCGCTCCGGAAAAGCTGAACTTCCAGGTTCTAGCTTGCATGCGCGCCTGACAATAAGCTGGCCTGTGCGCATGTGCAGGCCAGTTTTCAGCACTGCAGCGTGCGCGCGAATGGATTGTATTCTGGAAAAGCCGAACTTCCGGGTTCTGGCGCGCATGCACACCTGACAATCAGGTGGCCGGCACACATACACACACCGGTTTTCAGCACTGCCGCATGCACGAAGGACAGCTGATCATCATGTGCGCAAATTCAGGTGCTCAGGCATGAAAATGTGCTGCTCAAACACTCTACTTTTCCGCACACACCTAAAAAAAATTAGAGGGAACATTGTCTCCCCCCACCCCCACTAATCACCCTCTAAAAAGGCAGGGATCTGCACTATCATAGCAGTGATCAAAGGCAGAATCCTCTTTTCCCCATGGTTCAATTTGTTTGCAACAGAGCCAAGAGCTCTTTCTCTATTCTAGCTGGCAATTGAAATTAGCCTCCTTCCTATCAGCACAGTTGCTACTAAGAATTGGAGTTGTTACTTACAGTTTAACTTTTTTTTAAAGTACAGTCTGATAAAAGCCAGAGAATTTCCATCTTTATTAATACATTAGCTTGAGTTTATAGGAGGCACATTTAGCAGGGCAGGAATCAGTAATAGTTGTAAAAAAGGTTAATGCTTTAGCTATAACTTTACAATATTACTAGTTTACGTGAGTGGAAAGCCGATAAGTATGTGAGTAAATATAATTTTCTAAAAATTGTTAGAGAGATGTCCAAAAATTAGCACAAGTTGACAGCTATAATTTTGTAACCAATTTTTTTCTTGTGGACATTGCAGCAACACAGAATTTTGCCACTGCCCGTGTGGTAGCCAGGTTTGAGTCCTGGAAGAGAAAGTCTACATAAAAATTGTCTGCCCTCCCTGGCAGTCTCTCTAATAAGGGGAGAATATACACTGACCTATAAACTCTGTATAACTCACAGTACAATAAAACATGTGAGATATCTTCGACTTCTCCTTTACCACATATACATACCCGTTCTGGAGGAGTGCTGAGGGGAGAATGTTAAATCTGGCTCTGAAGAAAGCTGTTCTTTGTTTTGGGAAGATCAGATCATTTAGATATCTTGCAGATTCCCACACACCCTGTTTGATTCTGTCCTTACTGTGGAGAGGCAACCTATTTAGTTCTTCTTGGAACTCCATGTCATTCATTCTATTGATTACTACTTGCTTTGCTTGGTCAAAGCCTAGGGACATTAAGAATACCGGTGAGAGCCCATAAGAGCCCAGCTTGTGGTCTATCACCTGTTTCCAGGGGGAGGGGAAGTTATCAGTCAACACTAGCAGGGACAGTCCCTCTGGAAAGAAATGCATTTTTAGCCAATGAATGATCATCATCTTCCAGGCTCTTACCTGAATTTGAGGCATGGCTGTCTCAATTCTTAACTGGGCACTTGAAGTTCCTTTGGGTGCAGCTAAGATGGCTCGCAGGAATTTGGTTTGTATGGTTTCTAGCGAGTCTCTTTGCAACTCCTCTTTGTGCCCCATATAGAATTTGTGCCAATGTTTTGGCCTCGAAAAGCTTTAAGGCAGCAGGTACTAATTGACCTCCGCCTGTGTAAAAGAAATGTTTAATTGCATTTGAGGACCTATAGGCTGCTTGCAATGTATGCTCTGGGTGTGCCTTCCATGTCCCTTCCGAGTGGAAAACCACCCCAAGGTATCTAAATCTCCTAACCTAGTCTAAACTATAACCTTCTATTTTCCAGGAGTATTACCTTGGTCTTTTAACAAAAACTAAAATTTTTGATTTATCAAAGTTAAGGACCAACTTATTCTGTCTACAATATCCAAGTACTGCCGTAATTGCTCTCTTCAGTCCTATGGGAGTTTGTGAAATTATAACAGCATTGTTGGCATATAGGAGAATCAGAATTTTGCGTTGTGCTAGGTTAGGAAAATGTAGATCAGGGTTCTGTAAGAGATTGATCAGGGGATTAATATAGAAGTTAAAAAGGGAGGGGGACAGGCTGCAACCCGGCCGTACCCCTTTTTGTACCCTTACTGGGCCGGTTAAAGTCCCTTGAGGATTACACCTCACTGTCAAGGTGGAATTAGCATACAATTTTTGTATGAGGAAAAGGAGGCGTTTATCGATAGTAGTGCATTTTAATTTCTCCCAGAGGGTGTTCCTGGATATTGAATCGAAGGCCTGCTTAAAATCAAGGAAGGCCACAAAAAGAGAGGATTTGTTTTTATACGTGTATTTTTGAACCAGATGGTGAAAGATCCACCGTTGATCTTCCTTCTTTAAAACCAGCTTGTTCATCTTTGATTATCCCCCTGAAATTAGCCAATCCTGAAGTTTATAGTTTAGGTGTTTGGCATACAATTTACTAATAACACTCAGAAGACTAATGGGTCTATAATTGCCTGTGTCATTTCTATTACCCTTTTTATAAATTGATATAATAATTGCTAATCCCCAATCTCTTGGCATACGGCCCGTTTTATCTATAAATGTAAACAGAGATGCTAAAACTGGAGCTCACCAACTGGCATTCTTTTATATTATTTCTGGCAGGACATTATCAGCACCAGGTACCTTATTAGCCTTGAGGGCTCCTATCAACTGGGATAGCTCTTCTGGTGTAACTGGGCCAGTAAGGAATTTGGTCCAAACTAATTTGGCTCCCCTTAGTTACATAGTCGGGGTCTGTATATAGTTCTGTAAAATATTCTTCCCAGGCATGAATCTGATTAGTTGGGGGTAGGGGGGATTTCCCCAATCCTCTGGTGATGTACCAAAACAGGGATGAATTTTTTGTCTTGACTGATGCAATTAATTTATGCCAAGACTCCTTCAAAGCCGCACTTTTCTTTTCTTTTAGAAGGGTCTTATAATGTGCCTTCAACTGCTTTAAGTAGTGAGTGTGATCCTCAGAAGGGGCATTTTTTACTTTTTCTGTACTCCTCGTTATATATCCTTTTCAGTTGCAAATCAAGCCATTTTTTATTCTTTAAAACCGGCTTTTTTTTTGAGGGAGTTAGTATTCTGTTAGTGAGAACCGATTTCAGATTTGAAATTAAAATTTCTAAACCCTCTAAGTATGAACCTTCAAACTTATTTCTTAGTAGAGACGTACGTAGTTCTATGGTTTCTGGAACTAACATCCATTTAGTAACTTCCTTTGCATTTTTCTCAGTCCATTTAATTTTTACCTGGAATGTTTTCATTCCAGTTCTACTGAATTACATGATAAATTGTCTTTTAAAAATTTTATTTACTTATTTATAAAATTTGTACACCACACCTCATCTAAGTGACTGCAGTTTGTAAACAACATCATAAAATAATATAAAACATGACTGAAAGCCCAGTCAAAAGAAGAGTTTAAAACAAGATTAAAATTTACAGTTTTACTTCTTAAATTTAATTTTTCAGTTAAAGTTCAAGTTGTTTCTTCTTTGACCATTGCAATTTTCTTCTTGTATTTTGATTTTCACACTATACATTCATACATTCGGTTGCTCTCTGAATTTGAATGCTGTCTTGATTCCCTTCCTATGAACATATATGGCTTTATCCTGGGCCAGATAAGTAGCATTTGTAATCTATTAATTTCTCTTCCTGTTGATGGTGATTTACTAAAGGCTTTGACTGAATTCTTCTCCCTGTTCCGAGAAAATTGTAACATTCCTTTTTCAGTGGAGGGTTCAGAGATTGGATCTTGGTCTGCACTGGACTGCATCGACCTATCACTCCCTCCTTTTCCATAACGTCTATCTCACCTTTTAAAAGCACTCCCTGGTTTGTTCATGCCTAATCCTCTGTCCTTGCCCTCCAGTTTGTTCCTTCCTGTTACTGTATCTTTGTTTCTCAAATTCACAAGATCACTGAAAAATCTTCTGCCAGTACTGTATACAGCTGTACTCTACCAATGATCTGGAATTGCTCAGCTTCCCTGATAACACTCGGAGAAAGGCTTTCTTCATTGGAAATTCTAACATTTCTTAGGTGAAATGTTCTATGGTATGTTTCAAATCATCCCAAAATTAATGCTGAGTTTTCTTTGCAGCAAGCCTGTGAAATGGTAATGGACATCTTACGAGAGAGAGACCAGGGAGGCTTTGGTGATCGGAATGAATATGGCTCAAGGATTGGTGGAGGCATAGATGTGAGAACATTTTTGGTAATTTGCTGTGATAATGGAAAAAAGAGCTTCAGTTGGGCATTAACCCCTCTATTTCATTTATTTACTGGGTTTTTTTATTGTGGTATTTATACTTTGGAACAGCTCCCTTAGAAGTGAAACCAGCCCTTCCATTTCGGAAGTTGGTGGATACAGAGCTCTCCCTGAGGGTATTTGGTGATTGATAGGTTATCAGCTGTGTTTATTACTTTCATTGGATAATGTTCTGTGTACTTTTTGTATATAAAATGCATCATTGTAGTTCATTTTATATATATACATACCTGTAGTGGGTTCCTGCCGGTACGGTTAATAGCTGTTGTTCGGCGCAGAGCCGAAGACGCTGCTGCCGTTCGCGGCACGGGGGCTTTCCCCGGGCGCTGCCGCCGCCCGCATGGACGCCGCCAATTGCGTTCTTTTGCCCTCTGCGCATGCGTAAAGCGTTCTGCATGCGCAGAGGGCAAAAGAACGCAATTGGCGGTGTCCATGCGGGCGGGGAAAGCTCCCGCGCCGAACAACAGCTATTAACCGTACCGGCAGGAACAGGCAAGAACCCACCTCTGATACATACACTGTGTGTGTGCATACACATACACAAACTTTATTTTTTAATTGAATTTTATTGTTATAAATTGCCACAAATCTGAGAAGATTTAACAACATATAGATCTAGTAAATAAAATGAGATGTTTATTCATTTGCTTAGGTCCCTGTCCCCCGGCATTCTGTTGGTGTGGTCATTGGGCGGAGTGGAGAGATGATTAAGAAAATACAGAATGATGCTGGAGTTCGAATCCAGTTCAAGCAAGGTGAGAACCCCAAATCTCTCTGTCACCTTCAGAACCCGAATTCATATTGCAAGGTAAAATGTCAGGCTTATGCTTGTGTGCCTTTTCTGTCCACCCTTCTTCCAACACAAATTCTTATTTGTTGTCATTATTGTTGCTAATTCAAATTTGCTTTTGTTCCTTTGTGTAAAATTATTTTCCCCAGCGCTCTTTTCTGAAATTGGGGGGGTGCAGTTTTCTCAGTTGTGATCTAAGGAACATTTTAGATAACTGAAAATCTGTAGAACATTTTATTCTTTGTTCAAACTTGGCACAATCCAGGTTTTTCAGGCAGTTGTGACTGAAACTTGGCAAGTTCCCCTATACAAACCTGGGTCTATCAAGTTTGTTGTAGTTCCACTACCTTGGATTGGGTCTTCTGAATTTTGGACAGAAGTTTTTCCTCACCTGGAATTGTATGCATCCCATATCTTCTTTTCTGTGTGTGCATGTGTGCGCGTGCATGCATGTGCGTGTACGAGTGCTGTACATGTCCTCCCATGAAATCAGGGCCTTTTTGCTGCTGCTGCAGAAATCATTAATTGGATGGATGGCTGTTGAATGTGAATGCTCTTTGGTGTACACACACACACACACACACACACACACACACACCAGTTCACAGACAAGGGTCCTAATTTTTAAACTCCAGTTGACTGTAGAACTTGTTCTGGCTGTCATTTCAGATGATGGGACAGGTCCTGAAAAAATTGCCCATATCATGGGCCCGCCTGATAGATGTGAACATGCTGCCAGGATTATCAATGATCTTCTCCAGAGTCTTCGGGTATGACCTTCTTTGGGAGTTTATCTCATCCATCAGAGTGCTGAAATTGCCATTTAGTTGAGCTGATCTAATCTTGGAAACAAAAGAATTGCAAAGAATTCATTAAGCAACAGTATTATAGTTTTTGTAGATTGCTATATAAATTGTTATTTTTTAAAAAAAACTATATAACTTATGTATTGTTTAAAATATGTAAGTTATATAGAGGTAATCCTCAACTTACAGCCTTTTGTTTAGTGGCCATTCGAAGTTATAATGGCATTGAAAAAAGTAACTTAAGACCATTTTCCACACTTACAACCATTGCAGCATCTCCATTATCATGTGATCAAATTTGGACACTTGACAACTGGCTCATATTTATGATGGTTGCAGTGCCTTGGGGTCATATTATCTTTTGCAATCTTCTGATAAGCAAAGTCAGTAGGAAAGCCAGATTCACTTTACAACGTTATTACCCTGTTTCCCCCAAAATAAGACATCCCCTGATAATAAGCCCAATCGGGCTTTTGAGTGCATGGCAATAAGGCCAAGCGCTTATTTCAGGGTTCAAAAAAATATAAGACAGGGTCTTATTTTCGGGGAAACACAGTACTAACTTATCAACTGCAATGATTCACTTAGCAACTGTGACAAGAAAGATCATAAAATGGAGCAAAACTCAATTAAGAACTGTCTCACTTAGCAATGGAAATTTTGGGCTCAGGTGTGGTCATAAGTAGAGGACTGCCTGTATATAACTTAATATTACTGAGGTGGGTTAATATTACTGAGGTGGATTGGTTTTAAGTTTAATATTACTGAGGTGGGTTGGTTTTAAGTTTTAAGTTGGTTTTAAGTGCCACCTACAGTCAACTCAGTGAAACTGATGACTTTATAAGTTTAAAAACAATTTTAAGACATTTTCATTCACATTTGACTAAAGAGATACTAAAACATCTTAAGAAACATAATCAGAACTTTAATAGTACCTTTGATAACCTCTGGAATTTGATTTGAACATGGTTATTAACAGTTTTTTCCAGTTTTTTCCATTATATTTTAATTCTGTCGTATATAACTCAGAAAGGTATACCTCATCAGATTTTCAAACATAATTCCTTCAAGGATTTTCATTTTTCTGTGGTTTAGAATTTCTGCCCCATTGCATTTTCATTTGATTCAGCATACTAAGCAGCTTTTGTTGTCGCACAAACTAGCAGTGCACCATAGAACAAGATTGAGCAACATTTCTTTAGTGGAAATTTATTGGATCAGTTTGAGGACCTTGCTGTCAGTAAGGCTTACTTGAAAAGTGGGTGGAGTTGTGTTGTTACAAATATAAATAGAATTATATTCTTTCAAATGGAAGCCCAAATGAACTTACTGTTATCATTACTGAAATTGTATCAGAAGATGAAATTTATTATTGCCAAAATAATGTAAAGTGATTTAAAACCACTGCTTTGAGCTCAAAAAGTATTGATCTGTAGATTTGGTTGTGATTTTGAGAGAAAGCATGTTGGTTTTGCTCTGCTTAAGAAGACACGTTTTTGAACATTCTGATTGTTGTGTTGCCAGTTGTAATTGGTTTGTTTTCTAAAAAGTTTTCAGATTAAGCATTACAGCAGTGAGGACCAGGGCAGAGAGCAGGAACTTATCCCAAATTCCTATATTTTCAAATGTCTGAAATAATCAAAATGTTTCCACTTTTGTTGCATAGAACATCAAAAACATACTGAATTTTGTCCTGTTGCCGTGTAGAGTGTTCTGATGGAATATTCTAAGGGGCTGCCTTGTCCTAAGCTATGTGCGCATACCTGCTTATTTTCATCATTGGTATTGTTATTATTTTAAGTGAACCTACTTTAAATTAAAGGCTGGCATTGCCAGAGTAGTTTAGGAAAGAGCATTGGGGGTTCCAGCAAGTTCTAGGAAACACCATGCAGTCCATGGAACATGGGTCACTATCCATCCTTGTCCTAGAATGTGCTCAAAATCTTTTTGCAGAACATACTGCAGGAGAAATATCAAGCTGCCTTTCAGGGCAATTTGAGCACTCTGGTGATTTCATTCGGGAAAATAACATCATTACTGTAATTCTTAAATGCACCATTTGACAACATAGTGAGAGAGCTCTCCCTTTTGGAAACTCTTCTGGTGCAATATTTTATTCTGCTTTCCCCACGTCATTCAAGTTAATTATATTCTTGTCTTGTAGAGTGGCCCACCAGGCCCTCCAGGTTCGGGAATGCCTCCTGGAGGCAGAGGTAGGGGCAGAGGGCAGGGCAACTGGGGGCCTCCAGGAGGAGAGATGACCTTCTCTATACCTACGCACAAATGTGGTCTGGTCATTGGCAGAGGTGAGCATCTCCTGTTTTCTTTAGTCGTCCCAAGCAGGTGTGCATCAAGCATTCTGTTGCTACCTTTTCTTCATTTTTTAGGTGGGGAAAATGTAAAGGCCATAAACCAGCAGACGGGAGCCTTTGTAGAAATATCTCGGCAGCTACCACCCAACGGAGACCCCAATTTCAAATTATTCATTATTCGTGGCTCACCTCAGCAGATTGATCATGCCAAACAACTGATTGAGGAAAAGATTGAGGTAACTACCCACCTTTAGTTGCACAAGAAATCTCCAGGTTTGATATGGCAGTTCTCACTAACAGATTACATGTTTCTTTCTTAGGGTCCCCTCTGCCCAATTGGGCCAGGGCCTGGGCCTGGTGGGCCTCCTGGACCAGCACCCATGGGTCCCTTCAATCCTGGGCCGTTCAATCAAGGACCACCCAGTGCACCCCCTCAGTAAGTACCACTTCCTTCTATTTTGGGGAGTCTTTTAGCTGCAGCCAAGATGCTGACCTCGGAACCTAGAAAAGCATCTGTGCTGAGCTGAACCAGGAAGCCCCTTTTGACAAAACCTACTTTCATGAAAAGCCCTTCCCCTGTTTGAGGGGTTTTTCAAGGATTACGTGAATGGAGAAAAAAGAATTGCATTCAAAGAGTTATATAATAATGCTGTTGAGGGAAAGAAACATGGTTTATGTTGTGCATCCTAATTTTATTGCTTGTTATCTGTACACAAGTTTTCAAAACTACACTAAACTGTCTCTCTCTCTTGGCCACTGGCAATTTATTTTAATCCATGATAGCAAATTGGATTAATGACAGTCCAGCACCCTCTTCAGCAAGGGAAGTTGGCTCGAAATCCTGTGCTACGTATATGGGGCAGGAAGGAGAGCTCTCCAGTTTCTCCAAGCAGTAGTACTATTTCTCTAGAGTAACTTCTTGGGCCATTTTCTACTTAGAAATCCCTATTGTACATCCTTACATTTGATCAATTATGCCAATTCCCCCCCCCCTTCTTTCAGCCCTGGGGGACCACCACCACCTCAATATCCACCTCAAGGCTGGGGAAATACCTACCCACAGTGGCAACCTCCAGCTCCTCATGATCCAGGTAAGTATTTGCTGTTTTTTTTTTAAAAAAAAAACTTCACTGTTAGTCCTTATCAGAGTGGATTACAAATTCAGTTGTGGATTCAGAAATGGCCAGGCTTGTATTCAGACTGTCATCTGATTCCAGGTAAAGCAGCAGCAGCAGCGGACCCCAACGCTGCCTGGGCAGCATATTACTCGCACTACTACCAGCAGCCTCCTGGCCCAGTTCCAGGAGCTCCCCCAGCCCCCACTGCACCACCGGTGCAAGGAGAGCCCCCCCAGCCGCCCCCCACCGGGCAGTCGGACTATACGAAAGCATGGGAGGAGTACTACAAAAAGCTAGGTAACTCTACAGGTGCTTCTTCTCTTTTACTGGAAAGGGGCATTAATGGAATGATTACTAGGGTTATAGGTGACGACTTGATTCAGAACACTTCAGCTCTTTTCTCTCTACCTATTAAGCTTTTCATTTTCTTTATCGGTATTCTGGATATTGGGTGCTTTGAGTTTAAGCTGAAAGAACTGAATTAATTTACGTGTTGCCTTACACTTCAAGGCCCTGTTTTCAAGCAAGCAAAGTTTTGATAAAGTACACATTAGAAAACAAAGCAAAATAATTTGGTCCTAATAACTGGGTATCTTGACCATGTGTTTTCTTTTTAATCGAGCATCATAGTTGATTTTGTTCCCAAATATTTGTTATTTGTTCCATATTTGTTGGAATATCTTTCAGGATAATTCTGTCTTGCCTGATGATTCCCCAATATTTTTTGTCTTAAGCTGGGTAGCGGATGACTGCATGTGAAAATTTCTGCTTATATGAGTTTATAAATGATGAGCATCTCTCCCATAGTTCCAAGAGTATGATAAAATATAGCTGTCTTGCATTATTTTAAAAAAATGCTGAACACAAAACAAAATTATTCAAGTCTTCAGCCTTTACTGTTTGGTTCTCGCACCTATAATTTTTGGCTGACTGCTGGTAAATAATGCCATTGGTAATTGAGACCCCTCCTTTTAAAGTTCTGGATTCTGTAAGGGAATATGTGGTCAAAATGCTTCTCGGGTGCAACCAAGTCCTGTTGTCCTTTGTTGTTCTACAGGCCAGCAGCCACAGCAGCCCGGAGCTCCTCCCCAGCAGGACTATACAAAAGCCTGGGAGGAGTATTATAAGAAGCAAGGTGAGCTAAAATACCACAGGCTTTCCAAGGCAAACTGGACCGGCTTTGGAATGCCAAAGGTTTTTTGTTGTTCTGTGCATTCTTACACAGGAGTAAATTGCACTGAATCAAGATGGCGGGATGTGCGCGCGCGTCTGAATAGGCATGGATGGGATAGACTAGAGAGACTCTTTTCTTTTTGAAAGCAGCTCAAGTAGCGACCGGTGCAGGGCCAGCAGCACCACCAGGACCTCAACCAGACTATAGCGCAGCGTGGGCAGAATACTACAGACAACAAGCTGCCTATTATGGACAGACACCTGGTGCTGGCGGACCAGTGCCACCCCCCACACAGCAGGGACAGCAGGTGAGTGAAGAAAGGGCTTGACTTAGCAACTGATTCCTGTGATGTAATCTCTGCCATCTGGGGGGTTTGTTATGCATATACTTTTAAGATAGTATATGATAGAAAAAGAGTGACCGTATGCATCATTTCTAACATTTCCTCATGGGTGAGATTACTGAGAAGGAGCCAGTTTGGTCTAGTGGTTAAGGCTCCAGGCTAGAAACCGGTAGACTTCTAATCACACCTTAGGAATGAAAGCCTGCTATGTGACTTTGGGTCGGTCACTCAGCCCAACCCAATTGTTCTTATGGGGGAAATAGGAGGAGGAAGGAATATTATATATGTTCACCGCCTTGAGTTACTTGTAGAGTAATAAAGGTGAGGTAAAAATCTAATACATACAATAATGGTTAAATCAGAACCATAAGTTGTCTTCCCCACCCACCCCCCAAGTGTAGCCAAGTATGTACAGATTGCACATACATCAAACATGTTGGATACAGACACATCTTGCTGGCTATTGATACAAAGGTTCCAAGAAGCCTGGCCTTCCTCTTGTTCAAAATATCTGAAATGTGTTTACAAATGTATTTTCACAACCATGAAAACTGGATCATTGTTTTCATAATAGAAAACAGGAGCTTTCGGGTATACTAATTTTTTCTCCAGTACTAAATTCTGTGAATATGCTTCTGGTGCAGCAGACCATTAGTAAGCTAATGTCCATAGTGTATTCTGTAAGGAAAATCAATGGCAGATCAGCAAAACCGTCAAATTGAAGGTCCTTTCTTCAAGCGATGACTTAGAAACAACTAAAGCTATTACTAAAAGCCAGCATGGGTTTGTCAAACAGGTCATGCCAGATAAACCTAATTGCATTCTTTGACTAAATTAATGGATTAGGTAAATACTGTGGTCGTAGTTTACTTAGAATTCAGTTAGGCATTTGAAAAAGTGGACCACAGGCTACTTCTTGGTAAAATAGAAAAGTGTAGGAGAGGCGGCAGCATCACCAGAGGAGTTGTAACTGGCTGACCAACCACACTCAACATGTAGTCCTCAATGGAACTAGATCGACATGGAGGGAAGCATGCGGTGGGGTATCCCAAGGTTCTGTCTTAGGCCCAGTACCCTTCAACATCTTCATAAATGATTTAGACAAGAGGATTGAAGGGTAATTCATCAAATTTGGGGGGAATAGCCAACACTTTAGAAGATAGACTCAAGATACTGAAGGATCTTGACAGACTTGAACTTTGTTCAAGTTAGTTCAAACTAATGTTGGTCCTATGCAACAAAATGCAATTCCATGATGAGAAAAAGTCTTGCACTTAAGCAAAAAAAAAAAAAAAAACCAAATTCACAGGTATAAAATAGGTGGTGTCTGGTTCAACAGCAGTAACACTGAGAGGGATCTAGGTGTCATAGTGGACAACCACTTAAGTATGAGCCAGCAATGTGCTGCAACTTCCAAAAAAGCCAATTCATCAACAGAAGGATAGTATCAAAATCAAGTGATGTGATAATGCTGCTTTATACTGCTCTGGTGAGACCACACTTGGATACTGCAACCAGTTCTGGTCATCACGGTACCAAAAAAAGATATTGAGACTCTAGAAAGGGTGCAGAGAAGAGCAACAAAGAACAGTCTGGAGGCTAAGCTGTATGAGGAACAGTTGTGGGAACTAGGTATACCTATAGTCTAGCAAAGGGAAGGACTAAAGGTGACATGTTAGCTGTCACAGAGGAGGCCGACCGATTCTCCAAAGCACCAGAGGGCAGAATGAGAAATATCAGATGGAGGATACAACCTAGAATTAAAGAGCAATTTCCTGACAGTGAGAACAATTAATCAGTGGAACGGCTTGCCACCAGATGTTGTGGGTTCTCCATTACTGGAGGTTTTCAAGAAGAGATTGGACAACCATTTGTTTGGAATGGTATCAGGTCTCCTGCTCAAACAAGGGGTTGGACTTGAAGACCTCCAAGGTCCCTTCCAATTGTTATTTCGTGTTCTATGAAAGTCACTGGCAGATGAGCAAAACTGTAAAGTGGAAAGGCCTTTTCTTATTCATTTTCTGCATGGCATTTCTTCAGGATGAGAGACGCTGTTGTCTCGGTGACTGGCCAGGGGAAGAGGCTCTATAAAATACAAGAGAACTGAAGCATTCCACAAACTCCCTAATAAACAGTGGACGGGTGATGAACAGGAAGTTCTATCGGACACCAGTTTCATTTTGTTCCCATGCTATTGAACTGCTTGCTAAATGGAATGGTGGTGACATTAGGGGCGAGACCAAATGATGAGCTAGAAGTAGGCTAGAAAGACAGAATTGCATGTATATTAAGCATATATTGCCTGCTTTATTGTCTACTGTTTTTATTTCTCTATTGTATTACTGTACCTGAAAAAACGGTAATGTTCAAGGGTGCTCTGAGCTTTAGCAAATGAGGTTCCCTACCTGAAACCACGGGATAAACACCTTCTCTTATTTCCTTTCTCAATGACAGACTCCTTCGTGTTTTCTCCTTTCCACAGGCTCAGTGAGCTGAATGTGACCCTCCCCATCTCCGAGAACCTTTTGTTTTGGAGAGAGAGGTGGCGGCTGCTGCTGCTGCCACTGCAGGAAGTGGCAGGGTGGGAAGGGAAGTGGCCTGTTGCTCTGATTGCTGGGTTTCTTCTGGGAATCTTGGCCATGCCGCCTTCACATCTCTCTTAAAATAAATCCAGATCTCCAAACCTAATGTTGAGCCAGCAGCCGTAGAAGATAGCCGACTAAAACCGCCTCCACCAGACCCCATCCTGCCTGACACGCACCTCAGTTTTCAGGGTAACACTTCTTTTTCTTTTCTGTTTTGTTTTAAAAATAAACTTTACAAGGAAAAGTCACTCTGCTTTTTAGTTAGAGTTGGAACATTCCTCGGACAAAGGTGTTGGTGTTTCAGACAACCCCATCCCTGCCCTTCCATTTTCTCCACTGCTGGGACTGATCGTGTTTTTGTCTGTTCAAGAGGAAATTGGAACAAACAATTATATGCTCAAATTTTTACTTTTTACCGCTCATTTTTAACTTCACAAATAAATGATAACAAAACATCCCCCTGTGTCTGCTGGGTGGTGTCTGTCTTTCTCTCTCTGTCTATAGGGTTTTTTGAAGCTGATGTTTGTTCACAATATAGCTGTTGTAAAAGCCTGGTAATGGTCATGAATTAAGAGCTTCCTGTGTTTTTATAGTTTGAGCAGGCATTTGTGCATTTTTGTTGAATAAAATGCTTTTTTGTTTTAAAGTCTCTGATGCAAATGTGTATGCTTCCAAAAACAGGTCTCAGAAGTTTTGAATGTTGCCAGGGCAGTGGGAACGGATATTTCTCAGTGAGGTTCCATAGACTGAATTGTGGTTTGGCTTGTGATGATCTTGAAATTCCATGTATGTAAAGTTTTAAAACCGCTTCATTCTTCAGTATCAGCATATGAGAGGGATACATTTTAAAAGTGGATTTTCCAGCTTCTTGCACCAATGGCTGGAACCCCCTAGTAGATTATTCATCATTAAATCCATTTGGAAAATTTGGTCTAAAATGCTTTGCAGGATCTGAGAAGGTACTTGGAATGAGGGTACTCATTCCACTAAAGAATAATTTTCTTCAACATTTGGTCTCCTTCCCTGCCTCCCATCTCAGTCATGATGGGCTGGGATAAATTACTTTCTTTAAGTCCGAGTTGGTATTACAGAGGGATTTTAAAAACAAACCAAGGACTGTATACAACTAAAGACTGAGGCCTACAAGATGCTTTTTATTTTGAGTTGAAAGGGAAAGAAGTATTAAGTGTCCTCTAATGCAAGGCATTCACATACCTCCTGACATGGGCAATACAGGTGGTCCCTAGCTTAAGACCACAGTTGGGTCCAGAATTTCAGTCACTGAGAGATGCAGTCATTAAGCGAATCATGTGACCAGACTTGATTTTACAACTATTTTTACTGCTGTCTTTAAGCAAATCCGACTTCCCCAGTTGAGCTTGTTTGCTGGAAACCTATCAAACTGGCTGGGAAGGTCAGAAATTGCAATCACATGACCGCAGGATGTTGCAACAGGTAAATGTGAGCCAGTTGCTAAGTGCCTGATTTGCGATCAGGTGACTTTGGGAGTGGAGTGGCAGTCGTAACTTTGAGGACATGTCATAAATCACTTTTGAGACTGTCATAGCTTTGAACCATCTTAACTGAACTGTTATTAATCAAGGACTATCTGTAGTCATAACTTAATGGAAATGATGGGTTACTAATGCAATTGTTTTTCAAATGTCACTGCACCTCCTGCTGATACTCATTTGTAACCTCAGATCTGTGAAAAGTATATATTACAGTTCAAAAATGTTGGGCTGGAAAAGTGCCCAATTTGCCCAAGTTTATCTTTTCATGTTCCTGATATGCATCATCACCAGCTGAAAATCCTGATGGCTGCTTAGTAATCGCCAGAATGTCTTAGCCTGGAATTTTGCTGCCTCAGACATGACTTGGAGATAAGAGACTTTGAAAATACAAAGTGTTAATTCTAGAGATAAATTAAACAAGTGGGAATGTATCCTTGACTGAGGAATTCCAGAAAGAGCATCCCAGTTAAAGGAATGAAGGAAGACTGTAGATTACAGCTTGCATATATGCTGCAACAGTAATTCCCCCCTTTATTCTATGATTTTTCACTCTGAAAGTGATCTTTCATTCATGTTTTGGCCAGCAGTAAATTTTGCTCACATTTGCAATCATGGCTTTTCTTGGGGATTGCAGGATGTAATTTAACCTAGATTTTTGAATACATCTTCATAGACAGGACCACTCACTACGCTTCAGATTATTAGGTGAGGTTGATGCAGTTGTGAACCAAACTGGATTTTTTTTTTTAAAAAAAAAGAGTTCTGAGGAAGTCATGGTAATAGACCAGAGCTTAATTTTATGTTTATTTTTCTGTAGAACTAAATAGCTATACCACAGAGGTAGCTGCTTTTATCACATCATCAACAACACTGCAGCACTTGGCAAAGACTACTTCTGGGGGTTCCTCCCCAAGGATCTGCGAATACAAAAACAGTGATGGGATTCTTAGATAACCTCTTCTAGAATGCTCCAGCCTCTTTTAAGCTCTGAATAACACCCGGGTTTAGAAACAGGGTTGCCTTAGCTTAGCTCATAGAGTTCCAGTTACGGGGATGTCTAAACAAGCCTAAATACAGTAAAATGTTCTTAAATAAACTACTGCTATCTATTCATGTGCTGCTGGGAAGTATGGAAATAAACCCTCACCATTATGGGATACTGACAAATATGTTCCTCTGAACACTGAGATTTTCCCAAGATGTTATAGCCAAACTTTAAAAAAAACACCCTAAATGAGCAGTCTTTTTTCATGACAGTTAATTTTCTATGCAAAATATGATTTCAGTGAAGAAATGTGTTACGCACTTTATTTATTGTGAAGTTATTTTCTGTCAATTTTGTTGGGTGACTGAGGAATAAAAAGATAATATGAAAATTGTAAGAGCTAGTTAGCCTGCAATATCAATTCATTCTTCCATATTTCATTTTATGCTAGAATAGCCTTTTAGGGTGTACTGTAATGATTTTTGTTTAAGAAATAATGAAATTAACTGATATTGGGATATATTCATGTGGAATGCTATGCTCTCAAGACACAGCAACATTATGAGACTGGATAGATTATTTTAGCTATTCTAAGGGAAAAAATAAATACTCTTCATACTTTTAAGAATTTTATATAGCTCTTTTCCTTTATTGGATCAAAAGCAACATGCTTAAAAATAGAATGTGATTTGAACATTTTGGATTCATGCTGCTGGTGAATAGAGGGAGCCAAAATACAAGTTAAATATCTGCAATACTACCACAAATTTCTTAATACTCTATATTATACACAGTATTAGGAAAAGTAAATTAAGCATTGCTTCTAATACAATATCCCTAATGCAGCAAATTTAAGTTTCCCCTAAGCAATGTTCTCTCTAATTTCTGGTGTGTATGTGTGTGGGAGGGAATGTTTTGTGAGCTTTACCAAAACCAAATACAAATTTGTGTACCTTAATGTGAGTATAAGAGTAACTTGTATATCTATGTGATAGCAACATGTTAAAACATTTTCTTAGTATACTTTCTACTTTTTGTATTTTAATTGTCACATATTCCTCCCCCCCCCACTTACCACTATAATTATATTTCATTTATATTTATCACCTGCTTCATAAGTGAAGCTTAATGGGAAAGAAAGAGCATCTTTGTTGGAAAGTGTTGCTTTAGTCCAAAACAGAATCAAACTCTGAGCATAGTTCTCCCATCCCAAGCAGCTAGGCTTTCTTTGCCCAGGAACAGGGGGGAGGGCAAATGATAGAGACCTACATTCCGGAGTATGCTTTTCTGCAGGTAGTAGGTGAGGACAGGGTCACACAGTGTATAGTAAGTGTCAAGCCGCTGCCGGATCATTCTCTCATGGTCATTCACTCTTTGGCCCAGCTGGCTTCTGATCATCAGCCGCTGGATCATAGTCTCTGTAGAACAGTCAAACACTATAACAATGTTGGGCAAACGTCCCACCTGCAATGGGAATGGCATAAGTTGGTCAGTTCAATGCTTGGCCTGAAACTCTTTTCTAGTTGGGAATGGAGAAGATTATGGTAAGAAGTCAATGCTTAAAATATCAGAGCACACTTATATTTCAGGGGGGAGTTACTATGTGTGGCAAAAAGATATTGAAAAGCAAGCCAGTTTGCCTGATTTGAAGAAAAGCTACTAAAAACTTCGCAAAAGGCTGTTGGTATTGAGAAACTTCAAATAATGGGAATATTGTGTTTAAAAATGCAGATCTGGGCAGTATGAAGAAAACCGACCTCACATCAGAGATAAACTCCGTTAGCTCATACATAGCTTAATTATTAATAACTGAAAAATTACGTTAAATAGCCAGATGTTTGTGAACAAACCAAAATATTACTAGAAGTAAAAGTTTTCAGAAGATTTGTGTCTCAGTTTAAAAATTGAGATGTTGTTCACTTTCTAACCAAGAAATGGCAATACGAAAATAAGATAGTAGGGGAGAGGAATGCGACAATTGAACTGAACAGAACTACATTTCTTACTCTAGACTTCCACACATCTGCAGCAGGATCAGCATCTCTTTTAACATCTTTGCTTCGCCCTTAGCTTTTCATTAATATCTAACATGGATTTATTTTGGTCTAAACTAGCCATTTCAAGTTCTTTCCTAGAGTTAAAACAGAACAGTCCTATGTTGAGCCAATCAATATACTCCCAGTATTTACTTCCATATTCTTCAATGATTCCTGTTCCAATTCACGACATCCTATGGCAAATATAGGCAAGATAATCTCAGTTTCTCAATCTACAAACTTGACCAACAGCGAGGAATGATGCAGACTGAAGTCTGAACACTGGAAAGGCTACAGGTTGCCTGCATCTGCTGTAAACTAAGCCATCCTTTCACACACTGGGAGAGGGAGAGAGACTACTTACAACTTCCTCAAACAGCCTGGCTTGATTGATTTCTCGTGGGAAGCCTTCAATAAAGAATCCTTTGAAATTTTCAGCTTTTAACATCTTGTCAGTCAGCAGTTCCAAGATGTAGCCCTAGAGAGAAAAGTGCAATGAATCTCCCAAGACTCATTTTGCAAGTTGTACTGCTCCGTCTTCCTTTCAGGATAGGGACAGCTGTTTAACCATCTTGATATCCAAAATTTTATGGCAGCAAGTCAGGAAAAAAGTTCAGCCCCTTTATTCAAAATGGTAAACAGAGTTCAGCTTTCTTGGACTTTGAGAATCAGCAAAAGGGGATTAAAAAGAAAAGCTGAGAAATGGCTATCATTGCCTCTAAGGCTGCTATTGCCTCAAAAGTGGCTATAATCACAGAACCAGGTCCTTATCATCTTACAGGGTGCCTACATATATAACACCTGCCCCCCCCCAAAAAAGCCCTCAGACTGGCTTATACATCTCTAGCTAGCCTTTTTGCAAAACTATAGCAATTTAATGGGGAAATTGAAAGTTTTTTTAAATGTATTTTCAGCAATACTCCCATTGTAAGCAGCCAAATCTTTCCAGAAAATCCACAAGCTGGGTATGCAAAGTATTTCCAATATTGTTCCACAATGGCTCTATACTCAGCCATATATTTCTGATTTTAGAAGTTCCATTTGCCCTACTGTCTTTCTAAACAGCAACAACAATGGAACTGTCTATTTCTTAAAACCTGTTTTGATTTTTGACGAGTCAATGAGATCTCAAATACATCATCATGATTGTGTCATGTTTTGCACTTGTAGTTTGGTGATTATTACAGCAAGAATGGGCAGTGCTGGGCTCACGTCTCCTTTTTTGTAATATTCCTCCAGAGTTTGCACCTCTTAAATCCAGTAAAAAGCTACCCAATCACAGAGCACAATTCCCTGCTATTCTTCAAACCAAACTGCACATAGGTCATCAGTTTGGCTTTCCACAGCTAAAAAGGAGCCTTTAAAAACTCACTGCTGTTATAACCCATTTTCCACTGTGGGACATCACTGTCTCAGTCCCAGACACGGTCTTTATTTAAGGCTGGAATGTTAAATGCTTCCATTTAATAACAAAACTTCTGTGGGAGATCCACTTGCTATCCTAACTAAGAAAAGATAGCAGGTGGCTGCAAAGAAATTTATTATTGACAACTATTGCTGGACTGATCTAAAAAGAAAAAAAATTATAATCATCCATCCTTCGCTAACCCAAATTCTCCCACAGAATATACTGAATTTCAAAGATTTTATCTAACTCAAAATCTGACATGTCAAGCATTATGGTAAATGATTCTAAATAATCTCTGTTAACATCCAAATAGAAGTAAATTCTCAATGGCAATAAGTGAATTTAAAGTAGTAGAAAAAGTAAACTCGATGGCAATAATAGAACTGAAAAAGCTTCTTGGATGAGAAAAGAAACGGCTTCAAGGAAAAACAAAGTCCAGTTGCCTTTTGAAAAAAGCACCTTTGGGACAACCATGACCTGGTTTACTGAGAATGTCCAGACTCCCAATGGGAATGAATGTTGTCTTACCTGAACGTTCCTTCTATGTGCCCTGTGGGAGTGTCCAAGCATGGGTTAACTTCTTGTCCATTAGCCAGGGACTGTGTAAGAAATATCCAGCCACGCCTCCTCCTCGGCCCCCACTGAGCCAGTTGTTTTATGAGGACGTAGACCACAGGGTCTACAGGGTGGGTTGGACACTCCCGCAGCACACATAGAAGGAACGTTCAGGTAAGACAATGTTCATTCTCCTGTACACTGCTTGGAGTGTCCAAGCATGGGATGTACCCAAGCATAATACTCAAGGGCGGGAAGAGGTGTGGTCCAGGGCTCCTGAAGTGGAATGAACCCTCTGTAGAACTCTCCTACCAAACGAAGCTTCTGCCGAAGCAAAGGAATCAAGCTTATAATGCTGAATAAACAGTGATGGAGTTGTCTAGGCCGCCGCCCTGCAAATGTCCTCAATGGATGCCTGCGTGGCCCATGCTGCAGTAGTGGCCGTACTACGTGTAGAATGAGCAGTAATGCGGCCCGGCAAAGGAGTAGCTTTGATCTCATAAGCCTTCATGATACATGCCTTCAGCCAGCGGCCCTCAGTAGAAGGTGAGACTTTCTGACCCATCAATTTGGATGAAATGATACAAATAAGGATTCAGATTTGCGAAAAGCAGCCGTCCGTTTGATATATCTACAGAGAGCCCTTCTGACATCTAAGGTATGCCACAGGGAGACCTAGGATGGGCCGGATTTGGGCAGAAATCCGGAAGAATAAGCTCTTGAGTCCAATGAAATAAGGAATTAACTTTCGGGAGAAAGGATGGATCCAATCTCAAAACCACTCTATTGGAATGAAAGATGCACAAATCTGAATGAACCGATAGTGCTGCTAGCTCCGAAATCCTCCTGGCAGAAGTGATAGCCACTAGGAAGACAACCTTAAAGGTCAGCAGCTTGAGACTAGTAGATCGCTCAAATGGTGGTCCAGTCAGGGCCTGTAAGACCAGAGAGAGGTCCCAGGACGGATAACGGTGTATCGTTGGTGGTTTCAGATTAACTGCCCCTTTGAGGAAATTACGAACCCTGGGATGAAGAGACAAGAACTGAAGACTTTCAAAGACCAAAACAGTAGACAATGCAGCTGCCTGCCTACAAAGGGTGTTGGGTGCTAGGCACCTGTTCAACCCCCTCCTGAAGAAACCTCAAAACCTGTGGTATTGACGCTGAAGTTGAAATGATATCATGAGTATTGCAGAAACGGCAAAATGCCGACCAGGTAGCATCGTATAGTCGATTGGTGGATGCCCTCCTGGAAGCCTGAATGGTGCTGATCACTTCTCCTGTAAACTTATCCTTTCTCAGGATGTCCCTTTCAAGTGCCATATGGTGAGTTGTAACCACTGGGGATCCGGATGGAGCACTGCTCCCTGGCTGAGAGATATCCTGTGGTCGGGGATCCTCCAGGGGCTGGAAACTGACAGGCTGACCAGATCCGCGTACCAAGGGCGATGGGGCCAATGCGGGGCATCAAGGAGAACCTCCGCCCTCTCTGCCAGTAACTTCCCTATTACTCTCGGAATGATCGGGAGAGGAGGGAAGGCATACAATAGCCCCTGCAGCCACAGGCTGCAGAGAGCATTAACCCCTTCTGCCCCCAGCACTGCGAACCTGGAGAAGAACCTGGGAAGGTGAGTGTTGGATGGATGGGATAACAGGTCCACCACCGGTCGACCGAATCTCCGGGACAGATCCGGGTGCAGGCGCCACTCTGAGTGATCTATCGTGGTCCTGCTGAGCCAATCCACCTGAAGATTCGCTCTCTGCCTTGATGGATCAGATGTGGCGCTCTGTCCAAAGGGCCAGCATGAGACTGTTAGACCGAGTGCCCCCCTGGCGATGTGAGCCCGAGCGGCCACATTGTCGGTCAGAATTAAGATGTGCTGGTCCACCATGAGATGTTTGAAGTGACGTAGAGCGAGACGAACCGCTTTCAGCTCTAACCAATTGATATTGTTTGTCAAGTCCAATGCGCTCCAACGCCCTTGAGCCACTAGGGACTGGGCGTGAGCCCCCCACCCAAAAAGGCTGGCATCCATGATTGTGATGTGGGAGGGTTCTCTGAAAAGGCAACCTTTCATCATGGCCTTGGATGTCCACCAAGGTAGAGAGTTGAGGACGGACACTGTGACACGAACCATCATCTTGGAGTTGCAGTGTTTTGCCCTCTGATGCGGCAACAGGAACCATTGTAGGGCCTGCGCGTGTAGCCTGGCCCAGGGAACAATGTCAATACATGAAATTATCTTCCCCAGAAGTTGGGAAAGAACCGCCAGTGGAACTGAGCGAAGTCTCCGCACCTGAGTGACGAGGAGCCGGATGCTTTCCAGTCCCTCCTGGGACAGGGACACCTCACAAGACTATGTGTTGATCACTGCCCCTAGATGGAGAAGGCTGGTGATCGGGACCAGATGACTCTTGGTAAAGTGCACGGAGAACCCGTGGTCTTGAAAGGCCCGGATGGTGATCTGAAGATGTTCCTGAGCCTGCAAGGGCGAGGACACCTGAATGATGATGTCGTCCAGATAACATTGCAGCCTTATTGGCCTCATCCTGAGGGATGCCGCCACTGCTGCTAACATCTTGGTGAAGGTGCGAGGGGCGGACGAGAGGCCGAACGGCATGGCCTTCTATTGATAATGCACCCCCACAACACAGAACCTTAGGAACCTTCTGTACAATGATCGACTGGACACATGAAGGTAGGCCTCTTTTAAGTCTATGGAGATTAGATAATCGCCTGGTCTGATGCAACTAAGGATTGATTTCAGAGACTGCATCTTGAATTTTTTGTATGCCAAATAAAGGTTGAGTAGTTTTAAGTCTAAAATGGCTCTCCCCCCCCCCCACCGAACTCTTGGGAACCAGGAAGAGAATGGAGTAAAAACCCCGACCTTCCTGCCCTGGGGGTACCGTCTCTATGGCAGCTATATCCAGCAGATGTTTGATTTCGATTCCCATGAGACAACTTTTGGCCTGATTGGTGAATACTAGGCACTGAATAAATCACCTTGGTGGAATGGCGGTGAACTCTAAAGTGAGCCCCAGACTTACTGTCTGTAGTAACCAGGTATCCGATGTAGTAACCCCCCACTGGTGGATGAATCGATTTAGCTGACCACCAATGGGGGCGTCGGTGTGGGAGTCATTTGGACCTGCGAAAGGGCTGGTTACAGACCCCCAAAACGCTTTTCTGTTCTGGAAGTATTGTTTGCCTCTATCTCTACCCCCTGACCTGTCCATGGCGCGATACGACCCCCGGTAGGAGGGACATTGATATTGGAAACCACTAGGGCCTAGGTCCTGGTGAAATGGCTGTCTCCTGAAATAAGGTGTCATACGACGGTCTTCCCTTCTGTAAGTGGAAGGCAAGACCTTCCTCTTGTTCCTGCTCTCCACTAGAATAGGATCCAATGATTCACCAAAAAGATGCCCCCCTTTAAAGGGTGCAGCAGCCAAGAGCCATAGGCAAAGCCATAAGAGCCTGCGGGATGTGACATTGGCTGCAATGGCTCTAGAGGCAAATTTTGCGGCATTGAGAGTCGCATCTGCAGAAAATTCAGCAACTGCCCGGAGTTTGTTTAGATCTTGGCATAGACACGAATCGTCAGGTGACACTCTAGTCAACATCTGTCTAATCCATAAAACAGAATTTCTATTAAAAAATGAAGCTGCCGTGGTCGCCCTAATGGACCAGGCCGAAGCCAGGTGCGCCTTACAGGCTGCCATCTCCGCTTTGCGATCCTCCAACTTCAATCCCTCAGAAAGGTCAGCAGAGAGAACTGAGGAAGAGACAAGATTGGCCACTGGAGTATCAATTACTGGGAGCTGGAGAAGATCCGCCAGTCTGACCCCATGTTATAGAATCGTTTGTCGTTGTTGCTGGGCTCATTTTGTGAAGCAAGTTGACTCCACTGACATTGGATAATGTCCACAAGCATTTTAGGTGCTAGAACAGTCTCTTTTTCCAGAACTGGTTCAGAAAAAACACCCTCTGTGGGATGAAGCCCCAGTGCCGGGTCTGATGAAATGTCAGCTAAGCCCATCCGTGAAGTCATTTTGGCTTTGTGTAAGAGAGATTTAAACAAGGCCGGCTTAAAGAGGCCAGAATAAGAAGGCTGGTCAGGAATAAAATCCTCATCTTCAGAGAGGTCCTGGTCTACTACACTGTCCTCTGCAACACTAGAATGCTCGCTGCGAATGGATGAGCGAGAAGAACAATGACCCTGTTGGGACATCCAGGCAGATTGCTCCTGGAGACCAGGTGAGAAACCCCTGTTTTACAATTCTGCGATAACTCCCTGGGACATCCAGGCAGATTGCTCCTGGAGACCAGGTGAGAAACCCGTTTTACAATTCTGCGATAACTCCCTGCGAAATAGCAGATGCAAGGAGGTCCCTAATATCCTGGGGCAGTGATAATTCCTGGGATCCCCCAGCCCTGAGGCCTGCTGCAGTTGAGGTAAAGGTAGCAGATGGTGCTGATCTGATCACAAAGCGAGGCTGATCCGATTCAGTAGCCCAAATGCCAGCTAAAAACCTAGCTGGAGACCTGTTAACTGCTGCTTCCAGGATGGGAGCTTCAGTTTCCACATTTGAAGACAATTCTCTAATAGAATCAGTATTTTCAGGAGACCCCTCCCTAAGGGCAGTTTCCTCCTCCTGCACAGGAGACAAAGATCTTTCAGTTGCAGGTTGCTGACACGCTTTTGTAAAATGTTTTTCTAGGGATCTCAGACGCCGCTGAGCATCCCTATCTTCAGCAGACAAAGAATGCTCTTTAGAAGAGTCTTTTTGAGTCTTACTCTGCCCAGGGGTCTCCTTATCAGATCTATGAGACTTATGGCCAGATTTCAAGGATTCCATGTCTCTAGAAGCAGTGCCTTTATCAGCAGATCTGCCCTTCTTTGCTTTATCTGCCATTGTGCTAAATTTAGCCACAAGTGAGACAACTTTGATAAGTAAAAGAAAAAGAGATCACCAGATTCCTTTGCAAGGCACAGCATGTTGGTTGTAATTGCTCAGGTTGCAATGAGAGCTCTGGAACAGGAACAGGACAGCACCACACAGAGGAGGCTGACAAGGAAGCTTCTCTATCACCAGAAGCCAGAAACGAATGGAAAGGAGCAAGGCAGAAACCCCTGAGATTCCTATCCAACCTCCAGAGGCAAGGGAACAGAAACACGTGTGATCCGCTCCAGAAATTGGCGCCCAAGGAGTAAATTTCCACTGTGCCAACTCACTGATACCTAGCAACACCTGGTCCAATCACATCTTGCTAGGGAGTGAGCTCTCCAGGCGCCAAGTCTCTTGCTGCCAACACTTAAACAAATCACGTGATCAATCAATTCCTCGCTAATTGCTGTGCCTCGTCTAAACAAGCCCTGCCGGATCCCCGGGCAGAGGCTGTTAGTCTCTCAAAAGGCGGAGGCTGGGGGCTCCTCCCTCCCGCAGCTCTCCCCTTGGCAGCAGAATCACTAACAGGGCAAAGGGGAACCACGTGAGCAGCAGCCCTGACTCACAAAAAACTTCCCACCGCTATACTCCGGAGCCTCGCCGGGAAACCCGGACAGGAACTCCTACAGCCTCCTCACAAGCAGCGAAGCACAATGGAGCCGAGATCACGTGAGCAGGAGACCCGACTCACAGCTGAGCAGCTCTTGCAAGTAGTTCTGAAGGCTTGCCGGAGCCCTGGACAAGCACTCTTGATAAGGCAGCATAAAATTCGGTCCGATTCCAAAGTACCATGGATTGGAAGACCGACCCACAGCTGATCGGTCCCATTCGTGTCCAAAGCCACTGGAGCCTCGCCGGATTCCCGGACAAGCGCTCATGGCAATTTAAAATTTAGCACTGCAGCGACAAGGCCATGTGAGCGGGAACCCCGACTCATCGCTGGCCAACACTCTAAGCAGAAACCGGGCCCCGCCGGAACCCCGGACAAGCAGTCCCGCACACCATAAAGAGTTCAGACAGACCTCACAATACGGAGGCGGATTAAATCCATTGCAAAACTCGTTTTCCTGTCTGCCTCAATACAAGCCCCAGGGCGGCAGGGAGGCTTCCCATGCAAACACCCATTTCCTGATAAATACAAATATTAAAACCTGTAAACCTTGAAACTGCAAGGAAATTTCTTGCCTGTTGTCCAAAACTGAGTAGAGAAATATATTTTGCGTCCCTCTTGGCTCGACTGAGTAAAACCACTGGCTCAGTGGGAGCTGAGGAGGAGGCGTGGCCGGATATGTCTTACTCAGTCCCTGGCTAACAGACAAGAAGTTAACCCATGCTTGGACACTCCAAGCAGCACACAGGAGAATAAGCATGTTAACTGACAGTGAAATTAACACACGTGGATAGGTTCACTGAAGACATCAAAACTGCCCTCCATCTTCAGGATGAGAATGAAAGGGATGAACTGAATATTAGCTCAGATATATTGCTTATGTAATTATAATCATGCTGTCAGTTATTATTCCAGAAATCAGTTTCTTCCTCTGAAAATACTGAGCTGCTTTAAAATGCAACATACAGAGTGGACTGAATCCACACTGTATCAGTCTCATTAAAATAAACAGCCCTTAATTTAATAATTAGCAATTTGTATTCATTTCCATAGGAAGAAAGCACAGCCTACATTTAGTCCAGGGTTTTAAAATGTTCTTAATAAAAATAGATTCTACCCAGGACAGATATACTGTAGGGCCTTACCGAGGGCACCAGAGCCCCTTTCAGCAGGATCTCCCTAATGGCTTTGCCTTTGCTAGTATTTTTGCTGGCTTCTTCCCGCAGCAGCTCTCCAATAGTCACATGGGAGAAGTCGTATTTGCTAGCTAGCCGGATACTCTGCACGTCTTTACCAGAGCCAGGACCTCCTATCATAAAGATGATGATAGAGTCTTTCAACTTTTCTGCAGCAAAAGAAAAGACAGTCACATGGAAGAATGTGTTCCTCAGGCAATTTCTATTCAACAATTGCACTTTGCAAAGTGGGACCCGTAACAGCTTACGAAGGACAGTGTGTCATAGATTTTCAATACAATTAAATGTAGATACAGTGAGCCGTGGAATGTCTTTTTTGCACATAAAGCTACCTTAAAGTGAGGTAATCTGTCAGTCACTCTCATCCAGTAATTTATATTCCCACAAAAGCAATTCTTAAAGGTTTTGGGTGTAGCTGCTGTTACTGACACCCAGTAAGCCATGTGTTCCACCATGAATGGTCCTGAGCAAGATATATCAGTTTTCCTTTACCTGAATGCTAAGTGAAATCTTACTAAATACTGACATGTTCAGTCTACCGGTCTTATATCAGGGCTTAAATGTCAACTCTGAATCTCAAGGGTGAAACATCTGGTCTAATTTTAGGACTCTGTTGCTGCTGCTTCTGTCCTGAATTTCACACAGTTTCTGACACAATGAATTCTGAAGAGTCTGAATATACGTACATTCTAGTGTCATTTTGGTTAGTTACAAGTTGACCATAAAGTTGATTTAAAAGCTCCACGGAAGGGGAGAATTGGTTGCTGTTAGTTTGCAGGCTTTTTTGTTTTCTTCTTTGTTCACCTGTCATTAAGCAGATGGAACAGAACTGTTCCAAAACAGCCTTTATGATAATGGCTGGAAATGATCTGAGTCCTTCTCTAACACATCTGGATTTGGGTTTCTCCAATCAGAGAAATTCAGATCCAGCTCTCTCCCTAAATATACTGGGTCACACTCCACCATGCCGTTTATTTTGAATGAGAAGCAACACACAGGCAGTTACATCACACGTAAATGTGAAGTTTGCTAAAGAACCAGTGCTGGAGAGGCAGCAGCATCAAGTGGCAGACAGAAAAGCCAAATAGGAGACAGACCAGCTTCACCCATGTAGTGCATGAGATTCCCTGGAAGTTTATCAAGCCCTACTGAATGAACTAGAACTTGCATATTTATTCTGCTGAAGTTTACATAAATTCCTTGTGTATTGGGTGTTGGGGAAGGTTTCAAGCTAATAGCCCTCCCCCTCCCAAAGCCAGGAAACGGAATCAAAGGAAGCCTGATTACTAGAAGCTTGCTGATATACTATTCTAAATATTACAGCATATGCAGAAAGGAAGAAACGGGGTACCTTTTAGTTCATGCTTCAAGGGCTTAGTGGATTTTGGAAGACTGCCCTGGCAAATCCCCATTCTGAAGACTCATCCCAGGATCACAAGGCATCACAGGATCACAGTCCAGCAGACTGCAAACTGATGTACAAAACTATTTTGGCCATTTCAGCTTAGCTGACATGTGACTCCCCTGGGATCTCTTTCTGATGTCACAGACATCTGATGTCATGACTAACCAAACCTGGAGCAAGCAAAGCTGGAAAGGGGCAGGTTACTTTCATGGTTGGTAATCTGTTGCAACTAAACTGTCCACAAAGAAGTGCCTCTCTTATTGGCTGAACTCTCAAGAAACAAAGGATGTCAACTAGACAGCAGTTCAATTTCCATTTGCAGGTCTTTATTATTTTGGGATTTTCTCCAGTTCCTTTCTCTTCTGCTGTCTCCAGGTAGTGCCACACCCACTAGCCACTTTTTTGCCTTGAACAGTTAAGTCTGAGATATGTGTGTGCTTGTCTGTTTGAAGTCACAGAGCACTTTAGCTTCATTTTCTATTACTTTGTCTATTTTCTGGTTCCACCAGTTGTTATATATGAACTGTTGTCTGTAACTGACTAGGAGATATACCTAGAAACCTGCATGGTGTAATAGTTAAAATGTAAGTCCTGAGTTCAATTCTCTACTGAATAGGGGATTAGACTCAGTGGAGTCTAAAAATGTGTGTTCACCCCCATGCTCCTTTGAAAGGGAGCTATTCTTGACCTATATATCATGAATTCCTATTGCAAAGCATGAAATTACAACGCCATATTTTAAATACAGTAAATTATTCCCATCTCCCCACCCTGCTTGCTTGCCAAACGAGGCTACCGCACGCGAACTCGAAGAGCTCATAAGACCCACCCCGCAACTTCCGCTGAAAGGAACAGGCGTTTCCGCTCATACTCCGACAATAGGTGGAAACCAGAGATTTTCCTTTTAAACCGGAAAACTGCAACTTCAGGTTCAGGCTGCAAACCTCCACGGAACAAGAGCAGAATGGACGCACGAATAAATCAGAAGGCGTGTTTACGTGGAATGAGCAAAACTGTAGCTTCTCGTTCTCTAAAGCGAACCGTATATATATATCTGTGTTGCTGATCTGAAAACCGTTGTATAAAATCTCGATTTGGCTTACAAGAAAAGACCAGGTTAACGCTGTTAGAAGCAAGGGTTGAATTCCACCTCGCCAAGTGGTATTTATCTATTTGCTTAAGAGGCCCCTCCTCTTACACCGGGCTAGAAAAGGAGACAGTGAGTTATGCCTTGGGCATAAAGATAAGCTGGGCGGCACTGGGACAGTCACTGTAGCTTTAGGAAGAAGGCAAAGGCAAACCGCTGCAAACTGCGAAGACTGTCCCAGGCAATCGCCGGGAATCAACACTGACTTGAAGCCCCTTAAACCCAGATTGCATTCCCAGAGAGGCTGTATAATATCTGACATGAAAGTTTTCTTAGAAAGCTGTGAAGACACACCCGACATTTGACTCCAACCCTTATGTTTACATTCTCCCACCAAATAACATCTTGCAAGAAGCTTATCTTGGTAACTATCGTGATTTGGGTTAAGACTGCCAAGGCTCCTTTTGCGCAGTACCTTTGACTTTTGCCCGGCAAGTATAGGGATTCCCAATTAACCCCTCCCTTCCAGGGAGAAGCTCTGTCATTTCCTACTTTTTCTTTAATCGGATCTGATCTGATCTTTCCTGAGCCGCCAGTTCTTAGGAGGCGCTTTGCAAACCAAATTCTTTCCCGATATTACTTCCCAACCGGGCCAGAGCCATTTTCTCGCACTGTTCTGGCCAAGCATCCAGAAAGCTGGATATGACTGGAGTATGCAGGAAATCCAAGGGGGAAACATTTTCTGCCCTTCTGGCTCAAACTATAACAACGCAGTCTAGTCCTCCCTAAAACTAGGCTGGGCAGCGCATCGCCGACTCCAGCGTCAGGTCCAGGCACTACATGGAAGAGGCTTGGGCTTCACCTGAGCCTTGCAGCGCAGCTCCACCCCTTGTGTTTCCGTAAGTGGGGCGTCCTGGCTTTTCTCACCGCCCCTAAAGGGACCGACGCGCGCACCCGGCACGTTTCTTTTGCAAAGGATGAGAGAGAGAGACCCGTTTTCTAGTCCTTGCGTTCTCTCTGCCCGCTATAGGTCTGTTTGCCCTCTGGCGTGTCAGGGCTCGGTAGACCCTAACCCTTGGCCAGCTTCGTTGACAATCGCTGTAACACTGGGTCTCCGCAGACCAATATCAAAACGAAAATAACGCTGAGCGAGCCTGCTGGGCTTCTCACAGGAAGGCTTGTACCGTAACCGCGATGCGATGCCGGAAGTTTACTAGCAACCACAGCGTCTACTTCCTTCTTAGCAGCCGCCAGGGTTTGCGCATGCGAGTTTGAGGATCTGGCTGACAGTGCTTAGGTAAGAACGAGCGATCCGCGGAGAAGGGAAGGGAGACTCCGGGGAAAAGAACCGGCCGATCCCGTCCTCGGCTGCTATCGCCTTTGCCGATAGATCAAGACATTCTGGATCCTGGATATCTTTTCCTCTCCGGGATGGATCCCAGCATTCTTCCAGTGCCCGCTTTCTGTCTCTAGCCACTCCGGAATCGAGCCGGCTTAGCGGGGGCTTTAGACGTCCGTGCCCGGAGGTCTCCATATCTTCTCTTGCTGACCTTTCTCTAGTTGCCAGCTAGATTTTGGTATCCTAGTTCCCAGATCCTCTCAAGAGGAAAGATCTTAGCCAGAAAGATCTTCTGGCTAAGAGGAAGGAGTGTCCCCGAGCTGGGTTTGGTTCGTATAACTTATTTTAAATTATTTGCTTCTTAACGAAAATGCTCCCTAAAAGAAAAAGAAAAATGTTATCTTTCAGTGCAAGAAGCTTCCTACACACGATCAACGGCCATCTGCGATATGTAACCTTAGAGGGGAAAAAAGAAAGAAAAATCAGAAGCTCTGTGCTGCTTTGCTTCTTTTTCAGAGCTTTTTTCTGCGTGAACACACTCAGTCTCTATTTAAAGGGGCCCCGAGGAAATCCCAGCTAAAGCATCCCTTTGCTTTTCTTTGCTCACTTGGCATTTTAGACTTTTTCTGATACTGCAGCTAACTTGTTCTCTCAGGTTTTATAAAACTGTGCCTCTTTCTTCTATAGAATCTGCAGTTGAAAAAGAAAGGTGGTTGAATACCAGTTCAAACATCAGAAATGACTTCTTTGGTGAGTTCTTATTTTCAAGAGTCAGATATGGCTAAACTACATTTGAGGCTAGGGTCATCTCGATTTCTTCTTACATTACTTTTGGGAAGCCTTGGGGGAGGGGGTTGGAATCCTGAATGGAATCCTGAATACTGTAAAGCCACATAGGCCATTCATAATTAGAATGCCACTGTCCAAAATTCCACTAGGAACTTCGTCTGGTTTAGCCTTCCCAAGCAGTTGTCTTCAGATGTTTTACTGCAGTGCCATGATCCACAGCCCTTGGCCATTTCATTGAAAAAGTATGGGGATCATAGCTCAAAGCATCTGGAGGATATTAGGTCAGGGAAACTGAACAAAACTTTTGCTCACCTACCTGATGTGTCCTGACAGGTAACTCAAGATAAGAAGTAGCTGTCTGTATTATTCCTGTTATTTGTTGTTTTGATTTCTTGACTTGATGCCAGCCTTCATTTTCTTACATTGTTGATGTAGGGAAAATAGGAGGAGGAAGATGTGTTGGATATGTTCACCACTTTCAGTTATTTGTAAAAATAATAAAGGTGGGATACAAATAAGTAAATAATATTACATGATGAATCCAAATCTATTGCCTATGGGGTGGGCCACAGACCTTCCTTGGCACAAGTCTCTTTCCATGCATTTCTGAGATTGTCAAAACCAGCCATCAGGTCAATCTTAGTCATTGATAAGTGGGTGAGCTTGTTGTTGGGATGGGAATATACTCTGTCTTAATCCTTGGACATTTTATATTATTTTTGAATCGTGACCTTCCATGCTGTTTATTTTCTATAGGACAGAATATATTGGATAAATAATCACATATTTTATATTCACAATGCTAAACTCTATGCTTTTAATACCCATGTATCAGTCCTGCTGACATGCATTGACGTAACTTGGCCAGCCACTTTTACCTGCTTCCTCTTGTATTTATGTAGTTTCTTTTCTTTCTCTTTCCTAGGGAACCAGCAACCAGGGAGTAACTGAATATGTTGTCCGGGTTCCCAAGTCAGTACACTTTTCTCTCACACACATTTCATTTCATTTCCATTCTTTTAACTTTTTTTTATAATTTTAATATTTTGTAGTAATCCAGTGAGATACAACTTAACATTAAACAAGATTGCAAGTAATAGAAGAGTTGCTTGCTACTTTTGCCATTTCAGGTATAAATGTATTGGCCACACTGGCCAATTAATTAAGCAAATCTGCAACCTTGAACAAAAGAACTACTTGCAGCTCTGGTTTTGAAATGATGAGGGGTTGGGGTGATGAAAAGTCAGGATAGAAAAGGATTCTGCAATGTGGAGCAGTTAAATGAACTGGAAGGCCTGCATCACATAACAGCTTATGACAAAGGGATGACTCTCAAACTCATATACTGTATGGCAGCGAGGGGCATACAGGTGTACTAAGAGGTTTCCTCTGAATGGCATTTTAGCTAGCAGCTGTGACCTGTATGCTGCGGTCACAAAAACACATCATTGACAAGCCAAATTGTTATTTCTGAAAGGCTTTCTCTTACAGCCTGCAACATTTTTTTGTAACACGTTTGGTACTCAGAGCCTTTGATGGTCTTTTATACTTTGTCTTGCAGCACAGTACAGGTAGTCCTCAACTTACAACAGTTCATTTAGTGACCTTTCAAAGTTACAATGGTACTGAAAAAAGTGACATGACCGTTTTTCATACAATTGTTGCAGCAACCCCATGGTCACATGATCAAAATTCAGATGCTTGCCCACTGACTCATATTTATGATGGTTGCAATACCCCAAGGTCATGTGATTACCTTTTGTGACCTTCTGACAAGCAAAATCAATGGGGAACCCAAATTCACTGAACAACTGCAGTGATTCACTTACAATGATGTCAAGAAAGATCGTAAAATGGGACAAAACTGTCATTTAACAACAGAAATGTTGGGCTCAGTTGTGTCAAGTGCTTATACTAAAAGGTCTCTAGCTTCAATACATGGCATGCAGGCACAATAGGTCCTCAGCAGTCTGCTGATCATTATGACCACACAAAGCTCCCCCTCAGTACAGGATGTCCTGTGACACATTTGTTTGACATCCTCAAACTACTCCAGATTCAAGTAGAAGTGCTAAGTCTTAACCATAGTCTGGAACTATGACTGGTAGGAAAGTTATTTACTTCACATATCTTCCCCTTCTGGTGTACAGCAGATACAAATCAGAATAGCTCTGTCCCGGCTACCAGCTCAGCTGCACCTGTGGCTGGCCAGTGGATTCTGTAAAGTGAAAATGGGGTGTAGTATGTCTGTATTGCAAATAACGGCCAATCAGCCAGCTCCTTCAGGGGGACCAAGGCCATAGCTGATGCAGAAGCAACTGAGGTCATGCAGTTTGTTTGGCAGTGTTAAACACAGTTTGCTGCTGGCTTCTTCTGGATTGTGTTTTGATTTCCCCCCTCTAGCCATGAGGTCTATAATTCTCAAATACTAATCAGGACCAGCTCTGCTTAGCTTCTGGGAGATCAACCATGATCTGCTCAGTACAAACACCACCAGACAAACCTCTGCCCAAAGCAGCTTTTTAGAGAAGTAGAACATAGATAAGTGTCTTACATTTGGTGGTCAACACCCTGCAAAGGCCAGATCCAGTGGCCTTTATATGTAACAATTGGGCTGCTAAGAAGTATTGTGTTGGGTAAGACCAAAGATTAATTAGTCCATATTTGCCCCTTATGATCAGCTGGATGCCTTTGGGAAACCCATAACCAAGACATAAAATGCAACAGTGACATGTCTCCCATAGATTATCAGAGATAATATATAACTATCAAAACTAACCATAGCCCTTAGTAATCTTATTGTTTATTGATTTAAATCTTGGCCCATTATTCACCCCTACATCTGTTGGAGGAAACTTATCAATTCTGCGCTCTGTATCTAAACTGAAAGATCTATTAGGTTATTGTTGTTTTTTAGTTTCTTTCTTGCAAGAGGTCAGAGAAAATTATGTAGCATTTCCTTCTACAGTTCTGTCCCCATAACAATTTTGTTAGATGGGCAGAGCTAAGAGATCATTATTGGCCCAAAGTCACCAAGTGAGTTCATGTGGCTGAATGAAGAAGTTGCATTTGGACGCCACCAATCTTAATCTAACATTCATTTTCCTTTTTTGTTTCCAAAGAAGCACCTCCAAGAAATATAATATTATGGCCTTCAATGCTGCCGACAAGGTCAACTTTGCCACCTGGCACCAGGTAGGAACTTATATTCAGTGCATAAAGTTTTTACAGTAAGAAACAGCATCTTGCATGCTACGAATCCAGCATTAAGGTTTTGGCCACGATTACCTGATTACCTGTCTTTGCCTTTAGTACCTCATGCATGTTTCTATGGTATATGGCTTGCAGCCTCAGAGACTTTGCTGGTTGAAAAGATCAGACTCTGTACTAGAAGGTGCTCTTTCAGTAGTGGTTCTCCCTTCTTGTGATCATTTTAATGATTTTAAATGACAATGTGAGGGTTTTTCCTATATTTAATACTTGCAAATAATAGATGCCTGACAACCTATTATTTGACCTTGAGAGGCAGTTTGGTGTAGCGATTAAGGCAGTCTTCCCAAACCTGGGCAAATTGCCCAGAATTAGGTAAAAGTGTTTTTTTCTTTGGGTAATGACATGCAATCACAACAGAGACATTTAAATAAGGACTTTCTGATAAGAGATAAAAAGAACTTTCTGATACAGAGTTTTGGGTAATGGAAGAAAAAAATTGGGAAGTACTGGGTTAGGACATCTTGCTAGAAACCAGAAGAGTGAGAGTTCTGATCCTGCCTAGGGCACAAAGCAAACTGGGTGATCTTGAGCCAGTCATTTCCTTTTAACCCTAGGAAGAAGTCCCAGGAAAACCACTTCTGAAAATCTTGCCAAGAAAACGGCACAGACTAATCTAAGCAGCCACCAAAACAAAAACACTTTCATTTGCATATCTTATTTTCTGAGTTTGGCAAGTCTCCTGTGGAAGATTGACAGAGGCCTATGAATGTTCCTTCAGTAGAATACTATTCATCATTTTCAGAATTAACTTATCGCAGCTGAATTGACATAAAATATAATATACTTCTTTAAAGTACATATATAGTTCAGGAAACTACAGTTTTTGGAAATCCATACATCATGGGAAAATACTATTAATGTGCTGAGGAACAGTTTTATCCTTCCATTTCCTTTGAGGAAATGGTACTTTCCTGGTCCCTTTACTTCCTGATCTTCCTCAGGCAAAGATGGAGCGAGATCTCAGCAATAAGAAGATCTATCAGGAAGAAGAGATGCCAGAATCTGGAGCTGGCAGTGAGTTCAACCGCAAGCTGCGTGAGGAAGCACGGCGCAAGAAATATGGCATTGTCCTGAAGGAATTTAAACTTGAGGATCAGCCTTGGCTCCTAAAAGTCAATGGCAAGGCTGGACGCAAGTGAGTGGTTGATATTACTAATCTTGGCCTTGGCTTTCGAATGTGGGCTATATTTTTTACCACTACTCCTTGCTGGGAAAATGGTTAGGACCCCTCCAGATTATGAGTAGGGAATTACTCAGGGAGGATGGAAGAATGCATGGTGTTGTCTGTACAAAACAATTGTCTGCCCCTCTTCCTGGCCTTCTCATACTGTTTCAGCTTTAAATCCTGAAGTTACCGTGTGGATTTTTTAATCCTGAAATACCATGGATTTTTTTTCCCACTCAGGTTCAAAGGAGTGAAAAAGGGTGGTGTGACTGAAAACACATCCTATTACATCTTTACTCAGTGTCCAGATGGTGCTTTTGAAGCCTTCCCAGTCAACAATTGGTATAATTTTACACCTATAGCCAAGCATCGCACCTTGACTGCAGAGGAAGCTGAGGAGGAATGGGAAAGGTGAGAGTTGGAAGATGATATTCCTGCCCATGCTCCATCAGGAACTAATCCCAGAAAGGCCTGCACCAATGCTGGTGTTGCATTGCAGCCTTCCTAGTACAGGAAGGCTGTACTAGGCAGAAAGGGCTGCCTAGTACAGCCTTCCTCAATCTGATTCCCACCTGTAAAATAGGCCTTCCTGTTCTAGGAATTGTTGTAGTGAGAAACCTTACTTAAAGTTAAGTACTGTGATTATGGCAGGTAAATTTAAATCAGCTTTTGCTTTTAGCTGCAATGCAACACCAGCTCTTTGCAATGCAGTTCTTTGAAGCCTAGCCTTTTAGACAATCACCCCTACTGGCTTGGAATGCTGGGAGTTGCCTTTTCAGAATATCTGGAGAGCAGCGTGTAGAGCAGGGGTAGGGAACGTTGGCTCTTCTATGACTCGTGGACTTCAACTCCCAGAATTCCTAAGCTAGCATGATTGGCTCAGAAATTCTGGGAGTTGTAGTCCATGAGTCATAGAAGAGCCAACGTTCCCTACCCCTGGTGTAGAGAAAGGCTACTTGTAAACAAATTGGTATTATAGTCGAACACCAAGAATTTATAGGATACTTTTGTATAGATTTATATACAATTTGTAAACCAATCAGAGTCACTTAAATAGTGAGATGGGAAGTGTATACATTTGATTAATAAATTTTAAAAACAATAACCACTATTAGAGATCCTTCTTCTATGGCATGGAGTAAAACCAAGGTGTTCGAGGATGCCAGTTTCATTTTTCATCTTCTACAAGTTTATTTGTTCTTAAAAAGCCAAAACAGAACCAGTTCCTTCACACTCAGGCTGCCCTATAACTAGCTGGAATCTTAAGGCTTCAAACAAGTTTTGTGCCGGAGCTTTTGCAAGTAGTTCCTCTCTCCTGAGTAGGTTTTAACAGACCATCTGGTTGACCCTCCTCATCTCCAGGAGAAACAAAGTCCTAAACCACTTCACCATCATGCAGCAACGGCGGCTGAAGTACCAGGGTGAGGAAGAAGAGGAGGAGAAAGAGAAGAAAAGCAAAAAGAAAGGCAGCGATCTAAAAATCCATGACCTGGAAGATGAACTGGAGATGAGTTCGGATGACAGCGAGTTCAGTGACACTGATGGTGCGGCATGTGGGAGAGGATGGGCGGAGGGAGGTTGGGATTGAGAAACGTAGTTCCTATCACAGTTGAGTGCTCTCCAGATGAGTGGATCATTTCCCAGAATTCATAGACAATGCAGCCAAAATATATTGAGAAGATGCCCAGACTCGATTGCTGTTGAGATCCAGGTGGTCCTGGTTTGCATAAAGATAGGTTTATCTTTTGTCTTGTGCCATTTTTGACCATCTCTCTACAATAGCTTGCAATTTGTGTTTGCTGCTGTTTTCTCCTTGGGCAAAATGGTTTTTAGATTTTGGCTTTGAAATGTTTTTTTCTAAACTTTTTTATTAAACACACAAAACAACACCAACATTAAACATTCAAAAAACAGAACCTATAACAAACAAATGGGGCATTTGTGGCCCCCTATCCATCATAAGCTATTATCGGATATATTCTTTTTACATATCATTTCCTTAAGTATTCATATTGCTCTCAAACATATTTTCCTATTATACCATATACATTTAAAATCTTTACATAATTACTTGAGTATACAACATTAAACTTTTCTTTTATTTATTGCTTTCTTTCAACCAATTATAAAATTTGTTCCAGGCTTTATAGAAATCAGATTCCTCTTTTTCTTTTAATTCTCTAGTTAACATATCCATTTCCGCACAGTCCATTGTTTTTTTAATTATCTCTTCCTCTTTGGGTATCTCTTTGTTTTTCCAGGACTGTGCGTATGTAATTCTTGCTGCAGTTAGGATATGAATAGTAAGATATTGTATTTCTTTTCTGTATACCTTGTTGGAAATACCTAGTAAAAACAATTCAGGTTTTATTTCTATGTCCATTTTTAGAATTTCCTTTAGCCGTGTGGCTATCTTATTCCAATACTTTTTTGCCTCTGTACAGGTCCACCATAGGTGGTAATAGGTGCCTATTTCTTTTTTACATTTCCAACATTTTGGTGACGAATTTGGAAACATCTTCGATATCTGTAGAGGTGACATATGCCATCAGTAAAACATTTTGATGTTTTTCATAAGAAAATAAATCGATCATATGGGCATCCTTCCATAGGTGAAAAGCCTGCCAAAACCAAGAAGAAAGCACCGCTCACCAAGAAAAAGAAAAAGAAGAAAGGATCAGATGACGAAGCCTTTGAAGATAGTGATGATGGAGATTTTGAGGGCCAGGAAGTAGACTACATGTCTGATGGATCAAGGTACATGTCACTAAGAGGGTCAAACAATTTCTGCCCAATTGCACGGTTACTCTTCACGTGGCTTAGCTGCTGCTCTTCCAGTATCTGCTTTTGCTGTGTTGGGAGTCCCATCCATCTAGAGGATGCCTTATTGGGTATGCTGCTAATGCGTGATCTTTTTCTGTGAATAGATTGTGTTCCCCACTGCCAATTTATAGGATATATTGTTTTGCTCAGAATTGGGTTTTCTTCTGTCACTTTACAGCAGCTCAGCAGAGGAAGCAGTCGGCAAGCCCAAAGTTGCCAAAGAAGACACCCCGAAAGGTACGTGGCTGAATCAGACCAGCAGCAGACCAGCAAAATTAATGAGATGGTTACTATTTTCATGGCATTATATCTTGGGAATCATTCTGTGGGTGCATTGTTACATCTGACTTATTAGCCCTTTGGAGTTATTGTGTAGTTTGCATATGTGTCTGTTATACACATTAGGTTAGCTGATGATTCACATTTTTTTTCTGGAAAAGACCTTGAGGATTGATTAAAAGCTGCCTAGGATCCATTATTTAAAGATCCTTATATCTGTAATTCTATGTCTTAAATTATGTTTCCCTAGAAAATCTCAGGGAAGTAGCAGCATCCCCATTAGATCAGCTAGTTTACTGACCTGTAAGGCTTATGTTTAGAGTGAATGTTGGCCAGATGTGTGGTTGAGAGCTACTCTATTGCCAAAAGAGGCCACACATACTAATGAATGGAGAAGTGCATTCCTCATCCTGGGCAAAGGAAACCAATGGAGGCATGTGCTTTTAAGTTTAATGAAAAAAATGAAAAGCTGAAGTCAAGAAAAGTCTGATTCCTCCATGATCCAAGCCATGTTGCTTTTCAGGTATAGATGAAGCAAGTGAGAGCAGTGAAGAGAGTGAGGAGGAGAAGCCTGCAGAGGAGAAAGAAGAGGAGGAGGAGGAGAAGAAGGTCCCTACTCCACAGGACAAAAAGAAAAAGAAAGGTGATGAAGAGTGACACTGGATGGGATAGGAGCTCGGGAAAGGGAAGTATAAATCAAGCTTGGGAAAGGGAAAATACAATTGTTTGTGGTATGACTTGAGAGACATCCAGAACACTGTATGAAGCATACAATTCAGGTTTCCAAAAGCCTTACACTTTGACAAGAAAAAGAGGCTGGCTTGCATAGTAGAGCAAATTATGGCAATCGGTTTTTTAAATTGCCTGATTTTATATATATGCTGCCAAATTCTGTTTTTCTTGTGGAATTCAACTCTTTTACCACAAAGGGGCACTGAAATAAACCTCCAGCAACATTTGCTTTGGGAGTTGGAGCAGCCGGATGGTTTCTCTGGTCTTGTTAGCTTGAGGAAAAGTTGAATATTTTGGAGCACAGCAGTTTTTGCAGTAGCTATGAAAGTTTCTTGAGACAGGCTTGATGAGCCAGTAGCAGCTCAGTACCCTCATGTCAGTATGGTTGGTGGCCTTGAATACAGAGAGAAAGCTCCCACTGATTTCTTGACTGTGCTTTGCAGACAGCAGTGATGAGTCGGAGACATCAGAAGATAGTGACATTGACAGCGAAGCGTCTTCAGCTCTCTTCATGACGGTAATTTCAGAGGCAGCTTCTTTTGCCCAGAGGAGGTAGCTAGAATTGAACTTGCCTCCTGCAGGAAGGCTAGCTGCTGTTCCTGGCATCTCCAGGAACCCACCGCATCTCTTCTCTGCTTCTCTTACTTGGTTTGTGAACCCCAGAATACTTCCAGTATGCTTGTAGTTAGAACAGAGCTTTTGTCAAGGACAAAGGCCAGAGTGAAAGTTCCCTTTCTGTTTCTACCACTGCAACTCAGCTGGATGGCCAACTATATTTGCATATTGTGAACTAGGCACATACCCTATCTTCACTGAATAGTTGGTAACCCTACAAATTATTTTCCCAGCTCTATACTTCCACTCATTTGTCTGGTTTGCTTGATAGCCTTGCAAATTAATGGATAGAAGCAACTCCTCTATAAAACGTTTTGCCTGGCTTATGTTTTTGGCTTTGAGGTTAAAAAAGATGTGTCCTAGTAGTAGCTATTTGACAAACATAAATTGGCCCTCTGGATTCCACAGCACAAGGTTGATTATTTTGCTGCTACTTCCTTACATATCTGAGGTGAAGTGCTTCTTCCAGCATCAACTTCATTTTGCTCCTCACAGAGTAGTCTTTGCTGATGTTCTGTCTACTCAGAAGGCTTTTTAGCACAGTATGAGGCTCAGGCTCAGGAATATCCGGGTAGAACAGTGGAGCATAACTGAGCCCATGCTTCTGACACCTTCACAGAAAAAGAAGACTCCTCCCAAAAAGGAGCGCAAGGGCTCAGCCAGTAGCTCACAAGGGAACAGCCGTCCAGGGACCCCCTTGGTGGATGCCGGCAGCACCTCATCCATGCTGCGAGCTGCAGCCAACAAGCTGGAGCAAGGTAGGGCCGTGTGTGGGAATTTCACCTTATCTGTCTCTTTGCTGGTATATATGCCCTCTAAACTCAGCGTATTTTTGGGAAGTCATGGTGAAGGATTCCTTTTCAAAGCAAGTATTTCAAAGGCTTGCCTACAGAGTTTGAAAATGCGCAGGCCGTCTACTTCAACTAAGCACTAGTGTTCAGTAGTTAAGTCTTTAAGCCTGCTTAACTACCTGCCTCTTTTTCTGTGGCTTTTAGTTTACATTCTGTGGCTTTTAGTAATACATTCTTTGTTTTTCATCTAGCCACTGTTCCGCTAGTGACTGGAATTGTGCATTCCCTGAAAATTATTTGGAAGATGTGCTTTGGAATTCTTGTGAATATGGCACCTTTATGCTACTCATGAAAATAGTCTGGACTTTGTTCAGGGTTTGATGTAAGCCTAAAAAGAGGGTTTTTTTAGTTAAATCTCTTATTAAGGATATTAAAATTAACATAACTCTGACAACATTGCCAGCAAATTTTTTTTGGCGTGGAAGCTTTTTTACTTTATTGAATCTTACAAGATGCTTCACTTGTGTGAGGTCCAAAGTATTCCTTCAGAATGGCTTTCAGAGCATGGATAATTGAACTAAAGTTTAATTCTGCAACTGTTGAGATACTAGAGTAGGAAAACAAATTTGTCTCTGGCTGTGAAGTTTCTTCTATGGTAATCCAAGATCTCTGGCACTGAACAGAGTCATATCTTGAGACTGAATTAAAGCTGGCAGAAGAATCCAGGTGATTTGTTCCTTCTATCTACAGCAACACTCTCCCACTTGTCCTTACCTGGGCCAGGTTCCTTGGAATTGTTTGCCAGGAGAGAATGGGCCAGAAGGTGCTTCTGAACTGTAGCTCTGAAGTTTATCTGACTTTGTTTGCCTTGGACAGGCAAGCGACAGGCAGGGTCCAGTGAACTCCCAGCAGCTAAGAGGTTGAAAATGGATGCTGGAGCCCAGGCTGCCACCACATCCGGGAAATCTACCCCACAGCCACAGTCAGGCAAATCAACGCCCAGTAGTGGGTAAGTATATGAATAGCTACTAGGGAGCAGAAATCGGAAGTGAGGCTACTGTGTGGTGGATTGGGTTGGAATAATAACAAAAGAAAAAATAAATATATACATCCAATGTGTATGAAATGTTAAAAACTAAACTTCATTAAATGTAAGCTAGCCATTTATAGTAAGCATTTAAATATTGCTTATAATATTATTTGGTGATTTGAAAGTATGCATTGTTTTAAAACATGATTGATAAATGGTAGGGGTTATACATAGCATTTTGCTCAAACCAAATAATTCATACTAGGATCAAATGTAAGAAAAGCAAAGAGAAATCCTTTTGTTTGAATCCTAGCTTAATGACCGACATAGACAAGTCACAAGTTCTGTTCAACCCCCATCTACTTTCCAGCACCATGATTAGTTCTGATTCCCTGGGATTTTTTTTTCACTATAACTTCTAGAGATTTGTTTCTACATCATTGCTGAAAATTAACAGTATGATTTCCTAGTCATACTGAAGCAGGAAATATAAAAACTGATGTGTAAACTTTCCCAAAAATCCTCTGTAAAACCAATTCTCCAACATTCATTGCATGGAATAAAACAATAATCCCAGCTTTGCCCGCTTCTGTGATACTGAACTATCTGCTTTATATCAAAACGTGTAGCATCTGGTCATCAATTGCCTATTAATGTTTCTTAAGTGAAATAGTATCTGTAGTGAAAATATTCATATTTTAAATGCGGTATTAAAAACATGAGAGGACATGGTATGCATGTCACAATTCAGAAATAAACATTCTTTTTTTAAAAAAATCCAGTAACAATTTTAAGGAAAAAGAATGAAAAAATATTGTCAACAGTACTGAATGATTGGCTACTGCCTCCTTTCAGGATATTTTTCCAATTTCTCAGTCTTGTCTGGAGCTCTGGCTTCCATAGAAGTCTCCCATCCAAGTGCTAACCAGACCTGATTATATTCAGCTTGGTGGGAAACAGTATTGTAAAAACATATACTGTATTTTTCGGAGTATAAGGCGCACTGAAGTATAAGATGCACCTTAATTTTGGGGGAGGAAAACAAGGAAAAAAGCCTCTGCCTCCAAGCAGTTTGCCAAACAGCAAACAGCACAGATGATATACACTGTTTGCTGTGTATTTCTGTGCATGTGTGTCTGACCCATAGAAATAGCAAAGAATTGGAGAAATGTACATTATGCCAGAAAGTTTTCTTAAATGTAGTCACACTAACTCCTCCCAATTATTTAAATAGATCTACTCCAAGGTAAGTCAGGATTTAACTCTAATACTAAACAGGACACTGTTACATTTCAGACTATACTTGTACAGAGCTGTTAAAATTAATTAAAATTTCTGGAAGTATACATTCTTCTCTATTATTTAAAAGAAGATACAATAGCACTGGGCAAGCATTTATTTTAAAAAGCTTCTTTATTTTGTTGTTGTCTAGATTTACAGGGGTCTCCAACCTTGGCAATTTTAAGACTTGTGGACTTCAACTCCCAGAATTCTACAGCCAGCAAAGCTAACAAAGCTGGCTGTGGAATTCTGGGAGTTGAAGTCCACAAGTCTTTAAATTGCCAAGGTTGGAGACCCCTGGCTCTAGAACAATAATAAAGCAGTCTTTAAAAAATAAGTCTAATAATTTGAACATTCTACAGACATTTAATTACAATAATTCACTTACCCCCTTGCATCCAGTTCAGCAGAAAATAAAAATCTGTGTGTCTCTCCCAGCTATTTGCCTCTTTGCAGTTTCAGTTTCATTTTAGCACGTGGCAAATCAGCTGTAGGTCGGGAAGCTGCTAATGACTTGCTTGGCTTTACAGGCTCTTCCCTGTTTGCTGCAAACAGGTAAATTGCTGGAAGACAGAGGCCAAAGGATGGGGGTGGCTGGGTAGGTGGGGCTACATTCGATGTATAAGATGCACCCAGGTTTTCACCCTCTTTTGGGGGGTAAAAAGGTGCATCTTATACTCTGAAAAATACGGTATTTGATAGGTTTCCCCCCCCCCCCCCCGCCCAAGAAAGTGGTATAGGTGAAGTTACTCTTTTGGAATATATTTTATTTATATTCCTAAAGGGTTAAGATCAGATTTTAATAAAATAACCATTATCTGAAAGATTTTTATAATTTGTGTTAAGGCAGTGCAATTTCTCACCTTTTTAAGTTCTGTCATTCTAAACAAAGATGTACATTAGTTTTCCAGTGTTTCACAATGTGCCTTGTTGGTACTTTGCCCCACCATCAAAAGACTACTTAAACCTAGATTACTTATATGCAGATATATGAAACACCAATAATATTTAAATGGTAATTGTTTGGTTTCTTTGTGCAAAATTTAGCATAAAGCTACATGACGTATTTAATAAGGTTTAGAATAAGTTTTCCTAACCTGGTGCCTTCCTGGTATCTGCAACTCAAACTTGGTTGACTTGGAACTATGCACAAATTGCCATATATAGCTCTTCACACAATAAGGTGTTGACTTCCCAAAGTAAGTGATACACAGAAATGATCTTCTGTGAATTTCTTCCCAAAGTTAGAACTATAGCTAGTGTTTGGATTGGTCCATTAACTTGCTTCCTTTTTGCAGTGATGTACAGCTGACGGAAGACGCTGTGCGCCGGTATCTAACTCGCAAGCCCATGACCACTAAGGATCTCCTAAAGAAATTCCAAACCAAGAAGACTGGACTAAGCAGTGAACAGACAGTCAATGTACTGGCACAGATTCTTAAGCGCCTCAACCCTGAGCGCAAGAACATCAATGACAAGATGCACTTCTTCCTTAAGGAATGAACAGGGCCAGGCTCAGGCAGCCCCTGGGTACTTGCCAGCTGGCTTTGAGCTTCTTGTGGTTCCCCACTGGCTCTGGTGGCTGGAAGCTGAAACCATGGGATTGGCATCTGACCTTCTGGGGAAAGGGAGAAGCCCCTGCTCTGCTTTCACCTGGAAGTCCTCTGGAAATTGGGAGTGGTAGATGTGGGGGAAGAGTTTGGCATAACCTGTTACGGGGTATGGAAGATGCCATTTTTCTGAATGAGATGTAGGGATGTATGGGAAAGAGAATTAACAGACACTGCCATTTTTGGAAATAAACATGGACACCTTTTACACTCTGTTCCCTGTATTTTTTTTCTGGAAGACCTAGAAATTACAACCTGTCTCCTTGCACACCTTACTCATTGTTCACACACAGAACCTGCCTTGAACCTTGGTATGGCATGAAAACAACCACTTAAAGCTTGCTGAGGATATCTCCTCACAAAGAAGCTTCCAGCTGGTAGGAAACCTATTGCTAAGGTAGGCTGAAGCCAGTCCAAGATGTTCCAGCATTATAGTAGTGGTTTCCCTGGAAAACAGAAGACAATTTCCAATCTGAAAAATGGGAAGAGGCAGTTCGGAAGAAGGCACACACATAAGGGGTTTGGGTGGCTTGCAGTCATTCAAGATAGAAGCTGCTAAATAATCTGGGGCAATTTTCTTGAGCCGTTTTCTGTTGCCAGTGCAGTTTTGTGCATTTCCATTGAACTTTTGGTGGAAACAGGAATGATGTATTAGATTGCATCTAATGTAGGCCAGCATGGAACAGAAGGAGAATTTGTCTTTCTGTACCCACCTCTATATCCAATAATTTGTTCTAAGGTGCCCAACGTTATTCTCTTGTAGTGAAGAGGGAGAGAGGAAGGACTGGTCTATGGGCTAGCAGCATGCAGGGTGCAATCGTGGAAATTAAAAGCTGCTCAGAAGAGTGAAGGTGGAGGACAGAGAGTCCGTGTCCTCATTTATACTCTAGGACCATGATGGCGAACCTATGGCACGGGTGCCACAAGTGGCACGCGGAGCCATATCAGTGGGCACGCAAGCTCAGGTCCAGCGCGCATGTGCGCACCGGCCGGCTGATTTTCGGGCCTTCTGGGCCCACTGGGAGTCAGGAAACAGGCTGTTTCCAGCCTCCAGAGGGGGTGGGGAATGCCGTTTTCGCCCTCCCCAGGCTCCTAGAAGCCTGGAGAGAGCAAAAAATGGCCGTGCCATTGCATGCTGGGAGTGGGGGGGTCATACACGCATGCGCGGGGGTGCATGGAATTATGGGTGTGGGCACGCACACACGTGATCCCACGCATCCCCCCCCCCCTTTTTGGCACGCGAACCAGAAAAGGTTCGCCATCACTGCTCTAGGATTATCAAGAAATAGTCTTTTAGCCATAGGAACAACAACTACTTGATATTATTACAGCTGGAACCTTTAAAAACATTCTAATCAACCCCAACTCTTGTTGAGCGATGCATCCCTCTTTGGTTTTCAAGAGTGCAATTCATGGAGATGCAAAACGAAGGAGAAACGGTGGTGGAGAACCCACTATTCTTTGCCTTGATTACCACACATTGAACTGTGTGCAGAGAACAGGACTGAACCATCTCAATGCCAAGGTGTAATTAGGGTTAGGCTGTGGGGGCGCTTTATGATATTGGCATGGATGAGCCCTAAGAATCTCTCTTGCTAATCTCACCTCTTCTAACCGCAAGCGACTTGGAGAGAAAGTCATTAGGTTAAAAACATACTTTTCCATTTAATATTTTTGGCAGGGTCTAAAATTATATACTCAGGCAACTGGAGACAGGACTTTGTTAAAAACACACCCTGCTGTGATCGGTTTCCTCCTGCATGATTGTTTTCAGTCTAGCAGAAAAAACAACTTAAATTTCAAAGACTAGAGCAGATGAGAATAATCGCTGCAGATTGCTCACATAAATTCTAAAGTTTTATATTTTAAAGGAATTTATAATTCCTTATATCGTTATAATTACTTTTGGAAGAAGGTAAATACAAAAATAAAGAATTCTTAATTAGTGGAGGATTTGGGAAGAGGGGAAATAATTTGTAGAGGCATCTGAAAATGCTTTTTCCACTTCACCTGGCTTACCAGACTGTCATACAATTTGACTTGGAACGCAACTGCAGTATTATTATTTTTGTGCACCCTTCTAGGCTGCACTTTTCAAGTGTAAAGGATATGGATGCAGTGAAGATGGACTCATTCTGCATAGCTATGTGTTGAAGATCTAATAGGCAGAAATGTATGGATTGCTAGGCTGGGAGGCAGTACTGGTTATTTTATTTATTTATTTATTTAAATGGATTTCTATGCCGCCCAACTTACTGGCTCTTCCACTTCCTATGGAGTAGTTGCAATCCAAATGGGGCCTGGGTGTATTCAGTGTACACGCAGCCCTCTATATCCTGCAGCCTATCCAGATCTGAAGATGTGAGGCTCATCTGCCCATAAGTACTTATCTAATCAGAGTCGGGAGGAGTGAAGATGCAAGGCTAAACTTAACCCTCTGCATATATTTGTATTCAAAGCCTGGATGTCTTTTTCCTTTCTGTAAATATCAGTTCTCAAGGAAAATATTTTGGACACTCCTTTTGTAGGGATCACCTCAGTAAAGCAACTGCCTGAACATCTATTTGTGTCTGAAAGTCACAATTTTGCCACCATTTCAATGGTTAGGTCTTGTATCATTATTTGCTACAATCTAAGCTAATGGCCTCTGGGATAAGTGGCCTAATTGTGATACATCTGCTAAAAAGGTTATGTGCTAAAACTTTTAGCTTATGTGTATGCTCTTGAAGGAAGAAAGGATGACAGTTCTGCTGAATGGAAACTCCCGCGCTCTCGTACAACTTCCACTGATGTGCAATGTCCTCGTGCCATAATCAAGGTCACATCCCCAAAGTGGATGGAGATAGAACCACTTTGGAGAGTTCCAAAAGATGGAAATCCATATCTCAAGCCCCTGAAAATTGTATTGACTCATTTCGCCTAGCAAATCCAAAAAAGGGCTGAAGAGTCTGGGCCTATCCACTCTGAGGAAACTCAGGCCCACAGAGGGCACTGACAGGCTATAAGGGACCACTGCTTTTCCCAGTTTTCTGAGAACTTAAACTGTGGGATTAATTTGGGAACAAAGTACTTTACTTCAGCCGGTGTAATGGTTACTTCATTAACTATTAGGACAATGGCACTAAGCAGGACAGGAAAAGCATGATGTGACTCATCTCATCTGAAATCTGCTGACCCCAGTGCCTACGTGACCTGAAAGCTTACGTGACATTATCCACAAGATACCTAAAAGATGTGTACTCAGGAATAGACTAACAATATGACCATATATGGTATATACCAACCCCTTACTAACATTGTCATAAGAATGTAACTGGATATGAACTGAATTCTAATAAAAGAGGGTCACACAGAAGATTCTGTGCTCCCATCCCGAGGTACCTGTCTGTGTGTCTCATTTCTCATGGGAGACCACCACATTTGGTGACCCCCAGGCGGTGATTCCACATGGGAATACGTCCCTGCCGACCCTCTACTTATCGCCTGGAATAGGCACGGTGCACCCGACGACGTCGCTGGCGACTGACTCTTCTCGTAAGTATGGGGGGTGGAACGTCTACAGCTCAAAACGTGGAAGAGCTGAGACAATTGGGCAGGAAAAAATACCTTTCCCTTCAAGAACAAAAATTTACCCCATCCTTTTCTAAAAGTGAGGCTTATACTATGATTCAGACTCATGCTGATCCGCCTCGCCAGCTTTTATTAGATCCCCCACCTTATCAGATTCCCTCGGTCATGTTGACTACCCCATTACCTTCAGTCGTGCGTTCTTTTTCACCCACGGCTCCCGAAACCCCTGTTTTTTCTGCTTCAAACCCTGCTCCTGTTTTGCAATCTGGCCTTATTCGCGGGGCATACCAAAAGGCTTTAAAATCCGGCACTTTGGATGCTTCTGCTTCCTTATCTATTGTTCCTCCACAGGAGGCATTCAGCGTAGACAGGGCAGAATTTAAAGAAGAACAGGAAAAAGGAATAAAACTTGCAAAGAGTTTCCAAGTTTTATCTCATGAGTCTTTTCCAGTAGTAAAAAATACTGGTCTGATTCAAAAAATGCAAGAAGAAAGATTAGAAAAGAATCATGAAATTGTTCAAATGCTTGCTGATTGTCCAGTAGATGTTAAAATTGACCTTCCTACACCAAATCTGCAAGCTTCTTCTGAATGTGCCTTTGAGGATTTTCAGAAAACTGATAAGCTGGCACACACCTTTTCCAGCATTCAACCGAAATCTAATCAAGCAGACACTGATTGCGTTAACGAAAAAGCTGCTTCTGAATGCCGGAAAATCTTAGCATTAGGAAAAAACCCTGAAATGACTGAAATGATTAAAATTTGGCAAGCTATACGTTCATCTAGCCATCAAAATAATGTGTTAATTGCAGCCATGAGACAAAGTAACAAAGCCCAAGGAAATTGTGGTAACCAGAAATGTTTTAAGGAAAAGTGCAGAGCGCCTGGCAAAGGTGTTGATTCTCATACAGATTTCGTACTTGGAGTAACTTAAATTGGATGTTTTATCTGTATAGTCTTCTCTCCTATGGATTAAATGTTGCACCAGAGAGAAAAAATTTAGCTACAAGAAAATTTTTGAATCTAGGACATAAGATGTCTCGATCTTATGCTGCATCAGTTATCCCACAATTATTATTTTAATTCAGTTACAATTGCTGGGAACTATTAATTGGCTAGTCCTTTTTTTTTAAATTATCCACTTTTTTGTTAAATTCATTATTTACATTATTAACTAAAGTTAAACATTCTATGATCTAATCTCATCCCTCAGAAAGCTAGTCAAAGTTTAAAATGCTACTGCAGCTGATGGGATTACATTTCAAATTACCTATTAACTTTGCTTTTCTTTTGCAACAGTAAGTTTACTTCTGTTTGCAGATTTTAATTTTTGTGATTTTTTTCCATGAAATTATGTTCCTTTATTTTTCCTCATAAATATTTTCATAGATATTTTCCAAAATGCAAGGTTTTACACAACATTGTGTGGTGTTGTAGGCGCTGTGTTTACCAGCACCTACTGGAAGCATTGGCTGTGTTGTCCTTGCAACAAATTTATTTTGTAGGATGGCTATATTTATTCCATGTTTTTTATCCTTAGACTTTAGCTGAGCTCTGTGCATGAGCACTTGCTAGAGTTTGCCAGGATATTTTTAAAATCATTTTTCCTATTTCTAAATTTAAATTTGAATTTCAGAGTTTTTGTTTTTCAAATAGCCATAGAGTGGAATGGAATCAGAGTTGGAAGGAACCTTAAAGGTCTTCTAGTCCAACCTCCTGCCTAGACAGGCAAGCCTAAAGCACTTCTGGCACATGAATATCCATTCAGACAAATTGTTGTCTTCTTAAAAAAATTTCAGTGTTGGAGTATTCACACCTTTTGAAGACAAACTTTTTTACTGATTGACTGATTTAACTGTGTGGTAATTTTTTTTAGTTTTAAGTTGCTTCTCTCCTTGTTTAGTTTCCATCCATTGCTTTTTGTTCTACCCTCAGATGCTTTGGAGAATAGTTTGTCTCCTTCTCTTTTTTTATATAGCAACTTCAGAGATATTGGAAAACTGCTATCATGTTTCCCCTAGTCCTTCTTTTCATCGAACTGGATATGCCCAGTTCCTGCAACTGTTCTTCATATGTTTTAGCTTCCAGTTCATTAATTATCTTTGTTGCTCTCCTCTGCATTATTTCTAGTTTCTCAACATTTTTTTTTTGTATCATAGCAACTGAAACTGAAGGCAGTGTTTCAGGTGTGGCTTACTAAGGCATTAATAAACTGGTATTGCTATTTCAAGTGATCTTGATTCTCTCCCTCTGTAAGTGCAACCTAGAACTGTGTTAATTTTTTGGCAGCTGCTATACACAGCTGGCTCACATTTAAATGGTTCTCCAAGATACATCTCACAGTTATTACTGTTGAGCAAGATATCACATGTACTGTACCTGTGCATTTTGTTTTTTTTTCCTTGCCTAAATATACAACTTTGCTTTTTTCACTATTGAATTTTATTTTGATTAAAAAGCTTCAGATTTTGTAGGGAAATTTACTTTTAACCTTCCTAAAGATTTTTGTCTTACTTTAACTGTTTCTGCATCTTTGCAATTATTTCTGATTTTCATAATGTCTGTAAATTAGTTCATGATTCTCCCTGGAAGTTTACTTAGCATCTGGGATTAATGTTAATCTTATAGATGTTTACTAGGTTCTTCCATTCCTTTTGGACTCAAGTTTCCCCATCTCTTGATGATAATCTTCTCAGCTTATTTTTTAACCTTACAATCTCTCCTTCATGCTAGGACTTTACTCTTTTTCCCCCGGCCCATATCAGAAGTCATCAACCATTTTCTGGTATTATCCAGGAGGAGGATTCTCGGGCAGATGCTGCTGCTGCCCCCCCCCTGATCTTTCTATTCTTTTCCTTGTCACCCATTACTCCGTGGGCTAGCCACTCTTATTTTCATCAAAACTGAAAGGCCTTGCTGAAACAATTTTCTCTTTTTGCAGCGGAAGCTTCTGCTATTATTCAGCAATGTCCCACTTGCAGTCTGCAAGCTCACTCTGTCCCCCTTGGGGTTAACCCCCGGGGTACGGAGAGTTGTCAATTATGGCTTCCCCACAGAGGGGCGAAGCCACCAACCATGTTATTAATCATTGTATTCGGACTTTCTGTATTCTAGGCAATCCCAAACAATAAAAACAGAAAGGGGAAAACCACCCCGGCTTGCCTGGAATACAAAATACCTTGAACCTTGTCCTATTTACCCTCAATTTTCTCAATGTTTCTGGCACCCCTGATTCAACCGCCGCAAGTCGGCAAAATTTTCTGCTTCTCCTATAGACTCCCTGCGACCGCAAGTCTATTATCGCCGTCTTCCTGATCCTACGTGGAAAGGCCCGGCCTCCCTTGTCACTTGGGGTCGAGGCTACACTGTCGTCAATGACAATGGCGATATCATCTGGATTCCTGCTCGCTGCGTTCGCCCTTATTTTGTCACCCCATCAACACGTTAAGACCAATGATCCAGGAGCCTGGAAAACCAATGCGTTCGTAAGAGACCTGAATAAGGCGGCTCAGCTGTTGAATAAAACTGATTGTTGAATTTGTATGCACATTCCATCAGACAGCAAGTCAGGACTGGCACTTCATGCTGTACCTTTTAATGGAAGCAGAAATGGAATTCCACCCCAGTCATGTTGAACTATACACATGCAGTTTCTACCAGAATTTTAGAACCTGCTCGCTTTTGTTTTCAAAGCACAGGCTTGTTAGCAAATGCCTTGGAAATGGGCAATTACACTACTTGCCAACAAACCATTGTATGGGATTCAGCAAAACGGTGTGCACATATAAAAGCAATCTTACAACTGTAAATGGTATCAGCACATCTAATCAGTGGACAAACCTTTCCACGTATGTAGCATGTTCAGAAATGGAGACTATGATTATGTTTGCTAATTCTTCTGATTCAGGACATTATGAGCTAACACAATTTTGGCTTCTTTGTGTCCGGCGAGCCTATCGGCTGGTCCCAAGGGATTGGAAGGGTATTTGCACCCTGGGTCTCTTGGTGCCTGCTACTTACCCTGTTTCAACATTACCAACAGGTCATTTGCGGAACAAAAGAGCTGACATTGAAGATCAACCCTTAACCTTGGGGGGTTCCCTGACTACTCAAATATCTTGGGGAATTCTCCCTAATCTTGGGGTTGCGATGAATTATAGAGACTTACATTTACTCAATAACTGGACTGTGGTTATGTTCAATGACACTATTAAAGCTATGAAATTCATTAACAAAGAATTAGGAGAAATTCGAAAAGTGGTCTTACAGAATAGATATGCTTTAGATATTGTATTGACTGTTAAAGGATGTGTTTGTACTTTAATTCATTAACATTGTTATGCTTATGTATCTGACTATAAATATATCATCACGCACACAATTGAGCATATGGAGAAGATGGTCAACCCCCTGGTCGGAGACGGAAGTGGCATCATTGACATTTGGGATGCCCTATGGTCCTGGCTACCTGATGGGAGTTGGCTGAGGTCACTCATACCAACAGTTTTATATATTGTGGTATTATTGATATTGTTGTGTTGTTGTATGCAATGTCTCCCCTCTCTCCTGCAGATGTGCAAAAACTTGCTTTTCTCCAACAGGAAGGACGTCCTAATCAGCGAAACCAAAGCCCTTCTGGAATTGGAGGATGGACCGTTTGATAAAACAAAAAAGGAGGAGATGTGGGATTAATTTGGGAACAAAGTACTTTACTTCAGCCGGTGTAATGGTTACTTCATTAACTATTAGGACAATGGCACTAAGCAGGACAGGAAAAGCATGATGTGACTCATCTCATCTGAAATCTGCTGACCCCAGTGCCTACGTGACCTGAAAGCTTACGTGACATTATCCACAAGATACCTAAAAGATGTGTACTCAGGAATAGACTAACAATATGACCATATATGGTATATACCAACCCCTTACTAACATTGTCATAAGAATGTAACTGGATATGAACTGAATTCTAATAAAAGAGGGTCACACAGAAGATTCTGTGCTCCCATCCCGAGGTACCTGTCTGTGTGTCTCATTTCTCATGGGAGACCACCACATTAAACCAAAAGCAATTAGAAACTAAAAGAGATGATTTTGCACTTGCTGGTGCTGCTACCATATTGCTATTCTGCCCTTTAGTCCATTCACAAATATCATCAGTCTCTGGCCTTTCTAGTGCTTTAGCAATGAAAAACTGTCAGTAGGAAAGTCGTAGACCTAAGTCCCATTCTTAGAGCAATTCAAGCTAAAATTCCATTTATATGTACCCACCATAGCCAGAGGACACCAAGTTGGAGAAAGTTATGCTAAAATAATATATACTGTACTACAACAGCATATTGTAGGAGTAAGAAGTATTATTTAATTTAACCAATACTTACAGAATACATTATTAAATCAAGCCAGCAAGTGTTCGTTTTTTTCATCCTTTTCATGACCTCTTAAACTGTTAATAGCAATAACTTGGTTTGCACAAGCAGAGGGCACAAAGTATGTAGGGCCTCTTATGTGAATTGCACCTTGGCTTTCCCTAAAATATTCCTGCAGATTGCGGCTCTATGTCTATGCACAATCGGCATTAAGGAGAATCACCCAAGTTAGCAGATTCCCAAATTGACCTGAAGCCTTTTTACAGATGTGGTTTTTCTTTCCTCTTGTTTTTTTCCCCCTTCACATAAACAGCAGTGGTGATTTCTCTAAAATGGTTTAGTGCCATTTTAATATCAAGTCTTCATCCATCATCACTTCAGGACCATCAAGTGTCCCAAGTTTGATTTATGTTAGGAAATCACTATCTCCCAGCCTGGAACAGCAGCAGCATTCCTCACGTTGTTCCTTACATGCCAATACCTACTGGCAGTAGAACAACTTTATAAATGTCCAGGCTAAAAATAACTGGCTTGGGATAACACCTGCACAGAGACAAGAGTTTCTAGCTGCTTCAGGCTTACGGATAAGTGTCGGCCAGTGGGTCACTGTGCCTGCAAATAGAGTAGTTTTAATGGTCTTTCAGAGACAGAATTTGTACAAAGTCTCCTTCTGTATTAAAGTCAGTAGAATTAAGTTGCATGCAGTCATCTTAGCCTTTTCTAGGACAAATCCAACAACTGCAACTGACCAACCCTGCAAAGATTCTTTCAAAACTTAAACTGAACTTCACTATGACTCTTCTAAGTGTAAAGAAACAACCTAAAATGGTACAAGTATGTTTGTGGGTCACCTGAACCAGGCTTCTTTTTTTGTATAAAGTGCAGTTTATATTGTTAGAATAATCTAAATGTCAAATAAAAAAGATCTAAACATCAGTCAAAAGGAATGTGGGGCTCTATGCATAGTGAGGTCTTAACTGGACAATAATGGTGGTGAGTTATTAAGTAATATTGCTTGTCTTAGTTTCCCACTACACACTATAACTACCTGGATTTATATGTAGATCCATACTTAGTTTTCAGTGATGAACAATATGCCATACTTAGTTTTCAGTGATGAAACTAAGAGCTTCTCAAATTCATAAAAGCACTTTATAAAATATTGCAAGTTTCTTACGATTCATTCATTCATTCATTCATTCATTCATTCATTCATTCATTTCAATTCAAAATATGTAAATCATAATCAAGGTAAAAGCAAACTCACCAACACCAAATCAGCAAAACCACTGTTGAGGCTCAGTCATACCTTCTGATTCTCAGGCCCACTTACCATACTTGCAGAGGTCAAAGCTGAGCAATGACTCTTTTGTACCAGGCCCCATTCATGAATGCTGAAAGAACTGTCCACCTGCCTCTCAGCTACTCTTTCTGGAATTCAGAATCTCCCTAAATTAATATTTTAAGAGGATTCAGAAAACAATCCACTGAATAAATACAAAAGGAAATACGTTATATTGTTATGTGTTATGTTATGTTATGTTATGTTATGTTATGTTATGTTATGTTATGTTATGTTATGTTATATGCTATGCTATGCTATGCTATGCTATGCTATGCTATGCTATGCTATGCTATGCTATGCTATGCTATGCTATGCTATGTTATGTTGTTATGAATATAAAGGTAAATATCAATTAAAAGTCTTCTGCTGAATTTGAATGCTTTGATCAACAAATTTGTTTCTACAATGACCATTCACTTAATTTCAGAAGGTGGGAGCACTTAGAGAATGCCTTGCTTTGAGCTGATACCTGTGGGAAAACAGCCTTACAATTACAGGTAGTCCTCAACTTAAAATCATTTAGTGATTCACTTAATAACTGTGGCAAGAAAGGTTGTAAAATAGGACAAAACTCACTTAGCTTAGCAAGAGAAATTTGGGCTCAATTGTGGTCGTAAGTTGAGGACTACCTGCACAGCAGAATATCATATGGTGAAAGCATCTTCAGACATCCTTGTCTGCAAAGTTCACTTGACCTTAAGGCAAGAAAAAGAACGAAGAAGCAAGTCATTGTATTTAAGAAGCATACACAATATTTCTGACTTCACACCAAAACTTAGAAACAGCTACCTCCTTGTAGCCAAGTACCCAGAAGAAGCAAGAAAGGAATTTTTCTTGTACATCTACTTGCTGCAACCCATTCTTCTGAAAGTAGCAAGCTTCTTACTTTTAAGTTTGAAAATGGGGAGTGGATGAATGGAAATAAAACCAGGATATGTTGTTCAGAAACTAGAGGAGGCCAAGCACATACTCACAATGGAAAAGAATTTTTCATTTTTAAAAACAAAGGGCTTCCCTTCTTTCAAGCATTCCTTCATGCACTATTTATGGGTTTCCAAGAAGGCCTCTGCTGGAAATAGGTTGGATTTTTTTATACACACACACGCACACATTCCCAAATTCCTATGGACAGCATCAGAAATTTGAATTAGATAAAATTATGCTTTTTATCTATTAATAGTTATTAACTAAAATAATTAGAGTAATATATATCCTTCATACCAAATAGTACAGATAAACAAACAAAGGAGAAAGGTGCCACATAATGAGCCTTGCTTATCCAAAATGTCTGTTTTGGACCAAAAGAAAAACACTAAGGTAATTGTTGTAATCTGATTTAGGTTGATGAGATGCAGGTCAAGTTGTAATCCACTATTAAGAGGATTAATAAAATTGCAAATCAATGAGATGTTGCTTGGGCAAGTAGCTGCTTATCACAACTCCTTCTTTCTTACACAGACTGCTTTAAAACAAGTCCACTCTGGAAGCTGTAGACCAGTGGTTCCCAACCTGGGGGTCGGGACCCCTTTGGGGGTCGAACGACCATTTCCCAGGAGTCGCCCTGGCATCCTCAGCTCCCCCCCCCCACTGCCACAAGCCTGGCCATATCGGCTCAACTTGCCCGAGCCCTCCGATTGGTCGGGAGAGGTGCCATTCGGTGAGAGGCATTTGTGATGCCTGGCGGCCGAGCTAAGGGGCAGGGCGTCGCAAGATTGCGTGCTGGAGAGTACAAGGCGGTGCTTAAGACATCTGTGGCTGCCCCGTCTCCTGCTCACAGCGGCAGTTTCTTCCCGCTGGTGTCGAAGGGAAAGGGAGTCACGGGAGGGAATGGCCAGCCAACGACCACTTAAGTTTCACAGCGCACGACGGCAGGAAGGAGGACAGCTGGGTCGGATCCAGTGGAAGATGATATTCCTTGTGCTCTTGCAAAGACTGGCCCGAGAATTTCTGATCTGGCATAATTACATATTGTTTTTGTGATTAATCACTATGCTTTAATTATGTTCAATTTGTAACAATGAAAATACATCCTGCATATTATTTACATTACAATTCATAACAGTAGCAAAATTACAGTTATGAAGTAGCAACGAAAATAATTTTATGGTTGGGGGTCATGACAACATGAGGAACTATATTAAGGGGTCGCGGCATTAGAAAGGTTGGGAACCACTGCTGTAGACTGTCCATGCTAGACTTCAACTAGCCTTCAACCAGCACAGTCAACTGCTGCTCAAGGTAATGGAATTTGTAACACAAAATATATAGGCAACAGCTAATTCCAGGTGTCTTGGGGAATCATTCTCCCTCATTCCCATTTAATCAATCCCCTCCCAAAACAACAGAGTGGCAAAAACTGAAAAATGTAATCCCTCTTTGTTCATCCTCTAAATATGTACATTAAATGGAAATATAAGAAAGAGCTAAGTGCCGCACAAATTGCTATGCTACATTTCAAGGAACTTCAAGGACTCACCTGCTTCCAAGAACATAAAAATCTGATAGTTTGACTGTCATTTCAAGATATCCTTTGGGAAAGTCAGATTCTGAATCTTACTCTTTTTGTAGGCCTAACTGAATCCAAATTTCCCTTTGCAGAAATCCATCTTTCAGGTTTTTGCCCTTTGATTTGTGTGTGTGTGTTTGTGTGTGATGTGATGTGATGTAAAACCGTTGGAATTGTGGCATGGAATAGGTGGGGAATCTCTAAATCATATTCAGTCCTTACAAGATAATGTGAAGGTTTGCTGGACCTCACATACAGCCTGTACAAAAACATATAATCTAGAACATAGCCTGCACTTTGAAGAGGATGCTCAATAAGGTGAGAGGCCTTCATTCAGACAAACTGTTATTGAGAATGACTTTCAATGTTGTGCCCTTAACAAAAGTCTGAGAAAAGCCAGGATTTTCTAGATACTTTTGAAAACTGTCTTCCAGATCCTGATTTTCCAGTTAAACTGAGGTTACCCTTTGTTTTCCACATGAGAAAGTGGAATCTGTCTTTCTTTCCACACCAGACCAAACCTCTGGGTCCCAAAAGGCCACATTTCCTGGGAGCTAACAGGTTTCCACCCCTTCCTTATTTTATATTAATTAAAAAAATAATGAAGGGGAAGCTAACATCCTGCAAAGCAAAGTACCAGCTCAAGCATAACCTATATCTGAAATTACATCTGGATCCCATATAGACCCAAGAGGCATCTTTGGGGGGGGGGGGGGGATGATAATGGTTTGCACCTGAATGCTTTGTTATAAAGTGTACCCATCTGTCATTTTCTCTAAAGAAAAACAAATGTGAACTGTACCGTTAGGAAGCATTTTTGAGAGGATAAAAAAGGTAGGGTCTTTGATAAATGTGTTGTTACAACTGGCAATACCCACAATAGCAGACATTTTGTGGAACATCCATAACATATTTTCAAAATTCCAAATGAGCCCATTGGCCCAAAAGATTGGGGTCCCTTGGCCTAACCATAAGAATCCACCTAACTTCCAGTCTGTTCTTCCGTTCTTATGATCCTCCAGACTGTTTCCACTCCTGCTAAGCCTCCATTGGGTCCTGTTGTGGTATGTGCAATGCCAAGTGGAAGGAATGTACTGCTTGGAGAGACCAAATGCAGACAGCAGAGATCCCTCTTGTGTCAGCCTGATGATGATTTATTGGCTCTACCATGCCACATACAAGCCCTCCTAGCCTAAGGCTCAAGGAGATGTTCCATACACCACAGAGCTAAGCCGACAACCAGACGACAGCTCGCCTACCCCAAATTCCTCTTCTTCTTTTGCTGACCTTTACCTCGGCATCTCAGGAATACTAGCAGCCATGGGGGCACAGATTCAGAAATGTAAAAGAAGTCCGAAAATATCAAATACGCCAGAAACTCTTCAAGGTACAGCAGCCATTGACCAATAGCAACCACTGCTAAGTCACAGACAATGGGCCAGTTCTGAATTTAGTGACTGGAGAATTTCAGCTCATAGCAGAATTGTGCACAAAAGCCATAGAGCACCTCTAGCTTCAGTAGCTGCCTTTTAATGGTGATCATGTCTCTCTCCCTCTCTGGACATGCTATATGATAGGATATCTCCCAAGAACATTGACAGAGACCACTGGAGGAAAGATACCATCACCATTCCCCTACTCTTTATTTGCATGGCACAAACTGAATGTTCTGAGCATAAAACAATAAGATAAATAATAAAAAAGAGCTAAATGAAATAGTTAGGTTTTCATTGCTTTCCTGAAACTCAGGAGATTAGGAATAGACCCAATCTCCATGGGGAGGCGGTTCCAAAGCATCGGAGTAGCAGTTGAGAATTTCTTTAATGTCCTCTCAGATTACTTTCTCAGTTAAATGGGACTGGAGGGTGTTGATCCTATTAATCTGATCAGAGATATAAAAAATACAGGAAAATGTGGTCCTGCAATTTACCAGGTGTAGGGCCTTAAAGGTAACTAGTAGCATTTTGGCATCAGAACTCTTTCTACAAACTTCTCTAAAAATAAATATTAGAAATCAGTTGTCCAAAGTAATTGGACTTAGTGAAGGCTTCTTGAGCAAGAGGCACAGAAGAGGGAAATAGCCCCTCCCCACCTAAAAAAAGTGTTTAATTGCTGCTCAGATCTAATCTCCTGTCAATTAATAAGAGGCCATGACTAGCCATGAGGGGCAAGGATCTAGCTGGGAAGTGGTGGAGGCAACACCACAGGAGTTCTATTGATTTCTTTAGATTTTTTCTAGAATCTGAGAAGGAGCCCTTCTATTTTAGCCCCTCTTACTATATTCAACAGCAAGGTATCAGCAACTGAGTCCTTCAGGTTTCAGGGTTCTATAGCACTAGCAATAGCACTTAGACTTATATACCACTTCACAGTGCTTTACAGCCCTCTCTAAGTGGTTTAGAGAATCAGCATATTGCCCCCAACAATCTGGGTCCTCATTTTACCAACCTTGGAAGGATGGAAGGCTGAGTCAACCTTGAGCCTGGTGAGATTTGATTTGCCAAATTGCAGGCAACCGGTGATCAGCAGAAGTAGCCTGCAGTACTGAACTTTAACCACTGTGCCACCGCGACTCCTATATTCTATAACAGTGATCACGAACCTTTTAGGCACAGAGTGTTGCGCATGCCAGAGCACCAGAAAATCCCACGACCAACTGGCCGGCATGCATGCGTGCCTTGGAAACCCAACAACCAGCTGGCTGAGCTGGGGCGATGGCACACATGCCCACAGAGAGGGCTCTGCGTGCCACCTCTGGCACGCATGCCATAGGTTCGCCATCACGGTTCTATAATCTCCCAAACTTGAAATAGAGACATCAGAACCATCATTAAAAAGGTACAAGAAATGTTCTTCCTGGCGTCAACTGGACTATACAACCGCAACATCATAATTAGTGAAGTCCGTATCTTCCAGGTTGCTGATCCTGGAGGCCTCCTTGACTTCCATAGAATTCTAGAAATATAGAGAATGGGATCCATATCTGTTGAATCAGCCATGGAATCCACATTGGAAAAATCACTAATGATTTCTATATCAGCAACATAATAATCAATCATAATGATCAACATAATAATCATACAGTCCACATTGGAAAAATCTCTAATAGATTCCATATCCATAACATATTAATCAGCCAATCATTAGAGATTTTTCCAAGGTGGAGTCCATGATTTTTCTGGTCTGAATTCCATAGCTGATTATTATGATGTGGATGTGAAAACCATTGGTGATTTTTCCAATGTGGACTGTTAAGGAGATTCAGGGTATATAAAAAGAGCAACAAAGTATTTTATTTTTGCAGCCCTCACATGAAGAAGGAAGAGCTATTTGTCCATTTTTTCCTATTCATTATGCTGTGTGCAGTCTGCAAACTCAGAGACACCGTATCTGATCCATCCCTCCAATTCAATCATCCAGAGAGCTGAGAGAATATGTATATTTCCCTTAATGAACTAAGGATGAAAGAATTAAGGTGCAAATTTGTATATGAGGTTAGGCAATGTCCACAACAGGTTATCTCCATTATGTTGTAGCCAGGGAAGTGTTAACAGCAGGGTAATAAATAGAGTAGCTCCACTCAGGGCTTGAGATAGAGTACACAGTATTGCTCTAGTCTAGCCTCAAAAAGAGCAAAAACATTCAGCACAAATGTATCTGCCCAAAACAGATAAACATTAAAGCATAGGTTTGGAGAAATGTCATTTGAATGAAATGGAGCACAATGGGATTCCTATTTGGGTAAGCCTAAATGGTACATCAGATTCTAGAAGCCATATCAGAGGTGGAGAGGATAGCATTTGCTTATTCATTTGAAACAGTCTTTATATTATGCACATTTCATTAAAGGAAATAGCTCCAAGTACATTTTATTCTACTTATGAAATTTATTCATCCCTAAATCTAGGTAAGTTCTAGACAGTTTCTATTCTATCTTGAATTTTTCTTCCCACATCCTGCTTTTTTATGTTAATGGTGAGAGAACAGAGACTTTATATAACCAAACAACACTGAAAGCCAACCAGCTTCAACCATGAAACAAAAAATGAGATATAAGTAAAAGGGGAAAAAAATCTTTGTGGTATTAGGAGGAAGCTAAAAAGGAAAATATGGGAGAAAATTAAATTTGAAAAATAATGTCTGGGAATGCATTTTGAACAGTATTCAGACGAGATCTGAAACTTTACAGAGAAAGTGTTTATTATAGCAGGTTATCTAATTTAATTATTGCAGAAGTGTATGGGATGATTTCCGTTGGACCATTATCAGACCAACATATTTTTAACCCGAAAGTCACCCATATTTCCTTCTTCTATGTTCCTGGTATCTAGTACTAACAGATGGTGCATCAGAACACAAGTTTTTGTTGGAATCTAAGGCATCTGAAAGTTATATTTTTCAATGGTCCTATAACTGTATAAAGAATCAAGGAACATCACAACTGCTCTGCAACTTATTTTAACAGCTGGATACATTTTCCTCCCAAACCTTGTGGCTTCCCTTCATTGTCCCTTCAGTTCAATAACCTGTCATGTGCACACCCGGAAGCTAAAATCATCACTATCTTCAAATTCTCTCAAGAGGAAGGCTTAGATCCATTTCTTTACCAACCATCTGTGGATGAAAAGGAAGTCCCTCAGTCTTTCAGGATAGCTCACAAAAGCTGTTATCTCTAAAGCCAGGGCCAAGAAAGTCAGTTCAGCATGTTCCATATATGCATAATTTATGGAGTAGTCTTTCTTTCCTCCACACATACCTCAACTCCTTTCAAAGGCATTTCACCACAGCAGGTCTGGGCGTAATCAACTCCAGGAATTTCCATTCAAGGATTCAGGCTTTTTTAAAGATTTAACTGTTTCAGAATAGAGTATGTTTGACAAAAACTCAAGAGTTCCAACCTGTGAAACTCACTATTTGTGGGCAGGATTAGACAAAGATGTTTCACTGCCACAAGCAAAAGACAGCACCTGGACTGCAACCGGAATATCTGGTGAAGACATGGAGAACTGTGTATGACTTCAAATTGATGGAACATTACAAAGACATTACTTTTTTTAGTGCGCCCTCAGGATATTGCTGATGTCAGCATTACCAGGTAAACCAGTGATGGTGAACCTTTTGGCCTCAGCATGTCAAACACTCAGAAAATACTTAAACTGACTCTGCTGGCATGTCACATACTCCGCCCCCTGAACAAAAGAGAAACAATTATTTACATATTCATTTTTTTTAAATACAGTCTAATCACATATGATGCTATATTTATTTTTATTTATTTATTTTATTTATTAAAATTTCTATGCCGCCCAACTCCCGGGGGACTCTGGGCGGCTCACAGCAGATATAGAAACACATAAAAAACAATTTTTAAAAGGAGCCATATTAAAATACTATCCATTAAAAAACAAACTTTCATTCATACCCTGCCTGCCGGAAGAGCCAAGTTTTTATTGCTTTACGGAAGGCCAGTAGGGTGGGGATGGTCCTGATCTCTGGAGGGAGCTGGTTCCAAAGGGAGGGGGCTCCCACAGAGAAGGCCCTCCCCCTAGGTCCCGCTAGCCGACATTGTTTGGTCGACGGGACCTGGAGGAGGCCGACTCTGTGGGCTCTAACCGGTCGTAGGGAGGTATGCGGCAGGATGCGGTCCCGAAGATAACCTGGCCCTGCGCCATGTAGGGCTTTAAAGGTAACGACCAACACCTTAAATTGGATCCGGAGACTAATGGGCAGCCAATGCAGCTGGCGGAGGATAGGTGTTACGTGGGTGCATCTAGGTACACCCACCACAGCTCGCGCAGCTGCATTTTGCACCAATTGCAGTCGCCGGACACTCTTCAAGGGTAGCCCCATGTAGAGCGCATTGCAGTAATCCAGCCGTGAGGTGATAAGGGCATGAGCAACTGTAAGAAGTGCCTCCTTCTCCAAGTAGGGTCGCAATTGGTGCACAAGACGTACTTGTGCAAAGGTCCCCCTAGCCACAGCTGAAAGATGTTGTTCCAATTTTAGCTGTGGGTCTAGGAGGACACCCAAATTGCGGACCCGTTCTGAGGGGGCTAATTTCTCCCCCCCAAGAATCAAGGAGGGACAGTTGGTCGAGTCCTTAGGAGGCAATATCCACAGCCACTCAGTCTTGTCAGGGTTAAGCTTTAGCCGGTTCTTCCCCATCCAGACCCTAACATCGGCCAGGCAGCGGTCCATTACGTCTACGGCTTCCCCAAATTGAGACGGGGTGGAGATGTACAACTGGGTATCATCAGCATATTGCTGATACCTCACCCCGTGTCGTCGGATGATCTCACCCAGCGGCTTCATGTAGATATTAAACAGGATGGGTGAGAGGACCGACCCCTGTGGCACCCCACATAGTAGGGGCCTAGGGCTCGACCTCTGCCCCCCTGTCAACACCGACTGCGTCCTGTCAGAGAGGAAGGAGGAGAACCACTGCAAAACAGTGCCGCCCACCCCCACCTCTCCGAGACGACGCAGAAGGATACCATGGTCAATGGTATCGAAGGCCGCTGAGAGGTCAAGTAGCACCAGGATAGAGGAATAACCCCCATCCCGGGCTCGCCAGAGATCATCCATCAGGGTGACCAAAGCCGTTTCCGTACTGTAACCGCGCCTGAATTTATATATTATATAAAGAAACACCAGATAATTATAAAAATGAAATACAAGTAAAACAAATGTAAAACAAATTCATTTTTGGAGGAAGCCCGATAGCATGTTCCTCTTGTGCAACCTCTGGAGGGTCCAGAGCCCGTGAGAAGCAAACTCCATTCTTGCAGTCACCAAAAAGTGTGTGAGAATGTGGCTGCCAGGTGTTGGTGAAAACTGGCATGTCATTCAAAATATTGTGGCATGTCACATTTGTCATGTGTGTCATAGGTTTGCAATCACACAGGAAACATGGCCAAATAAGGTAATAATTGCAAAGCTACATTAACAGAATCTTGCAAGTTTGAAAGTAGCATCCTCCTACTACAGGGTTTCCCAAACGGGGGTGCGATACAATACTCCAGGGGGTGCGAAAACTTGGGTTTACAAGTTTGAAAATTATAGTGTATATGCATAATTATATGCATATAATTATTTACTTTTGTAAGGGGTGTGAGAATATATCAGAAGCGTTCTAGGGGTGCGGGGTATAGAAAAGGTTAGGAAGCCCTGTCCTACTGCCACCTTTACAGCCTGATAATTTAGGGAGCCTCCCTCCTGAGCTTCTTGGTCTTCATGCTCCCTCTGATCTGACCATACCCTAGACAGCATCTCTTTGATGGGATATCATTATGTCTGCTGCCGCTTCAGGTGACCACTTGGATTTTGAACATTGTCAGGCTGGCTCAATCTTTTTCTTGGCAAGGACACTGCAGTGGATGTTTGCCATGTTCAAGCATGGCTATCAATTGTTTCTTGGTTGAGACTCTCTCACAGTGATCTAGAGGAAAGGTTAACAGACTGTTGGAAAGCCTGTCCTGCATACAGATCTCATCACATTATGATTTATGTATTGAACGTCTAAGCCTGCTGTGGTGGAACCCTGTCTTGCATGATCTATAACAGTTTAAAGGTGCAAGGGTTAATTCTTTTGTTCCAACCAGTCTATTCCTCCTCCCACCCACTCTTTCAAAGAAGATATAAAGGAAGGGAAAGATTTATCTTCCCTATAGAACTTGGCCTTGCTCACTGGGGAAGGGATGGGCACACCTCAGCTTGTCTTCGGCCTGTCTCTCATCCTGTTGATCCAAACAACTCCTTCCCAACTCACTGACGGCAACATGATGCAAAAGTCAGGAACCTGGATCAGAGATGTATTACAGAGACAACTAGGTATGACAACAATTGCTTGGAAATTGGTTAAAGACTCCTACTATTGCTGACTTGATTCGGCAAGACATGGATTTGCCATGCAGTAGGGCACCAGCAATGGTGATAAACGGCTATTCATTTGACAGACTATAGCTCACTAATCCTATATTTAAGCAGCGTAGGTTTAAATACCTACTCTTCTCAAACTTCCAGGCTGGGTTAGTACATCATGTTAAGTCAGGTCAAAAGACAACCAAGAGGCTGCATTTCCCTAATTTACTATTTGCTATTTTTTTAAATCTTCATTAGAGTTTTCTGTGATATAATGTATTGCGCAAATTCAGCTTATAGTATATTTAATGTATTGCATGTACATGGAAATGGGTTAATTTAGTAACCAAGGTAAGTACATCATGTAAACTCAATTCCTATAACGTTCCAGAACATTGCTAATGTTCTGAGTTTTACAGAAGTCTATCTACATTAGCATTTGCATAGAAGATTTTTGAAGTCCTAATACAGGAGTATAAAATCCAAAAAGCGCACTCTATTTGTAAGTCACAGAAGATGCTGAGAGGTTCCTGGAAAAAGAGAGTGGCATGGGGAGGTAAACAGTGGGCATAAATAGTAATAGCAACTATCTAAATGCTGCATTAAAAGAAAGCAGAAGGACGTTTCACATGAGGCAGGTGAAGGAGGAAGGAAAGCCAAGTAAGAATGGAATAGAGTCAAGAAAATCAAGGTGGTCGGGGACATCGTGAGTGGCTAGGTGTGGGGGGATAATGTAAATGGAACAAAAATAGCATGAATTTGCCAAATGAACTTTCATCATCAGGATATCAGTAACTAGCATTTTACAAAACATTATTTAATTGTCTTAGGCATCAAACACCTGTGTCTTAGGTCACTCCTACACCAAGATTTCTATCTATTTTATCATGGTACTTAGAAGATCAGGGGGGGAAAGATCTCTCACTTTTTTCCTTCTTGTTAAACAATCTTACTACACTAGTCTTCCTCTCAGGAACAGAAAGGTATTTGAAATCTCCAACAGACTCTCAGCAAGCTGCAATTTTTATAAGCAAAGTATCACAATGAAAATTATATATAGCAGAGATATAAGGAATATACACACACACACACACACACACACACACACACACACACACCAAGCATTGCTGAGTTACAATTAGAATTAGCTGTCATAGCATAGCCAAAAGTAAGTAATGATGAATACTATAATTTAGTATCTGAAGGACCAGAGGTTTCTCGAAATGAGACAAAGGGATGTCTTTTGTTTTTTGCCTTTTTCATTAGTTTTAGGCAGAGTGCTTTGGGTTTGGATATACCAGAGACAAAGTTGAAGGAAATGTTTGGCATACAGGGAAAAGCATGCACTGTGTGATATACTCTCTATTTGGTAGATGTGTATTGATATCCATTATTCACAGTTCAGAATACAGTACATGCATTTTATAAGGTGTGATATGTATTATTAACAGGATAACTTGACAGTTTTTGATATATAAAGTGGACTATTGCTAAAATGGTAGAAATGTAGACCAGTCCAATGACATGAAAACTGAGATGGTGTGGATTTTCAAAACAACAAAAGCTCTTTGTCCATCACCATCCTTTTCTAGGCACTATTCTTTTAGACCCTGTCTACTGGAAAACAGGCTGAAAAAACTATGGCTTTTCTTTTTACAAAACTTGATCCACTCATGCCCCTTGTTTTATATATCTGAGTAGCTTCCTTTTTAAATACCTGGAACTACTGTTGGCATACCAGCCTTGGTTCTACAGTATGAGGTTTATATTCCTTGTTTCAATCTTATCTTATCCATGGAAGAGAGTTCCATGAACTGAGCCATGAACTGGAGATAGATGATAACATATCCCTCCCCCTTTGTTGAGAGCTGACAGCCCTCTTTCAACAGAAGAGGAGGAAACTCATCATCTATCTCCAGTCTACAACACAGTCCTTTCAGCAGTTCCAAGAAGGCTCCACACCCATTTGCACTACTCAGGTGCCTCTGAGGACACAGAGAAGCCTCCAAGTGGCCTCAACGACTCTCTAAAAGAATGCAAATGACTGCAAGGAATATAAATCCTTCCATTCCCCACCAACCAGTTAGAGCTGAAGAAACTTCTTGGATGAGAAGCAAAATGTCTTCAAAACAACAACAACAAGAAGAAAGTCCAGTTGTCTCTTGAAAAAGCACCTTTGGGACAACCATGACCTGGATGATTGAGACTCTCCATAGACATCTTCAATAGCAATTCTAAACCAGTGTGTGCATATGGATTAATCCACTGAATATTTCTACTTTGGGGCATGTAAACTGCATTACCCTAGGTGAGATAACTGGACCACACAGACTACTACTTGGCATTGGCTCTTCTTTTTCTTTTTCTGCTACTATTTTTTCCTATTTTATTTAGAGATACCAGAAATTCATCACAGATTGAGAAAGCACTAACTATATTAAAGTATGACTACACTAACATTAATAGGAAAATGTCTGAAGGTGTTGCCAGATGTTATTTATTATACAATCACACTGCTTTATGTTGTTCCTCACTACATGTTCTATTTGTAACATTCTTTTTTCCTAGCTGTTTTTCTATAGTTTTCTTTTCCACAAAATAGACAATAATGAAAAGGTAAAACAGATGCACAATACTTAGAACCAGTAACTTTAAGAATGCATGATAAAGAAGCATCCTCTGTGTCTTATTCCATTTCTTATTGATATTTAATGTGCAAAGGGAAGAGAACTTGGATTTTGTATTGCAAGCATGTTTGAGTCTATCCACCAACCTGAAATAGATTTCTTTGGTTATTCTAATCTAACCAAGCAAGGGCTAAACACTGATGTATTATATACAAGATGAATTATTTATTTACAACTCTCAAACTTACTTACTCACACTCAGAACAATACACATACAATTCTTTCCTGGACAGAATATAAGGCCTAAGCATTCCAGATGCTTAAATCTACTAATGACTAGTGCTCCTAATCAAAGTAGATCCAACAAAGGGTTATATAAGATAATGCCCATTCTTCCTTTGATTCTACTTCTTTCTCTTCTTCTCATTACAGAAACACAGTTCTTTAAAGGAACATTCACCAGCGCCACAACTCTCCAGAACAAGCCTTCAAATCGCCCAACCCCATTATTCTCTGGCCCAACCAGGATCCGCCCAAAGAGGCATACATGGGAGAGACCCGAGGAACAAGAATGTCAATTACGAAGTCTGTTGGTTCGTATCAAAGATCTAGGTTTGGGCTACAACTCTGAAGAGACCATCCTTTTCAAGTATTGTAGTGGGACCTGTCCCAAGGCACACGGCAATCATCACTTGACCCTCTCAATTCTGTTGCAGAAGAGCGAGATCCCAGCATTGGGAAATCCCTGCTGTCGTCCTATACACTATGAGAATGTAGCTTTTTTGGACGACAGCCACCAGTGGCATGAAGTGGAGAAACTCTCAGCCTCTGCCTGCAGTTGTGTGGGCTGATGGTTATGGAGGGGGCAACGGATGCAGACTTATAAGGCAGCAGCAAAGCATGATTGTATATTTAGCTATAGAACAAAGCTCCGTTATTTTATCTCATCCTCAGCACTTATACAAGCTTTTAAGAGAAAGAATTGCAAGAAACCCCACCATGTGATGTCTACAACCTTCTCTTCAAGCACAGATCAATTCTACACAATGATCCCCACTTAGCAGGAAGTAAGAAGTACCTTCTTGAACTGGACATATAATCTATCAGTCCTTTCATCTTTTCCCAGATATACTTCATTTAAACACATTGCTGGTTTGACGGAATCCTGTCTAAATTAGATCTGAAAGGCTCAGGCAACCATTAAAAATATTTATGGGTTATTTCTAATTTTTTTCTTTCCTGAATTCAAGGAGGGTCTGGCATTTGCCATGTTCCTTCCCAATTAGAGCTCCCCCTTGTTATTGTTTTTAATTTATTTGTCTATTTCTTCTCTTGGGAGGCTGAAGTTATTAGTTCCAAACTTACATTATGAATGATTGATTGATATGTACATACTGGTGTCAATAAAATAAAAGTAAAGCAAGGACAAAAACAGTGTCTCCGGTTCTGGGGTCAGGATCATTCATAGGGAGATTTTTTTTTTCATTATTTGCATTACTGATGCCCCAAACATCTTAAAGTTGATTACTTAAAATCATTCAACATCATGAAAATAAGCAGTCAAGATCAGACTAAAGCCACATGCCTATATTTCTAGCAAAAGAGATATAGTACTTTTTAAAAACAAAATATCGCTCATTAATCCCAACAAAGCTATCTCAGCCGTTTTTTTGTTCAGCATCATAAAGGTGCACCACAGAGATTGTCAAGAATACTGCAGAGATATAACTTAGGATTTCAAGAGGTTTATTTTTTTAGGAAATGGAGAGAGGAATTAAAAAAAACACAGAGAAGAGATAGGGCCATACAGAGTCAAGTGTTCTGGATTGTAAACAGAACTGGATTCTAGTCCTGAGCAATAGGAGATCACGGATTCAGCCCTAGACTTTTCATATTTTACCACATCCCAAATTATTCAAAGATAAGTACTACCTATTTTCACATTCCTCAATATTTCCTTTTTTATAATCAAGATTGTTAACTTGTCTTCTACTTCTTCATTTTACCTCTTTTCTCTTCAGCATTTTGATGCTACAAGTCAAAATGTGGAAATTTCTCCTATTCCGACTCTTCACCACAGTGAAATCCTCATTTAGAAATACTCAAATTTAGCTTTTTTATTTATTTTTAGATTCATACATGTTAAAGCTAATCTTGTGCTTATGACACCTATCCGAATCATTCTGAAATTATTTAATTCACAGAAATGACAACATATTCAGTTGCAGCATCAATTGTGAGAAAATTAAAAATTCAAGTACTTTTTTTATCATCTGAAAAATTGGCAATACATTTATAAGGAAATAATGGTGCAATTAGCTTAGGCCCTGCTCTCATCTACATATTTGATGGTTATAAACATCAAAGATGTAATTCTCTTTTTCAGCCAACCTCTTTTATAGAAAGAATTCATAGCACTGGAGAATATCTGTCTATCTGCTTTGCCAAGTTCACTATTTTGAGTCTCAGTATGTGTAATACATTTGAATACTGAGCAGAAAAGAGAACAATGTTCAATAGTTCAGTACGGTAACTGGAAAAACAATTAAAGGATAATTTAAAAATCACAATACACCGAGTACCCCCCTGTACATTTTAATTCTTAATTTCACCTCTACCTATGTTCGCAGCAACACACATTACAGAAAAATGTTATTCCCTGAAATTAACAGTATTGTGGTTCATTTTAGTTAGATCTACTTGCTAAATTGTTGTAGATTTCCTTCTTCCTATCTGTTAAGTGCAAGAGGCAGAACACTTTCTTAGACTATGTACACTTTTAGGCTCTCTTTACTGCATGGAAGAAAGGTTCCATCGCTTACTGTTGGACAGAAAACCAAAGCTCTGTGGAACAATAGGTCAAAGCAACTTCTTTAGAAAGGGCACCATGTCAATTAAACAAAAAACTAAATTCCACTGGCAGCAACAGTTAGCCTTCACAGTATCCCCTGGCAGTTCTAGGATGGTTCTGCTGGTAAGGGCAGGTTTCGACAGATGACAGAGATCCTTCGTTCCCTGGCGACCTTCCTTCCATCGAAAAAGGACTCCTCGTCTTTAAGAATTTCATGAGTGAATTCATAACGAGCAGGCCCTCTTTATTTGAAGAAGACATTAGAGAAGACATCAGTAAGTAACCATAACTTGGAAAAGAGTTTTGTCCCAATTGACGCCATACACAAAGAAGGCTCACGATTCAGAAACAGAATTCTAAAAAGAATCTCTAGTTCTGTTCTCAGTGAATACCCAGACTATTTCATGCATATGAATAACTATAGCTGCTCATTAATTTCTGTAAGCTATAATCAAATTAGATATTTCCTACTTCATGGACAAGTCTTAACTACCAAGCACCTGCAAGGGAACCATACAAACTCCTCCTTATTAAACAAAGCAGATTTCCATTCATTCCAAAGTTAGGGAACTGCAATCTGACAGAACAATCCCAAATGTGAAATTACAGCTTGATTTTGTTTTATTCTAACAAACCAGTGTTCCTTATGTTTTGATGTAACAGGGTACCATGATCTATTAACAACAGAAATAGACATTTCCAATCTTCTCTTAGCCATAAAGGAGGGAAATATGAAGTGTATAAGATCAAGACTCATGAAACTGCATACCTGTCATAGAACATTATAATTTTCTCATATATGTGTGAGTGTGTGTGTGTGTGTGTTTAGCATTTTTTGCTGATAAATGAAAATAAAGGGAGACTATATATATGATATATATAAAATAAATGGAGACTATAAAGAGAGTATATATATATTCCTGCAATGTAGTACCCTCTGAATTCACTGAACATAACTCCCAATAAACATAACTAATATGGTGAGTTATCAGCGCTGATAGCAGTTGTAATCTAAAATATTAGAAGAGTGCCAGGTTCAATAAGATATTTTACAACTATGGCAATGGCAGAAACTATGTCTCATATTTATGGAAAAAAATCAGTACATTTGACTCATTATTCTTAAGTGAAATCTCTACTTAATGTCAGTGCGTCTCAAACTGATGGACAAACAGGCATTGCTCAATAAATTTATTTGAGCCAGTAAAAGGTAGAATTTGTGTTCTTAGTAGTTGCAGCATAGAATATATATTGAGCCCAGGACTGGTCCTGGGAACAGAATACATTCCAAAAAGTGATGGTGAAGGATATCATGGAAAAATTATTCTATCAAAGGCTACTAAATACAAAAATTACACAGGACTCCATATATATATAGAGTGTATCTCCGAAAACCATTACCACAGAAGCATCTACTTAGTCACTATCAGGAAACAAGATGCTAGACTAAATGGCCACTTAACCTGATTATTTAACGAAGCAATTTTCATTACCTAAGAATGTAGAGAGATCGGCGCTCCAGCAGAAGATCCAGCCAGTCCTGTGGATTCTGCTGACTAACCAGGTGCATTACACTTGTGGACAGGAGGGACAGGCCTGCAATGGTGCAGCCAGAGAACTAAGCAAAAGGAAATAAAAACATTATGGGATTAGAATAATACAGATTATCTATCACTTACTAACTAATATTAGGATGCCAAGTTGCCCCGAGTCTCATGTTGCAACTGGACACAGACATTCTTTTTCTATCACCTAGAAAAAAAACAATATTAGGGCATTTTGGAGTAGAAAGATTTGCCATCAGATTCATGACCTGAATACTAGGAGCAAGATACTAAATTCAAACAGACTTTTTCCAGTGACTGAATCACATTGTCATGCTGTCAAAGATGGGGCTTACTACTGTGTAGGTATGTATAGGACTGCAGTTGATTTATTATGGAAGAAGACTTGATAGACAACAATCTCCTTATCAGAACAATCAATGTTCTGATAGGAACCAATAAGTCCACAGAAGACTAGATGAGTCTAATTGTCAATGAGATTTGTTTAAGTTTATAAAACATTGACTACATTGAAGTTGCATATGGAAGTTTACATTACCAAATTCTGTAGATATAGATACACAGACAGATATGGAATACAGTATAAGGAAGACTACCAGCTTGAACCTTTCTTGCTTACAGAGATAATATTGCATTTCAGGGAATTGTTTTGCATAGAAATTTACAAATTTACTACTTTATCTTAACAACTAAGGGCCACTAGTACATTATACATGAATTAAGTCCCAAAGGTGCTTTTTCAAAAGGCAACTGGAGTTTGTTTTTCCTTGAAAGCATTTTGCTTCTCATCACTTCTTCAGTTCTGACTGAATAGTGGAGGATGGAAGGATTTATATTCCTTGCAGTCATCTGGTTGTTAGCACTCTTAATGAGAGTCATTGAGGCCACTTGGAGGATCTTATGGATAATGCAAATGGGTGTGGAACTTTCTTGTAACTGCTGAAAGGATTGTGTTATAAAGACAGTGTTGAAAGACAAAGGTTTTGAAGACAGCATTCTAGATGAGAGGACCGCTGGATTGAAACAAGGGTGAAAGAGACCATATACAATAAGATTAAACAGCCCTCTCTCAACAGAGGGGTAGGGATACACCACCACCTATCTCCTGTTTACAACACAGTCATTTCAATGACTCCGAGGGCACAAATAAACCTCCAAATGACCTCAATGACTCTCAGAAAGAGTGCTAATGACCAGATGACTGCAAGGAATATAAATTCTTCCATCCTCCACCATTGAAATCAAAATTGAACGAACCTCTTGGACAAGAAGAAAAATGTCTTCAAAGAAAAACAAAGCCCAGTTGCCTTTGAAAACTTTGGGGCCACCATGAGCTGGATGACCGAGAATCTCCATAGACAAACTGAATTTAAGGTCACTGCTAAAAATTAATGGATTCTTGCACTACCTTCAAGAATCATCTCTTCAACTTATAGCTCATTTCTGGGATCTCTTCTTCTTAATCTGATTAATTTCTAAAACTGTTGCTGCCTTCATTTTGCATTTGTTTTTCTGATCAAGGTTAAAATACATGTTTCCACTGGCAAGCAAATTGATAAAACAATCTTCCAACCTGATGAGATCAAGTTGTATTGATGCTGGCCAGAGATTATAAAAACTAAAGTCCAATGCATCTAGAAGACATCAGAATAAGGACAGCAAGTCTATACCACTGTACTGAATTGACTACTAGGATTAAAACAGCAGTAATGGCATCTCAGATAAATATTATTTCTCAAAGGGCAGATGCCTACTGTATATATGCTTCAGGGGAAACAGGTTTGCTTATCCTGAAGTCTACTAGGGTTACAGAAAAAATGTTTGACCCTTAATATTGGAGGAAGTTCTGGAAATTCAGCCAAAACATTCTTATTATGTAATTTCCCCAAAAGTAACGGATTCACCTTTTCCCAATGAGAATTTCTTCTTAACAATCAACAATTCAAGTTAAAGAACAAACCAAATTTCACAGGACTAGTAAAAAAAAAGTCATTTTGAAATAAATTGCAATAAGATGATTTTATTGTATGTGCAGCAACTTATCAAGTCTTCCTCCAAGGTCTATCATGCAATTCTATGAAACTACCAGAAAAACTACAAAAGAACACTTTCTAGTCATCTATAGAGTCTATGCTATCTTACCTTGACACTGTCTACATGAGGCTTTATGTGGCCACTTTTATCCAAATCCAGAACATGGACTTGAGCAAGCTGTGGCACACCTGGGGGAAAAGCAGCATTCCGGACTCGTTGTAAGATCTCATGACATTCTTTGCTCCAGTTTGATTTTTCTGTCTCTCGATACTTATGAATAGCCTACAGGAATGAAAAGAGATGGCATGAATATTTAGAAAGAAAATGAGATAGCCATCCACAAGTTTGATCACCCATATATGTGCACTCCTGTGATGACTACAGAATCTCAAAGGAAAAGTATATAATTTTATCCATCACTAATCAAGCAATGAAGAAACTTATTACATAGGCAAGATTGGGTGCAATAGCTAATATGTTGGATCTTCCCATATCCCACCCTTTTTCAGTTGATACTTATATTTCTAATCCATGAACAGCACAATATCTGGACTGGATATACTTATGATTATTCTGAATGACTGAACCTTCAGTAAACTATTATTTATATTGTCCAGGTCTCAAGTCACAAATGATAAGGAAACGTTAACTCAGGCAAAATTAAAAACTTACAGAATGTTGAGTGCAGTTTCCCAGTACTATAACCTCAGGAACCCTTGAGAAGCCCACAAGATATGCATATAGTTTCCTGCTTTACCATCTCAACAACCAGCATCAAAGACATACTTGTTAACATATTGCTATCAAAGCAAATAGCTTTCAGTAGCTTCACCAAGCAGCAGCCAGTAGCAGCAGCTCTTGGGCAGGGGATGAATGCAAGAAATCAAAATTCAGAGGAAGTATACATGCCCAGGCTACAGAACTCAATCCTACCATTTCCAGTCAGAAAAGAAACAAGTAAAAACAATATCAGGCTAGAATGGCTATATAATAGTAGAGTACAACTGTTTGTATCACATTTGAGATACAAAGCATACTATTTTTAAAGGGGAAGGCAAGATATCTCCTTTATAAGTTATTCCACACAGTAATATTGTCCCATAATCTTACAAAAACTAGAATGCCTATCTTCCCATCTTGTGACAATAAACACCCAATATTCGTTGTCTGTACAAGACACAATAAACTACAAACTAGCTAGCATTATTTTAACCTAATGTACGGTATTGGGCAAAGTAGTCCAAAAGGCTTGTTTATGGTTTATTATAGTATGTCGTGTTAAGCCCACAACGTGTGGTTAGTTTGGGAACTTATATGCATGTTTAATAAGATCCATTAAGTCTAATTGGTCTCGCCAAATATGTTGTAAACTAGGAAGCCTGAAACACCTTATAATATAAGGCTTATATGCTTAGGTTCACTCCGATAACTGGTTTGTTGAATAAGCCACTCCAATCCTAAACCGCGCAAAGGCCAGCAAGGAGGCTCACACAAAACACGAAGCCGATCTTAGCTAAGCCAACTACACTTCAGCTTCAATATGGGAGCCAAGGAGCCCCCACTGAGTTTCCCTCGAAGCCACGCAGAGCCACCCACCCCGTCCCAATGATCGTCTTGATAGCGGTGTCGGCGCAGCTGCGGTTCCAGTTCCTGAGCCAGCAACGCCTCCTCTTCCTCGCTAATGAAGTCCGGCGTCACCGAAGCGCCGCCAGCCTGCAGCTTTTGCCAGAGAGCCTCGCTCGAGGCACGGACCTCGGCCGGCCATGGCCGCAGCTGCGCCTCCTCCGCCGCGCAGAAGGCCCGAGGCGATGGCGCGGGTCGCCACAGAAGCCGCAGCAACCGTCGCCCGGCAATCTGACCGCGCGCCGGCATCGCCGTTAGGGCGTTGAGAAATTAAAGCGCCCGCGGTGCATGATGGGCCGACCTCCGTTCATTTGCATACTGACGTTCTGCTTTGGCACACAAGCAAAAGGAGCCCGCGTGGTGCAAAACGTCCTTCAAGGTGCCTTTTCTACCTGGACTCAGAAGTGAGGCTGGAAACTTATCTGCGCTTGTGTTTACGTATCGTATTAAAGACGATACTTGGCCTATTCAACCCGGCACTTAGAACAATTAGAGGTCTTGGGAAATCATTGCTAGCTTTCTGGGACTGAAAAGAACATGTGGGATATCATGCTAGTCTCCTGTCCACTAAATATGGCTTGTATCATATTGCATACAAGTACTCCTCAATTTACAACCACGATTGAGCCTAAAAGATATGTTGCTAAATGAGAAATTAGTTAAGGGAGTTTTGTCCCATTTTATGACTTTTCTTGCCACATTTGTTAAGTGAATCACTGCAGTTGTTAACTTAGTGACAAGGTTGTTAAGTGAATCTGGCTTCTCCATTGACTTTGCTTGTCAGAAGGGCGCAAAAGGGGATCACATGACTCCAAGACACTGAAACCATCAATTTACATTCAGTTGTCAAGCAGCTGAATGTAAATCACGTGACCATGGGGATGTTGCAAAGGTCATAAGTGTGAAAAACCATGTCACTTTTTTCAATGCCGTTATAACTTTGAATGGTCACTAAGTGAACTGTTGTAAGTCGAGGACTACCTGTACTGATCCAGTATTATAAGAGCCACCTTACAGATATGTTCACGATACACTTAACTGTAAACTGGGCAGTGTCATTTTAGCCTACTGTGATAAGCCATTAATTGGATTCAGTAAAAAAAAAAGGTTAATTAAGCCATGGATGATCACCTCTTGTGAGCAGTCTTATTTTGTGGGAAGAGCCAGAGGTTCAAGCTGTATATTGGATGGCAGAAATTTTGCAATTAGCTTCTTTTGCCTTTTTATATATTTTGTTTGTAAAATTTGGATAGGTATGTGTAAATTTGAGCAGTCTCTCATCCAGACAATCTGAAGTCCAGATTAAATTCATTTCAACTTCATTTCAATTTACATTCATTTTTCAATGAATGTAAAATTCAAGGCAAAAATTCTTGAGGCCTCAATTGCTCTTCATTGTCCCCCACAGCATTATGAAAACAGAAACATGCCATTGAATTAGAAGACATTGCTCAGTTTTATAATCAAGTATATTGTTTTTAGAACCTCAGTATGGAAATCACAATTTTTAAAGGAATGGAGATGTGATATCACTCCAGATACTTGAACCACTGAAAATATTTTTTATACAGACCTTAGACAAGGCACTTGGAATTCTGTTCTCCTCAAGGTGCTGACATAAAAGAATCGTAAGAATAAAACAGTCATCTTATTAGAACAGAACTAAATTAGAATTGAAATCACACATTCTTAAAATATATATTTATTAAAAGAATAGGAACACTCAAAAGAAACCTACATTTTTGGTCCCTTTGTCCACGTGCATACAAAGGTACAAATGTTAACAAGTACAGTCTAATAAATTTAACCCAGCATGTTCATAAAAACTATTTTCACTTGTATATTCTGTGCTGTAATAAAATTCAGTTGCATGTCAAACAACAGTTCCCAGTATAGGCATTTATTTCTGTTGACCTTTCTTAAGTAGAAGCAATATGTTACATCTAGAATACAACTAAAAGAAAGATGTTTCTCAATTTCAGTTGAATAAAACATAAATTTTGATACAGCCTTAGTGACAACATGCATTGAAACTAAATTAATAGAAGCGTGGTGAAAGAAATCCCTAGAAGAAGCTGTTAAGGAAGCAATCCAAACTATCATTCTCGAGATCATCCTTCACAGCTATTTCTGTTTGGCAAGCTGCATGTTGGTAGGTTTCCCTTCTTTTGCTGAGCTGTTGTGGAGAATTTGGCCTAAAAAAGGGTGGGTAAATAATAAATAAATTAATTAATTAATTAATTAATTAATAATAAGCAAGCTTCTACTCTTCCTTATGGATACCCCCAAATCCAGAGAGGGGACAAAATGTAATTATTCCATAATATCTCCCCTCCTATTTAACATCTACATGAAACCACTGGGTGAGATCATCCGACGACACGGGGTGAGGTTTCAGCAATATGCTGATTACACCCAGCTATACATCTCCACCCCGTGTCAATTCAGTGAAGCAGTGGATGTGATGTGCCGGTGCCTGAAAGATGTTAGGGTCTGGATGGGAGTCAACAGGCTCAAAATCCTGACAAGACTGAGTTGATGTGGATATCGCCCCCAAAAGACTATGTCAACAGTCCTTCCTTGGTTCTGGGGGGAGATAAATTAAACCCCTCAGAACAGCTTCGCAATTTGGGTGTCCTCCTAGACTCACAGCTAAAATTAGACCAACATCTGACAGCTGTAGCTAGGGGGACCTTTGCACAGGTTCTCCTGGTGCACCAATTGCGACCCTACTTGGATCAGTAGGCTCTGCTCACGGTCACTCATGCCCTTATCACCTCACGGTTTGATTATTGCAATGCGCTCTACATAGGGCTACCCCTGAAGAGTGTTCGGAGACTACAATTGGTCCAGAATGCAGCTGCGCGAGCTGTTGTGGGTGCGCCTAGATACACCCACACTACATCCATTCTTTGTGAGCTGTACTGGCTTCCTATTGGTCTCTGGAGGCAATTCAAGGTGTTGGTTATTACCTTTAAAGCCCTACATGGCTTAGGACCAGACTATCTTCGAGACCGCCTTCTACCACATACCTCCCAGCGACCTGTAAGATCCCACAGGGCCGGTCTTCTTCGGGTCCCGTCAGCTAAACAGTGTCAGCTGGTGGGTCTGCGGGGGAGAGCCTTCTCTGTGGCGGCCCCGGCTCTCTGGAACCAGCTACCTCCTGAGATTCGCACTACCCCCATCTTATTGGCCTTCCGGAAAGCCGTAAAGACCTGGCTTTTCCGACAGGCCTGGGGCCATTGACCTTGTGAGAATGACTAACAAGATCGGCCCATGAATGTATGGATGGCTGAAAGTATTTTTTAATTGAAGATGTGTTTTTTAATCTGTTTTTAGATGTTTTATACCAAATTATGTCTGTTTTTCTTGTGAGCCACCCAGAGTCCCTAGGGAGTTGGGCAGCATAGAAATAAAATAAAATAAATAAATAAATAAATAAATAAATATTCAAAATACCATGGTTAAAACAATCCTTCTTAATACAGTATATGCACCTCATCACTGTCATTCCCTCTTCCCATTGCCAGAAAGTAAGTGCCTTTCATATGCAGCGGGAATACACCCCAAATTAACTGAACTTAAGAGGGAGAAAATAGACAAATTCCAAGTTACTGTATATACTTATTAAAAATGCTATTAAGAACTTTTTAATAAAGTTAAAGATGGACATAAAGCTGGACACAACCAACTGAGATCAGGTTCAGATATATTATCTTAATTATAAATTGATACACTATCTGGATATAATCACAGGAGCTAGAAGGTATTCCTAAATAGGAAAAGGTCATCATCTTAAAGCTACAGGTAGTCCTTGACTTACAACTATCTGTTTAGTGACTGTTCAAAGTTACAACAGCACTGAAAAAAGTAACTTATGACCATTTTTCACATAACCATTGCAGCATCCCCATGGTCATGTGATCAAAGTTCAGATGCATGGCAACTGGTTTATATTTATGATGGTTGCAGTGTCCTGGGGTCATGTGATCGATCACCTTTTGCAACTGTCTGACAATGGGGAAGCCAGATTTGCTTTACAACTCTGTTACTAACTTACCAACTGCAGCAATTCACTTAACAACTGTGGCAAGAAAAGTTATAAAATGGGACAAAGCTCACAAAACTGTCTCGCTTAGCAACATAAAGTCTGGGCTCAGTTATGGTCGTAAGTTGAGCACTTCCTGTACTTTAAATGTGTTATTCAACAAAACCAGAAAAAATATAAAATATTACCAGTTGTCTGAAAGAATTTGCTCCTTGCCTATTACAGGGCTGCTAGTTTTACAGGAAAGCTGCTTTCTTCTAACGAGCTCTGTTGGGGTGCGGCATGGTGTGATAATAAACTTGGGGTATGGTGTACAGACGGGTCTGGCCCACTTTTTTACTCTGGGTGACTCTTCACAGTCTGCAGTCAAAGAGAAAAAAAGCAGAAGGTCTGAAGTCTGCTGTGTAAGATCAAAGATTTATTTTATCTAGCATCCTGTCGCCACTAGCAGCAGATAGATTTCTCAGGTAACCTCCAAGCAGAACTTTATTTCCCACACACACACACCTGACTCCCCACAGTTGGCATTACAATAGTGGTAAGCTGCTACCATAACATTAAGCTTAGTTGATGTTCATAGCTGCATTCACTAACATTGCAGATGTAAGTTAGCATGAAAAGAGGAAAGGAGAAACATCATAAAAGAGGGCATGGTAGAAATATACAGAACGTTATGTATCTTTATAAAAATGATTAACTGGAAACTTCCAAAAGCTATAGAAACTCAAAAACAATTCAGAGAGATAGCATACTTTTATATGGTAATATGTTACCACCATTCCCATACATACACACTCATCAAGTGACTACATCAATGAAAAATATTTCTGAAGCACAGATTTATGTAAAATTTATCCATATGTCTTAAAAGATCCTATTCAAAATATTTGAATATCAAAATATTTGATTTGACAAATTTCCATTTTTTGAATTTCTGATCCTTTACTATGACAAGACATTTTATCCAAGCTGCTAAGAATCAATGGCAAATTAGAAGGCATTTGTCAGCCTGGGAGTTGCCCACCTTAGCTGTAAACTGCCTTTAGATCTATGTCCAATAATTTGTCCATTTAAAAAAAAAGCCACCTAAAACTATGGCTACAACACCTTATGGAAGTGCATTTCAAAAGGTAAGCTATGTTCTATATAAAGCAAATTCCATTATATTGGTCCTGACTTATGACCAATAAATAATTTTGAACATCCAAGTTCTAGCATTACATACTAAAAAGTATATTGTCTGCATTAGATTATTTGAAGGACTGTCTTTTTCCAATCTGATCTACCCGGCCCACCAAAGTGTGGAGGCAGGGAATGCTATTGGTTCCCTCTCTAAAGAGATCCATCTGCTGAAACCAAAAGGAAGGGCCTTCTCCATGGTGGCTCCCTCCCTATACCTCCCTCTTCACCATCCCTGCAGAGATAAGATTGGCCCCCACTTTGACCACTCTTTGCAAGGCTGAGAAAACATGGTTCTGCCAATGACCATAGGAACCCCAGAATGATAGGGAGGCCATCGATCATATATTGTTGTCACCAGTGAGGTGGGGTGGTTATTGCTTTTTGTATTGTTTTTTTCATTGGGATTTTATTCTTGTAAGCCACCCAAAGTCACTGGGAATGAGTTGGGCAGACGTATAAATTCAAATTATAAACAAACAAACAAATAAATAAATGTAGCTTCATGAATTTATATTGTCTCCACACTCAATTATTTTTATAATCAATTAACAAGTACATGATCTTTTTAGTTTTTCTTGTAAGGAATATGGATCCTAGCCCTTGATCATTGTCCCTTTCTGTTGAAACAAATGAGTATGTTACTGAAAAACTTGGGAAATTACAAAATAAAGCATCTTATCCTCTGAGAGACCTGAGCTGAAATTAGAATGGAGAAGGCACTACAATAGCTTCAGAAAAATTGACCAGCTTCTTGAGTAGAAAAGAAGGTAAAACAAGAACAAGGAGAAAGAAGAGAGAATAAGGCAGGGACTATGCACAGTATAAAATAAGGAAGAACAGATTTTTTTTATTCCTCCAAAGCAAACAAAAATTGCCCTAAAACTACTATTATCAAGAGGGAAATGCTTGTGGAAATTCCAGAATTGGAATGTGGAAACAATTTGTGGAGATGGATAGAGATTCATTAATCATTTGCAGCTCCAATTGTTGGAATCCTGCAGATTCATCAGTATAATCTCATTGTCACCACTTGTCACAGATCAACATTCCCCAAAGTGTTGTTTTCAAAATCTGTTGTTATACACCTTCCAATAGCCACGCTATACTAGGCTTAAAGAACTGTCATCTAACACAGTTTGATAGAAGGCTTGGAAAGATTCCATCAAATGCTTTCTCCCAAAATTCTCCAGAAATGACAATATTGAGATGGAAGAGTATTGTTTTTCTTTATACTGGATTTGCAGAGGACGGGCAGTACAAAAGGTTTGCTCTTCTGCAATAGGCGCTTTACTCAAGTGAAATGCCTCCTTTCATAGATACTGAGTAAACTCCACATAGAACAAAGATGCCCTTGTCCCTATTTGCAAATTTTACAGGACGGATGGAACGGAAAGTTTCATTTGTAGCATCAATGCCAATAATAATAATAATAATAAAACCCAAAGTAGAAACAGAACACATCTATAATTGCCGTTGGCAGAATCTGTCCAAATGGAGACATGTCCCCCAGCAATTGCAAAGGACCCGGTAAAGGAAGAGGGGAAAGGTAAATGGCAACCTCTATAAAACTCAGACTACTAATCCAGGCTCCATGTTTTGTAATTCATAGAGCTTAAATATTCCAAGAAATGTGAATCTCTTTCAGCAAAGCTCTACAGCAGCAGTCCCCAACCTTTCCGTCTTGGCAGCCCGGGGGAGGGAGGGGGGATGGTTCCGTTTGAGTGGCAGGCCCGCGTATGAGCGCATGCAGCTCCATTTACGCAAGCAGAAGATACACCCGCCACTCGCACAAATGGAACTTTTGCATGTGCACGCAAGCACCTGCTGTTCACTCAAGAGGAGCTGCACGCGAGAGAGCACCCAAACAGGCTGAGGTCCGGGACCCCTGCTCTACAGCATTACTTGACAAAATGGAAGAACCAAACATAGTTCTTTTAAGAACCAATCTGATGTTCTCCAACTACACTATCTATCATCCTCAGCCAGCATGTGGAAGCTGGGAAAGTCTTAAATATATCACCATTTTAAATATCCCATCACTCCCATCACAATGGCCTGCCGGATGCCCACACCACATTTTCCAATACCCCCACCACATCAGCTGTCCCACTTAGTCATACAGGGAAAGTATCTTATGGATCCTGCCAGTTAAAAGAATTTGGATTGGCTGGGTCCAGGAAGAGAACCTTTTCTGCTGTTGCCCCTACCCTCTGGAAAAACCTCCCCCCGAGAGGTGAAGCAGGCCCCAACACTCCTGGCCTTTCGAACCAGTTTGAAGACCTGGCTCTGCCAACTTGCATGGGGATCACAGAATGACACACAATCTAGGAGTGGTTAGTGCCTTGAAACCCCTCCCCAACCTTTAAAAATGTATCTTATCCTTCTTTTTACCTCACTCCATTTATTTATTTGACTCTTATCCCAGCTTTATCATTTTTAATAAATAATTAAAAGTGGCAAACATACATAATGCTCCTTTCTCCTGTTTTCCTCACAACAACCCTGTGAGGTGAGTTGGGCTGAAAGAGACTGACTGGTCCAAGGTCACCCAGCTGACTTTCATATCTAAGGCAGGACTAGAACTCACAGTCTCCCGGTTTGTAGGCCAGGACATAACCACCAGACTTAACTGGGTCTCATCCATTTCTCCTTTTTTAATTAATATCTTGTCTTTTTATATAGTTTACATGCTTTTATATTTTAAATGTACAATTCCCAGAGTCACTCTGAGAATGAGATGGACAGTAGCTAAATTTGACAAATAAATATTTGTTTTAGAAAAGACTGTAGAGCCACAGTGGCGCAGTGGTTAGAGTGCAGTACTGCAGGCTACTTCTGCTGCCTGCTGGCTGCCTGCAATTTGGCAGTTTGAATCTAACCAGGCTCAAGGTTGACTCAGCCTTCCATCCTTCCGAGGTTGGTGAAATGAGGACTGAGATTGTTGGGGGCAATATGCTGACTTTGTAAACCGCTTAGAGAGGGCTGTAAAGCATTTGAAGCGGTATATAAGTCTAAGTGCTATTGCTATAAGTCTAAGTGCTGTATAACAGCCACATAAACAGGCAACTGTTTGAAGATATTATTTCTTTGTCCAATTTACTTCTGCCTTCCCTTCAGGAACTCAAATTGGTGAAACAGCATTCCCTCCTCCCATTTTCCCCACAACAACCCTGTGAAGGACAATATAGTTACCTTGCTCTTCTCCAAGAGGAAGTGGTGCAGAAAGTCGCCACTTAGTATTTCTCCTGTCTAGTTTTGGCAATGTCTTCAAAACTTCTTGCTTCAGGAACTGAGCCTTCTGTTCTTTGAACTGTTTCCTCTATCAAGAAACAAACAGGGAATATATTTACTAGGATTGTGCAGAGCTTTGGATTCAGGCCTCAAAAGTTGCTTGGAGTATTCAGGTAGCATTTGCCCAGAATAATTTAAATCACGTCTGTCTTTTCCTAGGCTAGTATAGTGGCTTTAAGGTGCTCCAAATATATGTTCTGGATGCATGCCAAAGAATCACATGAAGCAGAATTCCAAATATTGAGCAGCCATAATCTGTTCAAATCAGTAAGAGGGCACACTGAGTGATACCTAGAATGACATACTGAGTGACATCCAGACACTCACTTATTACTGTATCATTCACTACATTGTATTTTATCCTCCTAGTGTAGCTTTAAAAAGAAAAGCCTCTTCTCATTTTCCTTAGTCCCTTCTCTTAATCTCTATTGCCCTGTTTTCCCATTGTTCTAATCAAAACCCTAAACCAGTGATGGCGAACCTTTTTTTCCTCGGGTGCCGAAAGAGCGTGCTCGCGCGCTATCGCGCATGCGCGAGTGCCCACATCCATGATTCAATCCCTGGGGAGGGTGAAAATGGGCTCCCCCACCACCCTGGAGGCCCTCCGGAGGCCAGAAATGGCCCATTTCCCAACTTCTGGTGGGCCTAGTAGGCCCATTTTTCATCCTCCCCAGGCACCAGAGGCTTCCCTGGAGCTTGGGGAGGGTGAAAACGCCCTCCCCCGCCTGCCAGAAGCCGAAAACACCGTCCCAGAGTCTCTGTGCAAGCCGAAAATTAGATGGCCAGAGTGCACATGCACGCTGGAGCTGAGGTAGGGCAACGGCTCGCGTGCCGGCAGATATGGCTCCGCGTGCCACCTGTGGCACGCGTGCCATAGGTTCGCCATCACTGCCCTAAACTAACCCTAACTCTGACTTTATCATAAGCATACATTGTTTAAAATTCTTCCTGTTGCCCTCAAAACTTTGATTGTGCCTCTATCTCGATACCTTCTTTGAATTATTGTATCTAGCCCAGTCCAGAATTGTTCAACCTCCTAGCCATTAAAAGGAAGCTCCCTCTGCCATGGTTTCTAGATTTCTTCTCCTTGTTTGCACTGTCCTATTGCCCCTAAAAAATGAAACCCCTGTGCTACACTTCTCCCACTGGTAGAATTTAAAATAAAGCATCATTACTGTTCACTTTGCCTGTAAGTGCTGCTAATGTTTTAGCAGTATAGGTAAACCTCGACTTACAACCACAATTAGCCCAAAATTTCTGTTGCTAAGCAAGATATTTGTGAATAAGTGAATTTTGCCCCATTTTACAACCTTTCTTGCCACAGTTATTAAGTGAATCATTGCAGTTAGTAACACAGTTGTTAAGTGAATCTGGCTTCCACATTGACTTTGCTTGTCAGAAGTTCACAAAAGCTGATCACACGACCCCAGGACACTGCAATCGTCATAAATATGAGTCACTTGCCAAGCATCCAAATTTTGATCACATGACCAAGGAGATGCTACAGATGTCGTAAGTATGAAGTACGGTCATAAGTCACTTTTTTCAGTACCACTGTAACTTTGAACAGTCACTAAATGAACTGTTATAAATCAAGGACGACCTTCAGAATTTTTTTTTGGAGCCTACAAACATATTCAAAATTTGAAAATAACCAGGGAGCATTGTCACTAAAAAGGCTGCCATGTAAGAAAAGACTCTAAATGTTCTATCTCTCCCTCATTTACTCCAAGTTACTTAGCTGCTTCTCCCCTGCCCATGAATATTGGTTGATTTTAACAAAGATGATGATTTTTTTCTTATGGGCTACCAGAAGACAATACTCCTAAACACAAAGGGAGAAGTCCATATGAAAATCTACTGTAGGTTTTAAAGAGGAATTGCTGCTGTTGGCTATAATATAAAATTATCAACTTGGCCTCGAGGAAGCAGGGGGGGATGATTACAGCTGTCTACCTCCCATCCTAGTCGAATGGCTGCTTCAGTAAAATTCTTCCGTTCCACTTCAAACGTCTGTTTCTGCTCCTCAAACAGCTCTCGCTCCTCCTGTAGCTGCTGTTGCTCCTCTAAGAAGTAAGAGCCCTTCAGGTTGGCAGGCAACTCTGAATTGGCAACAGACATCAATTGCTCCTGGAAAGAATTTTTTTTAAATTAAATTTACAGACAGATCCATAGAGTTCAAAAACATGAATTTTTCATTATAGACAGGCCAAGTCTTGTTGCTTTACAATAGCTTAACTGTTACAACTTTCCTCAGCAAATCCGGACCTATACTTTGACAAGGATGATTAGAATTCTGCCATGAAGAGTGAAGTGGGTCTCTCACAGAACTACAGTTCCCAGCATTCTTGAGAAGAACAATAAAGCTATTAACTAGATGAACAGAGTGTCTTTTGTTGCATGAACCAATAGAGGGAACTAGAAGGCTAACAAAAGGAAAGAGAATGAGAGTTTCTTTGAAATGCCCTAACTATGAGAATGAAAGACATTTAAGGAGGTTTTATAGCAACATTTTACTTACTGTGCTGCTAAATCACTTTTTTAAAATAAATACATTCTTGGACTCATTCAGAAAGGCTGTTTATATGCAAATAAAGATTCTGTGTTTGTTAATTCAGTAACTGAATATGTAATTAGGAGATATCAAATTAATGCAGAGTAGAACACAGAACACAGAATAGGGACCTTGGAGTCTTCTAGTTCAACCCTCTGCCCAAGCAGGAAACCCTATACCAGTGATGGCCAACCTTTTTTGGCTTGGGTGCCAAAAGGGTGCACATGCGGGCGATAGCGTGCGTGCCCACACCTATAATGCAATGCCCTCCCCCCCATGCATGTGCACAACCCCCGTGTTGCCCCCGCACATGCGCACAACCCCCCCCCTGCCCCCCCCTGCGCATGTGCACAGGCCTCACTGAAGCCTCCGGACTTCCGGTAGGCCCGTTGGGCCGTTTTTCGCTGTCCCCAGGGTTCAGGAGGCTTTCCTGAAGCCTGGGGACAGCAAAAACGGCCAAAAAGAAGGCCGAAAATCAGCTGGCCAGTGCGTGCATGTGCGCTGGAGCTGACATAGGGCAGTGCCTCGCGTGCCCTCAGATATGGCTCCACGTGCCACCTGTGACACAAGTGCCATAGGTTCGCCATCACTGCCCTATACCATTCTGGCCAAATGGTTGTTCGGTCTCTTCTTAAAAGTCTCTAATAATGGTGCACCCACAATTTCTGGAAGCAAGCCATTCCACTGATTAATTGTTCTCATTGTCAGGGAATTTCTTCTTAATTCTAGACTGGATCTCTCCTTGATAATTTTCCATCTGTTACTTCTTGTCCTGTCCTCAGGTGCTTTGGAGAATAGGTTGACCCCCTCTTATCTAAATTCAAAACATCAACATTAACCCATCAGGTCATTTTTTGTATGGGGTTGCTTTCTCCTTTCTCTGAATTAGGGGGTAAATGACAAATACAAATAGTTATCCTTACAACTACCAGCCTTTGATATCCCAACTGCACAAAAGGCTAGGAGTACCAGGAGAGAGCAAAGCACCTGGAAGCAGCCATTTACCTGGAAACACTGCTGCTGAAATGCAATCAGCCCACGGCTCTCTTCAATCTCTTTCTTTAATTTCATTATTTCCTTGTCATGATCTGTCACAATGTCCACAGGGTTTAGACTATCTCCCTCAGACATTTGGGAACCAAGAGCTGGGGAAAAAGATAAAAATGGAGACTGGCTTGATGTACGTTTTACCTTCAAGAACCTGGACTAGGAAAAATTTAGGGAAATTTAAGATATATATATCTTATATAGCCCATATTCAGACACACAGACATACAGAAACATAAATACTGGAACCATATTTAAGTGTTTTTGAAACTAGTATTGCTTGGTTAAAGAGGTGTGGTGGCCTAGCAGTTAGGATTCTAGGCTTCTCGACCGGAAGGCTGGCAGTTTGAGACCCAAGCACCATGTGATGGAGTGAGCTCCCATCCTTGCCTCAGCTCTTGCCCACCTAGCAGTTCAAAAGCATGCAATTGCATATCCATGCAATTGCATATCCATGCAATTGCAAGGATATAACTAGGTACCACTTTGGTGGGAAAGTAACAGTGTTCTGTCAGCCTCAGTGTCTAGTCATGCGGGCTACATGACCATGGAAGCATTTTCACACAGTGCTGGTTCTCTCAGCTAGGAAAAAGAGATTAGCACTGCCCCCTAGAGACAGACACGAGTGGACAGGGGAAATCTTTACCTTTACCTTTATAAATTAGTTAAGTAAGTTGGGAAGCTGGCTCTATGCCCTTTAATGTTTATCTCTAATCTTTCTTTGTATTGCAAAACAATCAGAGTTCTAGCTTATAGGCTTATAAACTAGGTCAAATTGTAAAACTGTAAATAGAATCAGAAACGTGCATTTATCTTATACATTCTTTTTTAAAAGCAAACCTTGCAGACAACCAACCTTTTTAGGTGATATAAACTCTTTACAACAATCTGATGGCTTGTTTTTCACTGGTTGTTTTCCACCCCATGCCTTCATAACAACTGTTAAGTCACACTGAAGCCTAGCAAGAACCCTGGGCCATGTTTTGATTATAAGCAGCTATTTGTTTTCAGTAAATATGCCTAAATGAGAGGCTTGTTCACTCATAAACTTGAGTTTAAGTTGCTTTTGGATTAGATCCAAACTACAAACAAGGCTCATTAAAGAAAAACAGTAAGTCACATGCCATGTCAACCTGGCAAAACCTGCACCTCACAGCTCATTTGTGAGTTGAGTACAAGACAAGGACAGATCTCTCACACACCACTTTAGTGCCAATTCCAGATCATCATACAATACTTTATAGCTGCTCTTAGCTTATATTTAGATTTAGATTTATTATTAGAGTTGGAAGGGACCTTTTTGGTCATCTAGTCCAACCCCCTGCTCAAGCAGGAGTTCCTACACCATTTGAGACAGATGGCAGTCCAGTCTCTCCTTGAAGGTCGCAAGTGTTGGGGCTCTCACAACCTCCGCTGGCAAGCTGTTCCACTGGTTGATTGCTCTCACCGTCAGAAAGTTTCTCTTCACTTCCAGGTTGAATCTCTCCTTGGTCAGCTTCCATACATTATTCCTTGTTTGGCTTTCTGGTGCCATAGAGAACAGCCTGACCCCCTCCTCTCTGTGGCATCCCCTCAAGTATTGGAACACTGCTATCATGTCACCCCTGGTCCTTCTCTTCGCCAGACTGGCCAAGCTCAGTTCCTGCAACCGCTCTTTGTATGTTTTATTTTCCAGACAAAGAGTCTGGAAAATAAAACATACAAAGACAACATCCTGGTTGCTCTCTTCTGCACTTTTGTAAAACATACAAAAACAACATCCTGGTTGCTCTCTTCTGCACTTTCTCTAGAGTTTCAATGTCTTTTTTGTAGTGTGGTGACCAAAACTGGATGCAGTACTCCAGGTGTGGTCTTACCAAGGCTTTATAGAGTGGTACTAGTACCTCTCTGGTCCTTGATTGTATCCCTCTCTTTATGCAGCTCAGGACTGTGTTGGCCTTTTTGGCTGCTGCTGCACACTGCTGGCTCATATTTAGTTGGCTGTCTACCAGGACTCCGAGATCCCTCTCGCAATCGCTGCTATTGAGTGTGGTTTCGCCCAGTTTGTATGTGTATTTTTGATTCTTCTTACCTAGGTGCAGAATTTTACTTTTTTCCGTGTTAAATTTCATTTTATTGGTTTGGGCCCAGTGTTTGAGTCTGTCGAGGTCCCTCTGATTTTGAGTCTGTCCTCTGGGGTGTTTGCTACTCCCACCAGCTTGGTGTCATCTTTGACGAGTTCCCCTTCTATTTCCTCATCTAGATCATTTATGAAGATATTAAAGAGTACTGGGCCTAGGACAGAAACTTGTGGTACCCCACTGCTTACTTCTCTCCATGTGGACTTAGAGCCATTGAGGACTACTCGCTGGGTATGGTTGGTCAGCCAATTGTTAATCCATCTGGTTGTGTAGCTGTCTATCCTGCTTTTTTCTAGCTTATGAAGGAGTAGGTTGTGGTCTACTTTGTCAAATGCTTTGCTAAAGTCCAGGTATATTATGTCTGCTGCATTTTGCTGGTCTACTAATTTGGTCAGAGTGTTGAACAATGAAATGAGGTTGGTTTGGCATGACTTGTTCTTAACAAATCTGTGTTGGCTGTTGGTTATTACTTGGTTTGTTTCTAGATGATGGGAGATCTGCTTTTTAATGATTTTTTCCAGTATTTTCCCAGGTATTGATGTTAAGCTGATTGGTCTGTAGTTTCCTGGGTCTGTTTTTTTTACCTTTTTTGTAGATGGGGACCACGTCAGCTCTTTTCCAGTCCTCAGGTAGTTCCCCTGTGTCCAGGATTTGTGGAAGATGTGGTGCAGTGGTTCTGAAATGACTTCTGCTAGTTCTTTTAGGACTCTGGGGTGTAATCCATCTGGTCCTGGTGCTTTGTATTCGTTAAGTTCAGATAGGTGATCTCTTACTGTATTTTTGCTTAGGTTGAGTCTTGCTTCGAATCTATTTTTTATATTTGTGTTGCTGGGTAGTTGAGCTGCAGTTTCCTTTTGTGTGAAGACTGATGCGAAGAACGTGTTCAGTAGCTCTGCTTTGTCTGTGTTGTCTGTTACTTCTTTGCCTTCTTTATCTTCTCTCTTTAGTGGACCAACTGTTTCTTTGATTTTTTTTCTTGTTGTTACTGTGTTGGAAGAAGCTTTTTTTGTTGTCTTTGACTTCTGTTGCAAGTCTTTGTTCGTTCTGGGCCTTTGCTGTCCTGATTTTTTCATTACAGATTCTGCCTGTCTGTTGGTACTCTGCCTTGGTTATGTGCCCTCTTTCCATTTTTTGTATTTATCTTTTTTTTCATTCAGTTTATTAGTGAGGTCTTTGTTTAGCCATGCTGGTTTCCTTTTGGATTTCTTGTTTTTCTTCTTCATTGGTATTGTGGTGTTATGGGCTTTTATGATCATGTTTTTCAGGATCTCCCAGGCTTCTTGAGTTGTTTTACCCTTTAGTACTTTCATCCAAGGGAGCTTCCCCAAGTTTTCTCCGAGTTTGTTGAAGTCGGCTTTTTAAAAGTCTGGGATATAGATGTCGTTATGTTCAGTTATTTGTGTTTGCGTTATGATGAATTTTAGTATTATATGGTCACTCTCGCCCAGTGTTCCCGCAGCCTGGACTCCTTCTGTTGTTTCTTCTCTGTTTGTGAGTATTAAATCCAGTATGGCTGCCCCTCTAGTTCCCTCCTCCACTTTTTGGACAATGAAGTTGTCAGCTAGGCTGATAACTTCATTGTCATACATGCAATATATATTGCTGTTAAATTATTTATGGAATACAACAAAATATGACAGTATGAAGCATTACTTTTCAAGATTCCAGCTGCTGTCTATTGCCATCCTGCACAGAGTTTACCTCTGTAATGGAACATATTGGATAGCTCAGATTTTGGGGATTCTCCCCTTTGCCCTTTCTTCCTTTCCATATATTTACTGTGCTGCTATAAACCTTTGGTATCTTCTGTATTTGTATGTATATTACAGTTTTGATTAACTAAATACCAAGCATACACTGGAAATAGAGGGAAGGAACAAGATCTGTATGAACAGGCCAGAAATGCCAACATTCCATTCTAGGAACCAAATGCCATCCCGGATGCTCCCAAACAAGCATAAGATGATCTTCTTTCCTCCTTCTCTGCTTGGCTATGTTATATGTTATATGCACAGAGCTTATTGTTCTTATTTATTTTAGAGCAATTTATTGTTATGTTGCAATGTTGTTATTAGAGCACTTGAATCCAAGTTCAAGTGCAAGAAATCGGGAGTGAGGGTTGGGTCCAAAATGAGTATAAGTTTATTCCATGCTACCTCTTAACAAGAATCTGAACTACTAGTGGGAAGGCAAATTGGTGGTAGACAAAAGTAAACAGAATTCAAGGCAGGCTGGACTTCGATATCTTGTGCACATGAAGGGACTCCAAACTAATGATATGCTTGACTCCTCCCTCATGCTTGGTCTGATGACCAGGTTGCCTGTTGATTTAATATGTTTAACTGTTTTCTGTGGGTTTTGTTTTTTTTAGTTTTGTGCATCACCCAGAGCCTACTGGATCAAGTGCCCAATAAATTTAAATAAATAAATAAATAATATCAAGTGGCAAACAAACAAATTGCAAGAAGTATACCTTATCTCATATCACCTCCATGAATATGTGCAATTGCCTTTAGAATTAGCCTCATTTAGAGTCTTACGATAACAGCACTGAAATTCTCTTTGAAGAATATAATGTGGGAGTTACTGTACCTTGGTTATGAACAGCTTTTATGGTATTTCTGAGCCTACCCCACTGTTCCTGGAAGGACTTGTACGGACAACTTTGCTCTGTGCCCTTGAGAGACCAAAAAACACCAAAAAGATTAAAGGAGGTTAACTAGAAGGTAAAGCAATGGATACTCCTTGCTTAACAACTATTCATTAATGACTGCTTTAAGTTATAATGGTGCTGGAAAAGTGATATACAATACATACAACTTGTACTTGCCCAGGGTCACATGATCATGATGCAGGGGCTTGGCAACTCTTGCACATTTATAACAGTCACAGCATCGTGCAGTCACATGTTTGCCATTTGCAATCTTCTCAGCCAGTTTGCAACAAGAAAAACCAATAGGTAAGCTTGCAGGGAAGGCTGTAAGTCGTGATCATGAAATGTCTTGCTTAACAATAAATATTCTGATCCCTATTGCGGTCATACATTGAAGACTATCAATATAGCTACTAACTGCTAGAAGTATCCCCATGACACCCTTACTCTGGCACTGCCCCCATCGGTGGTCAGCATCTCTTCCAAGTCTTGGGTCACTTCATTTAGCAACTGTTTCAATTTGGCATTCTCAAAAGCCAGGCCCTCTTCCCGTTGTTCCTGCTTGGCCAACTGGATACGGTAGAGCTCTTCCTCCTTTCTACAACAGTAGAAAACAAGAATATACAGCTGGAATATTGCCAGCATAAAGCGAAATGTTCTTTAATCACTATTTTTTGCAAAAAAACTGAAGTTCCTAAAGCATTCCATTGCAGTTTTTGTCACATGGTTCAGCTCAGTACTTGATCATCTCTTAAATAAAATGTGAACTCAGTTCCTGGCGATGGATACATACATGTTATTTTCTTGGCAACAACTGTATTTTTTGGAGTATAACCTTTTTACCCACCAAAAGAGGGTGAAAACTTGGGTGCGTCCTATACACCGAATGTAGCCCCACCCAGCCACCCCCACTCTTTGATCTTTGCTTGCCAGCAATTTACCTTTTTGCAGCAAACAGCAGCAGAGCCTCATTAGCCACTGATTATCTGCCTCCCGACACTCCGCTGATTTATTGAAGTTAAATGAAAAATTGATTTATTGAAGTGCTAAATGAAAGTGAAACTAAAACTACATAGAGTCAAATTGCTGGAGGGAGTCAAATTCTTGTGCTAACCAGACTGTGCTGAAACTGGCTGTTTTTTGCTGCAAGAAGGTAAGTCAATAACTATAAATGCCTATAGAATGTTCAAATTATTAAACTTATTTTTAAAGATTGTTTTATTATTGTTCTAGACCAGGGGTCTCCAACCTTGGCAATTTTAAGACTTATGAATTTCAACTCCCAGAGTTCCTCAGCCAGCTTTGCTGGCTGAGGAATTCTGGGAGTTGAAGTCCACAAGTCATAAAGTTGCCAAGGTTGGAGATTCCTGTAAATCTAGACAATTTAACAAAATGAAGAAGCTTTCTAAAATAAATGCTTGATCTGAAGAGGTCCAGTGCTATTGTATCTTCTTTTAAATAGCAGAGAATACTTCCAGAAAGCCATATCAATTTTAAAGATCTGTAAAAGTATAATCTGAAATGTCCTGTTTTAGTATTAAGTATTAGTATTAAGTATTAGTATTAAAATAAGGCAGCTGAATTAAACCCTGACTTTGTCATGGTTGGAGTAGATCTATTTAAATAATTGGGAGGAGTTAGTGTGATTACATTTAAGAAAACTTTCTGGGATTAATATACTGCCATAATGTACATTTCTCCAATTCTTTGCTATTTCTATGGGCCAGACACACATGCACAGAAATACACAGCAAACAGTGTATATCATCTGTGCTGTTTGCTGTTTGGTGTGTTTGGCAAATTGCTGGGAGGCAGAGGCCTTTTTTCCTTGTTTTCCTCCCCCAAAACTAAGGTGCGTCTTATACTTCAGTGCGTCTTATACTCCGAAAAATACGGTATATGGGAGCTATTTGCTGTTGCCTTCTTCTGGCATTTTCCCAATTTGCAAAGTTCAGCTATAGCTGTGGATTTTTTTTCCATTTCCCATCCAATTTCTAACCAGGTCTGATTCCATTCAGCTTTTTCCAAAACTGATTGCATAACAGCCTGTTGGAGCATTATCATCTACTTTATCATTAGTAATTCACCATCCTAGGTATAGCCAAGGTTGTGCATACATAGTAGTTTCATGCCATTCCTAGAATGGTCCTTAGGAATCACCATTTCTAGTTTTGAATGTTAAAAAAGTATAGTTGAAAATGTATGATGGATGAAACTTAGCAAAATCTAAAATATGTACAGTGCTGTCCATTACTTTATAAATTTCAGAGGTTATTTCTCTTCTATAAAATGCTTCTCATGCTGAGAGCCACAAAGGTGTTTGGGGGCATAATCTAGGTTTATACCTATTCCATAATCTCAATATGGCACATCTCCCATAATGATTTTTGACTTTCTTGTATCACAGATATCCATGCCATCTAAATCTCAGGTTCTGTCCTCCTCTTGCAAGGCCAAATTCTTCCAAAGATTTTGCCCAGCAACATCTTTCTGAACAAGAGGTGGAGGTAAATGCCAGCAACTTACCTGCCCAGAGATCTCCCAGTTTTCCAAGTGGCCCTCTTGCCATCCATCCGAGGAAGGACATTGAGAATTTCAATTGCTAGGAAATAGTAAGCCATATGCCTAAGTAGTGAATCCACTCACCTTCCCCAGCCTTCTTCCCTAGATTTGACACCCAAAATTAGAGGTGAACATTTGCCTTCAAGTTCTGCTAGTAAAAGCTCCACACCTCTCCCTTTCATTTCCGCTATTTAAATTGCAAAAGAAACTTCTCCAGTTTAACATTTCAGAACTGTCATTATGCCTGCTTCTCATCTAGTCAGTGGTTAAGAAACTGTTTGGTGTCAGAATACAGCTGAGATAGCAATAGGGCTTCCTGACCTATGCACTTAATAAATTCAAGAAAGGGGGGGGGGACCAGGAAACTACAGACCAATCAGTCTGGATCCTGGAAAAGATAATAAAAAACAGATCTGCGAACAACTAGAAGCAAATAAAGTTATAACTAGTAGCCAGCACAGGTTTGTTAAAAACAGATCATGCCACACCAATCTTATTTCATTGTTTGATAGTGACTAAATTAGTAGACCAGCGAAATGCTGTGGACATAATATACTTAGATTTCAGTAAGGCATTTGACAAAATAGACCACAACTAGGGGTGAAATTCAGCCGGTTCTGGAGAACCGGTAGTGGAAATTTTGAGTAGTTCAGAGAACCGGCAAATACCACCACTGGCTGGCCCCAGAGAGGGGTGGGAATGGAGATTTTACAGTATCCTTCCCCTGCCACACCCACCAAGCCACGCCCACAGAACCGGTAGGAAAATTTTTTGAATTTCACCCCTGACCACAACCTACTTCTTGTAAGCTAGAAAAATGTGGAATAGACAACATCACCACCAGATGGATTTGTAGTTAGCTGACAAACAGTACTCAACAGTACTCAATATGAGCCGAGGTGGCGCAGCGATTAGAGAGCAGTACTGCAGGCTACTTTAGCTGACTATGATCATTTGAGTTCAGCTGTTCAAATCTCATCGGCTCAGGGTTGACTCAGCCTTCCATCCTTCCGAGGTAGGTAAAATGAGGATCCAGATTGTTGGGGGCAATGTAAATATATACATTGCTTAATGGTGTAAACCGCTTAGAGAGTGCTTGCACTATGAGACGGTATATAAATCTCAACTAATAAATAAATAAACAAGTAGTCCTTAATGGTACTACATCTACATGGAGAGAAGTAAGTAGTGGGATACCACAAGGTTCCATCTTAGGCCCAGTACTCAATATTTTCATAAATGACTTAGATGAGGGAATAGAAGGGGAACTCGTCAAATTTGCGGATGACACTAAGATGGCAGGAATAGCCAACACCCCAGAAGACAAGTTCAGGATCCAAAAAGATCTTGAACAATGGACCCTATCCCACAAAATGAATTTTAATGTGGAGAAAAGCAAAATATTACATTTAGGCAGGAAAAATCAAAGGTATAACCAGAGATGGGTTCCTGCCGGAGCTGCCCGGTGTGCAGCTGCCCGGTGCACAGCTCCGGTAGGGAGCAGCGGATTGCGCAACCACTCCGGAGCCCTCTCTGCCGGTCCATTGCGCACATCGCCATTTCCCCCCGGCGATTTTAGGTCGATTTTGCTTCTGCGCATGCGCGGAAGCAAAATCGCACCGAAATCTCGTGAGGGGATACGCGAGAGATTTCGGTGAGATTTCGCTTCCACGCATGCATGGAAGCAAAATCTCACCAAAATCTCACGCGTGCGCGCATCCCCTCGTGAGATTTCAGCGCGATTTTGCTTCTGCACATGCGCAGAAGCAAAATCGCGCGAGGGGGCGCACATGCGTAGCGAGCGAGCACACCCCCCCCCCGAAACTTGGAGATGAGCGTGCAGCGCACCGGCACTGGTAAGACGGCAACCCGCCACTGGGTATAACTACAGATTATGTGAGACCTGGCTCAAAAAGAGTAACTGTGAGAGGGACCTTGGAGTCCTAGTGGATAATCACTTGAACATGAGCCAGCAATGTGCAGCAGCAGCAGCAGCCAAAAAAGCTAATACAATCCTGGGTTGAATAAACAGAGGCATAGAATCAAGATCACATGAAGTATTAGTACCACTTTATAAAATCCTAGTAAGACCACGCCTGGAATACTGCAACCAATTTTGGTCACCATACTACAAAAAAAATGTTGAGATTTTGGAAAGGTTCAGAGAAGAACTAAAATGATCAAAGGCCTGGAGACTAAACCATATGAAGAATGGCTGCAGGTTTTGGTCTGCCTAGTCTAAAGAAAAGAAGAATTAGGGGTGACATGATAGCATTTCAGTATTTGAGAGGCTGCCACAAAGAAGAGGGGGTCAAATTATTCTCCAAAGCACCAGAGGGCAGTACAAGAACAATGGTTGGAAACTAATCAAAGAGAGAAGCAACTTGGAATTAAGGAGAAACTTCCTAACAGTGAGGACAATTAACCAGTGGAGCAGCTTGCCTTCAGAAATTGTGGGTGCTCTATCACTTGTCTGAAATGGTATAGGTTCTGCTGCTTGAGCAGCGGACTGGACTAGAAGACCTCTAAGGTCCCTTCCAGCTCTGTTCTGTTCATGTTTTACTCAAATATAATGTATGTCTATTAGCACTCATTGATAGCTGGGCTCTGAATCCAAGACAATAATATTATGAACATTTATTTTTTTAATGAAACCTCTATTTATTTATGCAGTGTTATTTTAGCAACCATGCATATCCTTAAGATCACATCTTCCAGCAAAGACTCTTGCTGAATTTAAATCTCAAAACTTTCCTCACTAGTAATCCTTATCATATCTTAGCCCTTGTTGTACAAAATCATGGCTTGGTGGCTGGCTAACAAAGTGCATTTGAGGAAGGGAAATAATAATTTGAGTCTTCTGGTTGGTTTATGAATAGCTGATTGCATTTATATTTTTCTCAGGTACGTGTCTTGGAAATCTACTAATAATTGATTAAAGCTGGTTTGATCAAATACGTATACCTCCCCCCCAAAGATCTTATTTCACTCATATTCTAAGATGAGCTTGTGCTGACCTTAGTATGAGCAGAAAATAATCAGGTTTTCCTGCTCGTTTTCACACTGTGTATAACTTTACTGTGCTTCATTTCCCCCCAAAATTTTTTTTTGGGGGGAAATGAAGCACAGTAAAGTTATACACAGTGTGAAAACGAGCAGGAAAACCTGATTATTTTCTGCTCATACTAAGGTCAGCACAAGCTCATCTTAGAATATGAGTGAAATAAGATCAGTGTCCCATGATCCAGGAGCCATATCTGGGTTTCCAGATGGTTCTGGTACCAATGTAACAGCAAACAATAAAAGAGCCTGCACTTTTTTAACCTCCCACTTGTAACTGCTCACTTACTTCCTCTCTTGTCTGTCTTGTTAGTTAAAATCTGGCTCATCTTGTCTTTCAGTCGAAGCAGTTCTTGTTCCTTCCTCTTCATTTCATGACCATGCTGGTTCTTCTGGTTAGCCAGAGAACTGAGGAGCTTGGTGACCTGCTGGGAGAACCACACTTACATTCAAAGCAGTGGTGGGTTCCTACTGGTGTGATCCACTCTATAGCACTGGTAGCGGCCCGCTGGTGATGTCACAGTACCGATGCGGTCGGTTGCCAGTGCCTGGGCGCCGCCATTTTTTAAAAAAAAGTTTTGATTTTTTTTTTAAAAATTTCTTCTGCGCATGCCCAGAAGCCAAGCTTCCGGCACTGTGCATGCGCTGCCTTCCTACCCCACAGTGAGTCCAAGCAGGGAAGGATGGCTGAGGGAGCGTGAAAGACGCTGAAAGAACGGGCGGCAGGAGCTATTTCCATTCCCCTCCCTTCAGCAGTCCGAGAAGCCACGAACGCACAGTGATGATCCTAGGCATTTTCGCACATTTGAGACTTCTCGAGCTGCTGAGGGGAGGGGGAATGGGCGGCAGGACCTATCTCAGTTCCCCTCCCTTCAGCAGTTCAAGAAGCCACGAACGTGCGGTCACATGGCTGGCAAGCCACGCCCACCCGGTCACATGGCTGGCAAGCCACACCCACAAAATAAGCCACGCCCACAGAGTGGTAGTACAAAAATTAGGAACACGCCCCTGATTCAAAGCTAGGAGAGTAGATAGAGACTTTCCGTAGCTCCCTTGATGGACTACATTCAGGTTTTCCAGGAAACAATCCCAGAATCCAAGCGGTCTTTCCTTTAATAGACCACTATCAACTTTCTTTCTCTCTCATACACAAGCACAAGATATAAACTGCTCTATGGACCAGCAGATTTCAGGCCACAATGATACACGAAACAAACAAATGAAAAAAGCATTGTATTGGGTGGGGGACTATGGGTAAAGGAGGAAGAAAAGGCATCACATATTTATTCAAGGATAGCATGCTTCTGTGAAGTTTTTAAGTGTAATTGTAGACAATTTTAAAGCAACTGATTAGTAACAAAGTTATCAAATAAAACTGTTATCAAACTAAAATATTTTAAAATCAAATCTCATTCACCTAATGCCCAACATGACTGAATCAAGTAAATTTGCTACTTACTACCAGCCTGTCATTATTTATCTGTAAAAGGGATGCAAGGACCTAAAAGAACTTGCCACATACTGTTAAAAAATAACATTCAGGAATAGAAAATAAAATATTTCATCTCTACTGTATTTTTAAATTAACTCTCAACACGTCCTTCTTTGTTCTAAAGCTTTTCCCCCTTTTTTTCTGATCACAAATATCTTTTAGAAATTTTTCCTATTGGGTAAAATAATAGATTATATTATTCTATTATTCTGTTATTAGTGGTGCCTGCCTACTTTCTGAGTTTGAACTGATCTTGTCCTTATTCTTTATTACTTGTTAAACCAGGAATTTCTTCTGTTTTTTTGTCTTTGTACTACAGTATTGCTATAACCGTTATCTACTGAAATCTATGCTAACCAATATGTGTTCTCATACAATTTAAAGCTAATATATTTCAGATAATTCATGTTGCTTTTACCTGTTTTGCACAGTGCCTAGATGCACTGATGCATTACTAATTATATTAGAATATGAATATACAAAATCATGAATCAAATCCATCAGCATTTGTTTGTTTTGCTTGTTTCCCACCTTTATTATTTTTTACAAATAACTCCAATACACTTTCCTCTTCCTATTGTACAAAAGAGACACAGGATGGGTGAAGAAATCATCATTCTTTTAGTATAAATATAATCTTAGCTACTAAATCTTGACAATATTTATACTTATGGAGAGAGACCAAAAGGGTGTTTACAGTGTATGTATTTGTCTGAATTATGACTGTGAGTGTACAGGTCAAGTCAAACCCAATTTAATGACACCTTCTTTTGCTGTACTGCATTTAAAGTAATTCAAACATTAGTCTGTTTTCTTACACTCATTTTCTCTAACCTGTGCTTTTCAGATATGTTGGGCTAAAAGTCTCAGAACTTCCCATTTTTCTAGGCTCTACACATTTCATCAGGCTCAGGAAGTTTGTCTTACAATGTTCAATAGCAATCACTAATAATATAAAATTTATTAAATAAAAACTAGATGATGGGATTGCATCTAGGGCTCAAAATGAAGGATTTGCAATACAGGTAGTCCTCAACTTACAACCACAATTGAGTCCAAAATTTCTGTTGCTAAGTGAGACATTTGTTAAGTGAGTTTTGCCCCATTTTACACCTTTTCTTGCCTCAATTGTTAAGTGAATCACTGCAGTTGGTAAGTTAATAACCCGGTTCTTAAGTAAATCTGGCTTCCCCATTGACTTTGCTTGTCAGAAAGTCACAAAAGGTCATGATCTTGAGACACAGCAACGGTCATAAGTATGAACCTGTTGCCAAGCATCTGAATTTTGATCATATGATCATGGGGATGTTGCATAATTGTGAAAAATGGTCATCAGTCACTTTTTTCAGTGCCATTGTAACATTGTCACTAAATGAATTATTGTAAGTCGAAGACTATCTGTAATTTAGCTCCAGATGGATCAAGAGTGATGTGATGAGCAATCTATGGGAGGCTGACCTGCACATCCCTCAAAGATGCTTTTGTGTTGCTCCTATTCTTTTTGGTGACCCAAGTGCCCAACAGATCCCAGCAGGCTGCATCCATGTTAACTCAAGAGAGAAGACGTTCAATAGATTCATCACCTTCAATATTAGAAAGGCTGATTCAACCATTCTTCCCTTGCTTCACTCACCTCCTCCTTCTCTTCTTTCAGCGTATCATTCAAGTGTTTGTTTTTGTTTTGAAGCTGCCGTTCCTTATTCTGCACAATTGCAATTTCTCTTTCAAGTACTTCCACACGTTCCTATGAGGGCAGGATGGGGGGACAGACAAGAGAAGGAATCATAGCAAAGAATTAAATCAATTATTATAGTCTCCTGCCTGACCCCAAATATAAATTACTTCATTAATTGTATTACAGAACCAAGACATTAGTATACTTATTACTAGGAATGAAATTCTCACTGGAGAAAAGGAACAGCATCAGCAGTAATTCCAGGCTTGGAGAAAGGATGCTTTTTCTCTAGTCTGGGGTCAGAACATACGATGGATATAAAATGTCTACATTTTAACCTCTGTTAAAATGCTGGGTTTTTGAGATGTAAAAAAATCACACAAGATAGATCACTTCAGAATTTTTTCCACCTTTAATATAAGTTGTACAATTCAATGGAAACACAAACTGAAATCTTTTAGGGGAGAAAATATCAACAATAATGTACAATAATGTGGTTGCATAAGTGTGCATTGTAAGTGGCTGGTTTGGGGCTGCTTTTCTTCAGCTGGAACTTGGGTCTTTAGTCAAGGTAAAGGGAATTATGAACAGTTCCAAATATCCGTCAATTTTGGCATAAAACCATGAGTGCTCTACTACTGTAAAATGCTGATCATGAAAAAGAATTTCACCTTTCAACACAACAATGATCCAAAGCATACCTCCAAATCAACAAAAGAATGGTTTTACTAGATCAAAGTTTTGGAATGGCCCAGCCAGAGCCTGGACCTGAATCCAATTGAAAAATCTATGGGGTGACCAGAAGAGGGCTTTGCTCACAAGCTGACAGATTTGGAGCACATTTACAAGGAAGAAGGGCGAAGATTCCCAAGGAAAGATGTGCCATGCTGATAGGCTCCTACCCTAAAAGACTGGATGCTCTCATAAAATCAAAAAGTATTTCAACTCAGTGTTTATTTAAGGGTGTGCACCAGGGGTGGGTTCTGAATCGTTTTGCTGCCGGCTCGCTCAGGGTCATGCTGGGGTCGTGCGTGCCCCCGCAGCAATCAAAAAATAACTTCTGCGCATGTGCAGAAGCAAAATCCAAGATGGCGGCGCCCACGGACCGGCACCGACAGAACCGGCTCCTTGATGTCATTGCCAGCTTACTAACAGTTCTAAACAACTGGTTAGAACTGGTAGGAACCCACCTCTGGTGTGCACACTTATGTAATCATATTAACAGATGGATAGAATCACGTTCATTATAAAGCGTTGGGACTGCTTTATAATGCCTTGGTAAGACCACATTTGGAATACTGCATCCAGTTTTGATCACCACAATATAAAAAATATATTGAGACTCTGGAAAGAGTGCAAAGAAGAGCAACAAAGATGATTAGGGAGCTTGAGGCTAAAACATATGAAAAATAGTTGCAGGAATTGGGTAAGACTAGTCTAGTGAAAAGAAGGATATGATAGCAGCATTCCAGTATTTGAGGGGCTGCCATAAAGAGGAGGAGGCCAACCTGTTCTCCAAAGCACCAGAAGGCAGGGCAAGAAGCAATGGATAGAAACTAATCAAGGAGAGAACCAATTAGAACTAAGGAGAAATTTCTTGACAGTGAGAACAATTAACAAATGGAATAGCTTGTGTTCAAAAGTTCTGGGTGATCCATTACTGGAATTTTTAGGAAAAGATTGGACAGTCATTTGTCCAGAATGGAATAGGGTCTCCTGTTTGTGCATGGGATTGAACTAGAAGTCCTCCGAGGTCCTTCCAACGCTGTTATTCTAGTTTTTTATTGTTATTTTTTTCTCCTGAAAGATTTCAGTTTGTTTTTCAATTGAATTGTACAATATGTTATGTTAAAGGTGAAAAAATATCTGAAATGATCTTTCTTTTGGTCTGATTTTTTTTACATCTAAAAAACCTGGCATTCTAACAGGGGTATGTAGACTTTCTATATCTACTGTACATACATTGTATAAAGGAACAAGTGCATATATCAATACTGCTGTATATAGCAATAGCACTTAGACTTATATACCGCTTCACAGTGCTTTACAGCCCTCTCTATGCAATTTACAGAGTCAGCATATTGCCCCCCAAAATTTGGGTCCTCATTTTACCGACCTCAGAAGGATGGAAGGCTGAGTCAACCTTGAGCCAGTGAGATTCGAACTGCTGAACTGCAGTCAGCCAGCGTCAGCAGAAGTAGCCTGCAGTACTGCACTCTAACCACTGCACCACCATGATCACTATTCCCAATTTTTTTTCCATACAGGACAATAATAAACTGATACTCACTTTTTTGTACTGATGCATTGCAGGAACAGAATGGAAAGGGCCAGTGATATGGCTGGTTATTAATTTAATGAAATACTGGAAGATTTTAATAATTATTTTTGCCAAAATTCAAATAGTTGCCAAAAAATAATCTGCCCATTTTAATCAGTTGAATGACAATAATTTTATTTATATAAACCAGGGGTCCTCAAATTTGGAACTTTAAGACTTGTGGACTTCAACTCCCAGAATTCTCCAGCCAGCTAAGTCCACAAGTTGCCGAGTTTGAAGACCTCACACCCACAGAATCGGTAGGAAAAAAAATTGGATTTCACCACTGGGCCACACGCATTACAGAATCTAGAAGTTCTGACCTTGAGTTTACCCTGCTGTTCCCTCAGATAATCCAGCTCTTCATCCCGCCGCATCTTCTCTGCCTCCATGTCACCCAGCTTGGCTGATGCACTTTGGTACAGATTCAGTAGTCTGCAAGCCCCATTAACCAATTCCAGGAGGTCAAAGCCGTGCTCAATACCATCTCCAGAACCATCATCCTTATATAGGGCAGGGAACCCCAGTGCTACCAATTCCTAAGCAAATGTACAGTTGAAACATAGAATAGGTAATAGCAATAGCAACAGCAATAGCACGGGTTTAAGACTTTTTGCCTCCTACCCTTGGCCGTGCCTATTTTGCCTCAACTTTCTAAAGCCATTTGGCTGCAGCCCTTCCCCCAACCCAACCTCCCGTACGCGATGGATCGCATGGTAGCTTTTGGCTGCCTTGGCAGCTAGCTGATTGGCTGGCGGATAACTATCCCAGGGGGCAAAAAAACCAGGAGGAACCCTACTTCTGTGAATCCGCCGTGCCCAAGAGTGTAGGACGGAAGGTCCGTGGCCCATTGCCCGGGGAAAACAGCTAGGGGCATGTCAGCTGAGGAGAAAATTTAGCGGTGAATGGCCAGAGGCGGAACTCTGGAGGCAAAATAGGTGTGGCCAAGGGTAGGAGGCAAAAAGTCCCATTCTGAATAGCACTTAGACTTATATATCGCCTCATAGTGCTTTATAGCCCTTTCTAAGCAGTTTACAGAGTCAGCATATTGCCCCCAACAATCTGGGTCCTCATTTTACCAACCCCGGAAGGATGGAAGGCTGAGTGAACCTTGAGTCAGTGAGAATCGAACTCCAGACTGTGGGCAGAGTCAGCCTGCGATACTTCTAACTACTGCGCCACCAGGACTCCTAAAAAATTTCAAGGCGTGCTTGTCATTCTTAATAAACAGCAAGCATAAGAATACACAAGAGAAACAGGATGGTATCTTTTGTTACAAGAATTCCATTAGGCACAGCAGCCTCAAGGTTTTAAGGCCTCAACATATAGGGAGAGGGAGGGGGAGGGGGAGGGGGAGGGGGAGAGGGAGAGGGAGAGAGAGAGAGAGAGAGAGAGAGAGAGAGAGAGAGAGAGAGAGAGAGAGAGAGAGAGAGAGAGAGAGAGATTTTACTAGAAATTGATTTTACTAGAAATTGATTTTCTTCTCCTTATAAATTATAATTGCAGGACACCCCACTCTAGGATATGTTCATGTCCAAGCACAAGGAAACTGCAAACTACTTTTTTTTAGGTCAAGCAGATATCCACCGTTTTCTGCTTCCAAGTTCATGAACCTGAATGTATTAGCCCACCCAGGCCAAGTCCACCAATTAAATTTGTTTTTCTCACATCATAAAAAAGCCCAATTCAACCCACAGAACCTCAGAGCTCCTAAAAGGTTAATAAAGGCACAAAAGGCCCTCTCAGCTCCATTCATTTTCCTCTCATTATTTTTCAGCTAGCAGCTCAGTTTTTTTAGCTGCTCCTTGATCAAGTTACTCATTGTTTTTAAGCAATCCTTTTCCAAGCACCAGTACAATTCTAAAGGATCAACTTACTATGAGACTTTTAAAACATTGACCAGATCTGGATTTGTTCTCAGCATTATCAAAATACCAAAATTACAAATACTTAAAGAGTGTAATTGAGTGAAATTCCTCACCAACAGATCTGTTTACAGGTAGATGATTTAGTGTAGCTTTTCTGTTAGCAAGCCGATACAATCACTTAGAAATTAACTTTCTGCCAAAAGTTACATTAAAAAGACTCTTAATATTTTAAAATATCTCAGCAAATGATTAGAAGGCACATGGCAGTTGCACACTTTAAATTATTAGGGATATGTAGCACTTCCAATTCAGATACTCTGGAATTCTTGGAGATACAAATTTAGAACCTGTCTACAATTCCAAAACATAAAGTCCTTTTTACCCAGAATGAGGTTATACAACAGAGATCAAGAGGCTAATGCTAGAGTAGACTAACCTATGGCTTTAATGACACTTCATAGCAGCTGTTTACAATTCCAAAACATAAATGCATTTTTCCCCAGAATGAGGCAGCAACTACCCCCCACCCCCAAAAAAGGCCTTTCTCTCTTTGGTAAGGCTATACAACAGAGATCAAGAGGCTTATGTCAGCTAGACTAACATATGGCTTTAATGATACTTTATAGCAGTTCATCTTCAGGGAAAATGTGTAGCTTTTTTTGGTGGGGGAAGGAGAACTTTGGGGGAAGAAATGGTAGACTGAAGACAGCTCTGTGAAAAACAGTGTGATGACTATGGGGCAATGAAGAGCTGGTGACTGGGCTGGCTCTTCGATAATTAATTCCACTCCAGACAATGAGAGCATCTAAGACTGTCTACAAGTCCTTGCAAGGAGACCACGCAATTTGGTGGATTTAGCACTCTGGGAGATGGGAAATAGACATCTTGCTCAAACTATGGTTAGTGTCTTTGAAAGGACATTAAGCTTGCATACTTTATTTCTAATCACTTTCAGAAATTCCTTGTTAATTGTTTTTCAGCTATTACAAACCTTTGGACTGACAGGTTTTATAGTACCAGGTGAGTTTCTTTCAATCTTTTGGGGAAGAAGTTTTAACTACAAGTTTAAGCATTTTTTTTAAATAAACAGCAAAAGGGTGATTGAAATTCTGAAGTTGGAAAGCTACAAATAGATTAAGGATCCAGATAAATTTGAAATAACATTTTAAATTATAAAGAATCCTTCCCGTAGGAAAATGCTTTTGCTTTGATTTTTTTAAACCACTTTATCTTTTCTGTACCTTTTACCTTTTCTTTTTATTCTTTCAGTTTTTTCAAGTTTGTATTAATTTTTACTGTCGTTATTCAAAGTTGTCCCCAACGAAAACAGTAACTAGCAAAATGTTGGAAATATCTAAAAATTCTCTGAATACAGAGGGCATGGCCAAAGCCTCCGCGATGCACCATTTCCCCCGGGCTCCGAGGGAGGCGGCAAACTTGCGTCAGTTTGGGGGTCTTGGAACCTTCGGATCCGGACTGGAGCCCCCCTGGAGTGGGGGTGAAGAAGGGAGGATCTTGTCAGCAGCCCGAGAGAAACAGCAAATCTCCCGGGAGGCTGGCACAAACCTCTCCACCGGCAGACATACAGGGGCGATTAGTTCGCCATAGCGGAGGTGGTCACGAACGGCATGAGGAAACCAGAAAGCTTTGAACCGTCTGGGTTAGAACATCTAAGTATTGGAGCTGGAGCAGAGGAAAAGAAGAAGAAAAGTGCAGGAGTTTGGTGAGTGATGAGCCGATTAAGCTACAAAAACTAAAAAAAAAATTGCTGAGGACTTTTTGAAATGGAGTAGCGGCTATCTAGCATCCTAAAAAATCATAGGCAAGCTGAAACAAATGAAAAGAGTAAAGCCCAAGGAGATTATTGATTTTTACTATAATCGGACTGGGTAAAAATTTAAGAAACTTGAAACAGAAGAATTGATTTTGAAAAATCTTTAGTAAGGGAAGTAACTTTGGAGATTGGTTTTAAAGAGTTTTGTCATTGCTTTTGGGAATTAACAGGGCCACCTGCTGGTTTAAAGAACTGGAAATTAAAATTGTACAGCTGGAGCTTGTGACTTTGTTATGAAATTAAAAGCAGTTCAAAGGAGTCCTTATCATCCCACTGTTGGGGGTGAGGGAAAAAAAAGAGGATTTGGAACGAGTTCGGACTGAAGTGTAAAGAGATATAACACTAAAAATTGACAAGATGAAGAGGAGTTTCTATGAAGAAATGTTTGTGATTTAAAAAATATACAAGATGATTTAAAAGACTGTCTTCTAATACTTAGAAAAGACAAGGATATTGAAACAAAGAAGGGACTCAAGGAACAGATAAAACTTACTATGGAAGAAAATGAACAAGAAGAACAAGATCATGTTGAAAAAGGGTTTGAAAACAAAATACAGATTGACAATTTAAAAAGACAGGAATACTTTAAAGATTGTCTTCTGGAATTTAGAAATAAAAAAATGAAATGATAATACAGAATGAGAATTATAGTGGGATTAACAGTAAAAAAAGAAGATTAAAAGGGAAGTACTGTTACAAAAAGATCAATTAAAAAAGAAAGAGAAAAATAAGGAAAAGAATAAAGAAGAAATTTATTTTAGATTTAAGCAAAGAGAATTAAGAGACAAAGGGCGGGGGGGGAAGATACCTGTATAGAAAGAAAAAAAAGGAAAAGGAAAAGATGGGAGTAGGGAGAAAGAGAATTGATATAAGGGGAGAAATGGTGGAAAGGTTAAATGAAAATGGATGAAGAGCTGAATAGAAAGAAAAGATAAGAAGATTTAGTAAGGTTGTTGTAGATGTTTAGACATTAATTGTATAACTAATTAAGATATAAGATTTTTGTGTAAGATTGAAATATAATTTTTAGGGGAAATATGGGATTGTGATAATATGGATAAAATTGTGGGTGAAAATAATGAAATGTTATAATGAATATAATTATTAGATAATTATTAGATAACTTTAAAGATTTAGATATCAATTGTATGATTAAGGATGATTTAAGCTTGTTTTTGTATAAGATTGCAACCCCCCCCCCCAAAAATGTTCTCTTTGGATGATGGAATTAGGATAACAAGTCATAGTAATGGCTGTATAGATATTAAAATATATGATCAAGGGTGGCAGAAGATTCTGCTTACAAAAAATAGTAATGATAACTTAGGGGTGAAAACAATGGATTATTTTAACTGATATAATTAAGAGCTAAAGGTTTTTTTAAAATTGAGTTTTATGTAATTTTTTTAAAATATATACATATATATTATTAGGGCATTCTGAGATGGCTAAATAAATTAAAGGAAGTGAGGAGAAAGGCCAAAAGAATAAAATAAAGTGAAAAAGATAAATAATATAATATATATATATAGATCAGAAACAAGATTTGGGGGGGGAGGGAAAAGAGTGATACCTAGACGACAATGATACAAGGAGGAGGAGGAGGGTAGGGATGGGAAAAGGGTGGGGAGGGAGGGGGAAGGAGGGGAAAAAAGGGAAAACCATAAGTATGAAAACTTTTGATTGACAAACACACAAAAATGAAATAAATCTTAAGAATATATATGAAATAAAGTGTAAAATGTAAAAATGGGTAAAAGAATTCAGAGTTGCTGGAATACCATCCCAGAGAAATTTAGAAAGCACTGCAAAGGAGGGAAGGAGAGGAGTGAGAGGAAGGAGGAAGAAAGATGAGGATGGGAGAGATGGGGAAAAGTGAGGTGAGAAGGAGGAGAGGCAGGAGAGGAGAGGAGAGGAGAGGAGAGGAGAGGAGAGGAAAGAAAGTAGTAAAGGTGGAGAGAAGGGAAAGAAAGTAGAAAGGGAAGGAAGGACTATAAGATGGGAAAAGGGATGGTAAAAAAAGTAACTCTGAACTGAATAAAGTAATAAGATAAGATATCTGTATAAAATGTGTAATGATTGTATATAAAATGAAATGAGAAATGAGATGATAAATATGTGAATTGTCTACATGGAAATAAAAATAAAAAACTTGAAAAAAATTCTCTGAATACATATAACATATGAACAGGTAAGCTTTGTTTATGGAACTTGACATAATCAAATGAACAGCAGAAAAGGCAGTGGAAGGACACATCAACATTCAGAAGACTTGATGCCTTTTCATACATACTCTTCTCTGGCCAGAACATGCCTACCTTATTGAGGTAGGAAATACTGTTATCCACATTATCACTCCAGCAGACAATATTATCTAACTCATGAAAGCTTCCCTGTAGCTCCAAAGAGTCAGTGAAGTGGGCTGGACTGAATGCAGACTCAGCTGATGAAAAACCCAGCTCAGATATATACTTGCTCATGAAGCACTGTTCATCTACAAGGAAAAGGACAAATAAAATACAAAAGGATTGAATGGGGTTATGACCATTAAGAAGAAAGAGGAGGCCAAGGATATTGAAAGCCAGTTATCATAATTGGGGTACCAATCATAAAACTTTGTTAGTCCTAAGAAAGGAAATATTTTCTAATGACTCAAAGTAGGGAAGAGCAATGTCCAGGCAACTTGCTCATACCAAGAGTCACTAATTTTGTTCCATACATTTGTGTTCCTCCACTAATACGTAACGAAGGGCAGGTCTGAATGCAAGCCATCCACTCATGCATACTGCACAGCAGATGGCAGCACTACCAAATGTTAGGGATTCCCCATCCAAAAACGCTAGGCATTTAATTAGCTGTTGGATGGAAGTCCACTAAAAAACTTATAGTAGCTAAAAAGTTAAGATGGGCAGTTGAAAAATATCCTCTAAAAAGGTAACAGCAAATCACTTCTGTATTGCTGTTGGGAAAATTATATACGTAGATGTATCTATGAAATTAATCAAGTGCTGAGTGCAAATCAAAGGAATGTGGAATGAACAACTGCATTCTGCAAACCATAACCCCAAGCTTTTCAGTAGTCAGACTAGGCTTTCTTCCCAGCTACAGTATAATAATGTAGACACTTCAGTGACACTCCTTTTTCTTGACAGAGGAGGAGGAAGAGTTGGTAGCCATAAAGCAACAAGCACAAGAGCCAACGCTGTAGTAGCAGATTTCAGACAAGGATTATAGACACCCAAACTCAAACCTCCATTCAGGCAATGAGTCTTACAAGGTTTGTGTTTGGGGTATTTAACAACTGGATTCATATATAATTTAATTTAATTTAATGGATTTCTATGCCGCCCAACTCCCTGAGGATATAGCATTCAGCCCTGACTTATCAAATAAACCAAAATATGTTTGGGTTCATACAACATGCTCATCTAAACCATCGCTTACTAACCTCAACAGCTGGTTTTAATAACATACTGTACTCAGTCAAACGCCCATGAATAGAATGATTATATTAAGTGTGAACCTTGTGTACATATTTCTGCAACAACAAATTAACAGGACTACCCCTGTGGAAGTTCAGCATACTACGAATAATCTCATTATTCTAAGAGCAGAGCAGTCAGCATGCATAGCTCTTGACTTCCCAAAGGAAGGGTGAAATGAAATTGACCAAATTAGCAAACATTGATGAACAAAACATTAACAAATATTTGCTCCTAAAATGCCTTTCCAATTAGGATTAGACAGTTACCTGCTAACAACTCTGCTCTCGGTGTGGCTGGGATGCTTAAAGGTTCCATTTTCTCCTTAGCATTCATTCAGACACCTTCAAAAAAACAAGACATTATGCATTCCTTTGCAGCATGCTTAGATTAGCAAACAATTATCAAACCTCTTCAACGCAATAGCAACTTGAATATATCCTATTTTTGTAATTAATACTAAATTGCTGGTGTGTGGCTTTACCGGGTCTCATTGCATTGTTCCATTCTACTCTGCCGTGATCAGAACCTTTGACATGCTGGCCCATAGTTAAACAATGATAGTGACAAATGGAAACAAGTTCATACTCCCACACCTGGCCTTGGCTGATACTGAAAGGCTGAGTAAGGTTAAGTTGGGTGAGTAATTGATTGGGAGACCACAGGAAATCCCAGGGCTCGGAAGCCAAAAAATACCCTAAGAGGAAAATGGTGGATTGCTTCCTAATGTTGCTTTTTAAAAAATAACCGCTATGGAATATGCATGAAGTTCCCAGACATGAAGTCACCCTCCAAGAGGACTTGACTTTAGTCTGCAAGAAGATACAAGATGGCTGGCAACTCCAAACAAGGAGGGTCAATCCCTTAAATAAGTATTTTACTGTTTATTCATTTGTGTTAAATTTCTTAAGAAGTTGGGCTGTAAGCACATTAAATAATAGCACCAAAGTTTATGCAATAATCCAGATTACATTCAAAGGAGACTCATCTTCACTGAACAGATGTATGTCATAGCAAACATATTGGTTATGTTTATAGCTTATATGGTTTACATTACTGTATCTAGTGAATGGTCTCCTTTGAAGGTATAGTACACTGTCTGCTGTATGGCAGCATGCATATTGATCAAACTATATGTTGATGTTATTTAATGTATTTACATCTCAACTCTTAAAATTTTACAAAGCAAAACTATGAGCAAATAGTAAAGGGCTTATATTCAGATCTTCCTCAGAGTCCTTATCTGATCATTCTCTCTGCATCAGATTGAAACATGATTGCCATCTTTTCCAACAATTTTATTAATTTGGGAGAACAAATATTAAAGGATCCAAATATGATGAGTGCTTTTATTCATCCCAAAAATGTGAAAATGACATTATACATTGGAATGCAGTAGCCAAAAATTTTGAAAGTTGTATTTTTCTTTCTCTCTCTTGGTATTTCTTCTGATCTGTGCATGAAAAGGCTTAACTAGAAAACATCCAGGCCAAAATTTGAGGGAGAAACCATTCACTTTTTATATATCTTGCACTTGTATATCTTTAAAGCCAACTGAACCTTAAGTTGTTGACACCATATTAAATCAATTTTAACCGTAGTTTATAAAAACACAATTGACTGGGTTTACCACAACTTTAACTAGCTATATTTTAGTAGTCACAATCCACATTTGTGGTAGCAGTCACATTCAGTGAGTTAAAACAATTTTCAGTCCTCTCCCCCCCCCCACACACACACAACACACACACAACACACATAAATACTAGAACAAAAAGCTGAAGGATCTATTCTAGACCCATCCCTCATAAACTTAGTTCTCCAAATAGCTTAGTGTTTATAAATCGTCCAAAGAAAACTATAATTAAAACAATAAATCCGTAGAAATGACTATAGAAATTATCAGTATAATTTCCCCGATTTAAACGGCGAAGTGTGATAATTTAGCCCAATGTAACTCTTTAGAGTCTCCCCCAATGCCGGTTGGTGAAAAAGCCCACCACGCCGTCCCCTAGCCGAGACTCGCCAGCTGTAATTGAATTCCCTTCGAACGCCTTTTCTAAAGTCCCCGCCCTTCGGCCGCGCTCTTCGCTATTGGATAAAATCCGGATTCGGGAGGGATTCTGCTTTAAAGGCATGCTGGGATGTGTAGTTCCACAACATCGATTTGCTAGATATCTGTGATTTGACGTACATAAACCCTAAAAATAGCAATCTGCTTATTGTCCTCCTTCAGCTTGGGGAGGGACCAACCTCAACATTTTCACAATCTGCTCTACCGCAAGAAAATCAATAACTGTGAGAAACCCTTGAGCTTAAAGATCGAATCTGCCAAGGGAATGACTTGGAAGATAGAGCCAAGGTAGCAGTAACTGCTTTAAAACTTAGAACATGAGATTGGAATACAAGCCATATTTTTAAACGACCAGAATGATGCCATTTATTTTAAAGAACGTCTTTATCTTTTAACAGCGAAAGAATAAACCACCTGGCAGAAATAAAGGTCATAAAGTAAGGGGCGTGCATAAGCGCACCAGCGTGCCTACCGTCCCTGTCCTACTGTCCAATTGTCCTCTTTTATCGTTACTTTTTACTTATGTTTATATACAAATTACTACTATACATGTTTGACAAATAAATAAATAAAATAAAAATAAAGTACTGAAAAACAATTACAGGTAGTCCCTGACTTATAAGAGTTCATTTAGTGCCATTCAGTTAAAATGACACTGAAAAAAAAGTATGATTATTTTTCACACTTACAACTGTTGCAGTATCCCCATAGTCATGTGATCAAAATTCAGATGCTTGGCAACTGACTCCTATTTATGAAGGTTGCAGTGTCTGGGGTCATGTGATTATCTTTTGTGACCTTCTTTGTGACCTTACAAGCAAAATCAATGGACAAGCCAGATTCACTTAACAACCATGTTACTAATTTAACAACTGCAGTGATTCATTTAGCAACTGTAGCACATAAAGTCATAAAATGAGGCAAATTTCGCTTAACAATGTTTCACTTAGAAACAAAAAAATTGGGCTCAATTGTGGTTGTAAGTCAAGGACTACCTGTAAGCAAAAAGCAGAACATGCAGGGGATAAGACTACGAAGGCCCAGGTTCACAGGATGAGCTCAATATTTACCTCACAGAGTTGTAGGGAAAAATAAAAAGAGGAAATGCTGTGTAGTGTCTTGACCTTCTAAATCAGCGGTTCCCAACCTGGGGGTCGCGACCCCTTTGGGGGTCGAACGACCATTTCCTTGGGGTCCCCAGGCATCCTCAGCTCCCCCCCCCCACTGCCACAAGCATGGCCATATCAGCTCAACTCACCCGAGCCCTCCGTTTGGTCAGGAGGTGCCATTCGGCGAGAGGCATTTGTGTCTAATTCCCCCCACCTCCCCGGCCGAGGGACAGGCCCGCAGGAGAGCCCTTCTGACTGGCGGGAAGGCGGCACAGATGAAGCGCCTTTCCCTGCCTCCCGTGCTTGTCTGGCACCAGCACCCGCGGAGCTTGACTCCCTCCTGCTCCCCCTCCTCCTGACTTGACTCCCTCCTGCTCCCTTAGGGTCGCGGCGCCCAAGGTCTCCCGCTTGAGGGGACTGGAGCAGAGGCGGGGGTCCTTTTGTTGCACGCGCTTCAGGAGACAAATGGGAGGGTGCAGCCTCCGTGCTAGGAGCGGGGGTGGTTATCCCCGCCAGGGGCCCTTTTCTGGAGCATCAACCCCACCAGAGCGGAGCGCGTGAGGGGGGAGGGCTGGCACCCCAGCCGATAAAGAGCCGCAGACAGAGCCCTGGCCCTGGCAGACTTTCCGTGGCGCCTCTGCCTGCCTTTGGGTGGCAGGGGATCCCAGCGTGGGCATCGCGGTTTCCAGCCCTGCTCACTTCGCGTGTTGCCTCTGGGAGCTTTTCGAGCCCCGTCGCGAAAGGCGTGCGCGACTTCAGCGGGGCCGAGACAGGCGGCTTCCCAGAGAGAGCCATACCCTTCGCCCCGAACGCTACAGGTAGACGGGAGAGACTCTGCGAAGGGGCTGGCTCTCTCTGGGCAGCCGCCTGTCCCAGCCCCGCCGAAGTTGCACACACCTTTCGTGACGGGGCTCGAAAAGCTCCCAGAGGCAACACACAAAGCGAGCGGAGACCTCGCCCGGCCGCCACCATTTGGGTTCTTTTACCCTCTGCCCATGCGCAGAACGCTTTGCGCATGCACAGAGGGTAAAAGAACCCAAATGGCGGTGGTGGAATGGGTCGCGGTTGGGGCACGGGGGTGGGGGGGGGCGGGTCGCGGCATTAGGAAGGTTGGGAACCGCTGTTCTAAATGAAAGATGAGATAGCAGTGATTAAGGCACCCAGTTGGAAACAAAGAGACTGCGAGTTCTAGTCCTGCCTTAGGCATGAAAACCAGCTGGGTGACTTTGAGACAGTCATTCTCTCTAAATAATAGTGGAATATAAATAAACCTCAGATACTAAAATCCATAACATGAGAACTTAAAACTTCCCAATTTGCAGCATGAATTGTTGAGATCCAGCTTTTCCAAACTACAGTACCTGGTTACTATCAATGGACTATTGGCCATGTTCCAATAACATTCATGAGTCCAAGATTGGAAAAGCTTTAAACTTCCCTTGGACAACCCTCCAGAGAAAAGACCAAGTAGGTACAGCCAGGAAATTGTTAGAGATACATCTTTTTCAACTGCTTGATGTAATATATCCAAAGACAAATATTCATCTAGAACCTTGTTCATATTATCTTGTTAAACTTTGATTCATAGCCAACTGATAGCAATAACTGGTTGAGTTTCTACAATATATCAACCAGAAACCAAACAATTTACCTTGTGGCTTAGTGCTGAATAAAAACTCTATATGTGTAACCCAAAATTAGGGTTCTAGTAGTTGATTGCCCAACTTACTCTTATCATTTCCAACTAAATGATTTCCTTTCACAGCAGCTTAGGAGGAGCAACTGCTTACTCTTAAGGTATGTATTGTATGACCAAGCAAGGTTGCAAGCTCAAATAAATAGAACTATTTTTTCAGTGATCACTCAGGAATGACAAGTATGCCAAGACACAACCACTGTGGTTGATGCCATGGGAATAAAGAAGAAACTAATAATCCTGGTTCTTTGTATTCGCTTTCCTTTGTATTTCATTTTCACTTTTCCTGTGAGCACCTACATGACTCCCCACATTCTTATATAAGTCGCAAAAATCTCTGCACAGGGTCTAATAAACACACACTGCTTCATAAAAGCCTTACTTGTAGTTATAGGAAAATATACATATTTTACATGAGGCCTCTGATAAGAGGATTGTAAACCAGATAACAGTTTTCCAGCTGCAACTGGAGCAAGAATTTGGTAGTAGTGAAGTTTGGACAACAATTGAGGACCTATTCCAGATCAAGAAAGGGTACCTGCCCAATAGTTAGAGAGCAATTGATGAAGGTAATTGATGATGGGGGGGAAATCTGCTATGGACATTATGTGTACAAACTGGTCTTTTTTGCAACTTATGACCTGAATAGTTTTACGGTAGTCTACAAGTTGTATTTTTAAACTGGCTATACTCAACACACCCAGAAATGGGGGAGGGGGGATGCTTAGGATAGGCTTTTACATACTACAGAACCCTTTTGGAAATAAAGAATATCTACACCATACAAGCCAAGGTTTAATTTAATTCTATTTAAAGAATATCATTAATTAGGAAAGAAAACACAGATAGGATAACAACTGGATCCCAGCATGAAAAGGTCAAGAGACTGGCTTTTACAAACATTGCTGAGTGGCTTCTTTGGAGCATTCCTTAAGAGAAGAGCTAGTCAGATGGACATTTCCTGGCAATTGTAATGAGTTTGATCAACCAGCCCCATTTCCACTTCACTGTTATAATCCATGATGCCACAACGCATCTAAACAAGGCTACAGATCCCTCAGGGCTCAGCCGAGGAAGGGGAAACAGTAGGTACAGGTGGAGTCTCTTTCTGTACCAGCTCCGGTTCATCTTCACCATCGTGTGGAGGATGGACAAGCACCTTGTCTAAGATGCCAAATTCCTGGGCTTCCACAGGGCTCATGTAACGATCTCTCTCCATTGCAGCCTCTGTAAAGGTAACACATTTTAACATGATCTTGGTTAAATACAGATAATCATTAACTCACAAGTACATTTACTAATGTGCCTATATATATTTACTCCCATGCAAGACTTCAAGTACATAAACTAGGGCAGCTTTAGAGAGAGAGAGAAATTTCTGAGAGGAAAGAAGGGAAGGAAGAACTTTGTTAGTTGCAGAAAAGGCATCTCTCTCAAACCATGAAATTTATCTAGGTGCCAAGCAAAAGACAGATGGAGAGTGGTGTAATGAAGAGCTCCTGTCTTATCACACTGCAATCCAAAAATGTCGACTTTTAAAAGTGGGAAACAATCTAGGCAGGAGGTTGGCCTTCCTATACTTAGCTACTTGCAACTGCTCCTAACTAAGACATAGGTCTGGCTCTTCCCCAGCCCTTCTTGCAGTGTTGACTGCTGGTTCAACTTCAGGGGAATGAAAGTGCTTACCAATCACTTCCAGGTTCTGCTTGGTGTGTTTGGCATAGATGACATTGATCTGTTTCTTCAGTTTGAGGATTTCCTCAGCTTGGATGGCAATGTCTGTAGCTTGGCCCTGTAAGTGGAAGCGGACAGAAAATATGCATGGCTGCCTGCTAACACATTTTAAGTATTACTAAGGACTAGAGGTATATGAGGGGAGCATACGATCTCATTCATGTACCTGCCCATTTCTATTTCTAACTTCATGTGATCAGTGCATGATGATACTAAACTGGCAGCAATAGCCAACACCCCAGAAGGCAAACTCAGGATCCAAAAAGATCTTGACAAACTTAAACAATGGGCCCTATGCAACAAAATGCATTTTAATGTGGAGAAAAGCAAAGCTTTACATTTAGGCAGGAAAAACCAAAGGTACAAGCACAGATTAGGTGAGACCTGGCTCAAAAAGAGTAACTGTGAGAGGGACCTTGGAATCCTAGTGGATGATCACTTGAACATGAGCCAGCAATGTGCAGCAGCAGCCAAAAAAGCTAATACAATCCTGGGTTGAATAAACAGAGGCATAGAATCAAGATCACATGACGTATTAGTGCCACTTTACAAAACTCTAGTAAGATCACACCTGGAATACTGCAACCAGTTTTGGTCACCATACTACAAAAAAGGTGTTAAGATTTTGGAAAGGTTCAGAGAAGAGCAACTAAGATGATCAAAGGCCTGGAGAATAAACCATATGAAGAACTGCTGCAGGTTTTGGGTCTGGCTAGTCTAAAGAAAAGAATAATTAGGGGTGACATGATAGCAGCATTTCAATATTTGAGGGGCTGCCACAAAGAAGAGGGAGTCAAATTATTCTCCAAAGCACCAGAGAGAAGGACAAGAAACAATGGTTGGAAACTGATCTAAGAGAGAAGCAACCTGGAATTAAGGAGAAACTTCCTAACAGTGAGGACAATTAACCAGTGGAACAGCTTGCCTTCAGAAATTGTGGGTGCTTCATCACTGGAGGTTTTTAAGAAGAGACTGGACAATCACTTGTTTGAGATTGTATAGGTTCTCTGCTTGAGCAGGGGGCTGGACTAGAAGACCTCCAAGGTCCTTTCAGCTCGATTCTATTGTTCTAAAGTGCAGGTTATAATCACAATGGCTACGTGGGGATATACAGACATCTCTAATTGGAAGCAGCAAGGCCAAACTTACCCGGGCCCCACCTGAGGGCTGATGGATCATAATGCGGGAGTTGGGTAGGGAGTGGCGCATGCCTGGTGATCCTGCAGCCAGCAGCAGAGAGCCCATACTGGCTGCCTGTCCCACACACCATGTGCAAATAGGGTTTAGGATGTACTGCATAGTGTCATAAATAGCTAATCCTGATGTCACTGTACCACCTACAGGGAGAACCAAGTTTATTCCATTATAGTGATTCTCAGATAAGGATAGAACAGCCTTAGTAACCTAAATTTTCAAAATGAAAAAACCCCTGAGCATTTTTGAAGATAGTTAAGAAAGCTTACAAGCAGAATATACGGTAGTTCCCAATTTACAAGCACAACTGGAACTGGGACTTTCTTCATTAAGAAAGGTGATCATTAAATGAGTCGCACCCACAATTTTTACCACATTTATTAAATAAATTAACCATGGTTAAGTAAATCTAGCTTCTCTCTTTGACCTTGCTTGTTAGAAACTGGCTGAAAAGGTCACAAATGGCAATTATTTGACCCTGAGATACTATAACCATCCTCAACATATGCCAGTTGCCCAAATTTTGATCATGCGACCATGACTATGATGAGGACTAGTTCCACCTTTTTTAGTGTTGTTGTAACTTCAAATGTTCACTAAACAAACAAACAAGTCAGGGGCTATTTGTAAAGGAAAGCATAGTAAGGAAAGATTGTGACAATTAAATACATGCTTGCCTTGAAACATGGCTGGGTTTGTACAACATACCAGGCTGAAAAGAAGTTAGTTTATGGCTTGTGTGTCCTCTACAAAACCAGCCAATGTGATTAGTTTATGGTATGGTATAGCTATTATTAAATCTTGGGGAGCGATGACTTGTACACAGAAAGCTGAGCATTTCCAATCTCAACTTCACAATTTTTCTGCACTCTAAAGCAGAACAAGAAACACAAGATCATAGTGATCACTTCTTTTGCACCAGACTGGAAGCAGACAATAATGGGGAAGCACTCTTTAAGAAATAGGGAGAAATTAAAACAAATGACAATTGTTTGTTTTTCCATCACAGAGATCACTGCCATACTGGGAAAATATTAATTAAATTTTTTTAACTGTGGTGACTAAAGTGGCCTTGCCCAACTTGGCAATCTTCAAATGAATTACATACCAGCCAGTATGACCAGTGATGGGTGAGATACAGCAAGAGTTGTAATTCAGCACACCTGGAGGGCATTATGTTAGAAAGCAACTAACTCTATGTAACCCTATGCAAAAGAAGAAGGGGACGACAGAGAATGAGGTGGCTGGATTGAGTCACTGAAGCAGTAGGCGTGAGCTTAAATAGACTCCAGAGGATGGTAGAGAACAGGAAGGCCTGGAGGAACGTTGTCCAAGGGGTTGCGATGGGTCGGACATGACTTCGCAACTAACAACAACAAACCCTATGTATTTGAGCAAAACAAAAGATACAAGCCAGTCGAGTTGCTAGCAAGGAAAGAATGCATTTCTCTGTAGCACCTTCATTTTGAATATAACTCACCTGGGCTATTTATGTACATATGAATGGGCTTCTTATTGCTTTCTGACTGCAAGAAAAGCAGTTGTGCAATGACCAAGCTTGCAATACCATCATCAATCTGTATAAAGATCACACAAAGCAATGAATTATAGCATGAATAGTAAATTCAATTTCCCAGTCTTTTTGCTTTCTCTTTGAAGTGGCCAGCCCAAAGCCAGAAAGGGAATCTCAACAGCTCAGTCCCTCTAAAGAGACAGAAGTTGTCTTCAAGATGGTGGCCCAGATCTGGGCCTTCAAAAGCAAACATTGTTTAAAATTCAAGGGACATTTTAAAAAATGAATAATTGGAAATCAATTATCTAAGGAAAGTCAATACTACATGAACTTAGAGCTTAAAAATAATGTGGTTTAAAATACTCCATATCCTGCATTATACATGCTTATACAAAACTTTGCTTATTTTTTAAGTCTGCATAATTTCCTCTGGATTTGCTAGTTATAGAATAGCCTAAGACTTGTCTGTTTCTCAAGCCATTTTTCTAGGTACTCAAAATTCAGCAAGCATCACCCACACATTTTTCATTTATGAATAGTAGAAACCTATTCTTTAGGATAAACAAATTCCTCAAAATACTGGACAGTCTGGGACTTCCGGTTTGGAGCGCGCCATCGCGGACGTCCCTTCGTCAGGCGCCTTTCCGATCTTTGTAAAAAGCCGCCAGAACAGCTGTCTGGCGGCTTTGAAATCTCTTCCCCGGGCAAAGGGGAGAGATGAGAGCTTGACAGGTGGGGTAGAGCCCCCCCAGCGCCCTAGGAGCCATCTAGGGGCGCGAAGGGAGAGCTCCCCATGCAGCCTGTCTCCAGCTCCGAAGATCAGGAAACCTCCGCCTTTGCGGAGCTAGATGTCGTGACCAGCCGCTGCTTCTAGAATGGGATTTATAATTACTTTTGAACTACAGAAGCAGACAGAGAGAAACAGGCGTGAGATGGGCAAGTAATGAAACCTCTTTTTTCCTTTTTTTCAACTCCTGGGCAAGCTTTCACTTCGGCAAAGAAACAAAGGAAACAAAGTAACAATATGGTGATTGAGAAGTGAAAGTGACTTTCGTTTCCCCAGAGGCTTTTTTTTTTCTCTCTCTTATGGAAACTTTTAACTTGGAAAAATGGTTTTTTCTTTCTCTGTCTCCTAACCCTGGATTAAAGTTATAATTGAAAGATTTCTAATAATAAAAGACTACCTGGTTTTTAAATTGGAAGGAACTTTAATCAGGCACCTGGCTTTCTTTTTTCTTTGTACTCTTTTGAAACACCATAATGGCTTCAAAATCTGGAAAGATTGTTTTGACTAAAAGAAATGACTATTCATCTGGATATATTTCTAAAATGCAACTTAATACTGAGTTAACACCTCCACAGCCTTTGACACCTGAAAATTTATTAAATAATTTAAAGATTATGAAACATGAACTTACTTTGGAATTTAATCAGAAAATTAGTGAGATAGACAAAAAAATGCAGGCTGCTTTGAAGAATATGAATCAACAACTCAGATTTGATGTGTTAGAGGTTTGCAAAGGTTTAGCAACAAATATTGAAGTTTTGGCAGAACGTATTGAAACAAATAAACAAGCTTTGGCAACCTCGGTGAAATATATAGATAAAATCCAAAATGATATTGCAAATTTTGAAACAGAGGTGTTGATGACACAGTTTAGATCCATGGAAGTTGCTTTAAGGGTCAGAGGTTTGAAAGAGGGATTATATGAAGATTTAAAAGGAAGGATGGTTGATGCATTGGATCAGGTGTCTGGAATTTCTAAAGTGGAATTGGCTACACAAATCGACAAAATATACAGAATCAATTCGTGGTACGCTAAACAAAAGCATTTACCAAGGGACATTGTCATATATTTTACCACAAGAGTTTTACGGAATAGAATTATACAAGCAACGTTCAACAATAATCTCATGGTGAATGGTCAGGAACTAAAGATTTGGAAAGAAATCCCCTCTAAAATGCTTAAAGCCAGAAAAAGCTACACTTTTTTGATTGATGAATTTAAGAGATTAAATTTACAATATAAATGGGAAGCGCCAGTTGGAGTAGCAGTGAAATTTTCTGGAAAAAGATACCGGCTTAATACGATAAAAAAAGCTACTGAATTTTATGTCAATGTTTTAAAGGCTGTTATATCCAAGATTCCAGAGGAAGGATGTATGAAAATAAAAGAGGAGGAGGAGGGGAAGCCATCTTTGCTGGATCAAAAGGAAATAGATTCAAAAAACCAAAAGGAGTGCCAGAGCCAGATAGCTGGGGAAAAGGAGATGGAGGTTTGGGATCAGATGGGAGACGAGCTGACAAATTCGAATTTACTGAACTATTAAAAGATGCAACTATCAAGATACAAAACGATGTGATGTTGAAATATATTGGACGGATAGAGACTAATATGATTGTATTTTTCCTTTTCCCTATTTAATGATTATCTATGTAATATTTAGCTAAGTTTTATATAACTTTGAGGTTATTTTTAATGTTAATAATATTAGATATATATAGTTTGTTGAAGATTTGTTTATTCTTTTTTCCTTTTAAAAAAAACTTTAAAGATTTTTTGTTTTTTGAAGTTAGTAAGTTAATTTAGAATAATATTATGTTATTATCATGATGAAATTTAATATTTAATGATTACTTACGTAACGTTTAGTTAAGTTTTATCTATCTTTGAGGTTATTTTTAATGTTAATAATATTAGTTTAGGATTTTTGTATTTTATATTTAGTTATTATTTATATAACATTTACTTTGTATAAGGTAGAGGATTGAAGGGAGGAGGTAGGAGGTTTGTTTGTTTGTATTGTTAAAGAGATTTCTCTTTCTTTCCTTTCCTTTCTTTTTTGTATCTTTACTATTGTATACATATGCGATATATTATTAGTGTATAATCTGGAGTTGAAGTTTTTTAAAAAATAGTGTTCCTTTTTTTTCCTTTTTTTTTATTAACAATTTTAAATTTATTATTATGCCCTGTATTATCTCTGGGAAGTCCGGGGGGGGGGGAGGTGGGGAGGGAAGGGGGAGGTTGGGGGGGGGAGAAAAAAATAAAAATGTTTGTACTTTATATTTAATATTTTGCTACTATTTATGTAATTCTGTACTAATAAAACTTTTTGAATAAAAAAAAAATACTGGACAGCCTGGTCTTATTGCCTACTGTGGAAACATTTCATACACTTACCGGTCCCATCACACAGACAATGCGCTCTCTCAGAAGGCGAGAGTAGATGTCATAGGCTCGCTCACCACGGCCCTGAAACAAACTAAAGGTCAGGACAAGTACACTCCAAATGCAAGAGTGGAGAAGAATCCTGATATTCTGCAAGAGGAATCTGACACTACCTCAAATAAAACTGTTTACTGCTCAGGTTAATTGAAACAAGATTCTTCACATAGAGCTAGAGTTAAGCAGCCCTGAAAGATATCAATAGAGCTATGTATAAAGGAGTTGAAAGAAGGATCAATGATCAAAACAGAGCTTTTCAACTATTAAGGATTCTTAAGCAGAATTAGTGCCTCTTCTGTCATCTTGGTAACTGGATGTTTCATTCATGATTCTTCTTTTCATAACCATGAAAGACAATAGAAGGCAAAATATACAGGCAATAATTTATCTCATCATTCAGTAAGGAACATTTCGTTAAGGAATGTAAAAGGAATGGAATGACAGATCTATCTGCAATAATATTTAATTTTCTGAAGAATTTTCAAGTTATTAGATCTCCCTTAATTTTGCCTTGATGTGTCCACACCATGCTTCAACTCTTCCCCTTTCCCCCAATGACTTACCATGTACCTGAGGTAAAATGTTACCTACCAACAGAAAATAAATAGTCTAGTTTCCTCCCTGCTTCCTTTATCATATTTAGAAAATGATACTCACTTACCGTCTGTTCCACTACAATAGGGATGAGAGGAATGCAACTCCTGGGAGTTTGATGCAGCTTCCGGGACAAAGAGAGCCGATGGCATCCCAGCCGTATAGGGTGCTAGGAAGAAGAATGAGTAGTTAAATACATTGTCATTTGTCTACCATTTTTTATAAGATCATCTCAGCCTGGTTCTCATTCCTAGTTGGGTCTCTTTCTCAAAAGTTAACAAAAAAACTTATCACCTGCCCCGTCTACCTACAGGTATATACAAACACAAATTTTCACCTTGAAAGTGAGGGGAGCAAAATACCTTGCCTGAGTGAAAAGGCTTCAAAGAGCTAAGCAAAAAATTAGTTCCCTGGGTTGTTTTTACGTAGAAAACTTAATGTGCTGTTTTAAATCAATTTGTGTGCCACCTGACTTACCAAAGTAACTCTAACTTACCAATGTAACTCTGGCCTACTATCTAGAAAGGCAGAAAAGTATTTTTGAGAAGGATGACAGAGTGTATAAAATCAGAAAGAGCAGCCTGTAAAAGTAATCTGACATGATCCAGATGTACATCAAATTACTCCCATAATTCTCATCTGCAGTGACAGCAGAGAAAAGGTAGTCTAAGTAGGAAAGATTGTTATCTATTTGCATAATGATCAACCTCTAATCACATTGTATAGTTGAAGATGTGTAATTTCAAGACAGAAAATAAATACCTTCTTGTACCATATTATCTATGCTGCCACAAAAAGCGAGAATTAAATGAGTATCTTCAAAGAGATTAAACAAAACTACAGAAAGCTACAGGGGAAAAGTATGTACCACTTTTTATAAAATGTGCCAGCGTAATTGGAATATGACTATACCCATCCAGTGTATTTTACCACGGGGGCAGGGGTGGGTTGGAATTGTAAAGATTCATTTCATATCCTGCTTCTGGTTTTCAGAAACATCTAACCAGTAATACTTGGAAACTAGTTGTTGGGGAGAGTGAGATTTGATTGGTTTATATATATATATAATTATTTAATGCCGTTTCTTATTTCCCAGAATACTTCAATAAGTTTAAGGAGGGGAATGTCTCGCACTAAAGATCTTTTCAGTGGCTTATCTCCTACTCCAATCCCCCATCCGAGCACCCTACGGACATTGCCAACTGCGACCCGCTCCCACAAAGCTTTCTACACATGCATTTGCCCTCACCACTATTCTCTGCAGCATTCTGCCCCGGAAGATCTTTCCTTTTGATGCTTCCCACGTGTTAGGAAGCGGGGTGGAGTATAATCGCAAACCGTCGCATGCGCCGCGTCGCATTGTATCATGGGAAATGTAGTGCCAGAATGCCTAGAGGCTAATACTGCTTGCTTAAATAGCTTTTTCATCGACTTCCCTTTGTAAGAGAGCCTTTCAGTTTTTCACAAATGTAAATAGGGACCTGCAGATTCTCGTGCATATGTTGAGCTATTTTTATTCGTAGAATGTATATATTGTAATATTTGTTTTATAGAAAGGGCATTTAACGTGTATCGGCAAACATGAGCCATATGCATGGTTACTGAACTCAAAAGTAAAAGTGCAAGAGGATAGATAGAAAGGATCACAATCTTTCTTGTGTTGTTGTTGTCTGGGGTCTCTTGCACACAATGTTTTCCTCCCTGAACTCCAAAGATTGTTTATTCCACAATAACAGTCACACCCAGAAAATGCAAATGTTACTGTGATGTACCTGGTAGCAGAAACTGCAGAAGCGTTCCATGAGGACCCGACGGTGCATTGGGAACTGCAAGTAACTTGGGCCTCATTCCTAAAAAATTAACTGCACCTCAGTGAATATTTTGAATTAGACTCAGAAAGCAACTACCAATCAATGCTGTTGTTTCAACAAGTGATGACATCACACTCCTATATGGTCTCTTCTCCAACTAAGGGTGCAGGGTTTACCAACCAAGCTGATAAAAGGTCAGTCTTGCCACAAATGTTATGTAGCTGTCTAGCAAAAATGCCGGATCTGAGAAAAACTGTTCTCTAAGGGGAAATTTAGCCCTTTCCAAAATAGCCAGATTCCTTGAACTCTGAAATCTAGCCCCTGAAATTAGGAGCAATTCAATTTTGTCCAGATTCAACTTCAGCCTGTTTTCCCTCATCGAACCGCAATGCTCTGGAGATATCCATGTCAGAGTTCCAGGAAATATTATGTACTCTACTCATATATCAACAATTACTTTTCAATAGCTTTATATAGCTAGTTGATAATATGGTAGATAAGAAAGATCTTGAGGACACTCTTCCCCTGAAGAAGTCCCGAAGGATTGAAGGGATGTCTCCTAATACCACGTTTTGATAGCATCCAATATGGTATGAGCAGAATAATTACAAAGCAACGCCTCTAACATTCAACTCTCTCCAGTGATCCCAAAAGATTCCATGATCATCTAAAAAATCCAGGAATCAAATGGAAGAAGGCCACACTCATCCTATATCTCCCTCATGACTGCTTCTGGTCTAGCCAAGGGCTGAATCTAAACCAGAAAAGATCTGGATAAGTATATCTTTTTCTAAGACAGGAATGCATAGCTGGAGGAGCATGCCAAACTTTTTGCAGTATATTGAGGTCCACTTTCCAGAAATGTGCCAGGGGTTCCTTAGGAAGATGTTTTACAGTTTTAAAAGGTGTTTTGGGCTTTCCTGTTAGTTTGTTTGTTTGTTTGTTCGTTTTACTGCTTTTATTTCATTGTTTCTACATATCATTTTTATTTTTGTATCATGAGCCAGAGTTTGGTTTAAAATGGGTGGCGATATAAATGTTTTAAATAAATAAATTGGGATGATTCAAAAGTCAGAATGGAACAGAATAGACTTAAATGGGCACTTCAGAAATAAATGAATGCAGTAGTAAGAATTATGAGATATGTTAGGGATAAATGATCATAATATGTAAGAATTGCAAGACATTTTGTTAACCTCTTAATGTTCAGAAACCTTCTGGAATGTAGTACAACTATGAAATCCAGATCTGAGAATCATTACAGCTAAGCAACCATAGCGGTTGAGCGGGCCTGGAAAATCTTGATGTGCTAAGACCAGAATTTACAAAGGAACTCATATTCTGAGCAGAAATCCATTTTGTGGAACAGGATCCCTAATGGTTTTTCAAATACAGACTTTTTCTCAGAATAAGTAGCTGAATGAATCTATGCCTATCAGCACCCTCTAGATTTCTGGAATTGGTGAAATGTATTTCCAGTGCAGAAGGAATTCAGGACACTTTATCTCAACTTGTGTTATAACTTTGTTATACATTTTAGGCAGAAAGTTAATAGAGTTTAATTTTTTAAAACAAATCAAGGAAAGAAAAAGATGTAAAAAGATGTTCAGACTCTAGAAAGAATGCAGAGAAGAGCAACAAAGATGATTAGGGGACTGGGGGCTAAAACATACAAAGAATGGTTGCTGGAATTGGGTATGTCTAGTTTAATGAAAAGAAAGACTAGGGATGACATGATAGTAGTGTTCCAATATCTCAGGGGTTGCCACAAAGAAGAGGGAGTCAACCTATTCTCCAAAACATCTGAGGGCAGCACAAGAAGCAATGGATGGAAACTAATCAAGTAGAGAAGCAACCTAGAATTAAGGAGAAATTTCCTGACAGTTGGAACAATTAATCAATGGAACAACTTGCCTCCAGAAGTTGTGAACGCTCCAACACTGGAAGTTTTCAAGAAGAGATTGGACAACATTTGTCTGAAATGGTATAGGATTTCCTGCCTGAGCAGGGGGTTGGACTAGAAGACCTCCAAGGTCCCTTCCAACTCTGTTATTCTATATATTCTATATTCTAAAGATTTCCCTGTGGGTACTGGACTCTTACAAACAATTATTCCTCATATTGTAAAGCTCTTGTTCCTGGTCGAATTCATTTTTCAGTTCTCATCCTTGCTGGTCAAGGCCAAAAAGCCTGGGATATTCTTGATGCTTGTCAAAGTTTTCTTTGGCTGCAAATCCAAGACAAAGGAAATAACATTATGGTGCAATCTGCTCCTCATGTAACAATTCCATGTAAGGAGAGCAACAGAAAAGCTCTCGCTCTGCAACAGTTCCTGTTTGTCATACATTCAGTCCAGACATAGAACACAGTGATAATTCAAAATTAGGTCTCTAATCAAGGTCAGAATATGCCCTCCTACATTTCACAGATAGGCTTCTGTCTTAGAAACCTGTTCTCACCCCATAATTCACATCTCAATACATCCATCCCAGCAATGAGTGATAATGGGAAATTTCCAACCTCTGAAATGCTATTCTGCCACATATCATAATCTATTCAAAGCTTGCTGCCATAGCCTGTATTCAGGAGGTATACAAAAGGCTGCTGCTACTGTGCTTTATGCTGCCTTCACAAGGAAGAAGGCTTTCCAATACACTAGTAATAAAAATTCCCTTTTGACTTGCAGTTATAAACATACCTACTGTTCAAACACAGGCAACAATCTTATCTTTCAAACAAGATATTGCCGATGGGAAGGAAGAATGCTGAACATTGTATTAAAGAATTTCATGCCCTTGTTTTATGGTATTAGCCTCTTGGAGAAGAACAAAAAATAAAACAAGCTACAATATATGGAGCTTTACTTTGAGAACCAAGAATGTGCCTTTTTGTTCTCTCTTCCTCTCTAGTTACATTCAACCCCACAAAAATAAAGATGTGCAAAAGCCAGCTAGTGCAGGTTCCCACAAGCTGGTGCCTTATGAATTAATTGGGTTTCAGTGCATTTAACCCTCAGTCGCTAAGTCTCTTATGAAACCTGTAGATTATGAACATTGAATTCCAATATTTCCAGAGTGCACCAGGTTGTATAAATTATGAATAAACATTTTTGTCTCTTAATAACTAGATTCCCATAACACATGTAGCCAGTTACTTAGTTACCTAAGTTTCCCACCCGGGATGCTTCTGCGCATACGCAGAAGTGTCCCGCGCGTGCGCAAACTGGTGGTGATCTAATTTAGAACCCACCACTGCTACTCGCCCTTGGGCATGGAAGCCAATGGGTGATCTTGGGCCCATCATTCTCTTAAGCAGGTCAGATTCTGCAACAAGACAACTGACAAACAAAACTTTTCTATGCATCATGCATTGATGGCTTTGTTATGTGAAGTAGACAAGTGCAGTGCAAATGAACAGAACTTACTACCAAGTGGGACAAAAGTTAAGATAAAAGGAATGAATGAATGCATGAATGATGCATATACACAAATCTACACATACACAAATCTCTTTCTTAGGAGGACCAGCAGTCACAGAATAATCTATAATTTTGTCCTTCTTGCCCTCTTTTTTTCTAACAAACTTCAAGGGTTTTTAAAACTTGAGAGTTTGCAATAATTTGGTATACTTTCAAGAAATTAATCAAAATAACATATTTATAAAAGGCACATGGAGAAAGAAGTCGCTTCTAGGAAAAAGGAAAGGCCCAACTTTCAGCTTGTAACAGAATTAACAAAGAAAGGAAGAGGTTATGCCTAGATTGTAGGCTTCAACAAGATAGACCAGGGTACAAAAATAACAACTTCTCTCTCTCTACTGTGTGTCCCAACTTGCTACAATCAGTACAACCAGGATTTATTCTAAAAAGTAATTGTACTGTTTATTTCAGATAAATCTGCATAACAGCAGATAGTAACCTACAAACATTTATTTTCCCAGGTCTAGCAATGTTCTCTTCAATTTTGTGCATCTGGCAGTGGGTCCTGTACCCCATTAATATTTGATTAGAAGAATATTGCTAAAGTTGCATTTTGTTTTGGGTGTTATTTTCCAACACCCTCCCAAACTACAACACTAGCTACATCCAGATTTATAATGTCAATGTGTGTATTTGGATGTTCATTCTTACATATATTTAATTCAGAACTCCACAAGTTTACTTCCACTATATTGGTTGAGTTCTTGGGAAATTATTTTACTGTTCTATGCCATTTCAGTTGCTATCCCATACAATCTGTTTTTAAATTGTCCTTATGATTCCTGTGAAAAGACAGAATTTTACCTAACTTCAGAAAGTTCCTTGTCAAATGATCTTCTTGAGTACTCAGTCTATCAGGTTGCTAACCACAGAGTGTTCTCTAACCTCGTTGCGACTAGGCATATTGTAGCATACCGTGGCAGAACAAATGTCCAGATAACAGAAGGAGAAGTCAAATAACTTTTTCACTACTTTCCCAGAGCAAATTCAGAGTAAAAATTGGATACCCCAATAATTGTCACTGCTGTTGGAAATTTCATAAGAACCTTAAATTGAAAATCAATTTCTAGAAATAATCACTGGAAATATTTCTAATTAATCCCTGATATCTTAGCAATATTGTTTAAATGGGCAGTATGGAAAAATGACTTTTATCTGTATACTTTTGGACCTGTGGCACAAAGGTTATAGATTACTTCTGCACACATAGTGTTGGAATGTTTTTATATTGAATAATTGAAACAGTTTCTATCTAGATGAATATATCATATCGCACTGAGAATTCATTCTGAAAGCAGTTATCTATTCAGAGAATGCTCATCAAATCATTCCTTGAATGGAATCATCACAGCTGCATTGATAGGGAAGTAATATAAGAATGCAATGTGTCAGCTTTGTGTGTCATGTGCTTTTCAAATATGTTGCCAGTATTGGAAAAACTGAAGTAAAGAGATGTTGGTAAAAAAACATTTAGTACTGTATTTATTTTTAGTATGGCATTTTGCTTTAGATATTCTGTTCTTTTAGAGAGAGAAATACTGTATGGGAGATACCATCAATATTTTGTTGTTGCTTTGCTGCACTGCCACTGCCCCTGACTAATGTGACTGCTGGAAATTATTAAAACAATGATAAATAAATCTGGATTTTTAAAGTTTTGTGTATGAAGTTGTATAAAATTATGAAGTTGTGCAATGATGACTCCATTTTTTACTATATGTACTATATAATTATACCTCAAGATGGGGCCAGTGGTGGATTGCTCCCAGTTCGGCCCAGTTCTGCGAACTGATACCAGCGGCGGCGGGAGGCTCTGCCCATCCACCTGGGATGCTTCTGCGCATGCGCAGGAGTGCGCGCGCGCTCACCAGCAAACTGGTAGCGACAGGGTTTAGAACCCACTACTGGATGGTGCCCTCTTAAAGTGTTGGCGTGACTCTCCCATCAGCCCACATCAGAACTGACTGAGGGAGATTGGATTTTGTGTCCAAGAAGAATATCCGCTTTGGGTAACTTAGAACCTTGCCCCAAACAAGCACCTCAAAAAATATAAGACAGCCCTTCTTTAGCACCAATATAAGTAGTCCTCAGATTATGACAATTTGTTTAGCAGCCATTTGAAGTTTCACAGCACTGAAAGAACTGACTTATAACTTGTTCTCACACTTATAACTATCACGGAATCCCTCATGGTCACATCATTGTGATTTGGATGCTTGGCAACCAGCATGTATTTACGACGGTTGCAGCATCCTGAGGTCATATGAAGGCCATTTGCAACCTTCCCAGCTGTGTTTAGATGAGCAAGGTCAATGGGGGAAGCTGGATTTACTTAATGGACGTAGGAAAAAGGGTGTAAAATTGGACACTACTCACTTAACAACAGTATCCCTTACTTTTGAAAGTTCTGTTTCCAATTGTGGTTGTATGTTGAGAACTGTCTATAGAGCTCTGGAGGATGAAAGTGTAGACTTTCATCCTCTGGCAAAATTGCTCTGCAAGAGACTTATCCTGGTGACTCATTACAACAGTGGTTCCCAACCTGTGGTACGTGTACCACTAGTGGTATGCGAGGGCCTTCCAGGTGGTACGCAAACACTTTCGGGGTCATGAACGATTTTTAGTTAGTTATTTTTTACTTCACAAAAATGTTTACTGCCTAACACAAGATAATCTGGCAACGATTTGCAACTGTTGCCACACGCCACCCACCTAGTCCCAGCGGCCCGAGAATCCAGTTGCTGGATGCGCGGGGCCAAAAAAGGAACGGTACAATTATGGAAATAAAGTGAATTTAGTTTCTCTGGAACCAGGTGGTACGCGGCGACTGTACAGGACCTCCAAGTGGTACTCGATCACAAAAAGGTTGAGAACCACTGCATTACAAAGTAGAGAAATAGCAAATTGTCTTAAGCCAGCCTTGATAATGTTTGGCAAGTGGTGACTTGTCTTCATAACTCCATTCTTATATAAAGGCCATTTTTCTCCAACCTAATTGCCTCCAAATCTCCAACTGCAACATCCAGCCAGATTGAGAAAACTGTTCAAGAATATGAATAATATCCAGATACCTATTAACTCCAAGAAGTCCTCCTTTCCCTGCTTTGTTTGAAGAACATAATCAGGTTGATTGGTTAGAGGAGTATATTCAGCTTTGCCTTATAGCATGGGTCCTCAAACTATGGCCTGCAGGCCGCATGCGGCCCGCTGAAGCCATTAATCCAGCCTGCGCAGGACCATGAGGCTGCCCCACCCACATTGCCCCGCCCACCCTTCGGCCGAGCATAGGACTTACCTTTGCGAGCCCCACGGGCTAGAAATGAAAGGTAAGGCCAAGAATTCTGGCCTGAAAAGACGTTCTGGAAGTGGGGGAGGTGAAAAATGGGCGAAAACTGCCTGTTTTTGGCCAAAAAAATGGGCAGTTTTCGCCTGTTTTTGGCTAGCAGAATGCTTCTGGAGGCAGGGGAGGTGAAAAATGAGGTGTGCAGACACCCCAGGAGGCCAAAAATGGGCCCGCTCTTCACCTCCCCCGCCTCCAGAAGATAGACAGAAAGAGAGAGAGATAGACAGAGGGAGAGGGAGAGAGAGAAAGAGAGAGAGAGAGAAAGAAAGAAAGAAAGAGCTAGACAGATAGAGAGAGAATTGTAGATTGTAAGCTCCTTGGGGCTGAGAAGAATTGCTGCAAAACTGAGTTTCCTGAAGTGGACCACTAGACTCCTAAACAACTGAAAAAACTATCTATTAAAAGGAAAAGTCAACCAAAAGAGCAACATGCAAACAAAAGCAAATAAAACATCCCCAGGAGCAAAATAGATTAAAGTTTAATTTGTGTGCATTGTTTAATGGACTGTTAAATTGGCCATGCCCACCCAGTCACATGACCACCTAGCCACACCCATCCAGTCACATGACCACCTAGCCATGTCCACCCAGCCGGTCTGGCCCCCCAACAGTCTGAGGGACCGTGAATTGGCCCCGTTTAAAAAGTTTGAGGACCCGTCTTACATATGGGCAGGCTGTTTGTTCAATAGTATATTTATTACCCAAATTCCTAATGAGTCATAGTCTATGACCGTGGTGGCGAACCTATGGCACGCGTGCCACAGGTGGCACGCGGAGCCATAGCGGCCGGCACACGAGGGTTCCCACTGGCAAACCGGAAGTGTGGAAAAACGCACTTCCGGTTTGCTGGTGTGCTGTTTTTTGCACTCCGGAGAGTTCAGGGAAGCTCCCTGAAGCTCCGGAATGCAAAAAACTACAAAACGGACAAAACGGAAGTGCACTTTTCCGCACTTCCGGTTTGTCCATTTTGTAGTTTTTTGCATTCCGGAGCTTCAGGGAGCTTCCCTGAACCCTCCGGAGTGCAAAAAACAGCACACCGGCAAACCGGAAGTGCGTTTTTTTCGCACTTCCGGTTTGCCGGTTTCGTCGTCCCAGGCTCCGGTAAGCCTTTGCACGGGGTGGGAGGGTGTACGCATGCGCAGGGGGCAGCATGGGGGCGGTTTGTGCGCATGCATGGGGGGAATGGGTGTGGGTATGCGAGCGCGCGCAAGCGCCCCCCCCTTTTTTGGCACACGAGCCTAAAAAGTTTCGCCACCACTGGTCTATGACATAACTTTGTCTCAGGAAGAAACACACGGTTTTGGCGTAGTATTATAACTGCAGGTATAAAAATGCCTGAAAAGAATAACAGAATTACACAATTAGAGAGTTGGAAGGGACCTTGTAGGTCTTCTAATCCAGCCCACTGCTGAAGCCAGAGACCCTATACTATTCTGAACAAATGGCTGCCCAAGATCTTAAAACCTCCAGTGATGGAGTACCTACAACTCCTTGAGGCCAGCCATTCCACTGATTGTTCTCATTGTCAGGAAATTTCTCCTTAGTTTTAGATTGGATCTCTGTTTGATAAGCCTCCATCCATTTACCGTAGTTGTTGTTCTGCCCTCAGGTGCTTTGAAGAATAGGTGGACACCTCCTCAAATATTGGAAGACTGCTATCATGTCACCTTAGCCTTTCTCTTTCTTAAACTAGACACATATCCTGTCAATTTTTTGTTTGCCATGTTAAAAGCATTGCTATTAAATCCTAGTATCTTGGCCTTCACACTGCTCACTCATGAAAAAGGCTGTGTGTGTGCCTTCCAATGTTACTTCCATACATACACATCAACAAGAATGGAATTGCTAAAGCTCTTTTCTGTGGCTTGTAGAACCTGTGCAGATTCAGCAGAAAATTACCATATAATGATGGTGGGCTTTTTCTACGGTAATTTTCAATGACAATCCAAAATTCATTGGGAATTGATCCGAGAAGGTGCTTAAGCCCAAGTCTAGATAATTAGAGGAGGGGGGGAAACCACCAAGAAAAAAGACCCACAATCTTATCTCTGCCTGTCTGTCAGCCAAGAAAATCACAATGATTACAATTATCATGGTAGAAGGCATGATTTTTCTATATCAGAGAGAACATGAACATCCTAAATATTACCAGTCCTGCTATACTCTTGTGCTGTAATAAACTGGTTTTCTTTCTCTTTGTGTTAGTTTATTTAGGCAAAATAAACTTTATACTGCTTGTAGCACTGACAATTCCCTCCACCTTATTTTTTCTTATCTTTTTATTATTCCCATTAGTAAGTGACAAGAAGAAGGAATAGAGTTTAGCTATTTCATCAAAAACTTCTGCTTCTCTTTTAATAGTAAAATAAGTTACCGTATTTTATTTTAATAGTAAAATAAGTGGATTAGGCCCACAAGGCTACGTCTGATTTACTTTGGCCATGTCATGCATGCAAATTCATTGGGGAAGTCAATGAATGGTTAGTGGACAAAGAAGAAGGGGCAAGCAAAGAACACACTGGCTTCATAACATCAAAACTGATACAAAGATGAACATCCAGCTCCAACAACTGAAAGAAATTGTGCTTAACAGGATAGCATGAAGAGCACTTGCCTATAAAGTCGCCAAGAGATGGACATGACTAAGCAATAACATATACTGTATACTGTATGTAAGAGAGAAAAGGACATAGTCCCACCCATAAGCACCTTCTAGTGAAAGAGACTAGTATCACATATGCCACAATGCCATGATATAAATGTTGCAAATGTATAATTTGTGTCTGAAATTACATACTTTACATACATGAAGTTTGTAAAGATAACTTGGGTGGCATTTTTTTCTTCTGGTTCCCTACAGACAGCATTGATCCCTCCCTTCTCAGTCACCTACTTGCTCTGCTCCTAAGGCTGGCATACTACCCAGTTGGCTCTCTGCTGTACATGTTGCTTTGGGGGCTCTAACTCATTACTGCCATCATTTTATGACAGGATCACCCTCTTCCCCATGGTAGCTATAGCTCCCTTCATTGATACACTCTAAACATTTCAAGAAACTGTTCTCCAGCTTTAACTCCCAGTGCTATTCTTGGCTCTCTCTCCAGGACATGCATGTACAGAAAACCCAGGAAGGGGATGGAGATGGGGGGTAGAGAGAAGAGGCTGGGAGATTCATTATTAGTATTAAAGATTACACTTGGTTATGATTTCTCAAAACACAAAAAAAACCCAGAAGGAGTGGCAATTCTGGAGTTTAAGAATCCCAACTCCTACCTGTAAGCTCATTTCAGGCTGGAAAAGGCTTTTTTCAGTTCTACATTGCAGAATGTCCTTTTATTTATTTAAACATTTACAGAATGCCAACTATCAAAGAGTAGTTTGCAAAACATAGAGAGATCATACAGTCATTGTTTTATTCATTTAAAAGCCTGAGTAAAAAAATTAATGTTTCCAAAGGGAAGGAGTTTAGGAAGGAGTGCTTTAAAAAGTTTGGTGTGGCTACTGAGCTGTCCTGATACCAAGTAAGCATTACACAAGTGGCACTAACAAAGGCTATTCTTTCACATTGATTTTAAGAAGTGGTAGGATTATAAATGGTAGGGTAAATTCTTAAGAAACATTTACAGCATTGGATTTGGCACTGCTAGGAATAAATCTACTGGTTGAAAGTATGGCTTTGGGGGGGAGGGGGTCATTCTTTTTTTTTTTTACTTGATCAAGTACTGCCTCTAATACTCAGATCCCAGAAAGGCATCAGAAGTGAGCAAAAGGTGTGGCAAATGAAGAATCTGGTGAGTGTTGAACCTGGGACCAAAACTCCGTTTCTATGAGATCAACTTGTACATATTTCTAAGCCACCTGTTGCTTCCTCATAAAATGTGGTTTTATGAGTCAGACAAGTAAAGTCACCTCAGCAAACCAAGCCTTTGTGGAGGACTCTCGCTCCAGCCAGATGAAATAGGATCCTTCCCCACCTTTTTAAGCTAGAGATGTTGACATAATCATTTCTCTGTTGCCACAAAGCGGAAACATAGCCTAGGCATAATAGTCAAGGCAGAGAGCTCCTCTGCCAGTTAGCTTTTATTGTGCATTAAATGCCCTGTTAATTCAATAAATCCCATTTACTTACAAAAAGAAATGCTATTATAGATTTAGCCTTTTAAATAACAATTAATTAAGCAAGTTCACTCTTTCCCTTAAATGGCTTTTAGCTCTGGGAGGGAAATGACAGTCCTTAATTTTCTCAGTGAGGAAAATACCTCAGACAACAATTCTTTTTAAGGGCCAAATAAGTAATTTTAAAGACCAGGATTCTTGCTGCATTTATAAAAGCCAGCAATTTGAGGTTACTCCTACACAAAATAATCTTTAATTTTTAAAAAATGAACAGAAGCCAGCATCTCTTGTAAAACGAGCAACAGAAGGGAGCTTTGCAAAGGTATATGTATTTGTTATGGTGTCTCCCCTATGAATTGGAGTAATATGAAGGGCTTACTCCTACCATATGTTTTTGTGCTATATAAATACCCAAGGGCAAAACCCACGTGCAACATGTTGAATAAGAGCAAACCTGAGGACAAAATCAGTCACCCAGGAACTGGTAATCTAATATCTTTCTTTCCTGAGGATATGTATCCAGAGACATAATCAGCCCAGAGAGCCAACTAGTTAATTGCCAAGCTCCCAAACCAAAAGGTAATCCTCTGTCTTGTGTACCTAGACATCCTCAAGGTAGTCAGCTTTGCTCGGAGTGTACCTGCACATCCATGGATCTACTTGAAAAAAATTGCACGCGGTAGGACCCTGTGGATCAAAGCTATAAATGTAGGAAAAAAGTTATGAATAGAAAGTGATTTAAAGGGGACATCGGTGTGCCTCCAGGCATAATACATAAATACAAACTAATAGATGCAGTGCTTTGGATTTGGAGCTTAATTTGATTTATTGATTACTAAAATGATACCCCATCTTTCTGCTTATATAAGTCCTCAGAACAGCTCATAGTCTAACCATAGTCTTTCCTTCTCGCTCCAATTTAAACGTCAGGAGAAGGCAACCAACCATAAACATCCTTTCTGCTTATGATCACATTGATAACGCAGACAGGCTTTGGAACATTTCCGTCAAATCAAAAGGCTGAATAGAAGGAGTGCATGATGGGCTCCAGAGAGATGCTTGCACACGGCACTTATGCTTGGGCGGGGCACTCCTTGAGAAACCCCGGTGTATCTTATGAAAGGAGGTCAACCCATTGCTTCTTCAGGCTGTGGCAGCCACTAATCCTGGTTCTCCTCATTGCCAATAGCTCCAGATTCCCAACGCTGGATTAAGGCACTCCTCTGGCGACGCAGGAGTCGAGGACTTCTCTCCACCTATGGGATTGAATGGGGAGAGGGGAAACGGGAAACGGGAAGCAATGGTTTGTGAGGTTCAAAAAACACATGAAAAAAGCAAGTATGCAAACTAAGTCTAAGTATGCTGCCATGACTAGTTCAGAACAAAGAAAAGCACTCAGCATCATTTTAACTATTAAACTAATATTTATTTTTCCCAACCTCCAAAGAACACAATTTGATTGCACTGTCAACATCAGTAGTTGCCTTGAATGGGCAATTATTATGATCCTAACGTAATTCAGAAATTAATTCTAAATTGTATTAATTCATAAAACTTAATCACATGTCTAATATACCCTTTGTATGCTTTATTGCAAATTAATTTTTTTCCTAGATGTGATCTTAAAGGGAAAAATTTCCAAATCATGCCACCTCAAATGCTACTGTAGTTTGGGAATCGTGGTTTCTATTTGCCAGTTCACAAGTCTATGCAATGCATCACTGCCTTGTTGTTTGCAGAAATAATAAAGGTAGGAAACAAACAAACCAGAAGTGGGTTCCTGCCGGTTCGGACCGGTTCTATAGAACCGGTAGCAGGAATTTCCCCCTGCTCGCCAAACCAGCAGCAATGGCCGGCTGGCCACGCCCCTGAACCGGCTCTCTCGGTGCCGCCATAGGTGCCACCATCTTGTTTTTCGCTTCTGCGCATGCGCAGAAGCAGAGTTTTCAGCACTGCGCCTGTGTGGCACAGCCGTGCGGTGTGCAACGCATGCGCACCCATGCACTGCGGGAGGAAGCAAACTGGCAGCGAGGTAAGTCAGAACCCACCCCTGAAACAAACAAACAAATAAATAAATCCGGAGCATGGCTGGATTCAGTGGATGCACATCACAGTAAATGTATCAGGATTACTGCCTTAGCACTTGAAGAAGAAAATCCAGATAGGATCTGCTTCTCCTTCTAATGCAAATGCGAGCTGGGTATGTCATATTACACAAAAAAGATCACATGCTTGAGGCCAAGTAAGTTTGTTCCTTTACAGTTACACTCTCAGGCAAGCTATTCAAAGTGGAGACTGGCATGGTGATTGATTGAATTACCACAATCTGAGCCCCATTCAATTTTATGTCATGATGTACAGCAGTAATCTGCCAACAGACCACAGTTCACCTAATTTTTGATGATGAAACTTCTCAGAGTTATTTCCTGACAAGATCATGGGTCACCTGCTCTGGCAAAGCTACACCGGCTTCCTGAAATTTTAGCCAAATTTAAGCTGCACAGAGATTTGTTGCCAGTTTGTCTCTGACTTCCCTGGAAGTACTGACTGTAGGAATTAACCCAGAGGGAGGCTCACCAAGAACTGACTAGGTGTAAGTAAGGCTTTCTTGGTGACAGCACCAACCTTGCACAATTCCCTCCTTCTAGAATGAGAACTACTTCATTAAACCCAAGAAACCATCCACTGCTCCAGATATGTCACTGAAAAATATAGAATGGATTTGTTTAAGGGCTGCAGCTGTACAGGCTAAAGACTAGTGGGTTATTTCATTTGACAGCATTTCTAACAGCCCCAGTGGGGAAAATAAACCTGAAGTTTTATAAAATCTGTGATCGTTTTAATTATATGGTTGCTTTTTTGTATTTTTAACATGAATCTCTGTTGGCTTGACTGAAACAGGATACAGGATAGAAATAGGTTAAACAAACAAACAAACAAACAAACAAACAAACAAACAAACAAACAAGCTCCAAATTGTTCCAGCAAAGGCACAACTTGTAATCTTGTCCTCTAGTGCTGGTACCAGCATGTTGGCCATTTAGGGCACTTCCAGGGTCCTCTTCTAGGAAAGGGGAGTGGTCCAGGCACGAAAAGGAAACACAAGAAAACCACATAGAAGCCCCTTCAATCTTGTAACAGGTCAATTGCATCCTACTGGAACTTCAGACAGAAAAATCTGAGAGGCCACTGCTGTTGTTTTTAGATTATCTCAATAAAGGACAAAAAGAAACTGAAGCATGTGAATTTCTCTCCAATATCTGCAACCACATGAGATTAGATATGAAAACTCCTAATAGCTCAGCACTACTATTACGGTTTAATTATTTTCCTGCTGCTATCAAGGACAAAGGAAACAAATGTAAATGTATTGCAGTACAATGAGTCCATTGAAAGAGTTTCGTTTTAAAAAGGGGGGGTCAGCATTTTTTCCCTCACTGTTTTAAATAGCAGCAAGGGTTTTGTGTTCTGCAGAAATGCACGCAGGTCCATTTTGTGAGAATGGTTTGTGCAAGACATTATCTTGTACAACTCTCTCTGCAAAAGATAAGAGTGTGACAAAATTGAGCCACTTTTTGTATGATAAACTATAGACATGAGTTAGGTACCATACCATTCTTTTCTCTTTTAAAGAGGCACATGCAACAGAAGGATCTGAATAGTGCATATTCAGACATTACTGAAGAGCTGAATTTGCAGGAGCCTCACTTTAAGCATGTACACTCATAGCTGCATTTTACCACATAAAAGGTGAGCTCAGTTTTCTCTGTCACCCTTTATATTTATTTTATTTATCAATGTCTACGCCACTCATCTCACGTAAATGACTTTATGTGGTTTGCAAATAAAAACCATAAAAAGAGACATAGTTAAAAACAATATTAAAAACAGTGTTTAAAAATGTTAAAAATTAAGAATTACAAAAGTTAAAAAATATATGGAGGGGAATACCCCAAGCCACCAACCAGGGTTGCATGCCACTCTTAGACTCCCATGCCAATTGATCATTCATTCATTCATTCATTCATTCATTCATTCATTCATTCATTCATTAATGTGAACATACAGAGATAAATTCATTCAAGCTGCATCCATACTTATCACACCATGACAAAAAATGGGACTTGGCTAACCATAGACATCCTTAGCAAACGCCTCATATATCTCAAAGTAAATTTCACAGTCTGATCTTTGCAAAGGAGCAGATTCTTAGCAAAACTACAATCCCGCAATTGCTTCTATCGGATGCAGTAAAGTTCTGGGTTATGGAGAAACACCACGGGGAGAGGATGACTGCAAAAAACAAATCAAAGCTACCAGTTATAAATAGTGGGCAGGCCCTTACTGTTATTTTAAATAGTTTATTCAGTAAATACAAAGGTTTGAAACAGCAGAATAAGTTACAAGAACAACAAAGTTTCTTTTCTCCAAGGAATAATGAACCACAGTGTTAACAATGTGGAAGATGCAAAGAGAAGGAACAAGTAGGAGGCAAAACAAGGGAATGGTTTTGCATCCATAGTATTTATATACTTTGCAATCAGATAATTCCAGGTTCAATCCCCACTATCTCCAAATGCAGCCAGGAAAACTTGCTATAGAGTAGAGCAGCCTCATCTTTCAACTTTAATATTTCAACTTTAATGTTGATTGCAAAGCCCATTACCCCTGACAATACCACTGTGCTGCTTGGAATTGGAGGGAGTGATAAGTTAGAGATTATAGAAAGTCTATAATTTAGAGATTTAGAGCTTCTATTGGTTCCAGGGCTGTACTGGTTTTTCTACAACACAGCATGATCCATATAGTAAAAGTGGATGGGATCAGACTGATCACTACCAAAATAATTTCTCTAAATCATTTTGGATTGGGTTGGAGAATTGCAAAAACTGTGGAAAAAAGCTAAAAACTTTGGTCTTGCTCTGAGGCCACAGAATGAATGTTGGAACTTCTCATTATCCTTGTATTTTTGGACTCTTGTTACAGGCCATCGACTGAGGAAGGGGCAGATGGAAAATGGAGAAAGGGGTAAATTAACAATGGAATTGAGAGAGAGAGAGAGGAAACAATGTATTATAAAATATGGAATAAATGATATGATTGGCTTGAAAGGGAAAGTAAAATTAATGTGAAAAGTAATATAAAATGATGTATCAAAATAAATGTAAATGTAAAATGTAAATAGATGTAAAGTAACATAAAATATAAACAAGTATAAAATTGTAAATAGAAATAAGAATGTTTAAGTTAAGAATAGTAGCCTTAGAGATGGAAAATGTAGAATGAAGAAGATACTTCCAATAGCAACAAGCTGTATTAGTGAAATTATGTTTTGTCTTTTTAATGTGAAAAAACTCACTAAAAAGTATTTTTTTTTAAAAAAGAGAAAATGGAGAAAGGCTCTAAGAACCTGATTTTTGACCTTTACCAAGATAATCACTTATATTCCTGAGAGGAGAGCTTAAGGCAGTATAAAATAATTGTGAGGAACCAGATGGAATATGGTGAGCCTATGGTTAACATCTCCTGCAAGTTTTATCCCCTTTTAACCTGCCTCTTACTACTTTAAGTGCTTTAAGAATGATGAGTACTACCCTCATTAATGGTTTTTTTTTAATGTGATAAAGATGGTGGGAAAACATGGGAAGGTTTGGAAAAGAAACAAGAAAAAGTTATCTTGATATTCTAAAATAAATCCATGAATGAGACAGGAGGATTGTGCCCCACATTCTTACAGGATCACAGTGGGTTTCCCCCCCCTTCTCTCTCTCCCTCCCTCCCTCCCTCCCTCCCTCCCTCTCTCTCTCTCTCTCTCTCACACACACACACACACACATATTTCGGAGTGCTAAGAACTTATTATATCTAGCTTTGTTCCATAGACATGTCACAGCTGTGAGGATAATTGTGGCTACCCTGCTTGTTACCTGGTGGAGGCCATTCACCTGAATGTTCTCTGAAGTGCTTGGAGGGGGCCAAGTGACCTCCAGTTTCTTGCAGGAAGGTCTCTCTGCAAAGAAAGAAAAAGGGAAGCCAAATCAGTCTTAGGAGCTACACAGTCTTGTTAGCAAGGGAATGCTTCTGTGGTCATTCCCCCCAACTAGCAGCTTGCAGCCACTTCTAGAGTCATTCATCCATCATTATGCCAAAATAACAACAACAACAACAACAATAAAAATAATAACATCAGTCAATTGCAGCTTTATTTGGAACACCTTACATCCTGAGATGATATCTGTAACACTATCAAACATCCAGATCTGCCTATCCAGGTCTTTGGAAGGACTTGACATGGCTAGACAAAAATGTCAAATCCAGTCTGGACATCTGACTGAGTATGTGACGAACCATAAATCATGTCAACAATGGCTGTGTGATACTATGAAGGTGTTACAAGTCAATAGTGGAGAAATTGCTTGAGCATATACAGAGCTCTTTTTCTCATGCTTAAGTAACCAATAACAGGGAAGGGCTTTAAATTCAGATAGTAGCTGGGTTCACACGTACATTTAAACTTGATTAAAATAAATGATTTACAACTGGCAGGGCTCATACTGTACATCATGTTAAAAAAAACCCTACAGATTACAAGTCATGATAGTTGGGTTTGCATAATACACTTAATCCCAAACTACTTTATGGCCAGCCATAATATAAGAATGAGGACAGCATGACCTGAGCATTGCCACAGACAAATCAGAAATGGATCCTTCTTCCTCCGTGTGTTTCTGCCACATTTCTTCTGAATTCCAAACCTCTTTTGAGAATATACTCAGAGCCATAAACATTCACACCCAGCTTTCCCTTTCAGTCTTGCCTCTGTTAAAGTTCAACCCAGTGTTTGCTATAACACCCTAGAAACCTATTTCCACCCTCTGAATACACATGCCTTGTCTGCTGCCAAATTCTCATGATACACTTCACTCTGTATCAGCTGATAGGTAGATAGATAACCTTTATTGTCATTTTTTACTGTGGGCACATTGGCATGAAATTCTGTTGTCTGCTCTCAAAAGTGTACACACATATAACACACATATACACATGCTACACACATATATACATACATACATACACACACATACATATAAATACATGTATGATTCAGATAGACTGATGGTTACAAGGTCAACGGATGATATTAAAGGGATTTGAACACAGGTTTTCCTGCTTTTGTCCAACATTCTTTAATCACCGCATCACATTAGCCGGCAAGCAGTGAGACATCCAGAGATCAACCGCAGCCCATGCAACATTCTTAAGCCATAGGAATCAGCACAGGGATGTTAGGAAGGAGTATCAAAAACCTGTGTCACTACAATGAAGGCCTAGTTTTCACATGTCCTTACTATCAGCCCTCTTGACAGGGCCTTATGGGAGCTGAAGGCAAAACACTTGGATGGACCAGATTTTGTCTGCCCTGGTTTTCTTTATATCATTTAGCTCATTTTATCATGTTGAAATGAGGAGGAATCAGAATGCACTGCTGTCTTTTGGATGAGCAATGTATGAAAAAGCTAGTGGCAAACAGACTAAATCAAGATTAAAAACAGAATTCTATGGCATCAATGTAGCATTGTATAACATCACAGTTTTCCTCTTTCTTTCTTCAAGCTTGAACAAATGGCATAAAAGTGGGCCCTGCTACCTGGTTCAGAATCCTTTCCCCAAACATACTTTTGTTCTCAGGTTTCTGTTCCTTTCCGTTTTGCATTTTTTTAAAATATCCCAGACTGAGCAGCAACTTCAAGGTCATGCAGTGAGACCATATTGCAATAAGATTTGACTGACCAGATCAAGCACTTTAACCCCTTGACCCCAACAAACTAATCTCAGAATGAGTGGATTTCAGAAGAGGCCTGCAACAGGAGAGCAAATATACATCTGGATTTGCATGCCTCTGTTGGATGCCCAGAAGCCTCTAAAAAGCACAGAATGCTAATAATAACATAACTGTTTCCCATCTTACATACAGAATTATGCTGCTTCTAAAAAGTGATGGTTTTATCCATAAATTGATGTAATTTCCCCTTAGAGCCATCTAGTCCATCTTCCCCAAACAACTGTTCTCCTACAAATGAATGGGGAATTCTTGGTGATATAATCCCAACACATCTCAAAGTCCTCAGAATGGAGAAAACTGATCGAAGCTGCTGCCTATTATAACTGGAGTGAATTCCACAGTTTGTTCAGTTATGATCTGTTCCTGAAGAACTTTCTTTTAGTTTTTTCTTGCCCCTCTATTTCACCCAAATTCTTTTTGCTTTCATTTCTAATTGTTTTAATAAAGTCTTGCCCAAGTTGGCATTCTCCAAATGGGCTACATACCCTGCCTGGGATAAGGGGAGCTGTAGTCCATTTGACAAGAGTTTTGGAAAAACTGTTTTGGAAAAACTGAAGAGAGGAATGAAAAAAGGATCACCCGCTTGCCTTGATTCCTCAACTCAAAGCCAAGCATCTGGTCCTTTTTCATTCTTCTCTTCACCCCACCTTTCCCCTACTTACCTGGTGGGGAGGGAACTTCCTGACTGGAGTCTTCTGCTGGGTGGCAAGGCAATGATGAGCCATACAGGGCGAGCCTCTGCCTCTGCAGCTCCCGTTCTCGTTCCTGGACCTCCCGGACTTCCTGATCCAACAGAGACTGAGAGCTTTTGGCACGCAAGCAGCAAAAGGGGCTAGCCAAGGAGGCTCTCCCTGGCGTATGCTGCTTCGGTTCTGCTAAAACACCAGAGTCCAGGATGATCGTATTGGACATCCGATTGACCTCAGCAAAGGATGGTCCCCTTGCATTTTCTGTGCAGCTGTTGTTGCTGCTGCTATGCACCAACTTTCTGAAGTCCGGTGTCTCAGAGTGGGAATGTTGCTCAAAAATCATCTTCTTCTCCTGCAGTTCTTGGGTTGTACCACGGTCATAGGTGCCTCTCACCTTGCCCAACTGCACTAGGTCCTCTTCACGCCGACACTCCCGTTGAATCTCCCTCTGCATCTGGACACCAGCCCACTGACGCTCTTTCTCCTTCGGCTTTATGGAGGATGCCATACTTTGGTTCAAGATAGGTTTGATGCACACTTCCACATATTCCTGGGTACCTCGAGAACTGCCCAGGCCTCTCTCCCTTCGTAGAAGTTCTTCCCTTTCCAGATGTACACGGATCTCTCGCTCAATTGGGGTCTCAGTAGTGTGAGAAGGGTTCTCAGGCTCATAGGTATTATTTCCCATCAGGTCTGTGGGGCAATCTGATTCTTCAGTCACCAAGTGTTCCTCAGCAGGAGGTACAGGAAGAGTTGGATCTTCTGGCCTCACCAGATCTCTGGTACTGGTGGGGTCTGCAACATCAAGAAGCAATCCCTTTCTTGGTGATGGATTTGAGCCAGAATGCTCTGTAGCAATATCTAACCCATTAGCTAAAGAGGCATTAGCTAAACCTCGAGAGTCTGCTCTGTTTCTGGTATCTAGCAGATCTTCAACACTGGCTAAAACCATTGCACCAGCTGCCTCTCTGGGACAAGTTGGATCACTTGTACCCGTCAGGCTTTGTAAGTCAGGAAATGCTTTGTCCAGTTTGTTGGCACCAGTCAGCTTCTCTGCTTCCTCTGGCTGGCCGGTATTTTCTCCAGGCTCAGAGTCCCTGGTCTCTTCTTTTTGCCTCTCAGATTCCAGCACTGCTCCAACCTCACCCTGGGACTGATTATTATTGCCGGCTCCTCTTGACTCATGAATAGCCAATCCTCCTTCCCTGTCTTGCCCGTCACATACAGGAGCCAGGCCCTGGTGGGCAGGTCCACAGGAGTCATTGGTTGCCACAGGAGACTGTGCCGACCGTTTCTGAGGTAGAGTGTCACAACCTGTACCTGATGCCCTCTGCTGGCAGCAGAAGTCAACATCTAGCTGGGAGTCTGCTAATGCCAGGGAAGATGAATTTGGACTGCAGGAAGAATCTTGGGCGACCTGCTCATCAGTTGCCTGAGAATTATCTTCCAAGGCTTTTCTCAAAAACTGCCCATTGACATGATCCCGGTAGTCTTCTGAAGCTAAAAGTAACTGGTCATTATCTCTGTTGGGCATTATTTCTTCATTACCTGTAACTTTTTGGCAGCTTGGCTTTATTTCTTCATGAATGTTGGTAGGATGAAATGTTCCCTGAAGTTCATCTGTCAAATCAAAATTAGAATGACTGGAGATAAAACACTCTCCCTCCCCTGTTTGGTTTTGACAATTGATCTCCAGACACAACAAGTTGAGAGATTTAGGTGAAGTGAGACCTTTACTTTTCTCTTCACAGGCAGGAATTTGTTTGAGGCTACTGGAAAGTTCTGGTTTCTCTGGTGAATCTGAATACGCATCAAAAGATTGGACGGAATGATCTACAGTGTCATCTTCTATCCTTTGGTCTGGTTGATTAGAGACGTCATTGGAGGTCTGTTGCTCTGAAGCAATATCTGAAATATTTCCATCACAAACAAAAGGATTCTTTTTAGCCTTTTGGAAACATTCCAAAGGTTTCAGGAAATCAGCAGGCACAACGGGAACTTTATCAGAGCAATGATACAGCTTGGTCTCCACTCCTTGGACCTCTTGTATTGAGGTTCCATTTGAGTGCTTGAATTCTGGAAAAACATTTAAAATATTGTCATGACACTCAAGACAACTGCCAGTCTCTCCTTGTGCCAGCTGACATGAAGTACTTTCTTCTTTCTGCTGCTCTGAGCAGACATTTGGCATCTTGATCCGGCTATCTTCTTGCCCTTGGTCTAGTTGATTGTAGACAGGTGCCATATTCATTCCTTGTGAAAGCATGACTGGAGATGAGGAGGCTTTCTCCACAGGGGCATCCTTTTGTATTAAGTTGGATAATTCTTCTAGTGTATTTTTTTTGGCGATGAGACTGTTGGCATCTTCAAGTGGGGGTATCAATGGATTACTGGGTTCAGGGGTTATGGAAACATCCTTGACCATGTCCTTGGTCCCCACCATCTGCCTGAATTCATCCACTTCTGAGCTCTCCTGGTTGCTGTGCTCCAGCCCAGAGCTAAGAGGGGGCAGGAATAATGCTTCTGTGGTCATATGGAAAACGATTATTTCTCCAACAGATCTAGAAGAAAGAACATTCATCTCTTTAATGTGACTTATTGATTTTGTGATATTCCCCTCATCTTATGAGTTTCAACTGGGAAAGCATATTAATCAATCGCAGCAAAAACAATAAAGTTTCTTTTGGCAAATTTGTGCCTTATAATTTTATTGTTGTATATTTCATGTTAATAATTTAGGTAAAAACCTATTCATAGAAGACATAGAATCATAGGGCTGGTAGGGACTTCAGAGGTCTGCTAGTCCAACCCTCTGCTCAAGGCAGGACCCTTGCACTATCCCAGTCAAACGGTTGTCGACTCTTTTTATGAAAACCTCCAGTTTTCAAAATTTGTTAGCCTTTCAAGCTGCTACATTTCCTGATTTTAAGAAAATGAGAAATTTCAATGAGACAATGGCTCCCCCTTCTGACAATAAAAGAAAAGAATAGCGAAGGGCAAAAGACAGATTTGCAAAATGCTGGTAGAGAAATATCTGGAACAGAATATGTGGATAACAGAGCAGGAATAAATATTTTCTGCATTCCCTTATATTTTGGATATCCCTTGGATATTTTTGCCCACGTTACTGTATATTGCTTTTAATATTCACATCAGTAGAGGTTGAATAAGAGAGGCTCTTCCAGCTCACCTAATCTAATTTTCAATTATTGGCCAGGGCTGCCCTTCAGAGTAATAAAATGGGCACAGTTCTCCTGAAAACAACACACCCAAAGCATGTCAAGCCAAGTACCATAACACTTCGTTGGTTAAAATTACAAATATTTGCACAATAGTGGTCATATTTCTGGCATTCCCCCAAAAGCCATCAATTAATTACCACCAATTAGCATTAGAAACAGTATGCTTCTTTTTCAGGTTCAATTCTAACACAATTCCTTCAATTTTTGATTCCAAAGTTAGCAAAGAGCAGTGGCTGCTCCTCTCAAAGTATTTTCTGATCCTTTGTTTTCTATGCAGTTGAATGGAACTTTATAGCAAAACATTAGATCTATTGCTTAAAAGGTTGCAGTTTTAATGAAAAGCCTCAAGTACTCACCCAGCCTCAGAAGAACAACAAAAATAAGTATGGCCAAGTAGGTGGACATATTTGACTTCCCTGGAACCAGACCAATTTTAAACTTCTCTCTTGGTTAGGAACTGGACTTAGTGAACCATGTATAATAATTGCATTTCCCTTGGATTTCAAAAGGCTAGTAAGTACCAACTGGTCTCCCCCTCTACTCAAATCTTTCTTCCCTCATACTGTACACTTGGATATTAAAAAACCCCAACACTTGCCTGAAAAACTGAATGAAAAATCCATCACTTGACCCGTTTTTGGAATAAGATGCCAAACTTTAAACAAGTAATCTCTGACCATTCTAGAACTGTGCATGAAACAAAATGCTCCCACGAAAAGGAGATGTACCAGCATTGATCAAGACTTGCCTTCCATAAAAACAGACCACGGTTCAGGAGAACGTTCTCTAGCACTTGAGGAAATGCTCTTCTACCATCTCTTTCCTCCTCCGTCTCCAGGAATTGGAGGGGAAAGGAGTTTGGAAAGTTCCTTCTTCAGCTATCCTCAACAGGCATTCAGCTTTTCTCCAGAGCCTCCCAGAGCCTCACTTCATTTCATTACCCCCTGCAGTTACTGGCTTTATGGATTTTAGGCAGCCAAGGGGTAGAGCAGATGCCTTGCATAGCTAATCCAGTTTCAAGTCCTTCCCCTGATACAATTAAAAGCTTGCAACTGTATAATTAAGGAAATTCTCCATCTGCCAGCATAGATCTTGGTTTGGTTTTGTGAAAAGCAGGTAAAACAACACTTCTGTTCTTAACAGGCAGCAAGTGAAGTTCAGATGTAGGAGTTGGGAAAGAGAAAGCTCAGGAAAAGGGAGTGGAAAGCCTGTTCTTAGAAACAGACAAATTTAGATGCTAAAGGTATTTCAATCCACTATTTTTTAAAAAAAATTCTTTCCTATCTTTTAATGACAAAGGCATTTTGCCTGAGAGCAATGGCTGTCAAAGAGAGGATGCTTTGATGTACTTTCTTCCCAGCCAACAAGTTGTAAAATCATGAATGGTGAATAGATAAAGGGACAATGGTTTGGGGGATGACACAACTCCAATGTCTGCAATACCACACCTGAGTCAGTCTAGAATAATGGTTAAGTCACTGAACTGGAAACTGGGAAACAGTGAGTTCTAGTTCTCCCTTACACATGGAGTATAACTTTGGGTGAGTTGCTTTTTCTCAGCCCAGCAGAGTGGTTGTCGTGGGGAAACCAAACTTAATTATAGAAAATAAAGGCAGGCTATACTGTAATAAAGAAATATGTTCTTAACAATCTTCTTTCTCTCACTCCCTTCTTCCCGTGATTCTCAGGAGAATTACACAGCACATAATTGCCTGCTTAGCAGCCACCCTTTCTTTCTTCATCCCTTCTTCCCTGCAGCAATGCCCAGCAGGGGTTTCTTAGCAGCCCAGCTGGGACTTGTCTTACCTGCCTCTGGTGCTCTCGATCTTGCCTGGCCAGACTCCTAGACCCTTACTCCGTCCCAGCCAGCCAAAAATGCATCCAGTGCTTTGTGCTAAGTGCTTAGTGCCTCCCAGTGTTTTATGCTCAGCCACTCAGCCAATTACACGCCCCAGGCTAATCTGCTGGCAAGGCTCCCTCAGCCGAGACTACAAAAAGAATTGTCAAGAAAATATATAACTCTGAGGCCCAAAACGCAGGTGTACAACCAAGCCCAGGCAGCTGGCCACAGTGTTAAAGATCAACTTTATGGAAGAACGCATCTAGGCTTCTTTAAAAAACCAAGGTGGACCCTTGCCTGTCAAAAGTTCTTCGCTATGAGATGAATGGAGCTTCCATGTACAGAAATAGTACAGCTCCTGATACTAAGCAAGCACTGTGTTCACAAGGGGGAGACCATTGTCTTCCTGTTGTGATTATGGATTTGGAGGCCTTTGTCTGGTCACTGTTGGAACTGGGCAGCTAAAGTAGAGAGCCTGTCTCTGACCCAGCAAAGTATTTGTTTGGGGGGGAAGGACTGCATTTGTTCACAAGCTACTAATTTGAGAAGAAGAATACTTTATGCAGATAAACATTCCTGGCCGATTTTCTTAGAGAAAGGGGCGGAGGGGGGGAAATAAAGTTTTCAGTGCAAAGTAGTTCTTTGTTTTCTGGTTGTATCACCATTCCTGTTCTGTCCTTCCACAGGTAAAATTACTCCTCCTTGACCACAGCATTCCCTAGGGGGAAATGCCATGCCCAAATAAATTGGGACTCCCATCTGAAGCCTTACTGACCCATGATGTGGAGAAAATGGATGGACAGAAAAGCTGTCACCTCCCAAAATAATGATTTGTGATCATCCTTATAGATCAAGAGCTTTCTATTTTTATTCTTTTATTCTTTTCTATTATTATTGCATTCTTTTATTCTTTTCTATTTTCTCATTTATGCATAAAATGTCATGACATGAGAAGTAACTCACTCAAAAAGTCAATCAATGCTGGAAGTGATCAGCAGAAAAAGGAGAAGGGGCTGCTCTAGTACCCGGTGGCTGGATACTATAAAGCAGTGTTTCCCAACCTTGTCAACTTGAAGATATCTGGACTTCAACTCCCAGAATTCCCCAGCCAGCATTCGCTGGCTGGGGAATTCTTGGAGTTGAAGTCCAGATATCTTCAAGTTGACAAGGTTGGGAAACACTGCTATAAAGGATGACACCAGGATGACTATGGCAGATCTGAAGGAGTCGGTGAGAGACGGAGGGGCATGGAGAGTGCTGATCCATAGAGTTGCCAAAAGTAAGTCACCACCGAATGGCTGACAATGACGACAACATATAAAATGTGCTACTTGTTTCCATCACAACCTAACTGTTAAAAGTCCATAGGGGGAATTTGGGAGGCAAATAACAAAATGTATGTCATAAATGTACATTGAGACGTCACAATTCAAACCCACAGCTTATGTACATACGTCCATCAAACATCTGGATGCAAGTAGGTAAGGATGGAGTTTGAGTCCATGACGTTAGCCTGCATGTATTATTTTGATACTATCTTGTTTTGCCCAGATGTCTATAAGGTAGTCCAATAACATCTGGAAGGCCACAAGTCTCCACCACAGGTCAGTCTCAGCTGGATGTTACCAGCAGTGCTTCCATTAACAAGCATTCCCAAGTAATTGAATCCACTCAATTATTTTACTGTCACTCAATTATAGCATCTACATGGTTAGCATAGATCAGCTGTGCTAAAAACAGCCATGCTCATGGCTTGAGAAAATGCAGAACAGAAGACAACTGGAAGAGAAAAGCTGAGCCATGAAATGTTTGCATGCTTAAATGAGCTTAGAGGCAAACCATCAAGTCAGGGGACATCCAGGTTAGCAATCTGAACCGGGGATGTGGGAATAAATACCAAGAATTCAAGCTGGCTTAGAAATCCACTAATTCCAAGAAGCTCCATTCCGTGGTTTAAGAGCCGGACACCAATTCTTCTGCGTCTTACAGAGTTCTGAGATCCTTCTGTTGGACCATGGAGGCTGCTTGACAGCTTTCTGCTTAAAGCACCTGCTTGGATTAGTTGTCCTCTGGGACATTCCTCTCCCCTCTGTTTGGAGGTGGGGCAGAAAGCCTGAAAGAGAGAGAAAAGAAAGATCAAGTTATGTTGTTTGGTAGAATTAGAGGACATTCAAGGACTTGATTAACTAACACTCAGACCAGAGACTTTCCTGAGTCACTCTTTGCTGCCTGGCACAGACTGGATCCATCTGGAGGGGAGGGGAGAGGGCAGAAGGGGAGGGGAAGGCCAGGGCAGGAGGGCAGGCACAATCTATGGAGGTACCAAACTCCATATAGCTCTTTCCAGGGATTTGAGGTATAGCAAAGTCACCTCCTGTCCCAAATATGTTGTTATTATCTGGGCTGAAACCTGAGCAATCCAGATTCTAGAGCCTGTAGTAATGAGAAGGAAATGTTCCTTCAAAATGTTTCACGTCACCCTGGGGAGATTAGGATCAATTTGATGAATGGAAAAGAAGAAGGAAAAAAGCACTAAAGGAAGGAGAGCGTGCAAGGTCAACTACACACAGAGTAAACCTGACTACACCAAGCTCTCCAGCTACGCTGCTGAAGAACAGATAGGGAACAAAATAGCGAGGGTGTCAATGAAGCCATAAGTGGGTTTAGATCCCTCATATTCCCATACCCAGAAAGCTTGGATATACACAATGGCTGGCTTCGCACAATGCAGTAAGACAAACCTAAGCAAATTATATTTTGGCGTAATGTGTTGAGCAAACAATTTATGGGATCTGGGCCACAGAGTGCTGCAAGAGATCTTGGGATAGCCTCCTGAGATAAAGCATAGCTATTAGACATGACTAATTTTCTGGATCTACATTGAGAATCAGATAAGACAGCCAGTTTGGTTTAGTGGTGAATTCTATAAATCAGAAAACTGAATTCTACTTCCACTTTAGGCATGAAAACCAGCTGGGTGATTTTGTGCTAGTCACCCTGAGCCTATGATGTCAGGCTCAGGTAATGAGCCAATCAGTCAATTCCTGTTGCAACCAATGGATCAACACTCGACTGATTAAAAAAAAGTCAATCCTGCACTTGTGGAAAAACACTAGGAAGGAAATAATTGAGAACCACATGGCAGAAAAATTGCTGCTCCCAGCAACATGCCTTAGGATTCAATACATGTACCACAACCACCCTATAATTCACAAATGAAAACATTCAGGTATTTGTAGCATCTATATGTCCTTAATCACGGGTTGGTTTATACATCACATTAAGCCACAACTTGCTTTAATCATGTTGTGTTTATTAAGCCTCAGTGGGTGGATTCATGTGTTGCACTAGGCTATAACTTCAGCACAATGGCTGGATTCAAACGTCGTGCCAAGACGAAACTAAACGATCTACAATCTAGCCTCACTACACCACCATGCTAAGCCACAATAAGAGGATGACCACCTCCTTTTCCTCCTCTATTTTGCCTTCAAATCTGACTTAACTCCTGTAGGCAACATGTTCAGAAATGCTTGGCTATAGCCCAGCGGTCCCCAACCTTTTGGCACCAGGGACCAGTTCTGCGGAGAGAGGTTTTTCCGTGGACAAGAGGGGGATTGGCTTCATGTGCTGCCTGCATCCCGCAGATGGGGCTTCACTTGTTTGTGTGGCCCAGTTTCTAGCATGCCGTGGACCGGTGCCGGTCCATGGACTGGGGATTGGGGACCCCTACTATAGCCAACAAGACACACATCATTGGACAGTAAATTTCACAAAGCAGCAATTAAAATATGAAAAGATGATATGCAGCAGAGAAAGTGCTCTACGCATTCTACCACCTGCTTTGAAATGGGTAGTCCAGCTGTTTGTCAGACCCCTGAGGATGTCATTCTCTTAGCCTGCTACATCCCCCAAAGTTAGAGTCCCCCCAGCTCATTCAGTTCATTTCACCTGAGAAACCCCATTCTCCAGCCATGCCCATCCAAAGAGGCAGGCAGGCATATAGACAAGTGGCAAAATGACACAACAACTTCTCCGCAAAAGTCTAGGTTATATTCTGGGTTGAAATGAAAAAATAGTAGTATTCTATGATGTAGCAAGCAGAAATAGGTTGGCATCACAAAACACAGTGAAAGCTCCAGAGAGGAAAATGAACTGAGCTTCAAAAACAATACTGACTTGCAAATTTGACTTGCAAATTATCCAGCCCATTCTGCATGTTTCTCTGACTGGACATGAAATCATGCTGTGATCCAAAACAACTGGAGGGCACCAGGTTAATTGCCTCCCACATACTGGATTGTGCCGGTAACAATCCTGCACAAAATTATTCATCAAGAATGTGTATATGGAGATGGAGGGAAAAATACAAAGAATATAGGAAAATTAAAAGGAAACAGTCTGTTTGTAAGTAGTCTTGGATATTAATGGCCAGGGAGCAGGATACACAGTTATGGAGATACTAATAGAATTCATTCCATTTTAGAAGGGTAAAGTATTGTCTATGATGCCTTGAGAATAATAAGGTCTCCTTGCCAAAATGCATTCACAAATGATGGTGCCAGTAGGGACTCAGTACATACACTGCAAAAGAGAACGTTCTCATCACCAGCGCTCTAAAATTAAAAAAAAGACCCAATAATTTTAGAAATCCAATTTTGTAGTGTTAACACACCAACATCCACCAAGCAAGGATGTTGCAAAGATCCTGGGGACCATGTCTTGAATCTTGTATTCTAGCTGTGTGCAGGAAACGTATCTTCTTGCATATCGTGTCTATGGGATCTCCCTTCTTCCCAATACCCTGTAAATTAGCCTACATCAATGTATTTCTATTTCTGTCTTGCTAATCACCAAACCTTTCCTGGTGGGGCAGTGTTTGGTATACAGCTGTCTTTAGAAGACTAAGCTGCTTAATACTCCTGAGAGATGAACTTGAAGGTGTCAAAGGCATGTTAGGCAAACAAAAAAAATGCTTTTGGTAGTTAAAAATAAAAATAGGTAACCAAGTGCCTTTAACGGTGGGGGGATGGAGAGAGATTCTGTCACCGAGCCAGATCTTTTGTTCTTTCTCATCTGGATGCTCTTCTCTTCTCCTTGAAGCCAGGACTGGCACCCAGGACGTTCACAGACATTTTATACATAATAAGGCTCAACTACACTGACATGGAAATAATTTGTGTGGTTATAGTGTATTGTAAAATGCTGCTGAAATCAAGAGTAAAACAGCAACAATGGCATTCCACTGAATATAAACATTTTTAACTACTTAAACATTAAATAAAAATGCTAATACCTCTGTTAGGATTGCAGGGCAGGGAAAACTAGAGAAAAACACAAGATTTAGAAGAATTTGTTCTGTCTCATAATATATGAAATACATGGAGAAATAGATAGAAGGACACAAAACAGGTTGCACAGAAATCTTATTTTATTAATTTTATTAATATGTTTATTTTAATGTAAGTTCCACCTGTTTCTTATGGCTGAAGATATTTTGGAAGAGAAGCTAACATTTAATTATCGGTTTGGAAAAGGGAGAATAGTACACCTTTTGTTTGGCATGCTTATCTAAACTTTGAGTCAAAAGAAAAACTGATATCAGAGTTTAGGAATGTAAACTTTCTTGGTTGGAAACAGTGTGACTCAGTAGTCACAGAACCACATTTTATTCTGAAAGATCAGATCCTACAGCAGTTTTCTCACTAAATAGCGATGGAAAATAGTGAGAATAAGGAAGAACAGGGTATGTGTTGTGGAGAAGGCTTTTGAAATATGGGAATAGCAGCAATTGAAATGAGGAAAGAAGACAAGTACTGTATCTCAGGAACTACATTTCCTTGCCAGCAGGGGTTGCAAGAGGATTAATCATAATAGAAATATTCCTGATTGCTATCAGAATCATAGGGCTGGAAGGGTCCTTTGAGATTTTTCTAGTCCAACCACCTGCCTAAGGCAGGAGTCATTTATAAGTCATTTATAGATAAGGAAGACAGAAACATAAATGAGAAGGGTGACAGCATCAGGTTTAATGCTGCTGGTTCCAGCCCACACAGTTGCACTGGGTTGGTTCAGTTTTATGAGACAGAACCTGCAGACCTTATAATAAATAACAGCTTAACTGATTCATGATATACTGTGTGATTATGAAGGACTTCATTTGTGGTTTTTTATTTCTTCTTCACAGAATGCAGGTTAAAATTACTTCACGGTAAGCTTGCCAGATGTCCCAGGACCATAAAAAGACAGTAACAAAAATGCCATTGGCCCTCCATCTCAGTAGGGCATTGTCTTGGCCACAGTTCCCCAAGGGTTCAGATGCTCTTTCCAGCACTACCTCGAGGCACTGGCGACTGAATGTAGAGCCTGCTATATACAAAACACATGACTTTCCCACCAGTAGGACAGGGGAATCTATTATCTTATCAGTGTTGCTGAATTACAATTCCTAGTTCCTTCATCATTCCCACCCTCAACTGGAGATCAGGTAAATAGCCAGGCAAACTGGTTCATAACCCTTCTGGTTACCTGAAATTGGATCATGGGTGGGTTCCATTTACCTTTGCCACCGGTTCGCATTGCTCCGCTCGCGCGTGCGTGTCCCCTCGTGCTATTTCACTTCCGCGCATGCTCAGAAGCAAGAATTAGCCCGAAACACAGCTGAGGAGCTCATCAGCTGTGCTTCGGGCGAAGAAATAAAGGTCGGCATTCACCCGCAGGCGGGCGGGAGGGCCCATTTTCAAGCCACGAAAGGGGAAAAATTCACAAAAAATACGGAAAAAAGATGGCGGCACGCACGGAAGGACACCGACAGTGACGTCACCAGTGGCTCGCTACCGGTTCGGGCGATCCAGTCCAAACCAGGAGGAACCCACCCCTGAATTGGATCTACACTTCAAGCCACATTATATGGGTTTAAAGTATATCTATCACATATGGGCTGCAAAACCTGGATGACCACTAGATGACAATGAGGCATTAAAGAAATGTTTGCCGCCTTAGCTTGTTTGTCATGATGTCTTCTTTGCATGGAATTAACACGCCAGCATTAATAAATTATATCTTCCAAATTGATGTAATTCATTAACTCTTTATTCCACTGATCATTTGATCCACGTCTATTCTTTTTCCCTTCAAGTGGTCTCCTCATAAAACTGCATCAGTATGAAATTTGCTGTCCTGATTACTAATCCTTATTCTGCCACTGTTCTATTGTTTCATGGCAGAACAGTCAACTGACTTCTCTCTAGCATATAAGCATGATCACATCTGGTGAAATTTATACATCTGAGGGCTGCCTTAGATGGTGGCACAATAAGGAGGAAACTACTACTGGTAACATTATGGATAATTAACATCTATGTCACATTTAAGGTCTAGATGACATTATATGAATAAAGAAGAAAAGATGTCTTGTTTGTGTGCTGATTTGATGCAAGGAAAGGCTTAAAGATTTGAAAGTGCTGTTCTAGACAAATGACAGGAAATATAAAAAACCTCAAGCCTACATGTTACGTTAGCTTCATAAAACCGCACACTAAACAGAATTAGAGTACCAGGAACATGAGGTAAAATGTAATTCAGGAGGAATATCTCACCATTTCTGTCAGATTATGACTGGAGATAAGACATTGTGTTTTGCTGATTCCCTCCAGTGATCTTGGGGGGCTTTAATAAAAGCTTCTTTAGATCACGATAAAAACCACAAAGGCTTTTGGCTTTTCTGCTTTTTAATGATAGCTGATTTGTAAGAATTAGATGAAAATGGAATCTGTGTTATGATAACTTTAACTTTTAATCGGTATAGAGAAACCTGTCACTTTCTAGCTGCATAAACTTTGTGAAATTGTTTAAGAAAATGCTAAAAATGAGTTCTTCCAAAGAAGAAGTGTAGGAATGACACTACCAAGGTTGAATATGTTGAATTGATGAGAATAGGCCATATGTGGTTGCTATTATTTACTGTAATATTTCATCATGGGTACCTTATTTTGCTGTTGCTGTGAATGTTTTAATATTGTGTTCCTATTCTTGACTGCTAGGAATCTTGACAGAATTACAGCAGACTAAAACAGAATGAATGAATGCATGAACAAATGCATTACAGATAGATAGATAGATAGATAGATAGATAGATAGATAGATAGATAGATAGATAGATAGATAGATAGATAGATAGACAGACAGACAGACAGACAGACAGACAGACAGACAGACAGACAAATTATGGGTCTTGAAAACCAGAATATTTGGGTGCAAGGTATGAAGTTGGATCTATCAAGAATCACCAACATGTTCCCAAGATATGCACATTTTCTTGTTCAGTTTTAGGAACTTAAAGTGACATACACAGCCATCATTTCTCCTATTTTAATTCATAACCACAACCCTACTTTCTCCAGCCAACTACTAACACAAAGTAGGTGGGTGAAGAGAGTAAATGGTCCAAAATGAGTCATTGAGCTTCCATGGCTAAGGGAAGACCTGAATCTGGGTCTCCCTGGTCCTAGTCCACATCTTATTGATTATACCAAACTTTGAGAGTGCTAAAACAAAAATAAAGCCAATTTTGCTAATTACATGTTACCCCTGTATACTATATTAACTCAGCCAGCATGGTTTTCATATTTGGGGGGGAACAGACTTTTAGTATGCTACAAAAATCCAGGGAACAATAAGATGCTAACATCTAATAGTGACCCACATTGTTGCAGTCAGATCATGTAAACCCAGAAAAATGGGGGAATTTTGAAAACCTTGGTTGTGTTTCTGAAAACCCAATTGCAGAGTCTTCTGGTAGCTGAACAGCTTTTGAAAAGAGAAATGATTGTAACATAAGCCCTTTGCCACACAGCCGATTTCATGAAATGAAAACCTTTGGCCATTTCTTTTTCTTTTTCTTTGCTTTGTTTCACTGAGCCATGAAAGAGCTGGGGAGAGCTTTGCCCTGGGGGGAAAGGAGTCAGTTGGGCAGAAACGGGATGACCCAGAAGGAGGGTCCCACAGGAGCTGGGTATGGCCAGCCTTACCATTAAGGACCGGACTTTAAGCATAAATGGAGTGGGACCATTTGCGCGTCAGTGGCAGCCCTCTCTCTTCTTTTATTTTCTGGCCTTAAGATGGTCTCAGAGGGAGGACAGAAAACCAGAAGGTAACCAAACAGCTCAGGAATGCTGGTAAATAATTCAGCTAGACAGCTGATAAGTCACTGACCCAGCAGTGGGGGAGGGAATGGGGGGGAGGCTTTCAAGGGCGCCAGGGCCCAGCAGTGCTGGTGCTGCCTGTGGGGAAACTCACCTCCCTTCGCCCAACTCTGCCTGCCTCTCAGCTTTTTCCAAACTGAAACCGGCCTGACCAGCTCCGGAGAGCCTCATTTCTTCTCTCCTCCGTCTTTTGATTTAGGCACTCGCGCACACACAGAGAGAGGAAAGGCTTGGAGCCAAGTCAGGCCCTGCTAGGATGGTGGGGATGTTAAAAGATGTATGTGCTCTTTGACTTTGCTCTTCTGGCTGCATCCCACTGAACGGGACAGAAGCTCTCCTCACCCCCTGCTCATCTACTCCTTTCTGCATCAGAAGAAACTCGGCAAAAGACCACTGGCTGGCTGGACATCCCGTGACTAAAAGGTAAGGAAAACAGAGGAGGACTGGGCAGCTCTGTTAGGTGTTGGCCTATGGGCTTGGAGAGTGAAGGGGGAAAAGCAGAGCAGAATGACCAGGCTGGGCTGTTGGGTTAAAACCAGGCCAGAGCAATTCACCCAGCAAAAAGAGGAGCAGAAAAAGTAACCAAGCTAGTTATTCCTACAAGACCCTTGTTTTGCAAAGATCTTCATGCCATTTGTGACCAGAGGCAAAGACGGACAGCTGTGGATCCCTTTAATAATTCCATACATGAAGGAAGATAGCAGGTGGAACTTGTTCTATAGGGAGCAGCCAAGCTGCTTCACTCAAAATGTTATGTTCCCTTTTTTACCTCCAGTCACTTAGTCGGGAAAACCCTGTCCTAAAGTGCCTCCTTTCTGGGCAAAGGAAATAATTAGGGCTGCAAAAAAATAATCAGTGTTAAGGAAAGGGTGGCCTTGATGTTCCAGACAGCGGCAGATGTTCATGTGTACAAGGGGTTGTCAAAGAAACAGGTGTACATCTTTTTAATCAGAACCCCCATCTTCCAATTTCTTCATTATGGGTGCACTGCCCCAGTGGAGGCCACAATGATTCTCATGCATCGTGATATTATTGCACAAATGATGCAAACCCTATGATTTGCAATGATGTCATGACAGGTATGACATAATTTGCTCCACCCTATGGACTCCCAGTGGACACATGTTCCAAGGTCTCACTACTGGGCTACAGATGAAGTTTCAAGGGAATAGCTTCAGCCTAAGGTGACTGCTGGAAGATATCATGCTCAGGTGTCTCCATACATAGGTATTTGAAGAATGCACACTGAAGATGACTTTTTATAGGTGATTTCTCCTTAAAAAAATTAAATGACCTGCTGGATGCACACTTTGTTTGGATGTATTGATGTATGAAATTTAATCAAAGCCACAAGCCTTTCACCCCTTTCTCAACCATAGGTCTGGATATGATCATGAAACAAAAGCATTAAGCTCTCAACATGCTAGTTTAAAATGTAGTTGGTTAGTTTCTGGCTCAGTGTGTTGTAGGAACCCAACCAATAGTTGTTTTGTGATTCAATGGTCATGTACTATACATCCAGATCATTGGATTCAGTAAACCAAGTTTATGTTGATCATGAATATATGTATATATGCATATATCACATGACCTAATTGTGTTTTAATGATTTTATATATAAATAAAGGCATTAAAGATCTTCCAGACCAATTTAGCAAGTGTAAAAGTGCCCAGTAGATCTGTCTCTTGTTTGTTCAGTAGCAGCTTTGTCCTTGGCTTGGCCTTGAAATGATTTAGTGCATTTGAGACTGGAAATGGAGCCTTCAGGCCTTTTGAAACTTGCTTAGCTTTGCTCATTTCTTCGCTTCTCCCTGGGTCTCTTCCACCCCCACTGAAATGTACAGAGGAAAATGTGGCCCTCCTGATGTTACTGAGCTACTTGAGCAATCATCAATGGCTGGGGCATCTGAGGGTTGTAGCTTGAAATACTGTATATCAGCAGATTTTTCTATCTGTAATCATGTGAGAATACAACGGTAAAAACCATTTGTCCGCTTGATTTAGGCGCCTAAAATTGAGATAACGGGGGGGGGGGGAGAGACTGGACAAGATTTGTTTGCAAAAGGACTTATATGAACATAGTTGCTAAAAATAATCCTCACCTTAACATGTACTCAAAGACATTGCGTACCCCAATTTTGGGAGGATTAAAATCCAGGTTAATGTGCTAGTTCTTGTATTGTCAGAGGTAAAAATCTCATTACATTACACAGTTTATTATGGCGCTTACCTTTCCTTTCAAGAAGTGTCTAGCCAGCCTTGATTAGTCAGTGGTAAATTTCCTGGAGGATTCCTCTATTTGAAGAGGAGAGGGAGAGAAATTCCTGCTGTTGCCCATTCCTCAGCTAATTAACACTCTCCAGATAGCCATCCCACCCCAGTAAGCACAACAGACTTTCCTAGCCAGACACCACAGCTGCAAGAATGAAGACCTCATATTATCATTCCAACAAGAGGTTACATTCACTATAGCAAGAGCTGAGATATAGTAAGGTTCTCTAGTGAAAAAAAAATATTTGGTTTGCTCATCCAAAGTGTTGGTTGAAATTCATCAAATATCCTAGCAACTATCATCCCAAGTACATGGATAGCACAAGAAGCCTAGCTTTCGTGGCATGCTGTTTCTAATTATTGACAGTTGCTTGTCAGTCATATTCTGGGTAACAGTCAGGTAAACATTCCCACAATTATTAGTCTAGCAGCTCTAGCCCATTTTCTTCCATTGCTTATTTATTGCCACTGTTCCAGCATCTAGATTAAAAATAGTGCTTGTGTCTGTTATTTATTTATTTATTTATTAATAAAATTTCTATGCTGCCTAACTCCCAGGGGACTCTGGGCGACTCACAACAAGTAGAAATACATATTCAAATAAGAAAAACAATTAAAAAACATATTTAAAATACAATCCATTCACACATACATTAAGGTGACCAGACGTCCCGATTTTGGCGGGACAGACCCGCTTTTTCACCATTTGTCCCGCATCCCGCCCGTCTTCTAAAAAGTCCCGATTTTTTCAAAGTTTGCCCAACTAGGGCATTCTTTCAAAAAATCGGCCTGAAAGGCAGCAGGCCTCTCAGCTTGGGCCGGCCGTGGGCGGCGTTGGCGGCGTGCGGGCGTCCCGCGTTGTTGACTCCTCCGGCGGCGGCTGGAAGCTGGGGGGAGGGGGAAGGGAGGCTGCTCCTCCTCTCCTTCCCCCGCCCCATCCCTAGCCCCGCCCTCGGAGGCGCCGCTGCGGTTGGGAGGGGTGAGGGACGAGGAGCCGTTGCCGCTTTGAGTTTACGAGCGGCGCAAACAGCCCTTCCTCGTCCCCCTCCCCTTTCTTCCCCCCGTCGCCTCGCTGCCGCCATTGCCCTGGGGCCGGGCGGGTGACCGGGAGACCGCGGCGCTTGGATGCTTGGAGCAGGTAAGCTGCCGGCTGCCTCCTTTCCCCGTCTCCCGCCTCCCGTTCGTTGCTTGCCAGCCCGGCCGAAGGGAAGGCGGGAGGCGAGGAAAGGCCTCCCGAAAGGAGGGGAGGCTTCGGGAGCCCGCCTCCCTTTTGGGAGGCCTTTCCTCGCCTCCCGCCTTCCCTTCGGCCGGGCTGGCAAGCAACGAATGGGAGGCGGGAGATGGGGAAAGGAGGCAGCCGGCAGCTTACCTGTCGTGAGCTGCAGGCATCCAAGCGCCCTCCCGCTTCCCCCCCCTCCCCCCCCCTCACCTGGACGCCGACATTTGCTGTTTTGCCCTCTGCGCATGCGCAGCGTTCTGCGCATGCGCAGAGGGCAAAACAAATGGCGGCGCCCAGGCGCCCCCCCCCCGTCCCGCTTAAAAAAAAATATATCTGGTCACTTTACATTAGTAGTAAGTAATTCCAGAACAATAATTCACCCAGTAAATATTGAGTGAACAATAAATGATCCACATGTGCAAGAGATATCAGCTCCCAGTAGAGGGCGTTTATCATAGGAGAGCCACAGTGGGAACCTCTTGAGCTAAGACTACCGTAGCTCACCGAAACCTTAAAACATAGCAGGAAGGGTTTTTACAGCATGCTAAAAGCATCTCTGGCCCTCAGCTTTTGTGTTTCCACAAAAAGAAGATTGAGATTGAGAAGCCCATGCAAAGTGAAGGAGCGGGCTGGCAAATCCTTGTACAAGAGAAAAACTGGTTGCTTTCCAGTTTTTCTGTGGCAACTCCCCACCACCAAACCTTGCTTGCTCTGCAATATGTAAATTCCAACTGTGTCTTTTATTACTTTGAGGGCTTTATCTTGCTTCCAATGACAAAGCAAATGGCTACCTACCAGTTCTTGAGCCAACAGAAAAGAATGTCAGCAAAATGTTTGCTGCTTGGATTGCTGATCTCTATTCTGCCATGATAATGAAACTGGTAGTGTCCTTATAGCTTTAATGCATGACAAATTAAGGAAAGCCATTGGTAGATTCATCTGATTTTGTTTCCCCTCTTACCAATTCTTGCCTGCCAGTAGGAAAACAACCACCTAATGGAAGAAGAGTGAAGTGAGTGTAGCATTGCTTGGAATGGTTGGGATTAGCCACCTCTCTGTAATTTTGATCGGGATATGTTAGAACACAAGTTTTAGAGCACTTCTGAAAGAATGCTAGACCCAACAGTACCCAGAGCAGAGGAATGTTGGTGAAGATTCACCCGATTCCTAAGAGGTCAGTAAGGGGCGTGCATAAGTGCACCAGCGTGCCTACTGTCCCTGTCCTAATGTTCCCTCTTATCAGTACTCATCTTATGTATATAAACAATGTTATATATATGTATATTACCAACACGTACTTGACATAAATAAATAAATAAATAAATAAATAAATAAATAAATAAATAAATAAATAAATAAATAAATAAATAAATAAATAAATAAATAAGATAGAATTTACAGAAATGGCTAAATTAACCTCTTTGATAGAGAAAAAAAATACAATCTAAATTTATAAGTGACTGGAACCCCTTACACTGTAGATGTTTTGCACAAAATTGGAAAAAGTGCACTTATGGTTTTAATGATTTAAAAAAAACACCTGGATAATTAAAAAGAAGAGTGACCTTTCTTTTGTAGTCATAGAGCATAATTTTGTAATTGTAACTTATATTTGCTTTGAAAAAAATGGAAACATTTTTCTATTTCTTTCTGCACTTTTGCTTTTTTTTCTTCCTCCTTTTACTCTTTGTTTGTGTTAGGTTTTATGTCCTTGGTGAAACTTTTAATAAAAAATTATTTTAAAAAGTCAGAGTGCTACAGTACACCCACTTTGAAAACCCATGTCAACAAATAGCCTAGCTGAGAATTTACAGGGATAGAATAGGGACACAGGAGGGGACGGGGGTGATTCATAAGAAGTGAGCACCCATTCTTGAATAGTGTTTTAACCAAAATGGCAGCTCTGGGAGTTCTATTCTCGTGGCCAGCAGCATCAGGGAAAAGGATGTGGACAGCCCTGGAGCCAGACTGGGGAAGGCAAGATGCAACTCCCCCAAAATAAACAGTAAAAAGTCAGACACACATGATTACTTTTACATTTTTTAATATATTTTATTTAAAACGTTTATAGAGCCACCCATCTTTCAGCCGGCCCTGGGCTGCTCTCAATCTGTTGGTAGAAGCATTGGGAAACCTGTAATACATACACTCATGCAGGACCAGCAATATAGAGCAGCTGGTTTACAGACCAGCAATACAAAGTGCTTCCCTGGTTTAAATGACTTATATCTAGCACATAAACCATATGCTTAAAAGAAAATAAGTCTGTCATTGTTTCAAAAGAGCTCTAAGATTATTTTCAAAGAATAGTTTTATTAAATATTTTTCTCAGATATAAAAGGTAAACATAAAAGTAATATGAAATAAAACAAGAAAGAAAAAGAGGGAAAAGGGGGTGGGGCCAATTAGAAACAGGATAAGAAAAATACATGAAGAAGCAACTCCTTACCTCCTTTATACCAGTTGCAAGTATCTTCATATCCCTCAGTTTAAAAATGCATCCTATTTCCTTTTACCCATTATTTAATCCCCTTTAATCAACAAATCCATAAATCGTTTTTTTCCATTTCAGCAAAAAGTCTATAAAAGGTTATCAGTCTTTAGTAAAATCCCTGATCAAATACTGTAGGTCAATTTTGCCATTTCTGCTAATTCCATCGTCTTCACAATCAATTACTCCACCGTGGATATTTCAATATTTCTCCATCTTTGTGCATATAATAATCTCACTGGAGTGAGGACATATACTAAGGCCTTATTTTTAAGGAGCATGTGTAAGATGTGACAAGTGCTTCAGAGACTGTTGGTCGGACACTTTGCAGGCAAATGCTCCTGTGGAAATCAGGTGTCCATTCAGCTCAAGCCAAAGCTCCCAAATTGTATTGGGAAAAATAAAACAAAATTAGAGCAATTCAAAAACTAATTTAAGCTGCCTCAATTGTTGGTGAAGATGGCATGAAAGTAATGTCATTAAGACAAGGCATAAAAGTGCCACGTTCTGGGATATATTTGTGTTGCACTAGGTCAGGGGTTTGCAACCTGCGGCTCCGGAGCCGCATGCGGCTCTTTGGGCCCTCTGCTACGGCTCCCTGACGGGTGATCCCATCACTGATTGGCCCTCCCCCTCGCCCTCCCCTCCCAGTCACTCCTTGCCTAGCCTGAGAAGGTAAGGGCAACGGTGGGGGATGAGAGGGATACACACACACACACACACACACACACACACACACACACACACACACACAGAGATACAGAGGGGGGAGAGCGGTGGGGAGAGAGAGAGATACACAAAGAGATACAGAGAGAGAGTGAGGGGGAGAGGGAGGGAGGATCAAAGGGTTTTGTGGCTCCCTGTGTTTTTTAACAACCAGTTGTCTGCCCTAATGACTGGCTGGGTAGGTGTGGCTAGGGGGGGGTCATGTGACTGGGTGGGAGTGAGTGACATCGAGTTGGCCACGTCCACCCAGGTTTTGTGGCTCCCGGTGTTTTCTTTTCTGTGGGAAATGGGTCCAAATGGCTCTTTGAGTGTTTAAGGTTGCAGAGTCAGACCCCTGCACTGGGTGGATGTGATCATATCCTCTAAGTCTCACTTGTCTACAACTTTACATTTTTGGGATACAGCGTGACTTCTCATACCTTTGGAATAAAGTGCCAGATTTTTAACTAACTTTTTAAGAGAGTGATGGTGAAGGCTGAATGCATTCTTATTGGAAGCATGTTTCACAACGGTTATTCTGCTCACCTTCACATTATCCTGTGTCCATATTACAGAAGCCAAGTCAAGATATAGAAAGCATGGCCTCAGCGCTGGCAGTCTGCATTCTTCTTCCCAAGGTGCTTCTCCACTCCCTGCCTCCTTAAATGACAGTAGAAAGCCTCCCAGAGAACCTCGCTGGGACACGGATCAGGGAGCTGTGGTGGTTTCCTATCTTTGGCGCTGTTGATGCAGCACAGGTTCCCACTTAGCACAGCAGGAAGGAGGGAATCCATTTGGCAGCAGTGTAAAAATGCCAATGGTCTCTGGCGGAAAAGGGCTTGGAGATAGTCATGCAGCTGAATTAGCAAAGGCTTAAAAGCAGCACCTTATACGCCTAGTTGGCATCTGTGATGAATCTGGCTTCAGGGCTGAAGAAAGACTCTCTGGTATCCATGGCATAAAATTAAAATGTTATCAATGGGCTTTGTTAATTAATACAGGGCGTAAGCCTCTGGGATACATTGGTACACAGATCCATTCAAAATGAATGGGAGCTGTCGAAGAGAAAGCTCAGCACTAGCAGCCTAATGCAAAATCACTACAGGCACTGTCACTTGACTAGCATCCGAAATCGGTCCATTCTATTGTTATTGACACTCCAGTTTGCAAAATGGGCCTTTATCTAGATTGGTGGCAGATAGCCTGGTCATAGTTAATAGTCTCTGGTGCTTGTTGAGCCACTAGAATTTGTGTCAGATCCTGTCTGGCTGAGTGGAATCTGTGCATGAATTATTTTGAGCTCATTGAAACAATTTTCCCATTGGTTTATTTTTAGCTGGCAAAAAGCAGCATTTTAATATTGGTGTCTTGAATGATGTTACATAGCAGCCTTTCCCAGTCTGAAGCCCTCAAGATATGTAAAATTACAACCCTCAGAATTCTCAACCAGCTTGGCCAATTTATTTATTGTAGATTTTTTTAATCCTGCCTTTATTATTATTTTTTTACAAATGACTCAAGGCGGAAAACATACATATAGTCCTTCCTCCTATTTCCCCCACAACAAACCTGTGAGGTGGGTTGGACTGAGAGAGGATGACTGGCCCAAAGTCACCAGGCTGGCTTTCATGCCTAAAGCAGGTCCAGAACTCACAGTTTCCTGGTTAGAAAGCTACAGTATATTCAAAGGATATGAAATGAAGGAAAGCTGTCATAAAAGGCTCTAATGCAGTGGTTCCCAACCTGGGGGTCGGGACCCCTTTGGGGGTCGAATGACCATTTCCCAGGGGTCGCCCCAGCATCCTCAGGCCCCCTCCCTGCCACGAGCCTGGCCATATCGACTCAACTCGCCCGAGCCCTCCGATTGGTCGGGAGAGGTGCCATTCGGTGAGAGGCGTTTCTGACGCCTGGCGGCCGAGCTTTGGCAGCATCGGCTAAGGGGCCAGCTTTGCTCTCAATTCTGGGAGTTGAAGTCCAGGCACCTTAAAAGTTGCTGAGATTGAGAAATATTGCTGTACACTTGTTGGCTATCAAGTCTAAATACAGAAGTAGACTTGTTGTGGAAGATGATATTCCTTGTGCTCTTGCAAAGACTGGCCCGAGAATTTCTGATCTGGCATAATTACATATTGTTTTTGTGATTAATCGCTATGCTTTAATTATGCTCAATTTGTAACAATGAAAATACATCCTGCGTATTAGATATTTACATTATGATTCATAACAGTAGCAAAATTACAGTTATGAAGTAGCAACGAAAATAATTTTATGGTTGGGGGTCACCACAACATGAGGAACTATATTAAGGGGTCGCGGCATTAGAAAGGTTGGGAACCACTGCTCTAATGCATGGGAGTGCCCTCTCAGGCAGTGCAGGTTCTGCTATCCACTTATAGTAGAAATCAGAGGGAATGCTTTGAAGGACTGGAAGAAAAGCCAATACCAAGGCAAAGGTCAGATAAAAGGGGCTGAGCCCAGGCCAAGAAAATAACATGAGTAATCATTTCAGACAAGCCTCTCCTAGTTCTCATGAAGATAATGGATGGGAGAAGAGAAATATTGCATTCAGGTTTGCAAGATTCTGTTATTGAAGCTTTACAAAAGAAAAAAGAAAAAAGAGTTCTGGCCAACATGGCATTAGTGTTCTAATCTGGTCTAGCTCAAAGTGTTGACATCTATTCAAATGTTGAATTATAAATAAAGTTTGTTGCAAAATTTTCCATGCTCCAGCATAACATAAAGGAAGTGGCCTGAGATAGTGTATGTGAAATACCTGGATCCTTGGAAAAAATCAACAGGCATGTTTATTGTTATTAAATATTTTCTATTGTCATATAAGCAAATGCCCATTTTTGCTAGGGTTTATAGCAGTATTAGACCGATGTTTGTCTCTTAAGGGTACCCAGATGGAGGAGAGTGGTCTGTAGAATATTTTCTTAGCTTGAACATGGCAGAGGATCTTTCATGTGGATCATCTTTATGGATCCCATGTATAGTGTGTGTAGCTTCTCTTAGGTTACAACATTGCCTCTACTGAACTGATAAAATACAGCATGCTGGAATACCCCTGACGAGAGATACAGTCTGCATGTGGGGCATACTCCTAATCAGGGGTGGGTTCCAAATTTTTGTACTATCGCTCTGTGGGTATGGCTTAATTTTGTGGGAGTGGCTTAATTTTGTGGGAGTGGCTTGATCGTCATGTGACTGGGTGGGAGTGGCTTGACGGTCATGTGGCTGGGTGGGAGTGGCTTTGCGATCATTTGACTGGGTGGTCATGTGACTGGGTGGATGTGGCCAACTTGACGTCATTCACGCCAAGGGTTAGGGTTAGGGTTAGGGTGCCTGGCTTCTCCTTGCCTCAAAGGCCTCAACGAGATACAATTTCCCTATCTATTTACTACTACTGAACATCCAAAATATACTATTTAATCCTATGTATATATGCCATATGTGTACATACATATTACACACAGACACACAAAAATATACATTATCTACTACATATACTGTATGTGTATGTACACACACACACACACACACACACACACACACACACACACACACCTCTTCTAAAACTACACATTCAACCTCACTTACTGCATTTGGAAAAACACACCCAGAGTTTCTGCCACACATTTAACCATAACTTCTGTACATTAGAACATTACACATGCCTTCAGATGTACTTCCCTAGTTTGCACATGACTGTTGGAGCCAGGAGATGTCATGGATTTAGTAAAATGTGGTGAAACTCACTTAACAACGCTCTTGCTTAGCAACCAAAATTTTGGGCTCAATTGTGGTCATAAGTCAAGGACTATCTCTGCGTTCCTCTGCATGGCAGCCTTGTCCTAGTAAACTCCTTCTCCTTTTGGCAATTTTCCTCTCTGTTAGAGGCACCAAAATAATCCAGACAATGTAAGGGTTCCTGCTGCAGCAGGGCGTTGGACTAGATGACCTCCGAGATGTCTTCCAGCCCTAAATTGCTGTGTCTTCTGAAGCCACGTCTAGTGCCAGGGTTTGTGATGCTTCCTTCCTCTTCTCTCTCTCTCTCTCTTCTCTCCCTTCCTTCCTCTTTCTTTCTTTCTTTTTCTTTTTCTTTTTCTTTCTCTTTCTCTCTCTCTTTCTCTCTCTCTTTCTTCTTTCTTTCTTCTTTCTTCTTTCTTTCTTTCTTTCTTTCTTTCTTTCTTTCTTTCTTTCTTTCTTTCTTTCTTTCTTTCTGTCTCTCCCTTCCTTCCTTTCTCTTTCTTTCTCTTTCTTTCCCTCTCCCCCCCCCCCCTCTCTCTCTCTCACACACACACACACACCTGGTCTGGGCACAAAGTATCTGTTGTTACAGAAGTTTTCATTTCTCTCTATAATACACCTGATACTAATCAATACCCTATCTCTCAACTACGTAAAGCCTATGCATATTTACTTGGCAGTGGGATTTATTCTTTCAGTGGGATTTACTCCTAATAGATACACATGGTTGCAGGCAGACAGCTAGCTCTGTTAATAGGCTGTAAGTAAAATTTCTACATTAACAAAATTTATACCTAAACAACAGAATATAGTAGCAAACAATCATAGCAATAGTCTGAGCTATGCTTTCCTTCTTCAAATGGAAGTACTACCCATTTTAACCAGACATTAAGACTCATTAGTTTGGAATATTAGTATGGCTTGCACTGAACCTTGACAGTACTTGTTTTCCTTACAAACTAGCTCAACTTTGTTTCCTTTAAATCTCGCTTTCATTTCACACTAATTGCTTCGGACCAAGAGCTTCGTTTTTAGGGAAAGAGACTGGAGTGGGAGGGGGCTTTGGAAATAAAAACACCACAAGAGAGAAGGGGAAAGGCACACTCTGAATTCTCCAAGCCTTCCCTGAGCCGGGAAGCCCTCCTCGCTCTCATTCTTCCCAATCCCTTCCCTTCCCACTCCCGGAAAATGGTGCATGGCTGCAAAACAGGAGAACGGCATTTTTCAGCCGCTTTCTGGGACTGAAAAGTTGAGGGGACCCAAGCAGGGGTGCGTTCTAACTTACCTCGCTGCCGGTTCACTTCCTCAAGATGGCGACCGCATGCACAGTGCCGGAAACTCAGCTTCTGCACATGCTCAGAAGAAAAAAAATTCAAAAAAAAATTCAAAAAAATTCAAAAAAGAAAGCCGAAAACAAGATGGCAACCATATGCACAGTGCTGGAAACTCGGCTTCTGCACATGATGAGAAGAAAATAAAAATAAATAAATAAATAAAAAATAATTTTAAAAAATTAAAAAAAGATGGTGGCACCCATGGACCGGCACCGACCGATCCGGCTCAGTGACATCATCGTGATGTCACCAGTGAGTCACTACAGGTTCGGGTGAACCAGTCCGAACTGGGAGGAACCCACCCCTGCTCCTAATATCCCAAATCCGCTTGCTTCATGTACTGTTTGTTTGTTTGTTTGTTTGTTTGTTTGTTTGTTTGTTTGTTTAATGTATTGGCTGCCCATCTGTAACTCTGGGCGGCTTACTGTTACATCTGAGCTAAAACATAAAAAGTTAAAATCGAACATTAAAACCAAAGACACATGGGGAAGGTGGGGGCAGAGTGGGGGTGGGGGAAGGTGGGATCTGTTATTATTCAATCAACCATCTCTATTGCGCTGTTCCCCCACTGGGACCCCAAGCCGACTGGCAGAACCACATCTATAGGCCCTTATGAAAGGATAGGAGAGTTGGGGCCAACCTCACATCGGGGGGAGAGCAAGATTTTCCAGAGGGCAGGAGCAATAGCAGACAAGGCCTTCCCCCTGGACCCCACCAGCCAGAATAATGCCTCCTCTGCTGGCATGAGTGGTACAGGCCAATCCCAGTGGAGTGAGACGGTCCCTTACCCTTACTTTTGGTAAGCATCTGCAAATAGAGGTCCTCATATTCATCAAACTGAATTGTTCAGAATGTTAAAAATTATCTCTGGCAGGATCAGGCCAAAACCATATAATCCTCCCAGGAGCAGACAGGCAGATATCAAAGATTATGCGAGTTTCTACAAGGCAACCCATGAAATTGAGAAAAAGAGTAAATGGTCTAGGTTACCCTTTCTGTGAATGATGAACCTACCCATTTCTTATACTCATTTCTTATACCATTAACTTGGATTTTTTAAAGAAATAATTTAATCTCCTTTTTTCTCCTTCACTTTCTTATAAGTCATCTTATAACCAAATAAAACTGACTGCTTCCTTGAAGTGATTATCAGCTAGCTAGAAGTCACACATTTGGGACATGTCATGCAAGGGGCTGGATTAGAGAAATGATTAAATTTGGCAAGTTTGAGGCAAGAGCAAGAAGTGGAAGACAATAGATAAGGTTCTGAAGAAATTGCTGCAATGTTCTTGAAAGCTTATAGATTACGGTGGGAGGCATTAGTCCATATAGTCACTGGGAACCAGAGGTAAGTTCCTACCGGTTCTAACCGGCTCTTTAGAACCGTTAGTAACGGTGATGACATCAAGGAGCTGGTTCTGTCGGTGTCTCCATAGGCACCACCATCTTGGATTTTGCTTCTGCGCATGCGCAGAAGCTAATTTTTTGACTGCTGCGGGCGCGTGCATGGCGCGACCCTGAGCAAACCGGCAGCAAAAAGATCCAGAACCCCCCCCTGCCGGGAACCTAGCTAAATACTTAATCATTTGGATGCATTGTAACTAATGTAGAATAGAATAGAATTCTTAATTGGCCAAGTATGATTGGACACACAAGGAATTTGTCTCTGGTGCATAAGATTTCAGTGTACATACAAGCAACAAGTGATAAATCATGATCATAATCATAAAATATATTCATCATAAATCATAAGATACAACACTCTGATAGTCATAGGATACTAAATAAGCAATCAACATAAATCATACTAGGATACTAAGTAACACAATTAATATAAATCATAAGCAACAAGCAAGCAACAAAGTTGTAGTCATAAGAAGATAAGGAAATAGGTAATAGGAAAGATGAGAAGGATAATAATAGTCCTACTACTGGTAGGTAGTTTGACATTGTTGTGGGAATTAGTTGTTTAGCAGAGTGATGGCATTGGGGGGGAAACTGTCCTTGTGGCTAGTTGTTTTGGCGTGCAATGCGCTAGTATGCCCTAGTCACCTGGATAGAAAACTCCACTTGCATTTGAATGATCTCTGTTTGCAGTTAGGGAGTAAAGGGATCTCATTAATGTTCCCAGAATTTCTATAATCCTACAGTTCATCCACCAAAATCAACTGAAAATCATGCTTTTGTAATCTGAAGGATCAGAGATTGCAGTGTATGACATGAGATGTGCTTTCAAAAAAATTTGTGAAGCTGCAGCTAGTGCTCTACGTGTCTGACCACTTCCTTTTGCCAAGAATGCATAATTACTACTCCGACAGTTGCAGTGACTGCTTTTCCAGTTTCTGTGCCCTGTACAGAGAGTTGCTGGTTTAATTTCTTTTGCTGTTTAATTTACAAGAGCAGGAGCTTCCTCCATGTCTTTGAGATCTGCTGGTGAATTTTTCTGTTGGGGATACTACTTTTGCCTCATTGAAGTTGCAAAGTTAGCTTCCTAAAGTGTCTGGGAGTTTCTAGTTGGTTTCAGAAGGCAAGTGAATTCTATTTTGTTTATGCGGACATAATTTGTCAATTGAGCTATCTAATCTAATCAATCAAATTACTATTCTCCTCCATGTTTGTTTAAAGTATATGATGAAGTGTCATTGTTGTAAGGAAATGGATCTTATCTTATCTATTAATTTAAGATGAGCTGAAGGAAGTGATCGGTTGGCAAAATGTCTGGAAATCCCCTCCTCCCCCTAGTTTTGTCCTTAGATGTTTGAAACACAGATTTAATTACAGGGAAGATGGTAATAGTGAATCTCTGGAAACTGCCATGGTGCGATGATCATGGTATTGGACTCAAATCAACTACTTTTAAGCTCCTTTGCTGCCTAAATGAATATATACATACATCAGAAAGGACTTGATCAAGCCAGGAATTAGCCATTTGAATCCTAGTGAATTTAGTGAAGGAGTTAAACAAGATCTTAAATGTTTCATTAAGTACCAAAGTGTTTAACTGGTGGGATTTACTGATTGCTGGTTTGCCCAAGCAACTACTCCCTGTACAAATTAATAAGAATGAACTGTCTTTAAGCAATGATAAGCAAATCCTTATCATTTAATAAAATTGTGATAGTAGTAATAGAGGTATATTAAGGAATTCTGATGTACTTTAAGCACCCCTTCCCCATTATGAAGAATTGTATTTTTTTTCACTGTCCACTCTTAAATTATTTTAAAAATTGTCTTTTTTTTGTAATGTATGTATACTATTTTTCTTAGATAAATGTTTTGTGTTTGCCTGAAAAATCCCAAAGGGAAAATAACTCTTACTGTAGTATGATGTTTGAGAATACAGTCCTACACATGGAAATAATGGGTTCAACGGTGTCCCTTTACCATCCAGCCAACCACTGAATTACTTGTAGGGTTGGGCCAAGACTATTTGGTTGCTGGGACTGCTGACTTAGATGATGGTGGAATCACTTTTATCCTAATTTGGAGGCCTGGCATCAGTAACAATCTGAAAGCACATTCTGTTCCTATTGGCTGTTCTTTTCACCCACATAACCTTTGGAATAACCGCAAGCCTCTCTTTCCTCTGAAGCAGCACTTTTGGTGGTTTGGGACATTAACCTTGTGGGAGGAGGCAGCCCAAAGGGCAAAGTAGCCATTTCAGAGCAGGGCTTTTTAGCAGAAGTTGACCTCTTGCACAAGTGCCCAATGAAAGGTTAATGAGTGTCAGTTAAAGCAGGCAAGGCAAATGTTCTTTCATTGAAGGGCTGATCTCCCTTCTGCCAAAGAACAGACAATCAGACAACAGATGTCAGGACCTGGATGGGGAGAAACAGACTCAAACTCAACCCCGACAAGACTGAGTGGCTCTGGATATTGCCCCCTAAGGACCATGTCAACTGTCCCTCCTTGGTTCTTGGGGGAGAAAAAATAACTCCCTCGGAACAGGTTCGCAATTTGGGAGTTCTCCTAGATCCACAGCTAAAATTAGATCAACACCTTACAGCTGTGGCTAGGGGAGCCTTTGCACAGGTTCGCCTGGTGCACCAATTGCGACCATACTTGGAGAAGGAGGCTGTATTCACGGTCACTCATGCCCTTGTCACCTCTAGATTGGACTACTGTAATGCGCTCTACATGGGGCTACCCTTGAAGAGTATCCGGAGACTTCGACTGGTGCAAAATGCGGCTGCGGGTGCTGTGGTGGGTGTCTCAAGATACACCCACGTAGCACCCATACTCCGCCAGCTGCATTGGTTGCCCATTGGTCTCCGGGTGCAATTCAAGGTGTTGATCATCATCTTTAAAGCCCTACATGGCTTAGGACCAGGTTACCTCCGGGACCGCATTCTGCCTCATTCTTTCCTTCGACCGGTCAGGTCCCACAGAGTGGGTCTCCTCCGGGTCCCGTCAGCCAAACAATGCTGACTGGGGGAGCCTAAGGGGAGGGCCTTCTCTGTAGGGGCCCCTGTTCTCTGGAACCGACTTCCCCCAGAGATCCGAATCATCCCCACCTTGCTGGCCTTCCGAAAAGCCATTAAGACATGGCTCTTCCTGCAGGTGGGGTGATTTTGAGACAACCTTACATCTGAGGTCTCCCCCATGTATGCACAGTGTTGTATGTTTCTTTTAACTTTTTAAAATTGTTTTTAATGATTTTATTGTTTGGTGTTCTTTAAAATGCTGTACGCCGCCCTGAGTCCTTAGGGAGTAGGGCGGCATAGAAGAATTCCCAAATAAATAAATAAATAAATAAATAAATAAATAAATAAATAAATAAATAAATAAATAAATAAATAAATAAATAAATAAATAAATAAATAAATAAATAAATAAATAAATAAATAAATAAATCTGTCTGTTGGACAAATGGGTATTCAATCAGTGTCATACTGAAAGACACATACTGATATTATAAAAAGCAACACGGCTCCATAGTTTTTCAGCATTCTTTTCAATGGGTTGACACCCAGAGGATCAGAGGATCAGGTCTCTCGGGATTGAAGGCTGAGCCCTCAAAAACACCCTGGATTTAGAATGAGCAAGCCCAGGGGCAGGTAGTTTCCATGAGTAACATCTGCCTATATTTGCATGTGGATCTCTGGTCTCCATAAGAAGCATCTCTTTGTAAGATGTTTTCGTCCAAGACTCTTTTTCTTCCTGTTTGTGTATGTACTTCTTATAGCATAGAAAATGCCCTTTGGGAGAGGTTAATTTGTTCTTATACAGTATGTGTTTCTCCATATTTAGTTACATTTATAAACATTAACTACATTTCTGAATTTTTTGTTGTTGCTAGTCGCGAAGTCGTGTCCGTCATGACCCAATGGACAATGTTCCTCCAGGCCTTCCTGTCCTCTACTATCCCCCGGAGTCCATTTAAGCTCACGTTGACTGCTTCAGTGACTCCATCAGCAGGGTGGGGATAGTCCGGATCTCTGGTGGTAGTTGGTTCCAAAGAGAAGGAGCTCCCACAGAGAAAGCTCTCCCCCACGGTCCCGCCAACCGGCATTGCTTGGTTGATGGGACCTGGAGGAGACCTGTGGGACCTAACCGGTCGTAGGGAGGTATGTGGCAGGATGCGGTCCCGAAGGTAGCTTTGTTGTTGCTCAGACTTCCTAAGGCCCATTTGACTTCACATTCCAGGATATGTGTCTGTATAGATATAGGCCAGTGATGGCGAACCTATGGCACGCGTGCCACAGGTGGCACGCGGAGCCATATCTGCCGGCACGCTAGCTGTTGCCCTAGCTTAGTTCCAAGGCGCATGTGTGCACCGGCCAGCTGATTGTCGGCTCACGGGGAGGCTCTGGGAGGGTGTTTTTGGCTTCTGGAGGGCCTCCGGGGGGCGGGGGAGGGCATTTTTGCTCTCCCCAGGCTCTAGTGAAGCCTGGGGAGAGCAAAAAACGGGCCTACTGGGCCCACCGGAAGTCAGGAAACGGGCCATTTCCAGCCTCCAGAGGGCCTCCGGGGGGCGGGGGAAGCTGTTTTCGCCCTCCCCAGACATTGAATTATGGGTGTGGGCACTCGCGCGTGTGTGATAGCAGGTGCGCACGCGCTTTCGGCACCTGAGGAAAAAAAGGTTCGCCATCACTGATATAGGCTGTGTATATAGTGCACCAGAGATTCACTCAACTCACACCTGTGCCTGATTGTGTGGTTGGAGGATTCCACCTCCCCATCAGGGGTGGGTTCTACTTACCTTCCCCACCAATTCGCATCACGACGGAAGTGCACGTTTTGCGCTCGCATGCATACACATTACTTTCCGGAAATGACCCTCTGTGCATGCGCAGTACTATAAAAAAAGCTTCTGTGCATGCACAGAAGCAAAAAACAAGATGGCGGTGCCTATGGCGCCACCGAGAGAACCACCTCGGGGGCGTGGCAGGTCTGGGTCACTGCCGGTTCCAGCTACCCAGACCGCCAAGTTACTACCAGTTCTATAGAACCGGTCCGAACCGGGAAGAACTCACCTCTGCTCCCAATTCTTTATACACTTGTGAGGGAGAAGTTATTTTCTGCATCTATGCCTTCTGGGTTCTCCCCACCATATAAATAGAACTAATTACAAGGATTCCCAGCTATTGAGGATTTCTCAGTAATTAACAGTTTACAAAAACTGCCAGTAGATACTCAGAAATGATTTAGTCAATCATCAGCTAGCATCTGCAATTATTTAGTAAAACAAAATCTACCATACAGGAGACATATTTTATTGTTTATGCATTTAGTGATTTAGCAGAAGCCACTTTATGAGACTGAAAGAAATAAAAGGTTGGCTCAGGGATCTGACTTCCCTTCCTTGACCATTCTAGTTAGATCCCATAGCTAGATAGCCATGGTGGGTGAATAATCTCATGGACTGTCTATATGGAGATTCTCAGTCATCCTGGTCATAATTGTCCCAAAGGTGCTTTTTCAAGAGGCAACTGGACTTTCTTGTTTTTCTTCTTCTCATCCAAGAAGCTTCTTCTTTCTCTTTGAAGAAAGAGAAAGAGCTGAAGAAGCTTCTTGGATGAGAAGGGAAACATCTTCAAAGAAAAACAAGAAAGTAAAGTTGCCTCTTGAAAAAGCACCTTTGGGACAATCTCATGAACTGATCAATGATTGCTCTTATTTTGCATTATGCCTACCAGCCTCCCTTCTGTGGATGAGAACATGGCTAGTCCTGTGATTTTCTTGCAGATGGGCAGTTGGAACAAGCCACGTAGGCCTCAACACTCATTTTCATCATCTTCAGCCTGCCTTGGTACTCGTGGTAGAAGTAGGACTGTCAGTATTCAGAGCAGCGGTGAAATCTACTTACCTTCTCTACCAGTTCGGAAGCGCGCGCTTTGCGCGCACGCACTCGCTTCACTCACACGTGCACCCCATCAAGCGTGCTTTTTTGCCCTCTGCGCATGCGCAGAAGGCTTTGCGCATGCGTAGAGGGTTTAAAAAAAAGAAAATGGCGATGTCCGGGTGGGTGGGGGGAGCCCTGTGCTGCTGCCACTACTGGTTCTCCAAACCACCGGCGGCCATCGCTACCAGTATGGCCAAACCGGGCCGAACCGGTAGCATTTCACCCCTGATTCAGAGGCAGAACAGAAGTTGTGGCTCCAAAAATCTGGAGGCTGAGATAAACTGATCATATGTTGATAAAACGGACATATGAAATGTTCAGTTAATTCCATTTGACTAAGATGGTATAAGAGTCTTGCTTTAAGCAGAGGGTTGGGCTAGAAGATTTCTGAGCTCCCTTCTAGCTCTATGATTCTATGATTATCTTGTGTTATCCACCCCTACATGACTCAGTAGCTTCTGGGGCTCTTTAGGCCTCTTCATCTATCCTTTTCACTTCTGTCTGGATCCTATCGTCCAGTGGGGGGGGAGGGGGGAGGGAGGGGGGAGGGGGGGAGGGAGGGAGGGAGGGAGAGAGAGAGAGAGAGAGAGAGAGAGAGAGAGAGAGAGAGAGAGATCAAGTGAGACATAAAAAAGGATAATCGTTCATCTCCTTACTACACTAAAAAGGAGGTGCTAAAACATGAAAGATTTGCAAATATGAAAGTTGTAATGAAACTGAAAATATCTTTCACACTTCCTGTGCCAGCTAATTGAAATATGCCTAATACTATATGCCACCCATGGCTATCTTGTTTCATTTCCTCCTTCATGCCTAGCTAGTGATGATCTACTTTCTGGCTCTGACACTCATGGTGGGGTTTCAACGGTTGGTTCTAATAGTTCTGCACCAAATGTATATGGTAGATAGCTCATACTGTATTGTAAACTTGGGCACTGTGCCAGTAGTGGATTCTAAAACCTGTTGCTACTGGTTCGCGCTTGCGTGCGCGTACACCTCCCACCACCGCCACTACCGGTTCACAGAACCAGGCCTAACCAGGAGCAACCCACCGCTGCACTGTGCCTTAATACCATTTTTTTTCCACACAAGAGGTTTCAGTCTTCATTATATTTGTATAATTACAAAACATTATTAGATAAACCCAGATGATCTTACCATTAGAAATGCAAATTCTTCCCTCTTACCATCTATCCATGAGCAGGCAAAATGTGGAATTGTATTGCTGAAGCTGACATTAAAAAGGAATAATGGGACATAGCACAGAAACTGGATGGATGGATGGATAGAGATAGGTAGGTAGGTAGGTAGGTAGGTAAGTACCAGTAGGTAGGTAGGTAGATGATAGATAGATAGATAGATAGATAGATAGATAGATAGATAGATGGATGGATGGATGGATGGATGGATGGATGGATGGATGGATGGATGGATGGATGGATGGATGGATGGATGGATGGATGGATAGATGATAGATAGATAGATAGATAGATAGATAGATAGATAGATAGATAGATAGATAGATAGATAGATACATACATACATACATACATACATACATACATACATACATACATACATACCATAGATACATACCATAGATAGATACCATAGATAGGTAGAGAGAGAGAGAATTTTCCAGAATAATTACTGAAAATCATATACCTATAATTTGTCAGTGCAATCTCAGGGAGGGGGCATTCTGAGCTGAGGATAGTGTATGCCACATAAACTGTGTGCTTCCCACTTCCGGTTTACCATGTTTGTAGAATATGCAGAGTTTTGCACTGCAGTGTCTGAAAAGTGGTCTGAAAAGGGATGCCTGAAGACCAACAGAAGGAGGATTCATGCAGCATTCTCAGCACATGACTGGCCATTTCACCACTCGTGGAACCTTTAGTATCTGCCTATGTGGTACACATATGACATAGCTATGAGTACACACCTTTGGGGATGTGCTTTCTCTTTCTCTTTAAAATTTGACATTTATATTTTACCTCTTTAAGCTGAGCCGTGTTGGGATGCCTTCTATATAGGAACCATGCTGCTTCTCCATTGAAAAAGGAACACAGTGGTGGGTCAGGTGATAGAAGAAGTTAGAGGAGAGGAATCTGTCTGTACTCCAATTGTCCTACCTACCTGGCTACTGAAAGCCATTAAAAGACAATGACCAGCTGTTGGGAGCAGAAGAGAGGGAGAGAAGGGTCTACCAGAGTGCAGGGAATAGAGCATGTAAGAACCTGAGATGGGAGTTGGGGGAGGAAAGAGGATGAGATGATGAATACTGGCAACTAGTGTCCTCTGGACATATCCCAAAAGGTTCTTTTTCTCTTTCAGAAGGAAAATGGCAGAAAGCTCATTATTTGCACAGCGGCTGCATGCTATTACGGTAAGTGTGTTTTCCCATTCTCCCCTGTGGCATGTATGCAAAGGAGGTGCTCCACATTTCCAACCAACATTCTGCTGCAGGAATCCCCTCTCACCCACTGTCCCAAAATGGGAACTAGGAAGAAGCGTGGACTGACAGTCCCACTTGGTCAGATTACTATTTTCAAAGCATGGAGCCTGTAGACATGGTAACTTGATTCATTTGTGTGTGGTTCTTGTGGGTCCAGCTTGGCCATAGAGAGATGGGGCATGAATCTCAAGCTCATGCAATTTGTATTATGCTCCTGCAGCTCAGAATTTCATATTATGTGGTTTTAGTTTGGAATAGGCGTAAGTTAAAGGCTGGTTTATGATATGTATCAACCCTCAGAGAGGCTCACTAAGGTCATCTTGCCATTCACCCTGTGAGTGTTGCCAGATATGTAATCTCCCATTGAGTAACAAAGTAAAGATAAGAGTCCTGCAGGAGCAGAGGGAGAAAATGTTGCTGGCATGTGATTCTAGCAGGTTCTGCTGATTGGATGGCAGTTTTGGAGCCTTTTTCCACTTGCACTTAACTACTTCACTGTTTTTCCCCCCTGCCATGTCCTTTCTTATATGTGAGGTAGCTGAAAGTTGTCTTTAGCTATTACAGTATTAGTGTTTTCCCTCTTTAAACAAGCAAGCATGTTGCAGGAGTTTTATCAGGGTTATCTAATGTGCTTCATCAACCATGTGGTCATTGTCAGTCAGATGACCTCTAACTCCCTTGATCAATTGAACCTAGTATGGGGTGGTCCCTGCTTCTCCACATCTCCAAGGTCCCTTATGGGTCGGACAACAGAATACAGGTAGTCCTTGACTTAACAACAGATCATTTAGTGACCATTCAAAGTCACAAAAGCACTGAAAAAAGTGACTTATGACCCTTTTTCACACTTAGAACCATTGAGCATCCTTATGGTCACATGATGAAAATTCAGATGCTTGGCAACTGACTCCTATTTATGACGGTTGCAGTGTCCCGGGGTCATGTGATCACCTTTAGTGCCATTCTGACAAGCAAAGCCAATGGGGGAAGCCAGATTCACTTAATAACCATGTTACTCGCCTAAAAACTGCTGGGATTCATTTAACAAATGTGTGAACTAAAGTAGTAAAATGGGGCAAAATTCACTTAATGATGGAGTTAGAGACAAATCATTGCAGGATGCTAAGATGTCTGACTGCATTCGCAGTGTTTATTGCTTTTTATACAGTTTTCCAAGCAGCAAAAGGTAGAAAAGAGCAACAGCATTTTCATTGGTGAATTCTCCCCACAAATCCTTAAGAACATCCTGTTGATACAACCTAGATGAGGTCACGTACCAGCCAGGGATAATGTTCTAAATCATCCTGGCTATGTGAACTGGGTGAGATCATGTGGGCATGAGAGGCCCATTAGAGGTAGGCAGTTTGTGAATTTCGTTGTATGGGTGTACTGTGTATATGCGTACAATGACAATTTATTATTATTATTATTGTTATTGTTGTTATTATTGTTATTGTTGTTATTATTATTATTATTATTATTATTATTATTATTATTATTATTATTATTATTATTATTATTATTATTATTACTGCACACAACCTCCACATGGCCTCCATCTCTACAACTTAACAAATGTCTCACTTAGCAACAGAAATTTTAGGCTCAATTATGATTGTAATCAAAGACTACCTGTAGTTTGGTTCTTTCATACCAGGTTCTTCAAATCAATCTGCAACCTAGAAATCTGTATTAGCCTGAGCAGCCACTGAGTATGGGGTAGGACTGCACATTAGGGAAGGAGAGGAACAACTGTCTCTCTGGTGCATCATTGCACAAGTCTTCCCATTCCTGTTGGTTGTTGTTTGGGCTACTTGTGGAATCACATTAATCCTATGATCAAAAGGAGCCAACAGTCAGATGATATAATTTATTTAGCCTTTTGCTAGAATAGCCTGTCTCCTTTTAGTGCTATCCTAAAACAGAGTTATTCTAGAAGAATGCTAAATCCAGGTCCAGGTAATAGTTGGCCTCCTTTTGAATGCATTTATATATTAAAAAAGCCAGAACATATTTTGACAAGTGGATAAACTTTCTGTTAAAACTCACATCTTCCTCACTCCATCCCACATTAAGGTGAGCAATTGGTGGATGTTTTCCCATTGGCTGTGATGTTCAGTGGGAGGGGAAGGAAGCTGAAAGAAATTCACCAATTCTTGTATTCAATGTACCATGGAAAAGTAACCCCAAAAAATCTGCATGAACTAATCACTTACAGTACTGCTTTTACTGAACCACACTTTTTCTAGATTTATGGTACTGCAGGTGTTCCCTCTCCCTCCTCCCAAAGTGTGCTGTATTCTTTAGTAATAGATAACTCCTATGTTCCTCAATATCACTGTTATGAGACACAGGGCCAATGTTTATTCCTTTTTGTTTTCTGGCAAAGCATGCAAAGCAATGCCACCAGATGTGGTAGCAATGCTTTAAGAATGACTACATGCAAAACAAAAACAAAATCCAACACATGCTCCCTACTTTTTCCCTAGTTCACTAAAATGTGGGAAAGTATAAAAGGGAGGAGCAGTATTACAATAATATTGCTATCAATGCTTCTTTTTATTCATGTGAGGTGGTGCTTTCCTGAGTACAAAACAGCATTTGCAAAGGGGAGCCTACAGTTTCGAATTTAACACAGATAAAACAACAAAGAAGGATCTTTTTGGACAACAGAAAGCAGAATGAAGGTGTTTCATTATAAGCAAGGGGAAGGAAACTGGATATTCCCCCCTCCCATCAAAATGGCCTAGTGGGGAACTCTTTGAGGTTAAGAACCATTTTTAATGATTTTTTTTGAGGGGTGGACAGTGCAATGAGGCAAAATGGACATGAATAGATCACACACCCAGCCGTGTTTTGTAAAATGTATTGTGGCTTAATATATTTTGTGGATTCATCAAATTCCGGATTGATCAGAAAACTATGATTAAAGCAAACTATAATACAATTTGTAGGCCTAATTTCTGTCTTCGATTAAAAGGACAATAATAGCAGTGCAGCTGGATTAATTTAAAGGTTACTGAAATTGTGCATTAAATTCTCAATTCTCACTGTGCCAGTGGCTGTTTACAAAGCTGAAGAAATTGGAGCAACCATATAATTCCTTCCATTCGTTAAAAAGTTTCCTTGCTGGGGATGAAACGTCTGAGATTCTCCTTCCATGGGGCGAGGCAGAAGGGATATCCCTCTTGAGAATAATGGCTGCTCCCCAGATTTCATTAAATCTTATTTTTGCTGGGAAAAGTTGCCAGACTCTTACTGATTTGTCCAAGGAATGGCTAAAATAAATGACAGGAATGTCTCAAATAGAAGGGACCTAGATGCCAGCTGTTCTCCCCTTACAGTCTTTGACTTTATGCCCAGTGGCTTTGGGTTTGTGCTAAATATGGGCTGTTTGCCCTGCTCCATGGGAAACCTGGGGTAACCTGAGTCCCTTTCTTTGGCTTATCCTCTCTTCAAACGAATGAATAATTCACCAGACAATAGCTTCAACCTGAACCAAACAGAAGGAGAGAGAACTTTGGAGTCTTGCCCAGACTTGGAGAGGCAGAGATTGGGTTGGGGTTGTTTCCTGAGCTGCAGTGTGGAGTCTCACATACACACATCCTGATAATGAGCTTGACATGAATGCTGCATTCCAGAGAGTGTTGCAAATATTTATATTGTTATATAAATTGTTTTAGTTAATGCTTCTATGCAGGGATCAAATCTGGACAGATTTTCCAGATCTGGACAGAGCAGAGTGCAGCAGGGGAAAAGAAACTGTGAAACAGCCTGTGCACTATGAAGACACGGGAGTCTAGAGTATGCAATCAGTAACAGACACATCAATGGCCATATGTCTGCAGAAAGGTGTCTGGTACCCACACAGACTTCGTAAGCAGCAAGTACTCTTTTGCACACAGAAAGCAGAACCACCAGAAGGTACATGCCCAAATAGAAATCATTTCCTGGTACTCACTGGCATCAATTAAACTAAAGTCAACACCAGTCTTTATTTTCATTTATCCAACACCAATGCAGATAAGAATCCCATTTCACCTGTTAGCAAGTACAACCCAAAAGAAGGGGAGCCCAAGGCAAACTAAATCACACCACCTCCTTCCTGCATATGTGATGAGGGATCATAGACAAGTCTCCTCCTGATCAAGTTCTTATTAAAATAACCTTTTCTCAGTGACCTGGTGCAGTTTCGAGAAGCACTGTTGGGTTTGTTGTAAGGAATATCCTTCTGGGTTCAGTTCCAAGTGGGGAAAAAGACACTGGATTCATGGAAGTTGCTTGGAAAGAAGGTTTAATGGTGGACAGGAGCACATGGCAGGAGCCCCTGTACAGAAAAGGTAGATTACATGCTTCCAGGTGTGGGTGAAGATAAAAGGGAGGAGAGATGCTGAGTCCCTTGGTTTTATAATCTCTGTTGGGCCCCACCTCTTACTTTCCTGTTCCTGTACAGAAATGTATTCCATTGGCTGTCAGACTTCCAGGGGCATGCTGGGGCATCTCTTGTGGGCTGTCCTGAATCCCAGGGGCATGGTTGATGGAATCTTACCAGGTCCCATGTGGTATAATGAAAAGGCTTTGGGCTTCCTATTATGGTTCTTTGTTATGCAGAAGACTGTTCCAGGCTAGGTGGGAGGAATGTGTGAGCTGGGCCCAGTCCTTAATGGCCCATTAGCAAAGGGAGGGGCAGGGAGCTGCAGGAAGCTGCTTTGTATTTAAAACATGTTTCTCCTTTCCTCATTCAGGGAAACATATTCTTTCCTTTTTCAATATTTCCTAGGATATTTCATTTTTTCTAGGAGGGGATGGGTGCTAACTTCCTACAGGTTGTTTATTAGGGATCAGGTCTGTCTGTTTTCTGCTCTCCAAATCCAATGTATCAGGCAGGTGTTTTATTTTTCTTCTTATCCAAAGTGGGAATTTCTGTATACCCATAGTTCCACATCGAATCTATGACATTAGGTAACTGATCTCAGGCAGCAAAAGGGGGAGGATCCTTCATTTCCTAGAAAGTCATTGCCAGTGAAAAGAAAGAGCACCATCCTCAATAGTTAGATGTTCCAGACAGACATGAACAACATCACCCATCATAAAATACCCTTCGATCATAACTTGCAGGGAACTACCATCTCCTCTTGACTGAGTCTCTCTTAACCATCCCACCTCCGATTATTTGCTTCCTGTTATAGAATCATTTTTTCAACAATTAAAACAAAACTCCAGGAATGGTGCCTGCCTGCTTTTGCTTTCTTGTTCATATGAATGGAGTCAATCACCAGGGAATCTAATCCTTTTGAATAAAAGGAAGCCTTTACAGATTTCAAAATTATAGATCTAAATGGACAAGTTCAAGTTGCAAAAGGTTCCAAAATATTATTAGCTTGCTGGCATTGTCTGAAAAAATAAAATATACCTATTCAGACATATAGGAGGAATATTTAGAAGCTACAAGTACAGTAGTTCATAGTAAAGTTTCTTATTGTTAATGGAGGTCATTAGAGTGCCTGACTCTTATTCAAAGCCTTCCTCTATCATCTGAGCCTGAAACACACACCATTTTGTGTTAGCAGAAACTAAAATTTGAATTGTTCCTTGAGCCTTGCTTATGGAGTCTCGTTTCTATTATCTGTAAATAGTGGCTGCTCCAGGATCTGAAAACATGGTAATCTATGCTTTTGTTTTTTGGTTAAAGCTATGTATGTATGTATGTATGTATGTATGTATGTATGTATGTATGTATGTATGTATGTATGTAATATGGATATGAAAGATGTTCACTTTTAATTTGACTGTCTGGCCTTGTGTGTGGTGCAAATATTGCCTTAGTTGGGACAACAGGAGAGGGATTTCTGGGTAGCTGCACCCTACCCCTGAAATAGCCTTCCCAAGGATTCCCTCACTCCTAACTAGGTTAAAAAATATTTCCTGTTACCTGGAAAGGTAAGCTGTATACAGTACTTAACAGTAGCTGTATATATAGTACTTAACATGCAACATTACTTTGTCATTTTAAATTTTAATTCTGAAAATTTTAAATATTTTGATTTACATTGTTTTGATTTATTTGATTTACATTGTTTTCTGCCGAGTTTAAAACTTCATATTGTTTTACTATTAATATTGTAAATCAGAATATGCATTTAGTTAAATTGTGTACAAATCACTCATTACGAAGAGAAGACATTCAAAAGATCCTTCATAAGAAATCTATGTTGCTTTGTTGGCATCAAAGCTGCTTTCTTAGCTTTCTCTCCAAAGAGGAGCGCTCCTTCTCTGTTCCCAAGGCGTTTGGGGTTTCTGAGAAAACGAAATCAAAGTTGCCGCTAGTAGGGCGAGGGGGTGCGGCACTCTCTCCCGCTCCCCTTGATGCTTTCGCCGGGTAAGCTTTTCAGAGTTATTCAGGGTGCGCGAATTGGGCGGCTGGGCAGTTTGGGAAGCCTGTGGAGAGCGGGAGTCCCCAAACCAGCCGGGTGAACGCAGAAGGAATCGATCGAGCGCTGCAGGTGAGACTACAGTCAAGTGCAGGGGGAGAAGAGGCGCCGGGGAGATAAACGGGAAAAGTCTCGTTTTAAGCTAGGCTGATTCTACTGGGATTAATCCACGGCGGCGTGATCGGTCAGGCAAACCAGCAGCCGGGACTGCCGGTCGCCCACGTGGGCTCGGTCCCGCCCTGCCTCCCTCCGCGGCGGGCCCTTTGTCCGCCCTTTTGCAGGGCGGCTCCTGCCTCGCCTCGCCTTGCCTCTCTCCGCCTCCCCTCCGCCCACCCACCCCCGTCTTTTTGCTTTGCTGCAGGAGCGGCGGAGGCTGCAAGAGCGCATCCTAGCCACCCGGCGGGAACTGGAGGAAGAGAGACTGCGAGTCCAACGGCTCAAGGTACCACCCACGAAAAGGATACAGGAATGGATGGACCACCGAGAGGTGGAGATGGCTGTGCGGGGATGAGAAGCCAAAAGATGGGCGGGGAGGGCGGCATTGAAGGAGGAAAGAAGATACTTGTAAGCGACAGCCGATTCCGCCCCCACAAACTGAGGGGAAGGGGAAGGAAGAGGCTGTGATGCACCCTGCTGTGGGTAATACCGACTCTTTGGGGCTAGGTACATGTAGGCAATTCCAGAAGGCTGGTTGGGTTTGCACGGTATTCATTTTTGTTCGGCAGTCTTCTGATGCTTTGCCTTGAGCCAGTTTATTTGTTAGTTTTATATCCTATCTCTCCTCCAGGAGCTAGCTCCAGTTTCTCCCCAGAACAAGCTTATATGTGTGTGGTTGGTGGGGAGAGAGAGAGGGAGGGAAAGGGAAAGAATGTATGCATTATGGAGCTGAGTATCTGCACTGGTGGGTGTGTCCAACATCTGCTGTCAAGCCATAGAGCTTCACATGAAATGTCATTTGTATAGGACCATATATATGGGTGTGGCTGAACAAGCATAGTAGTAGATACATGTCCATGTCCATATGCATGGGCTTCAGACTGGAACTCATATGTCTTGATGTCTGTTGCTCCACGTGCATGTCCAGTATGAAGCAGACCCTAAATGCATTCTCTCTCTCTGTTCTAAGAGGAAATCCCTGCGCGAACGGTGGTTGATGGAGGGAACATCCATGCCTGCTGATGACAAGAATCACATGTCTTCTCTTTGGGAGGCAGAGTCTCGCGTCCAAGACTTAGAACAAGATCTGTCCAGGTGGGTGTGTCCTAAGTGATGGTGGGTGTAGAGCTTTGGGAATACAGTAACTGGAAAGGATCGCACTTCTCATAATTTCAATCAGCAAAGAAAGCTTCATTTCATAAAGTAGAATGATTATTTCAAGAGAAGTCTAAGGGACACATCATTCAAAGATAATCGTTTGCTGCTTTAAGGGGATTTCCTCCATCTGCAACACCTTTGGGATGTAGCAGCTGAGGAGAAGCCAGCCTCAGTTGCTGATTAGATCATCCTGTCTGTGACTTTTCTTCCACAGCTGCCTCAGGGTCGCCTTCCCTCTCAACAAACAGCTCCCTTTAGTTTTCCAGTACCCTCGATGCTTGCTATCCAGAACACTCCAACCACCCACCACCCTTCTTGTTTCTTGAATTTCCTCCCCAGTTTGTAAAGAATTTCCCACAATCCCCAGTGTCAGAGTCGTAGAGTAGCCAAATGCACGTCTCCCTTTGGGAGCTCAGAAGAAGCATCTCAGAAATATGCATGCTTTGATTTCTCCAGAACTCTGCATTTGCTGTTTTCCTTAACTCATACCTTTGGTACCTGCCAGCCTGATAAACAGCTGTAAAGAAGTCAAAAGCTTGCACACTTTTCTCTTGTAATAAATGTTCTGCCCAGTTTTGAATTTGGGATGCTTTTCTTCATGAAGCATAAATGATTGAATGGAGCTTATCATCTTCTCCTGACTTCATTAATTGCCTGAACTTGTTTCCATCTCATTCCCCTCCCCCTTTTGTTTCTCTGCATCACATTTTCAAGTGTAAGTCACCCTGGGCAGAGATTTTTCTTCTGGTGTTGGTTTATAAATAAAGACCCACATTTACAGCCATTTGTGATTCTGGATAGAGCTGCAAATAGAGACTGATGATGACATAGAGGTCCTCTGGGGACATCAGGGAGTATTGCTTAGCTGGGACTTGGTGTCTTCCTCCTGCCTCTTTCCGGAAGAGACTAAAAACAAAATTGAACTAAAAGTGTGTATGGAGTGGGAGGTACCAACACACAAGAAACTTAAAACCACTATCCGGCCTGAGGAAACTGGAGAGAAGGAGGATGGAAATGCTCAAATGAGTGATGATTCAGCAGCCCTCCTGAGACAATGCAAAGATAACCACCGCGCATCCATGGCTGACCTGAAAAAGCTAAGCAGCATTGATTCTTGTTAATATTTGGATGAGAGACCACCAGGTAATGCCAAGAATGGACTAAACTAAATTAGACTAGACTAGATTAGGAAGTTGGAAAACCATCTTGGAAGAAATCCACTTCTGGGCCATTGCCAAGAAAACTGCATGGCTGAACCACAAAGATACTGGAATCATATAAATCCTACCTTTTGAGAGGTGGGTGGGAAGCCATAAGGGAACATACATAAATCCCATTGTAAATGTAGCACAGTTATCTCATATGCACACACCTTAAACAGCTACTTAACAATTGCCCAAGAAAGTGAACAGTGTTCAACTCTCAGTATAAAGGACAGCTGGGTGAATTGTTTCTCAAAGGGAATGGGATTTGAAATCTATTTAACCAATGAGACACATTTATTTTAACATTTTTGCCCCTCTATGTAGCCAAGGAGCTTTCCAGTGGAGATTACAAATAGAATAAGAGTATAAAATAAAACAAAAATACCAAATCAATAAATAATAATTAATTGAGTAGTCATCTATATTGAAGTAATAAATTACATCCACTCGGTAGCTGTCCCAGCAGCTTGCAGATGTTTATGTCAAAAGCCAGCTTGTTTAGTACTACCATGTTTCCCCAAAAATAAGATCCTGTCTTATATTTTTTTGAACCCTGAAATAAGCGCTTGGCCTTATTGCCATGCACTCAAAAGCCCGATTGGGTTTATTATAGGGGATGTCTTATTTTGGGGAAAACAGGGTACAATCTTTAAAATTCTATATGGTGGTGAATGTCTGGCCTTCTAGATCTGGGAATTCCGAGTTAAGTAACATCTAAAGGGTCACAGGCTCTCCAGGTTCTTTTATTCTACAGCTAGAATCTCCTCTCTAAAAATTCATGTGGGTGAGGTTTGCAGATCAAATCTTTCTTTCACTTTGTGGAGAAAGGCAAATTATAAGAAATTGATCCTTCTGGTTTCCTCACAATGTCAAGCTTACTGTTGACTGTTTTTCAGAAACCATCTTAAATACCTGTTCTAATTTGGCTCAGATGTATTTTAGGAACACATCAGAAACAGGCATTGAGTAGAACATTTATAGTAATCTGCTCTAGAAGATCTCAAAGCATGTATGGTGCCCAAGTCCATCAATTTCCTGCTAAAAGAGTCTTCTCTTTGCTAATGAATGGAGAAATGCATGCCCTTTAGATGCCGTTGAATTCACTTCCCAATGGTCTTGCAGCCTGGGAATGCTGGGTATGTAGCAGTATCCACAACAGTTTTTTCAACCTTGGCAAATTTGAGGTGTGTGCAGCTGCCAGAATTCCCCAGGCAGTATATGTACTGTATATGCTGGCTGGAAAATTCTGGGAATGGAAGTTCACACGTCTTAAAGTTGCCAACGTTGAGAAACTCCAATCTAGAGGATCCCAGGTTCTTCATCTTTGATGTAGAACTTGGATCTCAGTATGGTCTGAGTTTTCTCTAATATCTCATTCTTTCTCTCTCTGAAGTCTTCAGTCTCAAATGCAGGACCTAGATAATATGGATCTTCCCCAAGGACAGCAGCAGCAGTCTTTGAAGGAGTTGAAGCAATTGGATGGCATTGTGAAGGTAATTATTAAAAGAGAAACAGAGTAAAGCATTCATGGTGAAAGATGCAATACATTTTAATAAATCAAACAGAAAAAAGACAAGTCAGATTAAACAGTTGACTAATAAAACCTCATTCCAGATGGCATATAGTATTCCCTAAAGATGCTCTGGAAGTGTATCACTATCTTCAGAAGGCCATTCTCTCTCTCTCTCTCTCTCTCTCTCTCTCCTCTCTCTCTCCTCTCTCCTCTCTCTCCCTCCCTCCCTCCCTCCCTCCCTCCCTCCCTCTCTTTCTTTCTTTCTTTCTTTCTTTTTTGGGTATAAACCTATTGGCGTCATCAATCCTTTTAATTAGTTTATAACATAAAATACAAAAATACAAAAGCAAATATTAGGAAAAATAGGGGAGGGAAAAGGGAAGAGAGAAATGTAAAGAAGAAGTGAAAAAGACAGAAAAGGCATTGACCTTCCCTTTGGTGCAATAGAATAAGATAGTAACATCGAACCTCAGCTTTTTACTTTTACATAATAGTATAAACTAGCCATTTCTATAACAACAGATCTATCTAATCAGTAAAACCCAAAATCAAAGTTTCTTTTTCCCCCCACCTCAAGCACAAAGTCCAGAAGCGGTTTCCAAGTAGAAACAAAAGTACTTATGGTTTTTTTCTTTTTCTTTTCTTTTATCAAAGCAGTCAATTTAGCCATCTCTGCTAACCCCATCAGCTTTTGCAACCATTTATCCATTGTGGGGATTAAAGCGTCCTTCCATTTTTGTCCATAAAGTAATTCTGCTACCGTCAACATATATAACCTCAAAGTTCCAAATATTTTTCCAAGTCTTTTTCTATTAAACCCAAGGGAAAAATTTCTGGTTTTATCTTTATACTAGCTGATTACCCGGCGTTGCCCGGGTATTTATTTATCTCAATCTTGTATTAGACAGGAAAAGGAATTAATTATATCTATAGTGTCAAATCAAAGCAATATTATTTACAGGGTTTTAAAAGTATAAGGACCTTGTTCAAATCCCAGCTACGGAACCTGTGGACAGCTGGGGGATTTAGAAGCGCTACCCCCCTGCCTCTGCCACCACCCATTTTACCATTTCCTCAAACTGGGACTGGGACTGGAACATAAATCCCTGAGCTGGCCCATGCTGCGCCTCCTCCACCCCTGCTGAAATAGGCTGGGTCTCCTCTCTGGCCTCCATACCTGTTTCGCCTTGGTTGGGGTGGTCCAGTCCTTTGTGTGATGAGTTGGGGCGAAGGACGATCCTGGAACACGGGCCGAAGCTGTGAGGTAGGGGCAGACGATCCGCTTAGGCCGTGGCGCGCTCAGTCAAAGGCCTCTATACTGGCCTAATCAGGCTCCCTTTGCTTTGTAGGCCTACTGTGTGAGGGAGGCCTAGGCCTGGGTTGGGGCGAAGAACGATCCTGGGAACATAGGCCGAAGCTGTTCCCTGTGAGATCGGGCCGCCAGGGTGAGGTGGGGGTGGGCGATCCACTTAGGCCATGCCATGCTCAATCAAAGACCTCTGTACTGACCTAATCAGGCTCCCTTCATAGGCCTACTGTGTGAGGGAGGCCTAGGCCTCTTCAGAAAAACACTGAGCTAGGCTCAGTGTACAGAATACAACCGTTGTTCTGAAAGGCCACCCCTAGGAGTGCCAGGGGTGTCTTACCCCCACAGTATTTGTCTCCAGATAGTAAGTCATATGTGTACCAAGTTTGGTTGAAATTGCTCGAGGCGTTCCAGAGTTATGCTGGAACATACATACATACAGCCATTTTTTTTATATACAGTATAGATTCACTTTGAGAATCTTCTATATTAGAATATGAATCCTACTCCAATATTTCTTCACTTTATCACATGTCAACCATAAATGATAAAAATCCCTTTACATTTGCATTTCCAACATTCATTTGAAATACCTTTATACAGTACATTCTTGATAACTGATGTTAAATACCAATGATACATCATCTTATAAATTTTTTCTTTTAAATTGTAATTTAATGTAAATTTTAAACCTTTTGTCCACATATTCTTCCATTGTTCAAGCTTTACATTGTATCCAAAGTTCCTTGGTCACTGAATCATACAATGCTTTACAAATTCACTTTCCCAATTCAAATTCAATAACATTTTGTAGACCTTACAATAATATGTTCATCACTACCACACAGTAGGATTTCCAATTCATTGTTAACAGAACCAAACCCATAGTTATTTTTGTCTAATTTAAATCTTTCTTTCAGTTGTAAACCAGTTGCAGACATGTCTTTCTGATTCTAGCTCTTTCTTAGACTTGATCACCAAATTAAAAGTTACTATTTTACCATAAGTCTACCAGTCTGGCTTTGCCACAATTTCTTTTCTAAAAAAGCTTTCTTGAGAGATACCCAAAGAGGTATCTTCATAGAAAACCTTATTGTCAGGGTTCCAACAAGTAACACCCCCAACAAAGTAAGACTCCGCGGCAGGCATTTCCTCAAAGTTCCATTTTATTAGGGATGTCATATTGGCACATCTGGGAAAACCCGAAAGTCTCCCGGGTTTTCCCCACCCAAAGGAAAGTCAAAGTCCCTTCCCCTACACCCACATGTCCATCACATGGTCCAATCAGGTCACCATCCTAACTGGAGTTGTTTCCCAGTCACGCCTCTCCAGGTGCAGGCTGAACATCTTTGACTCCCAGGGAAAGAATGTTGTTATGGCTATAGAGCTTACCACATCGCCATCCAACCCCACTCCCATTTCCCACAGCATGCCCATCCACCAAGTGTGGCAGCCCTGAAGATCCAAAGAAAAAGATGGCCTCCAGGGCTGAGACTTATTTTATATTTGTTCCAAACTCTTAGAATGGCAGATCTAGCAAAGTGATTGTTAAAATCAACATTTACTTTAACCTTGCCATACCATACATAACCGTGCCATCCAAATCTTAATTCTTGACCTTCTAAATCAAGTAGCCTTTTATTCTGGAGGTTCACCCATTCTTTTAGCCAGACCAAATAATAAGCATTGAAATACAGTCTCAAATCTGGTAAACCCAACCACCTTCTTTCCTTTAGATCTTGCAGTAGTTTATATCCAATTCTTCTTTTTTCCTTTTACCATATGCCAAACTTCAAAATATCCGTCTGCCATTCTTTAAAGGGAGTATCAGTTGTAAGTATTGGCAAGGCCATTCTCAAGGAGCCAGTTTAGCTTCTAACGGAAGTCTGTTCCAGAGAATAAGCATCAATTATTATCAGTTATAAGATTGATAAACAGTATTTTCTGGCTTTAGTCCCCATCGCCTCATGAAACTGAAGTTCTCTGAAGAGACTGGCAAATTCTTCTTGGAGTGGGAGATTCTGAAAATAACTAGAACCTATAAGTCAAAACTAGCCTCAAGATTTACAAGCATGTGATGGTAACCTTCCAGAAACTGTTGTCCAGTAGGAAGTTTTAATTCACAGTAGAAGTCATTGTAGCAAAAAAATAAAGCTGCCTTTGAGATAAAAATTTATCCAACTCCTGGTGACTAATATGGATACATCTGTGCAGTTGTCTTAATAGAGATGCCAAAGTAATTTGCCATATCTTTCTTCAATGTGCTGTTTTTTTATTAAGGTTCTCAGTCGATCCTACAATCTTGCATTTTCCTGATTTTCCCCTTCCAAGTGCTAAGAAGGGTTGACCATGTTTTGCTTTCTATATTATTAGATAAATTTATCTCATTTCACTGTTATTATGCTCCCTTTAAAAAATCTTATTTGAAGCTTTTGATTGCACTGTTCAGCTCAAGAGGCTTCTCTTTTCATTCTTCTGCCATTCCAAAAATGATATCAGAAGCAAGGCATTCGCCAGGAAAAAAAACCCAGACAGACAGACAGGCCAAGCTTTGAAATTGGACTATGGTTTTTGTCTTTGGGAGCAGCAATCCATGCTGATGGTGAAGTTTTTCTAATGGAAATAGGCCTCAACAGGAGCATTTGAACAAAATGTTCTATCACATTTTTCATGAATAATAAGCCAAGATTATGCAGAATTCCAACTTACAGTTTTGTTTGAATGTAGCTACATCATGTTACAGCTAGAATATGCTAAGACAAAATTAAAGTTCTGTATTTGCACAATCATTTCCAGATTGGGGGCAACATCTGAATTTTAAGTACTGTGCCAGGAGTAAAAACTATTTTTGATTTAATTTAATTTAATTTAAGCTTTAAATATAATTAATATAATTTCACCCTCTGTTATGTTAGAAAAATAATGCAATAAACAATTTTATTGTTTGGGGTGTGATTTGCAGGTTTTGGGGGGCACATTTGGTATATAAGGCTTTAGGTTGGGCACTTTAGAGTATCATGAGGGATGAACCTGATACACAACCTGTTAAGTCAAGTAATGAGCCCATTGTTTTAAAGAGTTACAAAACTACTGTGGATGTTGCACAAATGGTATCCAGGTAATGACAAAACTTCTGGTCCAAAGGCTTCTGATGCAATCTGGCAAATGTCATTCATACCCCTCCCCACAAGTTTAACCTTGAAAAAGAAAATGATTGTATTCCTATTCATCGTGGTGAAAATGCTCCTCTGAGAATGATCAAGTTAAATATAGATAAAGTGCATTTAGCTTATTTATAGGAAATCTCCTTGATTATCACCTTGCCAAAAAAAATTCTTTTTGTTTTCAGATTGATGGGACATCTTCCTCTTCTCCAGAAAGTGAGTAATTTTCTATTTGGTAAAATGCAGATTGCCTGGGGTACTTTGTCACACGGCACAATCAACCTGGAAATTCTTTTATGTAGTTGCATTAAAATAAATAAGACTATTTATAGACTAATTAGTGGAAGAGATAACTAGTGGTTATTTCATGGAATTTGGGCTGCATTTATCTAAGTGAGTCACACTTGATGATTTATATCCTCTTTAGAATTGTCTAGTAGTTGCAGACCTAGTCCTCTGCTCATACTTATGGATCAGTATAATAAGTACCTTGCCCAAGCAAATGGTAGTGTTATATCCAGGGGTGGGTTCTAACTTACCTTGCTACCGGTTCGCTTCCTCCCGCACCTCATGGGCGCGCCTCATGGGTGCGCGCATGTGCAGTGGCAAAAAATCCAAAAAAAATCCCCCCCCAAAAAAGCTGAAAACAAGATGGCGACCACATGCACAGTGCCGGAAACTCTGCTTCTGCGCATGTGCAGAAAAAAAAAACCCGGAAAAAAATTCCAAAAAAATAAATAGAAAAAAATTTAAAAAAAATGCCCCCCTCCAAAAGCCAAAAACAAGATGGCGACTTGTGCAACAAGATGCACAGTGCCGGAAACTCAGCTTCTGCGCATGTGCAGAAGAAAAATAACCCCGGGGGAAAATCCCCCCCCAATTTTTTTTAAAAAAAAATTCTGAATTTTTTTTAAAAAAGATGGCAGTGCCCACGGACCGTCACTGACCGAACCGGTTCCGTGATGTCATCATGACATCACCAGCGGGTCGCTACCGGATCGGGTGAACCGATCTGAACTGGGAGGAACCCTCCTCTGGTTATATCTCATCTGACCTCAAAATGTTGTGATCTCTGACCTAAATTTCTAAGTTTTTAATCTCTCAGCCAGCTAAAATATCAAAATGATGAATTAACTAAAGGGCAAACTATTATTTGCAAAGTTATCCATAAGGTTGATTAGCTCACAGGGGATGATTTTTTTAAAGAGTCACCTGCAAGCTTATCTATTATCATGTAAAAGAACAACATTGTTTTAGATGAACATTCACTTGTTCACGAGAAAGTTTTTAGAAAGAATTTAAGGAAATATTTTCTGTAATGTAGTGTTTCTTACACCTTAGCAACTTAAAGCATTTTTGGCTGGGGAATTCTGGGAACTGAAGTCAACATCTTAAAGTTGCTAAGGCTGCGAAATGCTGCTCTAGTGGAGGGTAAATTGGTTCTAAATTGGAAATAGTTCAGTTACTGAAATTCTTATAACTTTCATCTCAGTAAATCTTGTTAAATTAGAGTTTGAGACTAATTAGTTTTCCTTGACTCTGAACTGTCAATCTTAGCAAGGCTACCAAAAGGCCTAGATTGCTTTATCACCAGGTTTTACCTTTTGATCTACAAAAAATATCTTTTGGCTCCAGCATTCTTCCTCTGCAAAGGGACCTGGTTAGGCTAACTGAAATGCTTTCTTTACAGAGGGAAATACTACTGAAACCAAACTTGAGTTGGCTTCTGTTTCTCCTCAAAAGCCCATGGAGGCAGCAGCCAAAGAAGAACTGGAGAATGGAGATATATCAGGAGATGGTGGGTATTAGCCTTTGGCAAAGTCTGCCATTAGGTAATGGATCACGCCAGATTCTTGGAGGGTGTTAAAAATGAAAATCCACAGTCCAAAGGACACTGGGCAAAACTGCTGAGCAGGTTTGCATCTGTCACATGATTTCTCACAAACATGGACTTTGAAATAGCGTGGTAGAAAATTTGCCATCACAAAAATATCTTGATTTCCGCTGTAAGCAGATTGCTCCTTTTTGGGGTCAGGACTTTTGAAGGTTCATTCTGGTTTTAGAAGAGTAATCTGGGTGTGCAGTGGGGATGGTAAAAATTACTTTGTTTTGCTGAGAATTCATGACAAATGAAATCCTGTGGTTCTCAGAAACTCTATAGGTTTTCTTGCTGAGAAAATCATCTCTGAAATACAGGCTTGTTAGCTGTTATTGATCACTAAAATGCTAACACTTAGGGAGGATCCAGTATGTATTAGATGCACTTTAGCTTCATGCAAAATTATGGTAAGGCCAATTCCATGAAATACTGGTTTATCCTATATTGTTTGCAAAATCTGTTGGATGCGAAACTTCTAGTTTGTAGGCCTCATGAGAGTCACATGGTCCTTGACGTGTCTAGATAGCTCCTCCCTCATAAGGCCTCCCACTTCTGCCAAAGCCCTGATCTTTCCACCCCAACCCAGCCCCTATTTCTGTCAGAAAGATCTTATCTCTGATTAGCCGCTGATTGGACATAATGTTCTCCATATGCACACAAGCATTATTTTGTACCACAAACATCTTTAATAGCCCCTATAGTGGATAATGGAGATATTTTAAAATGTCCTTACAGTAAAATAGGTTTTTTTTCTAAAGACAGAAGGAATAAATTCCCTTTCCCAAATGTGCCTTTGACTCAGTCCCACAGTAACTATCCATGGAGATTGTTCTACAGATTTCTTGGATGTGCTGTGAGGGTTTTGTATTAGTGTAAATGGTATATATAGGAAATGTTAGGCTGAATATTTTCCATATATATATATATATATATAGTGGCACAGTGGTTAGAATGCAGTATTGCAGGCTACTTCTGCTGACTGCTGTCTGCCTGCAATTTGGCAGTTCGAGTCTCACTGGCTTGAGGTTGACTCAGCGTTCCATCCTTCCAAGGTCGGTAAAACGAGGACTGAGATTGTTGGGGGCAATATGCTGACTCTGTAAACCGCTTAGAGAGGGCTGTAAAGAGCTATGAAGTGGTATATAAGTCTAAGTGCTATTGCTATTGCTATATATGTTATGTTCTGCTGAAGTTTGCTTGCTCTCTGGAATACTCTTCAAGGGTGACATATAGGCTATGGCTATTCTGGGCGAAACCTAGCCAAAAGTGCTTCTGGTTTTGTGCTATTCTCCCCTCCCGGCTGTTTCTGCCCACTCCCCCTTCTCTTTCTACTTGCCCAGAGGACTAAGGAACAGTGTTGTTTTCCCAGAGGGTGCTTTTAGAGAGCTTTTAAAATGAACCTTTAAGTTTCAGCCTGTCTCCCTCTGCGCTGCAAAACATGGGGGGGGGGTCATTATAGATGGGCACTGTAGCTTCTACAATATGGAAGCTGTAAGCATTCTTTGGTGGAAGGGACATCTTCTGTGAGAAGGGTTATCTGAAACTTTTAAACGTGAACACCATCAAATGAAAGTGGAACTGGGAAGATAAAGTTATTGTGCACTTTCTTCAGTGTCATCAGTGCATCTGCACTTAATGGAGCTTCTTGGCTAGCAGACAGATCCCTACCCAGGAGGTTACTTACAGACTTGGAGCTGTATGTAAGAGAAATAAAGATCAGACAAAAATGGGGAGATAGATCTAAGTAAATGCAGCAGGCTATGCCATGATTTGGAAACAGGGATTAAGGGGCTAAATCGAAAGTTGCTTCATCTGCCTGAAGTAGAAATTCTAAATTATCCTCTCCCATCAATGCACAATCCCTTAGGGAAGATCACTGATGCAAGCTGCACTGAAATAAATAGAAAGGACACAACTGCCCAGATATAAATCAAGATAGGAAGATAAGCCAGATCATGATGTAAATGTCAATCTTTGGGTTACTCTAGCCTCCCTGATGCTGCAAGATCATTTTATATCCTCATGGAAGACTGTCATCCATTACATAACTGTGTGGATTATCAGCTTGGTCTTGAGAGAGCCTCGTCTAGTTAAAAGAAAGGGTTCTCAATGTCAATATCACAATGTAAAGCTCCACCTTGTACAAAGGAGAGCTAAAACAGAGCCTTGGGCTATCCCACTGCTTACTTCTCTCCAAGTAGATGCAATTCCATACACGTTCAGTGTGGTTTGTTAGCCAGTTACAAATCCATCTGGTGGTGATGTCTATGTCACATTTTTTTAGCTTACCAAGAAATAGGTTGTGGTCCACTTTGTCAAAAACTTATGGAAATCCAAGTATAGTATGTCCACCAGCATTTTGCTGGTCCGCTAATTTAGTCACTTTGTCGAAGAATGAAATAAGGTACCATGTCCAAACTAGGGACAAAGAGGATTGGGCATCATCACAGAGGTAGACCAGATGAATATGTATCTCCTTCTCCATGTCAGACTGAGAGGTATACTTTTGTCAAGCTATCACCCTCATAACCTATAAGACCCAGGTTTTGGAGGCAGGTGGAGGTCAAGAAAGCTGTAATACAGCAAACCATTATCTGTACTGTATTTGCCAAAGTCAGATGTCTTCAGTGAACATAAATCAATTCTAAGAATTCTAAAACTTGTAGTTCTCACGCATATGGAGGGCATCAAATTGGTGAAGGTTGGCTTCTATACTATTGGAGATATTTAAAAAGAGAATATAGATCAGGAGTCAGGACCAGAGTATCTGACATTTCCTTTTGTTCTCCAAAGGTATTTCTGGCAATGAATTCAGCTCTGAAAAAACAGGAGTCAAAGTAAACCCTGTGACTATGGAAGGTGGGGACTTTCAGCCTCATCAAGGGAAAATCGAGGCTGCTCCTACTATGAAGAATTTGGATCCTAGTGAAGCCCCTACTGCTCACCAAAGAAAGCTGGCAGTGGAAAAGATGGTCATCAGAGACCATTTGGGGCAGGAAGTGGGAAGCATGGATGCTGTTGGGCAGACACAGAACTTCATTAGAAAAGAGGATGAGTTGGGAGACCATGATAACATAGGAAATGACTGTGAAGAATGGAGTACTTCGGGTAGTCTTTGCAATGTGGTGGATCAAAAGAAGATTGGTTGTGCTACCGAAAACCACCTGGACTGTGATCTTGGTAGCCGTGATGGCCCAGAGGGAGCGTCACCAACTTCCCATGATCAACAAAACCCTTCCAGCCTTCTGCAGGGCAGTGCTAACTGCCTTGATTCCCCCAGGAAGCAGGGAGATAGTGAGCAGGAGATAGGCTTGTTGGTCAAGGAGGCAGTTCTGATGGAAATGGGGCAGAAAGAATTACCAGAAAAAAATGCAGAGGAGGCAGAGCCTGCCAGAAACCTGGCAGTCTGTGATGTTGCTACAGAAGAAGCAGCAGGGAACCAGGCAAATCATACACAGAAGGAAGAGATGCAAGAATGCCATGGGTCAGACACAATAATGCTGGGAGGAGCAGAAGAGGGGGAAGAGACCGAACAATCTGTTTCAGACCAGATCGCTCCTGGTCAAGAAACAACAATTCTGAACCCTTTGGAAGAAGCTAAGCTAGATCCAGTAATGACTTCATCTTCATCAGTTCAGATTCCTTCTCTGTCAGATGCTAAAGTATCCCTTCCAGAACAGAATCCATTATCTTTTCAGGAAACTGAAATTCTATTCCTGGAGTCAGAACAGTTGTTATTACCAAATCAGAGTCCATCACTCCTTTTGGACCAATCTGTTTCATTGCAAGAAAATAAGGATTCTCTTCTAGGCCAAACCCCATCTCCATTGCCAGAATCCTTTGTAGCATCAAATCCATCATCTTTGCAGGACCATTTTTCTTCTCCAGAACAGAAAGCATTCTCATTACAAGATGATACTACTCTTCAAGAAGCTAAAGGCTTCTTATCAGACCAGACCCCATCATCCATACATGAAGCTAATGGGAAAAATCTGGACCAGATCTCAACAGCTCTTCAAGAATGTAGTGATTCTGTAGTAGATCAAATACTGCCTACCTCTCCAGACCAGCTCACATCTCTTCCAGAAAATATTTCATTATATGAAGGGCAGAGATCACCCCACATCTTGCCAACTGTTCTCGACCAGGAACAGTCTGTGTTGGAGATGAAAGGTCCCCTTCCAGATATAGCTCCTTCTGTTATTAATCAACTCTCTTCTCTGTCTGATCAAATTATTCCCCTTGAAGAAGCCAATAATTCTTCCTTGGAAGAAGTTCCAGTACCTTTGCAAGTACAAATGCCAACTGTTACAAAAACTCAAACACTGCTTCTTTCTGAGGGTGATAATTTTCCTTCAGGCCAGATCCCATTATCTGAGAATGAAAAGGAGACGCCAACAACTGGGCCAAACCAAATTCCACTTGCCCTCCAGGACCAGAAACCTCCATTTCTGGATGGCAAGGAGGTGGCAGGATCTCTAACTGATCATTCACCACTTCAAAATCAGACTTCTTCCTGTCTTCCAGAACGATCACTTAAAGACCAAGCTCAACCAACAGTAGTGGAGCACATGTCAGTCTCTCTGCAGGACCAAACCTCTTCCCTAAAAGAAACAGAAGAGACTCTTCCAGGAAAGACATCTCCATTTCTTGTGGAAAAGAAGCCCACACTGTTGGATCAAACTCCAACCCCTAACAAAGACCAGGGTTCAATACTACAAGAGACAACTGTTCTTGATGCTTTGTCGACTGTGAACCAAGATTCTGCTCAACCCCTTCTGGATGCAACTGTAAATTCAGAGAATCAGGAATTAAAAGAAGATAGAGATGCTAATTTGGCTTCAGAAGCAGAGGCCACTGAGATCCAAGAAAATATTGCTGCTGAGCAACAACCTTTGTTGAATGAGCTGAAAACCGCAGTAACCCCCCAGGACATTTCTCTAGGAGATCAGCAGCAGTCCAAGAGTGGGATCCAAAAGCACCAGGGTGCCTCAGTCCGGGAGGCCCCAATTTACATCACCACTGATGGCAATCCTGCCTCATGCCACCTCCAACCTGCAGCATCACACCAGGAGGAAGGTCAAGAGCAGGAGCAGAACAGACGCAAGCAGAAGACATGCCAGTGCTGCTTGGTCATGTAAGCTTGGCGTCTTCCACCCAGTTGAGGAGAACAGGTGTCATTGATCTGGTCCTAGCAGCAGGCTCTGAAAGTGGTAACATGCCCTGCTAATCATGTAGTGTAAGCATCTCACACATTCACGCATGCGCATGCACACACATGCATACAGTACACACTCCATGGAGGGATTTGAAGGCAAGTTGCATAGATGGGTCCATGGAAGGCTTGCTGCGTCACGAAAGAGAGAGTGTTCAATGACAGGATTGTTTCTCTTTATTGATTTCTCATAGCTCTCCTCCCAGTTTTCCTGGAGGCAGAAAATGAGGGATGCCCTGCTTGGGCAGATTGTATCGGCCCACACATTCTCCTGCAGCATGCACACTTCTCCCTACACTAGCAGTGTAGACCTGCATTTTTCTTGGCACTGTCAAATACTGTATCACCATTCCCTCCACTTCTAGTTTATGTGCCTGCATGTCATCCTTGTTGTGCGTGCATGTACATTACACATTTAGAATGCACATGTGTGTGCACAAAGGTTAATAACATGCAAACCGAGATAGAGGCATAATCCATCTTTTCTTCCTTTAGCTTGCAAGGCATTTTCCTATCTTGGAAAACACCTGAGTTATGTGCCATTACAAACCTACAGGCTTCCACAATCTTTTCACAGGGCTGGACACAAAGGCTACAATATGCATGCAGAACTCCTGCCATCCACATTCTCCGCATGTGCCTGAACCCCGTCTGTGAGTTGGCATGACTCACCAAACCAATCTGGACCCACTCCAGACACTGAGCAATACTCTCTTCCTCCTGTTCCCACCTCCTGCACCTCTGCTAAGATGGCCAGCTGGACACAACTAATCTTGCAGGGCAGTGACACATAGGACACAAGAGGACTTCCTGCCAATAGGCGGTGCATTGCAGGGACTTTGGACAAGGCACTATTGGAAACTTCTCTCCTAAATGTGGTCTCCAGCTAAGATCTTGTGTGTGGTAGACTCAATGTTCTGCCTCCCAAAACGGGACTAAGAAACATTTCCTAGCTCTGACTCTTCCCTTCCTATAAAAAGCCTGGGTTTGTGTCCCGCTAGGTCACAAGCTCTTCCCTCAACCCTTCATGTCCTCCTTTTGGTGACTGTTTATTCTATGCACTTTGTTTTGATTTTAGTTATATAACTTCTGTTAGGGCCACCACCTAAGCCAGTAAGAGCCTTTTAAATGTCAGTTTCTGGCTAATACTGATTCTCAATTAAAGTCAGATGCAATGACAAGCAATACCTGTGACTCTGCTTGGGGTTTAGGGACGCGATTTGCCTACTGGGCTTGGAAATGGGGCAGGCTAGCAGAACTGTCTGATGATCCACTTTGTGCCGATTATCAAAGACCCAGGGTGATCTGGAGGTAGGCGGATGAAGAGTTGGTGATCCTGTCTCTTGTCTAAAGTTTTCCAGTCCTGGGAAAGAGGTAGCAGTTAAAAGCCACTTCGCCATCCCTCCTTTTCCAATAAGGGGTTCTCATGAATAATAAATAAGAATGCATTATATTTATGTATGGCTTTCAAAGTGCTGAAAGTACATCCCATGCAATCTCAGTCATACTTAACAATACAGTTAAGTAGGTCAGTGCTCCATCACATTAGAGGAATGGAGTGGGGAAAGCAGAGGCTGGAAGAACAGATCCCTTGCTTAAAATCTCACGCCATGCCTCAGACCTGTAGCCTTTTCCTTTTAGTTATGGTGGCTACATTCCAGGTCTGAAGTATTATACGGAATGAGCACAAGTAAGCATTGCTGAGTTGAAGTTTCTTCCAGGGGTCCAATTCCAAATGTCCCATGGGGAGAAGAAAGAGCAACAAAAGCCATCTGAGATGTATAATATAAATATACCAAGTGTGTTCTTGGCAAAGCTGAGATTTGGAACTGGAATGGTGGTGAAGAGACAGTCTTTTCCTCACTCTGAATAATTTGGTAAACTACATTGTGATAGTAATACATATGTGTATAGAACGGATGAAATACTTGATATCAACGTCTTGAGAACAAAATCGTTCCAGTTGAGGAAAAGCCAAATAGATGGTGTTTGTTTGTATGGCAGGAATCAGCCATCCATGCACGGCTCCAACAAACTGGTCACTCAAACTGCTGATTTCTGATGGCACAAAGGTTTCATTTCAGAATAACAGAGTTGGAAGGGACATTGGAGATCTTTTAGTCCAACCTCCTGCTCTTATTTATTTATTTATTTACTTATTTAAGGGAAGTTTGAGTTGTGGGTGTAAAAAAAAAAACCTGCCCACTGTCTTGTGTCAATATAAGGACAGAAGTGGCATCTGAGTAAAAACAGAAACACTGCTCAATTTTGGGGCAAATATAATACATATAAAATTCACAGTGCTAAGATTACGTGTATTTATAGACACAAACACACATACTGTACCTTCCCTTTCAAACTGACCAAGGACAAAAGCTGATACAAGAGAAAAACCACAGGAAAGCAAGCTTGATTCTGAGCCCCATTATTAGATCTGCCCATTCCTGTCTGCACACAGGACCATCTTTTGCTGTCTGTGATGATTTTTCCACCCATCCGATATCACTGTTGGCCATTTTGCCTGTAGGATATTCCTGCCCCATATTTTTCGTGGCATCCTCCTCAACATCCTGCAACATTTGTATGACCATGTAGGAAATCATCCAAAATGACATTTCTGTTGGCTTTCCCACCCAGTCTTGGATTTCTGCAACAGATACTTTGATTTTCTCACCGGAGCGCTTTCCTGTGAAAATTTAAGGCAACTTCCAACTTTCTTCTATGTTTCAGAAGTATGATAGTTGTGCTTCCCAGCCAATACAGGGTTTAGAAGCTCTGAAGGACAGAAGGTGAGGTTGGAGGTTTCATAGTGTACAATGTGTGACAAAGCTATACTTGATCTGACTTGGGCAGGCAGGGAGGGGAGGAAGCAGAGGGATTTGTCAGGTTTCTAGCCAACCAGGGCTCCAAAAGTAGGGATTCACCAGACGTCTTGGAAGAAGAGTTCCTTGAAAGTTCCTCTTGGAGATTCAGATCATGCAGATTCAACTTGGCAAGAGATGTGAAATTGATCAAGCCTTAACAGGTTAAGTTAAGTCTAATAGATAGTATTCAACTTTACCAGAATGTGAACTCATGATCTTTACAATATATAGCAAATATCTTCACTGAAATAGAAGGCCATATAAATTCCACACTGCAGGGAGGACCTGAGGTTTCTAGTATGAACCCCAGGCAAAATAATACCTATAACCCTCTATCTGAGAGTGCAAACTAATAAAGAGAGAAAGGCACAGTTGAAAAAGCCATGGGAAATTATGATTGTGCAGTGAGATTATTATATGCACAGAGATGGAAAGATTTGCTGTCTCTATCCACTATGGAGGAATGGTTAATGAAGCTGAATTGATAAATTGACTTATTAGAAAAAAGACATTATCTACATTTATTGGTGCCTGGAAGTCTCTTATGGACTTTTGCATAAATGTGAAAAAATGAACATGATTCATGTCTTTCATGATTAGACAGGATAATTTATGGAAAGGAGATTCATGATGTAACTTTAGAGAGAGTGGTTAAAAAAAATCTACTTATGACTGCTATGAAGAATTTCAGGAGCCACTTCTTTATATTTATTTCTTTTCTATTTTTCTTCAGGGTTTTTTTTCCTTGCATGTTTTGCTTTTTCTTAGTTTCTTAGTTTTTACCTTCTTGTTTAAAAGTTTCAATGAAATTATATTTAAAAAGTGTACCATTCATAACATCTACCTGCATTTCCACACTTGCACCTAACTGTGGAGTCAACACTGGGTCAATAACCTTTTATTCCCTGCCAGTTATTGACTAATTGATGGAATTTCTAGGCTGCCCATTGGCAGAACAACTCTGGGTGGCTCCACAAAATTAAAACAATATCATGTAAAAAAGACACCACTTGTCTGAAGAAACATCATCTCCCTCCACTTAATGGGGTCTACCCAAATATTGCCTTCATCTCATCTCCAACCCATACCTCAGTCAACCTAACCAGATTTTTAAATGCCAAGTAGTGTTTTGCCCTTTTTGACAGAGAACAAGCTACATCAGATTTGGCACAGATGCTAGTTAACATGGCTCACCATAGGTTAGCCTAGCACTTCTTGATCATTCAAAGCTGGTGAAGATCTCTCTTTGCTAGCCTTGAGCACTATCTTCCAGTGTCATTCAGCTGTGGGTGGTGAGAAAGTCGTTATTTCAAACTGGGCTGTTTCTGACAGGCATCCAACTCAATCCTCAAATCGGTCTAAGCAGCATCTAAGCAGCCAGTATCAACACCCTTTGAATGGTGTGGGAGTAGGAGTGGATTTCCAGAGAGTAAATTGCAGACTACAGGAACCAGGAGCACTACTCAGGTGACCCTCCAAGGGCTTCAAGGACCCTCTAAAGGGCTGCAAATGACCAGCCAGCTGTCTGCAAGAATATAAATTTTTCCATTCCCCACTATCCTGTCAGAGCTGAAGAAGCTTCTTGGGTGAGAAGCGAAACATCTTAAAAGAAAAAATGTAAGTTATCGTCAATCATTGTCAACTGAATGCCTATCTTGACTAGATTGAATAAACAGCTCTTTCCACTGTTTTATTTAGAGCAAAGGTTACTTACTCAGCTCTTTCTATTGTTCTATTTAAGAGTAAACGTTAGCACAATACAACCATTTATCGCATTGTTACTAGTTAGCTATCTTTGGGGTAAACCAATCATTGTAATTGTGTACACAATTAGATTGCTATAAGAATAAACGCAACTGACCGAAAGGGAGAACTTTTTAGCTCGGAAAAGCTTTGCTCAGAAATCATGTCTACGTGTCCATGATTACTACAAAAAACAAGAAAGTCCAGTTGCATCCTGAAAAAGCACTTTTAGAATAGATAGCCAGTAAGGAACAGAGATGTAGGCCAGCCCCCTGAAATGAAATGCAGCCAGCCAACCTCTGCCAGCTGGTTGGGCTGGTTGGGAATGAAGACTTACCATTCTTCTGGGGATCAGATCAGTGGTGGGTTCCTACCGGTGCGATCGACTCTACTGCACCGGTAGCGGCCAGCAGATGGCGCTATTTGCACGCGACAGCTCCAGTGCCGTCTTCACTGGTCTGTTGCACGGCGCCATCTTTTTGGGGGGAATTTTTAGGCCGATTTTGCTTCCTGCGCATGTGTGGAAGCAAAATCTCGTGAGGGAACGCGCGTGCGCGCGAGATTTTGATGATTTTTTGCTTTTGCGCATGCACGGAAGCAAAAAAGCGCTGAAATTGCGTGCGCGCGCGTCCCCTTGTGAGATTTTGCTTCCGCACATATGCAGGAAGCAAAATTGTGCAAGGAGGCACGTGCACATAGCAAGTGCGCATGCACCAAAACATGGCGATGCGCGCGCAGCGCACCAGTAGCACGAAGAACAAGCAACCCGCCCCTGGATCAGATATAAGTTTAGTGCCACTTCAGCTTAGCAGTAAATCTCATCTAGAAGTCTATATCTTAAAAGCAGGCCAAGTGAATAATCTTAGCATGCTGAATGGAACCCATAGTGAAAAGACTATAAGAAACAACAAAACCTTTAGGAAATAACCAACTTCCAGAAAATATCCAAAATATTAGAACTGTCCTGCCTCCTAGTGGTGACAAGGGAAATATTGCTACCATTTAAAATGTTGGTTAGCGCTACCAAATATTTACTCTTGCTTAAAGAATAAATATTTAAAGGATGCATGGAAATATGCCTGGGTGTAAGCAGCAATAAATGATTGCTTGCCTTTTTCAGTAGAGGTATATCTTACTCAGACATCTTGCCTTATAACTTGTTCTTCTGTAAGTTCTTCTACCATTTTAGATAGGTGACTGTTCTTTTGGACAGCCACTTGTCTCCTGCTCGAACAGAGGGCTGGACAAGAAGACCTCCAAGGCCCCTTCCAGCTCTATTCTGATTGGTTGATTGAAGACTCGAACACTGGGCCCAAACCAATAAAATGAAATTTAACACAGAGAAAAGTAAAATTCTGCACCTAGGCAAGAAGAATCAAAAATACACATACAAACTGGGCGAAACCACACTCAATAGCAGCGATTGGAGAGGGATCTCGGAGTCCTGGTAGACAGCCAACTAAATATGAGCCAGTAGTGTGCAGCAGCAGCCAAAAAGACCAACACAGTCCTGAGCTGCATAAATAGAGGGATACAATCAAGGACCAGAGAGGTACTAGTACCACTCTATAAAGCCTTGGTCAGACCACACCTAGAGTACTGCATCCAATTTTGGTCACCACACTACAAAAAAGACATTGAAACTCTAGAGAAAGTGCAGAAGAGAGCAACCAGGATGATAAAGGGTCTGGAAAATAAAACATACGAAGAGCGGTTGCAGGAACTGAGCTTGGCCAGTCTAGCGAAGAGAAGGACCAGGGGTGACATGATAGTCGTTTTCCAATACTTGAGGGGATGCCACAGAGAGGAGGGGGTCAGGCTGTTCTCTATGGCACCAGAAAGCCAAACAAGGAATAACGGATGGAAGCTGACCAAGGAGAGATTCAACCTGGAAGTGAGGAGAAACTTTCTGACAGTGAGAGCGATCAACCAGTGGAACAGCTTGCCAGTGGAGGTTGTGAGAGCCCCAACACTTGCGACCTTCAAGGAGAGACTGGACTGCCATCTGTCTCAAATGGTGTAGGAACTCCTGCTTGAGCAGGGGGTTGGACTAGATGACCTCCAAGTCCCTTCAAACTCTAATAATAAAATCTAAAAAAAAAGTTCTTGTATCTCTAAATCTTGTGATTTGACCAATTTTAAAGGGGGCATTCCCTGTTTTAATCTCTCCCTTCTCATTAGCTACTCAAGAACCTTCTCTCATTCTCCTTTCTACTATAGTCTGGGACCTAGTAGCACCCTAGAGGGAGATGCTGCTCAAAATTATAGCTCTATACTGGAAAAATCACATGATTGTTACATGTTTTTCTTAGATTAGAATGATTACAAAGGAGACAGAAGTGAGTCTTCATAAAGAGAAAAACACCAAAGTAAAACCGTATCCACTTGCAGATAGTGTTCAGCCAGACCTCTGCTAGTTCTTACAAAAATAATGAGAGAAAATGCAGGGATTATCTGAGCATGGCAAAATAGAATAACTGCTGAAATAAAGCTGGGTTCACACATTACACTAAACCATAATGTAGTGTGTTTGATTTTTGTTTGATGTAAACCCACTCCTTACAGTTTAAACCTCATGGTGTTAGAGAATTATGTGTTATTAAATGTGTGTGTCAACTCTTAGTGATCAGGTAGAATTTTTCCCAGCAGGATTTGTTCCCAAAATGATCCTTCAGGTGTTCCAAAGGTGTACCCATCACCACTATAACTGAGTCCATCCACCTTGTTGCTGGTCGTCCTCTTTCTTTCCACTTTCCCCAGCATTAAAGCCTTCTCCAGAGCTAGGCCTTTTGGTAATGTGACTAATGTGAAGTACGATAATCTGATCCTTGATGTTTGTGCGCCTCAAGAGAGAACACTGAGTCTATTTGTTCAATGATTCATTTGTTTGTTTCCTGGGCTATCCATGGTACACTCTGAGTTTCAAAAAAAGGGATGACTGGTGACAATTATTTTGCTTTGGAAATAAGATCAGTTCAGCACACTTGAATGGACATGTGGATATTCATCTACCAGCCATGATAGCCAAGGAGGACTCACTCTGACCTCTATTCCTGTAGAAGAATTTCAGACTAGTGTTTCCATGCTGCTTACTATCTGTAATTTACTGGTCTTGTTGAGGTACTTATCTGATCTAGCAAGCCTCTATGGCCTTACGAAATCATAAAGAACTATGCGCCTGCCAACTAAATGGTGGGGCAGTAACCCCTCCTGCTCCACATAGACTCCAGGGTTGATGTATAAGATCATTCATAAGATGAAGTTTCAGCCCACAAGATTCCTTTGGAGAAGCATGGCTTTCCAGTATTCGATTTGCTGCTATGGCCAGGAAAAGAAGATGGACATTAACATTGCAATAATCAAAAAGTTGAGAAATGAACGACGGAAAAACACAAGACAACATCTGTACAAAGGAAACAACTGTAGCACAAGATAGCTTCTACATTGCGTTCTTAAGCCCAATGTATCCTTTAGGAGCATATGCTGCTGCTTTTTAAAAGAAACATTTATGAACTACAAAATACAAATATTACAAATATTTATTAGATTTTTTTAACTTGCCTTTATTTGTGGTCAATTGAAAATGTATACCTTAGGTCCACACCTAAAGTTTATTTTTATTTTCCCTGTAAGCTGGGTTGCGCTGAGAGAGAGTGATTGATCACCTAGCCTAAGGAGGACCAGAACTCATGGCCTCCCAGTGGTTAATCCAGCACCTCAGCCATTATATTGAAACAGTTTATAACTTCTGGGTGATGGGAATCACCCTACCCTTTAAAAAGTAAAGTTTTACAGCCCTTCTTGGTACAAAGTAAAAAAAAAGTAGGTTTCCTCAGTTCCAGCCTGGGGAATTTCGCAGCTGCTGGACTATAGTCACAAAGACCTTGTTTCTAGCACCTGATTTGGGCATCTTTGAAGAAAGGACCATCATCCAACACAACTACCAACTCCATATTTTAGAGATGTGCTGAAGATCAGAAGTGATATCAGAAGACTCTCACCAGGAGAATCTTGAAGAGCCTGGGGATTGGATCAGGTCACTGTAGTCTCTGGCTTAAATTCATTGCCCTGTTTGTTTTAAGCAGATCAAAGGAAGTTAAGAGACATTTCAGTCATTTGATCCAAAGGCACAGTAGGAGCTTCAAGAGCCCAAGGAATGGTCCTTCCAAGAGAAATTGCATCTGCAGCTGGATCAGAAGTAGCAGCTGAGCATATGACCCTCAAAGATCATGTCTCCTTTTCTCTTAATCCGGAACATGGAGAATTGTTTCTTTCCTGCTCAATCCAATTCAGGATTTCCTCTTGAGTAGGAAGAGATCGTTTCTCATAACCAGAAATCACCATGGCAGTTGATCTTGCAGTTGATCTTGGTGGAGATGGCTCAGGGATTTCTTCTGATATCTCAGCAATGTCCATAATTTCTGGGAACTGGACCAGGGCCTCCTGGGAAAAAAAATTCAGCAAAATCATAGGGAGCCCTAACTCAAAGTCAGCAAGGGAACAGCAAAGCCCATTCAGGATGTCAAGACAGCCTCTAACCTTAAATATTTGACTACCGTTTTTCAGATTTCCAAGCTCCTTAACTTTATCAAACTTGGCATAGTTTTCAAAGCAGCCAGCTTTTGGGACCACCATCAATAGTTTACAAGCCAGCCAGATTTTGGGACCACCCTTTTAAGAGTTCTCCATAAATGGCAGAAATACTGGATGAAGGGAACATGTTTTTCCACTATTTCTGCTAGGATAAGCAACCCCACCCCCCCGGCCAACAAGCTATGGATCTATCTATCCTTTTTCTTATATATGGGAAAGGGGAATCTTTATACTATTTTTTGCAACATCTTTCTTCAATTTGGTTCCCTTCAGATGTGCTGAACTACAATTTCCAACACTCTCAAATGTTGTCACACTTGTGAATGATGGGAATTATAATCTAATGCAAATCTGAAGGTGCTGAAGTTAGAGATTGATGCTGTTACATAATTAAGAAAAGTTTCCAATTCTGAGAATACATTTGAAGATTCAGTTGTGAGCACATTTTCGGAGTGTAGTTATGAATCAGCATTGAAGCTCAGAAATATGGCAAATGAGAAAAAAAAGACAAGAAAACCAAATATCTTTAGCACAATGTACAGGCATGATCAGGGGTGGGTTCCTCCTGGTTTGGACCAGTTCGTCCAAACTGGTAGCGACCCGCTGGTGATGTCACGATGACGATAGGTCGGTGCCAGTCCGTGGGTGCCGCCATCTTTTTTTTTGAATGTTTATGAATTTCTTTAAATTTTTTTAAATTTTTTAAAAAAATTTCCCTTCTGAGCATGTGCAGAAGCCAAGTCCCGGCACTGTGCATGTGGTCGCCATCTTTTTTTTGGCTTTTTTTCCCTGGCTTTTTTGTTATTGCGCATGCATGCGCGCGTGAAGCACACGCGCGCCCACGACGCACACCCACGCGGCGCGGGAGGGAGCGAACCACAGCAAGGTAAGTTGGAACCCACCCCTTGGCATGATATTCTGCTTTGACCAGCCATCCACAGTAATCCATACAGAAGATGAATGGAATATAATTTTAAAATGGACATAAAATAATGCCTTGGTCAAATGCACAATGTACCATATTTTTCGGTCTACAAAACGCACTCCCCCCTAAAAAGTGGGTGGAAATGTCTGTGTGTCTTATAGACCAAATGTTGCCGAAGCCCCGGCCCCCCGCCAGCCCCCAACTTTCAGCCTCTGCCTCCCAGCAATTTGCCACCTTGCAGCAAAAAGCAAACAGCCTGGTCAGCTTCAGCACAGCCTGATTTAGCATGAGCAGCTGATTGGCGGTTGGATCGGCCTCCCAGAATACTTCCAACCAGCTATTCCAGGCTGCAGGGATCGCCGCCGCCCATTGCCGCCACTGCCACCCATCGTTGCCGCTGCCACCCATTGCCGCCTCAGCGCGCCCCATTTTTGCCCTCCACGTGCCCCGTTTTTGGCCTCCATGCATCCCGTTTTTGGCCCATTCCAGGGGGCGGGAATCACGGCAATTGGCGGCAGGGGCGATCCCTGCCACCTGGAATGGGCCGAAAACGGGACACGCGGAGGCCAAAAATGGGGCATGCAGAGGCTGAAAACAGGACGTGCAGAGGCCGAAAATGGGGCATGCGGAGGCAGCGCTGGGTGGCGTCAATCCCCACAGCCTGGAATAGCTAGTTGGCAGTATTCCAGGAGGCCAATCCAACCGCCAATCAGCTGCTCATGCTAAATCAGGCTGTGCTGAAGCTGACCAGGCTGTTTGCTGTTTGCTGCAAGGAGGCAAATTGTTGGGAGGCAGAGGCAGATTTTTTTTCTTCTTGTTTTCCTCCCCAAAAGCTAGGTGCATCTTATGGTCTGGAGTGTCTTATAGTGCGAAAAATATGGTAGTTAGTCTGGACTTTATGTCCATCCAATTACTACTTAAACAACCTGCATCTTCAACCTTTAAGGTTTTAGCTTTAGTTCTTATTAGGACCATCACTAGAAAGAGAAGCAGATGAATCTCCAAAACCTCAGAAGACAATACAGTACTTTCTCTTTTGTACCCCCTACAAATGCACTTAACTCCTGCAGGCTTTTTTAAAATCCAATTGCTTCTTACCATGGCTGGTGCAGTGCTCTCTTCATTCATCTCCACAGCAATCCCACTGTGTTTTGGATCTGGAATTTTCTCCCAACACCACCAGGGCAGTACCTTATGGCAGAGGTCCACTAGCCTAGAAAACAGAGATGTCAGAGGTCACTTTGCACAAGATTCAAATCAGCACTTAGGCAACCAGTAAAAGAATTTAGGTTAGCCATCCATACAGATGATATGCCTGCATCTTTGCCTTTCATCACTTACCTTCTATATTTCAACAGCCCCATAATGGAACCCACTGTAAGCAGGATTATCACAAGTGAAACTATCACAATGCTCTGCCAATGAAAAACTGCAAGAGATTTAAGGACAACACTGTCATTTACTATTGTATCAAATGTATACGTTGTCAACTCTATTCCATCTCATGGATGCTTACCTGCCAAAATTCATAAGTTCCATGGTTCCAAGATAAAAACATCAACTTTAAAACATCCTCTGAAAAAAATATAACCTACTACAAGAATAATATTAAAACGTCTATTGCAAATAACTCTAACTTGTCATTCACTCACCATGCTCAATCCCTGCTACCCCAATACCATAAGAGTACCATAAGAGTATGAACTACTTTTAATTTTTTCCACAAGGAGAACTGAGCAATCTTGGCTCTAATGGGCAAAATAAAAGGAATACACTTCAAAAAATGTGACTCAGTTCTTACAGGTGACGATGATCCATTAAAAGTATGCAGTCACACTTGTGAATGATGGGAATTGCAATCTAATGCAAATCTGGAGCTGCAATGTTATGATCCATTCCAGAAGTATGTAGATACAGGTAGTCTGCATTTAACAACAACATTAGGCCTGGAATCTCTATCACAAAGTGATGCAGTCATAAAGCATGATGCCATGTGACTGCATCGCTTAGCAACACAATCCCAGCAATCTCCATTGTCGTCATTAAGCAAAGACCTTACATGACTGCAATATGGAAAGAATCCAGAATTGTTTGCTTATACTGCCGAAATCACCTAAATGAGGGTGTGGCATGATTAGGAAGGGGTAGGGGGAGTGGTATAGGTTGAGTGGAGTGCAGCAGAAGTTGGGGAAGGTGTACTAGAGCACATAGAGGTGCACAAGTGGCTGGCACAGTGCAAGGACAAAAGGGGCTGGAGGAAGGTGGAGACTTGCCCCATTGACTTACAAACTTTCCTGCCAGCTTCCCCACTGACTTTCTGGGGAAGCCGCAGGAAAGGTTGCATATAGTGAACATGTGATCACAGGATGCTGCAATTGATCATAAGTGTGAAGTGGTTGCCAAGCACCCAAATTGCCATCGTGTGACCACAGAGATGCTGGGACTGCTGAAACAACAAGGACCAATCATGGCATTTATTCAGTGCACTCACAACTTTGAAGAGTCACTAAACAAGTGGTTGTAGTTTGAGGACCTGTAATTAATAGCCAGACGTATCAAGGTATCAAAATCTTTAGCACAATTGTGCTAAAGTGATTGATTTCACAGCTAGTTTTAGCACGATCTTTCTTGCTCCTATACTTATTTCCTGTTAATATACGAGTTTGGTTTAAGGAACAAAACTTCTAGCAGTCCCTCCTACCTGATGTACTGAAGTGATGCACAGCACTAGCCACACCTTCTCCAGCTGATGTAGAGCCAGTCATCCAGACCTGGTAGGTTGTTCCTGGCTCCAGATCTGAAACAGTGTAATTTCTTTCCATAGCACTAACTGTAATGTGAAACAAAAAACAATATATATGTATATATCATGGGCAGATGGTAATCAGAACCCATCATCCATAGTTCACCGGTGGAGGATAACTTTCAAAAACACTGCAGAACCCTGTCTAACTTAACTAGTAGTTTTATACCAGGAAAGAAAAGAATACACTGCGTTTACACTTTACAGACAGAAAAAGGGAACCCCTTATATCTTTCCCAAAGAGATGTCTTAGCTTTTGGAAAAGAATGCCTTACAATGCCCATTTAATATAAGGCATAAGGAGATCAGGATCTCTGCATGCTTCACCCTCACAAATGTGTGTTGACTCCTATTGTTTTTTTATGTTGCCACACACTGAAATGTACAGGTAACCCTCAACATAGGATGGCAATTGGGACTGGAATTTCCATCGCTAAGCAATGTGGTCATAATGGCAACCACACTGGTTAGGGATGGCAATCCTGAAGACCTGGCTGCTATTGTTAACTGAAACAATAGTTAATTCATTTGTGTGTCCAATCACACTTGGCCAATAAAGGATTCTAATCTAATCTAAACCCATGGTGGTTAGGTGAGGCAACTTCCTGCAAGCTTCCCACAACCAACTCAATGGGAAAGCCAGAGGGAAGTTGCAAGCCCCAGATGATTTACCAGCAGGCAGATAAGTTAATTTTAATGTTAGGTTTTATATATTTTTAAATTTAACAGTTATAATATATTGTACACAGCCCAGAAACCCTCTCCGAGGAAGAGGGGCAGTTTAAAAACATGAAATATAAATAAATATAAGTAGCTGCTGCTGGGTGGAGGAGAGTGCGGCAAGGCTCAGGGAGGATGTGTGTGTGTGTGTGTGTGTGTGCGTGTGTGTGTGTGTGTGTGTGTGTGTGTCAGTGTGCAAGAGGGGAACAGAAAGAGTTGGGATGTGAAGTAATGTACAAGGGCAGGAGGAGGATATGGCAAGGGTGTGCAAGAATGGCCCGTTGAGGGCCAGGGAGGGTGTGCTAAGGATGTGCAGGAATGTGAAGGAGGCACAGCAAGAGCCAGGGAGGATGTGGAAGGATGAATGAAGGTGTAAGGGAGGCACAACAAGGGTCAAGGAGGGTATGCAGGAGTGCAGGAGTGGCTGGTGTGGCACAAGCACAGAAGGGCTGGGAAAGAGTGTGTGGATGGGGGAGACTTATCTCAGTGACTTGAGACCTTCCCTGCCGGTTCCCCATTGACTTTCTGGAGAAGCCATTAGGGAAGGTCGCAAATAGTGATCCTGCGATTGCGGTATGCTGCAACTGCAACAGCAACTAAGTATGATCAGTAGCCAAGTACCCAGATCGTAATCAGGGGATCGCAGATTGCTGGGGTAGCAGAAACTCCAAGGACCAGTCAAAACCACCATTTGTTTGAAAGACTGCTGAAAAAATATAGCCATAAATTGAGGACTACCTGTATGGATTGTATCAACTGGAAATTTGTTTGTAATTTTGGGGATCTAATGAAGGAATTTGGGTTTGATTTCCACATAAAAGGTGGGCAGCAGAGTAAAAAAACAACAACACTCCTTCTCATACCTTGTTATACTCTCTCATATAAGGGGATTTTGCTCCTAGGTTTCCAGAGATATTTTAGGCTGCAAAGAGCCAGACAAGGAAGAACATATCCACTCACATGTGCTTTTTACTTAAAGAACCAGACTCCCCCCCTCACTTTGTTATATAAAGAGAGTAGATAAATATGGTATCTCTTGTTATGACTATTTGTTCCCCAAAAGTTATACAACAAATTTCTGAACTCGCAAATCTTCCCTGAGTGATCTTTCCAGAGAAAAGCTGTAGATATCACCTAGTGTCAATCTAATGCCCTTGAGAAGTGATGAATTATCTCCATTTAATATGGGACTGAATCCAACCATCTGGAGCAGGGGTCTCCAACCTTGGCAACTTTAAGCCTGGCAGACCTCAACTCCCAGAATTCCCCAGCCAGCTTTGGGTCCTCCAGGCTTAAAGTTGCCAAGGTTGGGGAACTCTGATCTGGAGGACACCAGAGGAGAGAGCTGGTGCAGAGGATTGTAATTAAGAGAGGTAATTTTAGGAGGACCCATGCCTTCCTTCCTTATGTTTAAGCTGACTTAGAATCTCACTCACTGGGTGTGTGAACCATAAGGCTGTCTGAATGGAGATGTTTCAGGTAAAGTGTATAGTGTATGATATGCCCATTGCGGTCTGCCAAGGGAATCTCCTTCCAAGAGATGGAAGTGGCAGTGGACGAAAGTCTTCTGTCTTGCAATCCTTGGGGACCAGCTGATGGTACTGGAAAAGCAAAGGAGGAAATAGAGGGTGTGAACCGGTTCAGTATACGAGCAAAGCTTACAGTCCATGCTGTAACAAGGACACATTGCATTACCTACCACACTACAGAAGATATACCAAGTTTCATAGGCCAATAGGTCCAAAGGAGACCATCAATTTAAGAACACCAGAGGTAATGTTTCTATACTAAGAAATGTTCAAAGATCATACTTCAAAGGAAGTATTCAAGAAGAAAATGGCCACCATTCAAACATTTAATATAATTTGTCTCTGGAACCTGACTTACAGTATTCCCAGTGTAGGTAAAGATCTATATATAGTGTTTCCCTGAAAATAAGACCCTGTCTTATATTTTTTTGAACCTTGAAATAAGCGCTTGGCTTTATTGCCATGCACTCAAAAGCCCGATTGGGCTTATTATCAGGGGATGTCTTATTTTGGGGGAAACAGGGTAATAGATACAGCCTTCTTTTCCAAAATTCCTACTTCACATGAAAAAAATAACCTTTTCCCACTATGGTACTCATAGAGCAGCCTCCCTCCAGAAGCTAGGCAAACCCTGGAAGTGATGGCCTTCTGAGAGGAAATGAAGACCAAATTCTTTAAATGATTGTGCAATAGTTGAAGCACCTTAAAACAGGTAGTCCTTGCTTAATGACCATTTGTTCAGTGACTATTTGAAGTTATGACAGTGCTGAAAAAGGAGATTTATCATCAGTCCCTGAAGTTCTGGCCATCATAACATCCCCACGATCATGTGATCACGTTCTGGGCACTTGGCAACCGGCTCACTCTTATGAGGTTACGGTGCCTTACAGTTATGTTATCGCCATTTGCAACCTTCCCTGCTGGCTTCCCACAAGCAAAATCAAGATGGCAGGGAAAGTTGCAAGTTACTCTGGTAAATTGTTTGCACCCTCCCTTGCCTGGCAACAACTGTTTGCTAAGCATCCAAAATGCAATCATGAGACTGCAGGAGGGGAAGCAGTTAGAATTTTGAAATCAGGCCATAAGAAGCTCTGGAGACACCTGTCACAAATTTGAATGGTCACTAAGCAATTGGTTATAAGTCGAGGAGTACTTGAACCAACTGTCTAGCCTTAAGTCTCTCAGTGCCTAAGTTCTCTATTTTAGATAACTGAATCCCCATCTCTTTTGTACCTGTATCAACGTTGCTCACGCATAATACAAAGGGGCAGTGCATCAATCACATAGACATGGCTGCCATTTTGACTTTTTTAATACACCTCCTCTCCCCCACCCCCTCCTTTTCCGATGACCTGGGGGGGGTATTTTCTCTTGGGCAAAAAAAGCTAAAGGAAGAAACCTAAATAAACCTGTTCTAAGACTGTTACTTAGCTGAAAAAAATGAAAAGCAGTATCTTTCTACCAGCTCTGCAGAAAAGCCGTCACTTTTCTGCAGAGAGAAGCCTTGATAGGCTGTGGTTTTCTGCCTGCTGTTTCCTGTCATTTGGAGGTGGCCCTCTGCTTATGTGGCACGGATCTGGTAGAACAACTTGATCTATAGAGTATAAAAGGGCCACACTTGCATGTTTCCAGTCCTCTCTAAAAACAAATTTTTTATACTAAGCAGCCATTGCCATTAACTCCAACCGATACTAGTTTTTTAAACAGATTTTATTTATAGCACTGTTTTTGCACTACTGTTGTAAGCTACTTCAGGAAAGGCATAAATGAGAAGTGACATATAAATAAAAATAAATAGAAGCATGAACCCAATCAGTTTTGGCTTACCTAACAAACCATAGCTTGTTTTCTATACAGATCAGCAGAGTGTTTGAATTCAGTTATAAAGTTTATTCTTGCGTGCAAATTTCCTTTGCTGCTGGAGTTAGCGGTACTAAATTAATTAAAGATAGAAATATGGCGCTTCATACTTCAGCCTGTTTTTTTACAGTAGCAAAGATCATCAATTCTGGCTCAAAGAGCGGTGCTAATCAACACCCAACCTCAACAGGGCAGAGGTGGCTGTGGTACTGAAAGGTTACAAGAATGCAGGGAGGAAAATTCATCTGAAATCTCTAAAGATCAAAGGGGAAATTCTGGCTCCGCTAGTAACCACACTCCTTCCCTTGTACCCCTGGGGATTACCTTCTTCTTTGAAATAGGCGCGTACAGAGTCTGAGGCAGTTCTCCCATGAGCATACAAACCATACACACACACAAGGTATGGTACCTTTGAACTGAAGTTCCCTAAAGTGGAAGAAAAAAACAAGACTTAGAAAACTAACAACTTGCCCCCGGAAGTTTTGGGTGTTCCAACACTGGAAGTTTTTAAGAAGATATTGGATGACCATTTGTCTGAAATGATATGGGGTTTCCTGCCTGAGCAGGGAGTTGGACCAGAAGAATCCTAGGTAGAGGCAGATGTAGGGTCTCCTGTTTGGGCAGGGGGTTGGACTAGATGACCTGTAAGGTCCCTTCTGTTTAACTCTGTTAAATATCATGTCTAATACCTCCAAGATCCCATCCAACTCTGTTATTCTGTTTATTGATTTGCTGTATAAACCTTAGTGAGTGGCAATTGCCAGCCAGCTTTTCTCTCGGTGCAGGCTAACAGCTAAGCAGGCCTTCCTTTCAGTACTCAATCCAAAATTGTGAAAGCTAAAAGTCACCTGGGTCTGCTTTAACCTGCTTCTGCAGGAAATCAAAACACAACATGGGACTCCAGGAAGTGGTGGAAAACTTTCAGCACTTCTTTTTCCAGAAGACACTCCCTCCCTCACAGATGAAATTCACTCCAGTGTCCCAGAAGGTGCCACCTCCCAATTCCCTTCTACTCAGTTTACTTAGCAGAAATGGAAGGACAAACTAGATAAAGTTCATGCATTCAAGCAGCATAATTTCATAGTTTTCATTATATAAGAAGCAATTTATATGCTTCTGTCAAAACTCGAGTAGCCTGGAGAAGATGGAACTCTAATGCTAGACCAGAGGTCTTCAAACTTGGCAACTTTAAGACTTCTGGACTTCAATTCCCAGAATTCTCCAGCCAGCTATGCTGGCTGGAGAATTCTGGGAGTTGAAGTCCACAAGTCTTAAAGTTGCCAAGTTTGTGGACTCCTGCTATAGACCTCTCCCTTTCTCATCACCTCACGTGCTTCTCCGTAGCTGCTGCTTCCAAGGAAGTTTCCACTGGAACAAAATTAGGCTTTTTAAAAAAAATGAAAATAGAAGTTACAGAGAGATCATATTTTCAGTCAGTGGTAGTGGAAGAGGCAGCCACAAACACACACAGAGAAAAAAAGAGTATGTATTACATTTCCTCCTATTTTCCAGAGTTCTGAAGCTACTGAGGAATTCCCAAAGCTGTTGTTTACTGTATATAATAAATAACATTATTGCAGGTGAGATCTCACCTCTCAATAGGGTGCTGGTACTGTTTCCAAGTGTGCGAGTCCAGTTCAGCAACTCTCCCACACTATCAACAATCTCTTTTCTCCACTCAACCACGTATTCCTGAGGCTGAACCCATTGAGAATCCATGCTGGGCTTCCATGTCACGTTGAGACCCAAACCTTCTGATGCCACCACTGTCACCTCCTCAGGGCCTGGGAGCTCTACGAAAAGGAAAGACAGTTCATCATTATGCAGGTGATTGCCCAGAGCTCTGGCTATCATCCATACAGATAGCCATAAAATAATCCCATTGATTGCAAACCTTGGATCTCAGCCGATCTCAGATAAACAAGGTTGGACCTCGTTAGTACTTGAATAGGAGTCTATTACTTGAAGAGAAACCCCCAAACCTTAGAAGCAGGTCATGGCAAACTACTCAGTTGTCAAGAAAACTGCACAGAGATTTCCATGTCATCACCAGGCCTCAAGCTTGACTTGAAGGAATGTCACCATGTTGACAGGTCCTTCTCAAGTTGTTCAGTTTGTCTGAGGAACTCACCTGAACTCTAAAAAAATGCTACCTTAGTTTCACAAAGTTTGAACCTTTGATGACCTCAACACATCTGTGTGGTTTTCTTGGCAGCAATACGTAAGTCATTTCTGCGTAACATTTTGAGAATTTCCAGTCTTGCCACACTCTCAGATTTTCTTCTGATTTCTCATCCAAATATAACCAGGACTTCTCAGTATTTAAGGTACACTAGATCAGGGATAGGCAAAGTTGGCTCTTCTATGACTCGTGGACTTCAACTCCCAGAATTCCTGAGCTAGCATGATTGGCTCAGAAAGTCTGGGAGTTGAAGTCCACGAGTCATAGAAGAGCCAACTTTGCCTACCCCTGCACTAGATGATGTTATGTAGCTGGGAATTTCACCTCTAAACTTAAGAGAATCAAAATGGTTGACTGCCTGATACAAAATATATACCTTTTCTTAAGGTGGAGTACAGAAAGGGTAACAGGAATGAATATTTTGTGAGTGAAAGGAAAGGAAGCCACCAGCTATTTTTTTTCTTCAAGAATCAGTTGAGAAAGGCAGGAAGTGGGGCAAGAAAGAACTGTTTCAACCCCGTAGTGTAATATGGAGGTGCACCTGTTTTCTCCAAGCTGAGATTGGCCCAGAGTGTCTTCTTAACAGAGTTGCGGGCTGCTATTGAGACGTACTGTGCAAAGATAGGGATCAAAGCCTGACAGCACTTGTAATTTATTCTGTGGAGTGTTTTGTTGTGGTCCTGGAAGATAACTTCATAATCAAGGATCTTTCCCTGGGCTGCTTCTGGATCCAGTGCCTGTGAGAAGAGAAGCAGAATTCCTCAGCAGAGTGAAGAAAAAGGTGGGAGGGAGGGAGGGAGGGAGGGAGGGAGGGAGGGAAGGAAGGAAGAAAGGAAGGAAGGAAGGGGAGGAGGGAGGGAGGGAAATAGGGCTGAAGTAACCCAATTCGTAGTCCCTTGTGCCGCCCTGCTTCTCCTGAACCAGACACACCACAGGTACTGGTCATGAGCAAACCCAGTCAAAACTGGATCAACAGAAGAGTCTGTACCATCGACAAGAGGCATAACAGTACAAAAATTAAAAGTTAACAAATAACTGTCTGCACTCGTTTTGGCAAGAAAATGACATGCACAGACATGAACTTCTTCCTCATTTCTTCCAAAAAGCAGGAAGCTATCAAGAGAAAGACATTCTACCAAGGCAGGCTGAAAAGACATCCTGAGGTGCTTCAACGTTTTTCACTAAAAGGACCAAGCAAAAAAAAGCAAAAAAAATAAGGAGGGGGACTTTTTTCACTGTCTACTTCCTCCTCCCTCACCCTGACCACTTGTATTTGTCTCAGGTGAGAAGCTACTCTTGGGCCACAGGGAAGTCCAGCTGCCCCCAAAGAGGGAGAGGATACAAAGCAGAAGTAACTGGCCAGGCAGGAGTTGTAAAAGAGACCTGGTTTTTGCTAGTGTCACCCACACGCTCGTCTGGGCCGCAACCTGGAAGAGGAGCTGTCCAGGGGGCATGCGTGCGCTGGAAAATGAATTTCCAGTTTCTGGCATGCGCATGCGCGCCAGCCAGATAGTCTTCCGTTTACTTAGTTGCTTTGGGGGGAAGAAATGAGAGAAGAAATTTATGCACGAGGGCAATTCGCAGGTCAGTCCAGAAAATGTTCCAGTTGATAAACGCTTTGACTAGCTGTCTACTTATATTGAATTTCTAGTCTTTTGTAACTTAATTTTACTGAAGGGGTGGGAGAAACTGGGGGTGAGACTTACTGCATGCTGTTTGAGGGATTTTTTTTTAATTCACTGCCAGTGGAAGAAGAAAAGATAGCAGCTGCTCATGGGCATATTGACTGTTACAATGAAAAAAAAATATTTTCAAAGTAGAACCAAGTTGACCAGTTTTCTACTGCAGGGAATTTGAAAGCAGGCACAAGCCTGAGAAACATTTGGCTCCAGATGAAATGCAAGCCTAATAACATGGAAGTTATCATACATGTTCCAGGACAAGATTGTACTACTATTATTTCTTCCCCATATATTTTACAGAACGTTCAAGTCAACTTGGGATTATTAGTTTGCACTTCTCAAATGAAATCTGGTATCCTGGGATGCACATTTTGGGCTAAATTAGATTCAAATCTATGGAAAGTGTATTTTGAAAACCACAACTGCTAAGCTTTTGTTACTGAATCATCATTCTGTCTGTTTTATTAAAATGAATCCTAAGCACATTTATCTTGTTCTTATTTGACGGCTCCTGACAGTTAATAGATTTGAAGCATTTGAAGCATTTCTTTTCATGTATTAAAGTCTAAATAACTACTTTCAAATTTGTAGCAAAGATATATTCTACCTATATTGAACAGTTTCAGTTTTTAAGAACACATTTAAATAAGTGATGGCGAACTGCAACCTAGAAAAGGAGCTGTCCAGGGAGCATGCGTGCGCTCGAAAATGAACTTCTGTTTTCTGGCATGCGCATCTGCGCCAGCCAGATAGTCTTCCGTTTACTTGCGTGCATACGTGCGCGATGATAAGCTGTCTGGCGCACATGCTCATGCCGGAAAACAAAAGACCAGCTCTTCAAGTTTCTGGCACTGCCACACACATGAAGGCCAGCTGATTGTTGTGCATGCATGCATGCCAGAAACCCGGAAGATGAACGGGCGATGCCACGCGTGCCAGCGACATGGCTCCGTGTGCCATTTCAGGCATGCGTGCCATAGGTTGGTCATCATGGATCTAAGACTTCCTTTTTATTTTAAAATCGTTTTTCTTTTCCAAATTCTTTCTTTTATCTCTAGTCAAAATGAAAAAAATGTGTTTATCTCTCTTCCTTGGCAAATTTGGCTTTAGTCCAGTCACTGATGTCATCCTTGTAAAGATTTCGTTTCTTTAAACTATTGTATTTTCACCCCTTTGGATCATTCATAGTTTGCTTCAAAATTCTTCTACTCAAATTCTCTTCTGGCTCTAAAAAACCTGCCCTGCCCTATAACCCTGCAGAGAACAAATTCTATATGATAAGAAACAAGATCCAGCTCACCTTCCACAGCAACAAGTGGCTTTCATTCTGGCGGTCAGAAACATGTTCTTTTTGCCAGACATCAACTTGACCCAAAGGAGCTAAAGGAATCAGAAAAGAGCCAGGTAATTATTGAGATTAGCCAACCAATTAGGTCTTCCCCCAAATAATATAAGTAAGAAACAACTGAAAACGGAATACTGTGCATAATATGGTTACAAATGAAACAAAAAAAATCCCAATAAGTATAAGGATGCAGATCTGGCTGTTCATAGGCAATGAATATCAACCCAACAGACTCAACAGAAAATTGGAAATTTACAGTAGATAACACTTATTTCAAAATTATATCTTTTAGTTGTATATTTATTTGTCTCAAAATGCATTGTGTGAATGCAACAAACAAGTGTTTGGAAAAGTATACAGCAACCAGATTTCTGCTGAGGTGCCACTGCATCTATTTTGACTGCATGGATTTCTGCTTCATCCACAGCTGTACCTACCAGCCTCACAGGTACAGAAGGGTCTGGAAGAACTCCATTCACTCCAAAAGCCTTTTTTATTTTCTGGGATGCACCGTACCTGCACCTCATAGCAGGTGAATGGTTTCAGGTCACAGAATTCATAGTTCTCTTGGTCTAGATGGGTCTCCTGCAGCTGGGAATGGAACATACTCACATTGTCATTATATTAACATTCTATCCATCCATTTTGCAAGGTCACTCAAAGTGATCCAAGTCGAAACAAAAATTTCAAAAACCCTCCATCTAAATTTCCACCAGAATTGCAGCAAGTCTAATATTACATAGTGAGAGCAGGAGTGTGTGCTGGATACAGATCCATATCATGTTTACTACTGGGAAATACCGTGTTCCCCCGAAAATAAGACATCCCCCCAAAATAAGCCCTCCTCCAAAAAGAAACCCTTCCCCAAAAATAAGCCCTCCCCCAAAATATTTAAACGCATGTGCAACTAGTCCCTGCCATTTCCTCTGGTTAGGGTTAGGGAGACAGAGCTGGAAATCAGATAAGACGGCAAGAGGAGATGTTCAAATCTCACCAGGCTCAAGGTTGACTCAGCCTTCCATCCTTCCGAGGTGGGTAAAATGAGGAGCCAGATTGTTGGGGGCAATATGCTGAACTCTGTAAACCGCTTAGAGAGGGCTGTAAAGCACTATGAAGCGGTATATAAGTCTAAGTGCTATTGCTATTGCTATTGCTATCTTGCTCCACGCGCCCCAAAATAATAAGACCACCCCAAAAATAAGGCCAAGTGCTTATTTCAGGGTTCAAAAATATATAAGACAGGGTCTTATTTTGGGGGAAACATGGTAAATTAACATATAATAGCTAGAGCAAGAATTTGGGACTGGCCTCCAAGACAAAGCCAGCTATAGTTCAATGGAATGGATATTCAACAGGAAGTCACAACTGATACAATGGGAAAGAAAAGCAATACATACACAAAACAGGTCACAAATGCAAGACAGACTCACATAGGTCCATTCATAGTCTGTGGATGCCTTATATCGAACAGCATAAGTGAGAGGTTGTTCACTATGCAATTTATACCAGTGAGGGTTCTTCCATGTCACTGTGGCTTCAGAGGAATCCAGTTCCACATGATCCAGTTCAGGAGGACAGGGCTTCACTGAAAAATGAGGGAAGAGCTTAATCATATGCCGTATCACTCAGCTTTACTCCTGACTGCCATACCTAGTGATAAAAGCATTGATCTAGACACACACTTTGCACTAAACCAAAATATGGCTGGTTTATTTTTCCATTGAGCAGTGTGTGAAACTATGGATGGTGGATTAGTGATGTGTAGGGCTATTTTGGCATATTCAACAAACAAAACCTTGCTTTAGCACAATGCATGAGAGGCATGGCTCTCCCATCATGTCAATGGTTTATTGAATAAGCCACAACTGACTGGGTTTTCACATTACTCTAAACTCACAAGCAAGCCAAGCATGTCATAGCTTTTCAAAATGTGTGAACTTAGTCAAGGTATCTGTAGACTAAGGTATCTTTCCTATTGTAAATCCAATCCTTCTTATAATTGGGACCCAGTCTTTTTTTTTTGCATCAAGGTTTTTTTAATGTTATTTATACATATCAATGCGTATTATATATATCTCACTCTCTCTTGAATTCTCCAGTACTTTTTCAAAGTGCTTGTTCGCCGCTTCTAGATAATTCTAGATATATATTCCCCCTACATTTCCTTGGGCTCAAATTTCAATATATTCCCCCTACATTTCCTTGGGCTCAAAATATTCTCTCACCCAGTTCACACACCATTCACTGTCTCTTCACTCCTGCACTCTCTTAGGTATTCAGATTGTCCCCAGCTTCATGGCAGCCATTTAGGACCCAATCTTGAGCTTCCACAGCCAAACAGAGGTTTACTATCTGAAATGCCCCATGCAATTCCTCAGAAGGTAAACAATTTAAAATGTTAGCCTATAGACCCAACTGGTTGACCTGAGGGGACTGCAGAGATAAGTATGAGCATCAGTGTCAATACTGAGGAGAAGAATGGCAATAGCCAAAGGGGGCCAACACTTGGCCTGCATAAATAGGCAAGAAAAGCAAGGCACTTTTTTGAAACAAAAATTGTTTGTCCAGATTAATTCTCAAAGCATTCTGGCTCTCTAATTTAGTTTCTCTAACCTATTTCATCCAGGCTGAAGTTTATTTTCTTCGACAGAGCAATCCCATCTGCACTGTGAACTTCCATCCAGGCACTGTATTTGTCTCCATTGGTCAGGTTCTTTCGTTCAATAACCAGCCAGTTCTGTCCCATCTGGGCTAACACGCAGTGCACCTGGTCAAGGTATCTTCAGAAAAATAAGGATACATAGATATATCTAACAGTAGTTTATATAAATGGAAACTAAACATTTGCTATTCCTTATCCATCCAGCTATCCTGCCCAGGCAGGCATATTTCAAGATTTACAAATAAAAGGCACAGAAGCATTTTATTATAATAATGAACACCAAATAGATACCCACAGAACTGTTTGTCTAGTCCCCTCTAAGCCCTTTCTAAACTATTATTCTTGACTTCCAAACGTCTCTGCCTTTTAATCATTGCAAAACTGCAGATTTTGCCTGGTGTCAGTAATTATGGAAATGATTCTACATGGAACTTTTAATTTTTAAAGAAAGAAAAGCCTAAGCCAGCTAAATATTCAACACAAGCTTTTAAAGCACAATAATGATTTAGAAAGGATTCTTCCTTCTTTTCTGTGCACTAAACATCTATAAATAATTTAAATTTCGTATTCAAGGTTCTTACATTCTCCAGTGTGTCTTGGCTTTAATAAAAAGACTTCCGACACACGCTGTTTATGATGGTAGCTCCTATGTGCCCGTCTAAAAATCTCTGTTCAGGGAATCGGAAGCATTGCAGCGATACTTCAGGACCGCATCCTGCCACATTCCTCCCTACGACCAGTTAGGTCCCACAGAGAGGGCCTCCTCCGGGTCCCGTCTGCCAAACAATGCCGGCTGGCGGGCCCACGGGGGAGGGCTTTTTCTGTGGGAGCCCCATCTCTCTGGAACCAACTCCCGCCAGAGATCCATACTATCCCCACCCTACTGGCCTTCCGCAAGGCAGTAAAAGCATGGCTCTTCCGGCAGGCGGGGTGAAGAGACGACTCCCCCATGCATGAATGGTTTTTTAAATTGTAATATGATGTTTTTAGATGCTATTTTAATGTGTAATTCTAATCTCTGTTGTAAGCCGCCCTGAGTCCTATGGGATTGGGCGGCCTATAAAAACTCTTAATAAATAAATAAATAAATAAATAAATAAATAAATAAATAAATAAATAAATAAATAAATAAATAAATAAATAAATAAATAAATAAATAAATAAATAAATAAATAAATAAATAAACAAATAAATAAACAAACAAATAAATAAATAAATAAATAAATACTGGCTGGAAAATAGTGAAGCTCCGATGAGCTTCACGAAAATCCAGCCAAACAAACTGACGTCGGGAGGTCTGCGGACCGAAAGCATCCTGGAGGGATGGGGAAAGAAGAAGAGGCGTTTCGGAGATCGCGAGGAGCAAGGCAAGCTCCCCAGGTCAGAAACAAGCTCTTCAGAATGAAAGAGAAAAGATCTGAAGAAGAAAAATAACTACTTTGTTTCCCCACTATTGAAACGGAATTAAAACGTTTTGGTATTTTGAAAAGAAAACGAGACAGTACGGAGATTCAAGAGAGACATCTACTGGAGGAATGTGAGTACAACACCTAGAGGAAGATACAAGAAATAGAATATAGACAAAAGCCGACCTTGGAAAGGTAAGTTGACTATTGTGAGAATTTTTAAGGAGTACCTGGTTCCGGCTTATTGTTTGGTTTTGTTTTTTCTTGGCTGATGAAGATTTAAGACTTTCGGACTAGTTTGGGCTAAAATTGGGACTGGAAATCAAAATTGAATATAAAAGAAAAATTCAAAATGGAATGTTGGATGTATAAATAATTGCTTGGGATGTTAAAAAGTGTACAAGTAACATTAAAATAATTATAGAGCCAGAAAAACCAAGGGAGCACTTAGAACAAGAGAGAGAAGAAGAAAAGGGGAAATGTAGAAAAGGGGAAATGCTTTCCAAAACAGAAACAGATAAAAGATGAAGAAGGAAGCAACAAGAAGAAAAGAAGAAAAATGCTGGAGAGGGACACACACATAAAAACAAGCTATCGAAAGGTGATTAGAAAGATCCAGAAGAAAAAATCAGGGGTGGGGTGCTCCCAGTTTGGGCGTGCCTGCCAGTGGTCAAGGGGGCAGTGGGGGCAGCGGTGCGGAGCTTTGCCCGCCCATCAGGGCACCGCCCTTTGGGCTCTTCTGCCCTCTGCGCGTGCACAGAGCGTTCTGTGCATGCACGGAGGGTAGGGGGCCCCCGGGTGGTAGCATCCGGGCAGGTGGGGCCAGGCCTCACACTGATGTCGCTGCCGGCTCTCCGGCCGCCGGTGGGCGCGTCTGGGCCAGGAGCATTTCACTCCTGGAAAAGATACAATACAGATTTTTTTTTAAAGGGAAAAAAGAAGCCAAAAGAAAGGGATAAAAGGATAAACAGAAAATTAATACAAAATGGAATAATAGAGAGATCAAGTGATAATGGTTAAAAAAGGGAAGATCAAGGAGGGAGGAAGAAAACTAGGTTTTGTAGGGGTGATATAAATAGGATTTAATAGAATTGTACTAGTACTAAAATCTTTGATTGTTATTTATTGGAAAAATGGTTTTTCTTATGTATGTTAAACTGAAAATAGATTTAAAAAATGATGAATGTTATAAACAGTAAAATATTTGTAAAGATAAAATGGAAAAAAGGAAATGGGATTAATCTTGATTGTAAAATGAAGTAAGCTAATATTGAAAAATGGGTAAATAAATGGGTTGTTAAAGAAAACAAGAAATAAGGGTGTATAATGGTAAAATGTTGATTTTGAATATGTATGAGAAGGAAAGGAAGAAAATGAAGTGTACTAGTACTAAAACATGTGGAAAATAGTTTTATATATTTGTAAAAGTGAAATAAGATGAATTATGTTATAGATCAGTGCTCCCCAGCCAGTGTGCCGCGGCACACTGGTGTGCCGTGAGGCCATGCCAAGTGTGCCACGGCAAAAGCTCGCGTCATTCAGGGGTGGCCAAACTGTGGCATATGCACCAAATGTGGCGCATTGGATGATTGCAAGTGGCGCATTGCAATCATCCAATGGCTGATGCCTCTCCCGCCCGCGTGACTTGCTGTCTTTTAAAACTCAAGCCGCCTCGGCTTGAGTTTTAAAAGACAGCAAGACGCGGGTGGGAGAGGCAGGTCTGGTCTGGATGCTATTAGCGAGGAACGTGAGGAGGAGGTACCGGGGCATGTCCCAGGTAGGACACGTGTCTCGCGCTGGGGGTTGACAGGACGGGTGGGGCAGGACTGGCGGGCGGGACGGGGCGCGCGTCCTACCTGGGACTTTTCCCAGTAGCTCCAGTTGCGTTCCTTGCTAATAGCGTCCAGAACAGAGCAGCGAGACGTTATCTTTTGGAAGGGGCTGCTCTGCTCTGGATGCTATTACGGTAGCAAGGAACGCGACTGGAGCTACCGGGAAAAGTCCCAGGTAGGACACGCGTCTTGCGCTGGGGGTTGGCAGGGCGGGCGAGGCAGGACTGGTGGGCAGGATGGGGCGCGCGTCCTACCTGGGATTTTTCCCGGTAGCTCCAGTCGCGTTCCTTGCTAATAGCGTCCAGAGCAGAACAGCCCCTTCCTAAAGATAACGTCTCGCGAGACGTTATCTTTTGGAAGGGGCTGCTCTGCTCTGGACACTATTACGGTAGCAAGGAACGCGACTGGAGCTACCGGGAAAAGTCCCAGGTAGGACACGCGTCTCACGCTGGGGATTGGCAGGGCGGGCGTGGCAGGACTGGCAGGTGGGACGGGGCGCGCGTATGTATGTGGTGTGCGTGGAATTTTGGGAGAGGCTATGGTGTGCCGAGGGTGACAAAAGATTGGGGAGCACTGTTATAGATGATGGAAAATTTCAGTAGATGAAATTAGACCGAAATTAACGTTGGTGTTTGATTATAAAATTAATTAAAGATTCAAATGTGGAGGGTTGAAGAATTAGAAAGGAAACTTAAAAGGTGTTTAGAGGAATAGAGACTATAATAATAGGGCATATAATGATATGTATTAAAAAATTATGTATAAGAAAAAAAATGAATAAGGATAACAAATTTTGGGGAAAAAGAAGAATATGGCTGAAATTGAAAATAAGATATATTATTGATTATAAGAAATGATGTAAGAGAAAGGATCCGGAAAACACTTTCTTCATAAAACATGTATATGTTTTGTGTTAAAAATAAAAAACTTATTTACAAAAAAATAAAAACAATTAAAAAATCTCTGTTCAGAGCTCCCAGTCAACTCAGATCAACTGACAAAGATAAATCTTGCATTATTTTTTCTTAATATCCAACACTTCTCCAATATTACCCCATCTAGACCAAAACCTTCATTCATGAAACTATAAAATCCTAATTCCTATACTTCTTAAATAAAGTCATTTAGCCAATAGATTTGGATATTTGTACTATAAGTCAATATAAAGGTTCACTAACGGCAGCAGTTTGCCCAATTTTAGGCTCTGATAGCGAAGATGGATGGTGTTAGCATTTTGAGATTCCCAGGTCAACCAGCTGCAGTTCACAAAGTTGCTGAGAAATGGTTGGAAACACTGTAGGCCCATAGTGGCATCTGGATCACCTGCAAACGGAGCAAAAATCACAAATCAGCATTCCAAATTATAGCAGTTGAAGACAGACAGGGTTATAGCTGCATGGAAGTTACACATTTTTATATTATTCTTTCATTAAAACAATTTTGCAAGATATGTGCAAATTGTTAGCCCCAAATTACAAAAGCAGACCAAACCTTGAGATGGCGATTACTCAAGAATTAAATTTGTCCTGATAGCAGGGCAATATACAGCACAGAAAGGTTAGTACAGGTAATCCTCGACTTACAAGAGTTCATTTAGTGACCATTCAAAGTTACAGAGGCAATGAAAAAAGTGACTTATGACCGTTTATCACACGACTGTCAAAGCATCCCCATGGTGACATGACCAAAATTTGGGCACTTGGCAACCATCATGTATTTATGATGGTTGCAGTTTCCCAGGATCATATGAGCACTACTGTATTGGTGACCTTTCCAGTTGGCTTCTGACAAGCCAAGTAACAAGGGAAGATGGATTCACTTAACAACTGTGTGAATCACTTAACACCTGCAGTGATTCACTCAACTGTGGCCAAAAAAGGTAGTAAATTGGGCATGACTATGCATTTTATGTAAGTCGAGGACAATCTCCTCTAGTGTTGTTCATTTACATGATCTGCTTCCCATTCAACTGACTGGCAAAGTACAGATATTAGTCTGAACAAATTAATATCCAACAGATGAATATGGGAACATGTTGCCTAGCACCATGGGAAAACCTTAATTCAAGTTAACTGAGGTGAGCATATTGCATAGTGTGAATACAGTTACTGTCTAGGATATCAAAACTATAATTTTCAGGATCCTCCTAACCATGTATTAGGACTGCAAGTTGAAAAATCCCCGGAGAGTATCTTGCAATCCTAACATAGCTAGAAGACAGACTTGGGAGAAGAGATCCCAGAAGAGGATGCAATAGGTTGGAAACAGTGTGGAGTTCAATCCTGACTTGCTACTACTTCAACAGCTGCTCTGGAAGTCATTTTACCAATTAGCCACTAGCAACTGAGGGCCAATTGAAAGATGTCTCCAGGAATCTTCCTAGAGACACTCCAACAGCAGCAAATAAAACAGTTCACTATTTATTTATAGCACTATTTATAATCAAAGCCATAAGAAAAAAGAATCCAGCATGCCTATAATGAAAAATGTAGGAGGAACAAATGACCTCCCTATTCTCCTTTGAGACTAAGTGGCTAAGTAGACCTACTGTTAGAACAAGTGGGCATTTTTGGGCTACCCCAGGAAAGAAATTGTGCACACAGCTGAGAAAGCTGAAGACCTGGTTGAATTAAGATCTACTCTCACCTGATAAGTTTCTACTGCTGTAGCAAAAGTGCGCAGACCTATGCTGCATACATCTACCATATAGAGCAGTGTTTCCCAACCTTGGCAACTTGAAGATGTCTGGACTTCAACTCCCAGAATTCCCCAGCCAGCAAAGCAAAGCTGGCTGGGGAATTCTGGGAGTTGAAGTCCAGACATCTTCAAGTTGCCAAGGTTGGGAAACACTGATATAGAGTGATCCAAAGATAATGAATCTATACGGATTGAAGGTTGTAAACACAATTGAGTTGCATTTGCATCTGATGGGATCATGCAATGAACAATACACCTAAATGGCCCCAAATTGCTGAGAGTCCCTGTTATCTTTTATCCTTTTTGTTACACAGAAATATCCATTTTAAACTTATTGAATGTTCATGTGTGATTTGTCATCCAAGTACTAGGATTATGATTATGGTCATTCAAAATAGATGAAGGGATTACACAGTCAAGAACTGCAAATGGGACTGATTATGGTAACAAACAGTAGAAGCAGCTCATCATATGCACACTTATAAACTACCATCACAGGAAGATATCAATGTTCAAGGCTGCCTGCCATATTTACTATCAGGAGGGGAATTGCTGTAGCACATCACAAAGGATGGGACCAGAATTTGTATTCCCTTTTTTTAAAGAATAGCATTAAGCCTATTTAGTGTTTGCACAACACTAAATATAATGCAAGTGTGTTGTCTACCTTCAAATTCTGAAAAATTATGAAATTTTGCTACCAATTTTTAGTTGCCAGAAGGAAGGAGGCCTCTGGAGGCCAAGGTTGCCCATTATTGTTCAATCCCTTTCAGGGTATTATTGAGAATGAAAAATAGTGTGTTCATTTGAAGAACATTTAGAACAAGTTCAGAGCAAACTGAAGTTGGATGAATACAGTTAGAACATACATTTTGCTAATCCCTGCCTTCTCTACTTTTTTAAAATTATCAACAGACCAAATTTCCTTTCCCCAACTTTCAACCCTAAGACGTAATTCTTTATTCCCCAGGTTATCTTTCCCAGCTATTCTAAACATGAACCCCCAATATAGTTTTGCCATCACTCAATGAGAAAGCAAGATAAAGGTCAATGTGTTGAAAATGTTTCGCCTGCTTCACTTCTTTTACTTTGAAGGCCTGTTCTGGGCTCTTGAAAGATTTCCTGTGTGGGTTTTACAGAGCAAAAGGGGCAAGGAGGTGACAGCAGCGACAGCAGCGGCTACCACTAAGTGCAGGTCTACACACATTTGACAATCCTCCTCCTTGTTGTTGTTATCTTGAAGTTATGCAAACATGTCTGGCCTGCTTGCCTCTCCTTAGCAGACAGAGCTTAAAGATACAGCTCCACAAATCCATCAAGATCCCTAATCGCAAGTAACTGAATTCTCTTACCATTGGAGCCCTAAATGGCTGCCGTCTCAGATCCCTTTAAATTGGATCTACAATTTATAACACATCTGAGAGATGGTACCTAAGTTAAAGAGATCCGAAATGGGATATGGTTTAAATTCTCAGATAAAAAGAGGCATACAAAAGTTAAAAATGGTACATGTTCATTAACTGTAGTTAACAGCCAAGCATATTGTCTTTCTTCAAGAGCATGCATGAGGTTTCTTGGAAACACAGTTATTGAAGCAAAGCAATTATATTTCCCCTTTACCTTTTTTCAGCCCCGAGATCTTGAAGGCTAGAAGTAGCAACCCTGCAACACCCCATCTGCTTCTCATGATGCCAACTCAACTAGTGATATGATGGAGGAGCACCTGGAGAAATGCTCAGCCTCTGTAACATTAAAAGAAAATTATTCCATCTGGGAGTTATTAAATTAACAGAGCAGAAAATAAAACATTTTCAAACTCAAAGAGTTGAGGGTTGAGTAAAGGTTGGGAAGATAAGTTGGGAAGGAAGGTAGGGTTGGAAAACTGTTGTGACGCTCATATTGATGGCAATATGCTACAAGGACTGAATAGCCATATTGTTCAAAAGATAAGCAATAAGGGAAATAAGAATAGTTCCCTAGAACTATTCTTGGTGAAGAACACACATGCTTGGTGAATTTTATAATGAACTATCAGTAGGCTCACCATTTTATCCATTCTACAGCCATTTGAATAGACTACAATAAACTACCGGTAAGTTTATACATTAGATTGGTTTACAAATCTTAATAGCACAGTTTGTGAATCCAACTAAGTCAATCAAAGCAAATAATGTGAAGTATTAACCCAACACACTGTGGATTATTCAGCAAAATATAGGGAAAGCAGCTGTGCATTAGTTAGTTACACATGGAGTAGATACATGAAGTTTCCCCAGGCCATTTCTCTGACTGTGGTTATGTTCAGACACTATAGTATCTCCCTTATTCACATAATGTTAAGCTGTAGTTCTTTTCACCATATTATGTAAACCAGTCATTTTTAAACTGATTTATAATTTAAGCATGTTGCATGAAACGCTTTATAGAGTTTTTGCAATGCTATTACCGTAGCATGCAGATAAAATATTTTATTTATTTAATCAATTTAGAGATTACCCAACTTCTAACCACTCAGGGCAATTACACTGAAAAAGTAATGAAAAGTGTTCATAAGCCGCCCAAAGACATAAACAAAACTACCATTCAAAAGGGGCTCAACCCATCAATCTGCCCCATAGCCTGGGAGAATAGTCAGGTCTTCAGTAGTTCCCTGAATGTCATAGGATGGGAACATAATCTAGATCTGGATTTGAGAAACTGGTTGATAGGATGTATTCCTTATGTATGAAATGCCTAAAATCACACGGTAACTTACAATGCTAAGAAAAGAAAGAACGGAAAAAGAATGCCAGGAATCTGTTTCGGGATGGGATGTGGACTTTTCCAGAACAGTTCAAATCAAACTGACTGAGGATCTCTCCTAGCAGACAGGCAAGGCAGACAATTGGCGGATGTGACAACTGCGGATTTACTTTATTCTGAAGAAATCTGGTAGCGCGACCTTCCCTATTGCCTGTGATGTACATTCAAAGCAGCCTCTACGGATATCCTGAGGCAGCGCCACAACCCTCAGTTCATCTGGCTCCAATGCTGCGTGCTAATTTCTAATTTCTATAAATGCCTTGCAGCTAGAAAAATCAACGTCCGGACCGGAGATCGCATAAATTATACAATATACGAATACAGAAAGGAAGTCCCACAATGAAACTCCCCCCACGCCCCTTTGTCATCACCCCATTCCGTGTGTGACAATACTGGGGATTCATAGAGGCTTCTGGGGACCAGATAGTCGCCTGCTCTCTGGCTCCCATTTGCACTTAGTAACTCCAAATAGTCCCTTTCCACTTTATTGAAGCCATTCATCGGAATTTAACTTTAATCGGAAAAGATTCGGACAAGGAAAGTTCCCAATTGCTTGGGAAGATCCGAGGGAAAGCGAAAAACTGGGACCTCGCTCCCACTCAGTCTCAGAGCATGCAGAAAATCCCAAGCAATTTATCCTCGAAGGGAGAAGGAGATTCCCCCCCCCCCCACTCCGTCTCACTTACCACCATCAGCTGCCAGCGCTCCCCATCCCGAATGGTTCCCAGCACCACAAAGAAAAAGACAAGTCGCGACTTGACTCAACTCTTTCCGGAGAGAGGCGTGTGAGGCGTGTGAAGCTACACTCGTCGCTGCCTGACCCTGAATGCCGCGCGCCGTGCTTGCTCCGCCCTCGGCCCAGCGACGCGGGAGGGGAGGGGAGGGGAGGGGGTTGTAGAGGGGCGCCCGCTGCTTCCGAAAGAGGAGCCTCACATTATTTCCATTTCCTCTTCTGATGCAGACCTTGTTTATCACCGAGGGTTGAGACGAAAGAGGAAGCTGCCTGCCTCCTCCCAAAAGGAGGAACGTGAGACCGGCGTAAAAAGAGGAACTTGGACGGCTGATGAGAAGCAGCACAGGCGGCGGGATTACTCACGCCCTGGGACTTTAGGCTCGGGATGCTGGAGACCGCAAGACAGATCATTAGTTCAATTCAATTCAATTTATTTATTTATTTTATTTTTTATTTTATTTATTTATTTTTGTCAAGTACATGTTGGTAATATACATAGATATAACATTGTTTATATACATAAGATGAGTTCTGATAAGAGGGACCATTAGGACAGGGACGGTAGGCACGCTGGTGCACTTATGCACGCCCCTTACAGACCTCTTAGGAATCGGGTGAGGTCAACAGTGGACAATCTAAGGGTAAAGTTTTGGGTAAAGTGTGTACAATGAGATTGGCTGAGCCTCCCTTCGTGCACCCCCCCACCCCAATACAACTCACAGTGAAAGACAAAAAATCCCTGACGCAGTGAATCCTACTAACCAACACACAATCCTACTGCTCCATGGGAACTTATTGCACCTCGCGCCGGCCCCGCAAGTCAATCGTACTATGATGTTGTAGTTATTTTTCATTCAGGAATCTGACAGCCCATTGATAAAAGCTGTTCTTCAGCCTGTTTGTGAGGCTGCCTATGCTCCTATATCTCCTTCCCGATGGCAGGAGAATAAAGAAGTGCTGACCAGGGTGTGAGTTGTCCAGAGCAACTGGAGGCGATGCCTTTCGAGGGCAGACCGACTTCACCCCGTCCCAAGAACTGCGCAAAGGGCAATAATATTGTTTTTGTCATTAAGCAAATATAACCGGCTAACAGCTGCTATACGAAGAAAATAAGGACTAATACTCGCCAGGACCCTTCTTTGTCACACCCTACTCAAAGTTATTCTCTGTCAGAGTTACGCAATAAATCAGAAGCTTCAGAAGATAACTGCATTTTGCTGATTCAAATAACTTCTTTATAAGTAGAATAAAACATTAACAATACCACACTTTGTTTCAGATCACATGTTGAGATGTTTTCACAGCAAGCTTTAATGGTGGACAGAGTAAACCACGCCCTTCTTCTTGCTAAGTTTCTGGACATGCTCAATTAACACTTCAGCCCAATTGGCTGACTCAATCACATGGCTCTCCCAGTCATGAATATTCCAACACTCCTCCCTTCATTACTGGGAGAGACACCAGACCTATTGGATTTAAACTTTTCCTATAATGGACGCCACCCAATGGTTTGGTCATCATGTCTGCTAAATTATCCTCTGAAGAACAATGATGTAAACGTATCAATTTTTCTTTTACAGCTTCCCTGACATTACAATACTTAATGTCCACATGTTTACTTCTGTTCTTCACTCTGTCACCTGTTGCCATTTTTATACAAGCAGCATTATCTTCATAAACAGTTACAGCTTCATTTACATTTACATTTAAATCTTGTAACAACTGTACATACCAAACTACTTCAGAACATAACTCAGACAATGCAATAAACTCTGCTTCAGCAGTTGAAATAGCAACCGTTGTTTGTTTTCTGGACTTCCAACCAATTAAAGCCCCTCCAAACAATATTACAATTCCAGAATTAGACTTTCTGGTTTTTACATCATTTGCATAATCACTATCAACATAACATTTCAATTTTAATTCTTCAGTGACCTGTATTTGAAGACCTAAATTCACAGTTCCCTTCAAATACCTGAGAATTCTTTTCACACCCATCCAATGCAACTTTGTAGGTGTAGCAGTAAAGCGACTTAGAATGCTCACTGCACAAGCTATGTCTGGTCTGGACCACTGTGACAGATATAACAGACTCCCTATTGCAGAGTGATATATCTCCTGATCACAGGCTTCACTTTTGTCCTCACCCAAACTATTGTAAAAATCTGTGCTCATAGGTGTAGGAGCAATATTACAATCTTTCATGTTATACTTCTCTAATAATTGTTCAATTTTTCTCCTTTGACTGAGAATATAACCACCTTTTTCAGTTTTTTGTATCTCTACACCGAGATAATTCTTTATTTCTCCCAAATTCTTTAATTCAAATTTCTTTTCTAACTTATTAGCAAATTCTTTAACTTGTGATGCATCCTTTGCAATGAAACAAAGATCATCCACAAATGCTAATAGTAGACAATTCCCACCTTGTAACTTTCCAGTGTATATGCAACCATCAGCTTTGCAACTCTTGAACCCAAGACCTTTCAATGCAGTATCTAAACAGATATTCCAATTTCTGGCTGACTGCTTCAGCCCATAAATGGCCTTGTTCAATTTATACACCATGTTAGGCTTTTTATTTTCATACCCTGGCGCTTGAACCATATAAATTTCTTCCTCTAATTCAGCATTGAGGAATGCAGTGGTTATATCAAAATGCCAAATTCTATGCCTGTATGCTGATGCTAATGCCAGTGCTAGTCTTATGCTCTCAGCTTTTACAGTTGGCGCGAACACCTCATCATAGTGCACATTCTTTAATTGAGAAAAACCTTGTGCCACCAATCTTGCCTTATACTGTACTTCATTATTGGGTAATACCTTTTTCTTATATACCCACTTACATCCTACAGCTTTCGTACCCTGTGGCAAAGTCACAGATGTGAACACTTCATGATCTACCATGGATTTCATCTCTTTATCCATGGCTTCCTTCCACTTTTCTTGTTCAACTTTTGGTAATGCCAATACTTCCTTATAGTTTCTTGGCTCATACCACACATTACACACTTTAACTTTACTGGCAGAATACCTGTCTGGCGGAACCCCTCTGTTACTACGCTCTGACCTACGTGGCATTGCCTGTACTTGTGTTTCAAGCTTTTCTGTCTTCATATCTTGTTCAGACTCTCCTCCCTGAACATAGACACCTTCAGTAAATGATTCACCATCATTAAATGAGTTATTGTCACTAAGTGGATCACCGTCGCTAAGCGGATCACCATCACTAAGTGAGACATTTTCAGAATTTGCATCAATTCTGTTCCAATTTTGTTCTGCAAAACTAGCAGATCTTGAAATCACTATCCTTTTACTTCCATCGCTAAAGCGATACCCTTTTGAGCCTGGCTCATAGCCCACAAATCTGAGCTTTCTAGCCTTTTGTTGTCCCTTTCTTCTGATTGCCTTTGGAATATGTACCCAGGCAGTACTTCCAAATATTTTTAAATGTGCTAGAGAAGGCTTTCTCCCATATAGCATTGCATATGGAGTATTATTTATGGATGAACTCCACAGCCTATTTACTAAATAATTGGCAGTCAGTATGGCTTCACCCCAATATGACCTGCTCATACCAGAATCCTCCAGTAATGAGTCTTTCATTGTTTGCAAAACACCATTCCTCTTTTCAGCCACTCCGTTCTCCCCCGGTGTGTAAGGATTTGTGCGCCTGTGTCTTATTCCCAATTGTCTCAACCATTGTTGAAAATTTGTTGACATAAATTCAGAACCTCTGTCAGTTTGCAACTGACATACCTGTTGTTTGTACCTTCTCTCTACAAAGCTTAACCATTGCTTAAATTGCTGTAGCACCTCTGTTTTACTCTTAAGTAAGTAGCAAAACCCAAACCTGCTGTAGTCATCCACAATGACCAGCGCATACTTTGCTCCTCCCAAACTGGCTTGCATAGGCCCAATTAAATCAGCATGCACCAGTTCTAGAGCTCTTGTGGTTTGTCTTGTGCTAAACTTGCTAACTGGGAATGCTTTGGATTTCGATGCTTTGCATACTGCACAATCCAAATATGCCTTACATCCCTTCAAATCTAATCCTTCTGCAAATTCTTTCATTTGTTTAAACAACCTTAAAATTAGCATGACCAAGTCGTCTGTGCAGAAGATGAACACACGAATTGTGTTCCGCTACATTTTTAAATATCTGGGAACAATGTGGGACCTTTTGTCCCTGCAATACATAAAGATTATCCTCTTTTATGCCCTGTGCACAAACATTCCCATTTCTTTGGATGAGACACTTCCCATTAATAAATGTGGTTTCATAACCTTGCTTGTCTAAACTAGACACACTTAACAAATTATGTTCCATTTCAGGTACATATAACACATCAGTAAACCTGGATTCCAAATATGGAATTTGCACATCGCCTCTTCCAATGATTTTAGCCTTTTGACCATTGGCTAAGGCCACTTCTTCATTGTTTCCTGGAAAAAATCTGGAAAATAAGTCAGAATTATTAACAATTGTTTGACTAGCCCCACTGTCAATCAACCATTTGTCTCTATTGTTATTATAACAAACTTTTGCAACTGCAATCTGTCCTTGCAAATAATGTCTCTTGTCTTGCACATTTCTTCTCTGTGCACAGCTTTTCTGCAGATGATTTGTCTCTCCACAAATGAAACATGCTTTTTTAACTTGCTTGAAGAATTGTTGCTGTGTAACTTGATCTCTCCTGCCTCTGCTCTCCTCTTGTCTGCAGACACCTCGGCTGTTGCTAGAGATAGGCAGCCTGTGGAAAATTTTGCTGGAGACTTGCTGTAAGTTTCCACTGTACTCCTTGTTGGGCCCCCGCCTGTGGAATTTTCCATCAGCATGGCTGAAAAGCCTTTTCTCATATTCATTCAATAAACACGATTTCAAAGCCTCCAAATTCAAATCTGCTTCTGGCTTACTTTCAAAAATAGCTGACACAGTCTCCCAGCTCTGATCCAAACTATTTAACACTAATAAAACTTTCTGGGACTCTGGAAACTTTACTCCACGTTGCTCCAATTCTAGAAAATTAGACTGCATTTTCATTAAATGATCTTCCATAGAATCTCCTGTCTGCAAACTCATTCTGAAAAGCTTTCTTGAAAGTTGGACCACATTACACGCAGAAACATTGACATGTACTGCTCTCAATTTCTGCCATATTTCTTTTGCAGACTTTAATTCAGCTACATTTAAGAATTGATCATCCCCCAGACTTAAAAGAAGATAAGCCATAGCTTTGTCATGAGCCTTTTGATCTGCTGCTCCAAGCACACCTTGTGGGGGGTCTGCTACGATGTCCCATAATTCTTTTGCTTTCAAAAAACATTCCATTTTTGCAGCCCAAATTAAATAATTTTTCTTCCCCAATTTAGGTATTGGACTGTCTTTAAATTCCATAGCAGCAGCCATCCTGCTTTATTTTTCTTCTCTGCCTGTTCCTTTAACAACACAGACAGCTTCTTATCAGCTTTAAATTACAATGCAGTTTTAACTTTACTTCTTGAGCGATTTCTGGGCCCATAACCTGTCAGAGTTACGCAATAAATCAGAAGCTTCAGAAGATAACTGCATTTTGCTGATTCAAATAACTTCTTTATAAGTAGAATAAAACATTAACAATACCACACTTTGTTTCAGATCACATGTTGAGATGTTTTCACAGCAAGCTTTAATGGTGGACAGAGTAAACCACGCCCTTCTTCTTGCTAAGTTTCTGGACATGCTCAATTAACACTTCAGCCCAATTGGCTGACTCAATCACATGGCTCTCCCAGTCATGAATATTCCAACATTCTCCGGTGACTGGATGCAGATTCCCTCGCTCTTCCTCTCCCCTTTATCAGTTGCCGTAATTTCACGTTTTGGAGGCATGAGACAGTGATCTGATGTAAGAAATAAACGCCCTGCCCTGTGTTTGCCAGATTCAGTGGTCTGGTCTTGATATCCCAGTAGGGGTGGGGGATATATTTATGTCCATTAGCTGCAATTAAATCAATTCCTCCCAATATTTGGATGTATCAATAAGGATCTTGCAAGGATCTTGTATCTGCTGCATCTATGCATGAGTTACTGTCCTTGCTTATTTTTCTCCATTTGGTTGCAAGAATGAACTGGGTCTCTCATTTTTAACTGAAAAGAAATGTTATTGGAAGGACAACTCATTATCTCTTAGCTTTAGTTGTTAGTTCTCTAGCCTTCCCCCCCCCAAAAAAGTTTGGTATACTTGAATTGAATCATAGAATCATAAGGTTGAAGGGATCTTAGAAGTATTCTGGTCGCAACCCCCTGCCCAGCAGGGCAGGAGACCGAATACCATCCTGAACAAATGATTGTCCAATCCCTTCTTGAAAACTTCTAGCTTCACCCACAACTCCAGGAAGCAAGCTCTGCCATTGATTAATTATTCTGTCAGGAAATTCCTTCATAGTTCCAGGTTGGATCTCCCTCTGATGAACTTCGGCCTATTGCTTCTTGTCCTATTTTGGAGAAAAAGTCGACCCCCTCTTCTCTGTTACACTCAGCCCCTCAAGTACTGGAAGACAATTATACCTCACCTAACCCTTCTGTTTCTTATACCTAATTCTCTTAACTGTTTATCATATGATTTGGCATCCAGACCCCTTGTCATCTCTCTTGCTCTTCTCTACACTCTTTCTAGCATCTTTTCTGTATCATGGTGACCAGAACTGGACACAATATTCCAAGTGTGGCCTCACTAGTGCAGTATAAAGCAGTACTATTGCTTCTCAGGATCTTGATGCTTCTGTGGATGCAGCCTAGATCTTATTGGCCCTTTTGGCAGTTGTAGCACACTGCTGGCTCATATTTAAGTGGTGGTCCACCAGGACACCTACCTTAGATCCCTCTCACAGTTATACTGTTGAGCTAGGTACCGCCTATTCTACAACTCTGCATTTGGCTTTTTCTGCCTAAATGCAGGACCTTACTTTACTCACTACTGAACTACATTGCATTGGATAGGGCCCAATGCTGAAGTTTGTCAAGATTTGCTGTAAGGAATATTCTTCTGGGTTCGGTTCCAAGTGGGGGGAAAGACACTGGAAGCATGGTGACTGCTTGGAAAGATGGTTTTAATGGTGGACAGCAGGACCACATGGTCTGAGATCCTGGGGAAAGGCGGATCAGATGCTTCGAAGATGTTGAAGAAGAGAAAAAGGGATGAGATGCTGAGAGTCCCTTGGTTTTATGCCCTCTCTTGGGCCCCGCCCCGGGGCCTCCTGCTCCTGTGCAAGAAATGCACTCTGATTGACTGTTAGACTCCCATGGGGCCATGCAGGGTCAACTCTGTAGGCTGTTCTGAGTCCAAGTTTGCTTGAGCCGTGCTGGCTGATGCAATCTTCCCAGGTGCCATGTGGTGAGATGGGTAGAGTGCTAATCCTATCATGTCCTAAGGGTGAAGGTCTTAATCCCATCACCCTGGAGCTGAAGGGGGGGGCAGGGAGCTGCAGGGAGCTGCTTTGTCTTTACAACATGTTTCTCCTTTTCTCATCCAGGGAAACATATTCTTCTTTTTCAAGATTTCCTAGGATATTTCATTTTTCTAGGAGAGGGGTGGGTGCTAACTTCCTTCAGATTATTCCGAATCTTGAATCTATCTTGCTAAATGTTAGCAATTGTCCCATCTTGGTGTCATCTGCAAATTTGATTAGTTCCCCTTCTATCCCTTTCATCTAGATCATTTATGAAGATCTTGTACTGGGTCTAAGACAGAACCTTGAGGTACAGTACCTCACTACATGCTTCCCTCCACATAGATTGAAGACTACACACTGAGTGTGGTTGGTCAGCTAATTGTGAATCCATCTGGTGGTGGTACTGCCTATCCCACATTGTTCTATCTTACCAAGAAGTAGACGGTGATTTACTTTGTCAAATGCCTTACTGAAGTCCAAGTATACTATTATCCACTGCATTTACATGAACCACTAATTTAGTCACTTTATCAAAGAAGGTAATAAGGTTTGACTGGCATTGGCATTGGTCTGATAGTTTTTGAACTGGCTGTTTTATTTGTGGCCATGATTACATTTTATGACAGTGAACACTGTAAATAGCCAATATTGCCCTTGCCCTTATTATGTATGCCAGGGAATCAGTGCGGATGACTGTATGGTTAGCATATGTCTTTGCTCATCTTAGAGGCAGTTTCTAAGCCTGGCTATTCTCAAAAACTTTTTGTGTTAAATTATTTTGGGAGAAAAGCACCAAGGAATCCCTGAGCTTTAAAAATAATCCCAGAAGAAAATAACCCAAGCAAAACAGAATGTACTTTCACTTGGAAGCCCATTGATCCTGCTATTTTATACCATCTGTTAACACTGAAGTAAGTGAAAAGGCTTGGTGAGCCCATGGTTAGGCGGCTTTTGTTTTGTAGGGGATTGTGAAATTTAAATATTAGTTAGGGGCAAAATGGAGGCGGGATTGCTATGTACAGAATGTGAGGTTTTGCAGATAAACAATATAAATTTATAAGTTTATTGATTATATTTAATATCAGATTGTCACACTAAGGGGCACATATCACACATGTATAATACATGACTGCCAAAACACAATAGTGTAAGGCAAAGATTGTGTTTGGAACAAGAAGGATACTTACGTTTTTTTATTTTTTTTATTTTATTTATTTATTTTTGTAAAGCATGTATAAGATAATAGATATAAGTATAAACATGTTTATGAATACATGAAATGGATACAAATAAATGGGGACATTAGGACAGGGACGGTAGGCACGATGGTTCACTTATGCATGCCCCTTACAGACCTCTTAGAAATGGGGTGAGGTCAACAGTAGATAGCCTAAGGTTAAAGTTGTGGGAGTTTGGGGAAGAGATCACAAAGTCAGGTAGTGTATTCCAGGCATTGACCACTCTGTTGCTGAAGTCGTATTTTCTGCAATCGAGTTTGGAGCGGTTTACCTTGAGTTCGTATCTATTGTGTGCTCGTGTATTGTTGTGGTTGAAGCTGAAGTAGTCATTGACAGGTAGGACATTGTAGCAGATAATTTTATGTAGTACGCTTAGGTCAGACCGAAGGCAGCATAGTTCTAGGTCAGTGATGGCGAACCTTTTTTCCCGACTTCCGGTGGGCCCAGTAGGCCCGTTTTTTGCCCTCCCCAGGCTCCAGAGGCTTCCTTGGAGCCTGGGGAGGGCAAAAATGCCCCCTGGAGGCCCTCTAGAAACTTAAAATGCCCTCCCAGAGCCTCCGCGTGAGCCAAAAATCAGCTGGCCGGTGCACACATGTACTGAGCTAGGGCAACAGCTCACGTGCCGGCAGATATGGCTCCGCGTGCCACCTGTGGCACGCATGCCATAGGTTTGCCATCACTGTTCTAGGTTGTCTAAGCCCAAAATGTCAAGCCTGGTGGCATAAGGTATTCAAGCAGAGGACTCTTCTTGTGAAATATCTCTGGACTCTCTCAATTGTATTAATGTCCGATATGCAGTGCAGGTTCCAGACAGATGAGCTGTATTCGAGAATTGGTCTAGCACAGGGGTGGGTTCTGGTTTTCTTCCCTGCCGGTTTGCTCAGGGATGTGCCATGCACATGCGCATGTGCAGTGCTAAAACAAAGCTTCTGTGCATGCGCAGAAGCAAAAAACAAGATGGAAGCGCCTATGGTGCCGCCAAGAGAATCAGCTCGGGGGCATGGCAGGCCTGGGTCACTGCCGGTTCCAGCGACCCAGGCCGCCAAGTTACTTCTGGTTCTATAGAACCGGTCCGAACCGGGAAGAACCCACCTCTGGTCTAGTAAATGTTTTGTATGCTCTAGTTAGCAGTACAATAATACCAGATAAGAAGGTACGCAAGATTAGGTTAACAACTCTTAATGCTTTTTTGGCAATGTTGTTACAGTGGGCTCTGGCACTTAGATCATTAGAGATGAGTACTCCAAGGTCCTTGACAGAGTGAGGGTTGTCTACGAAGTCGTATCCTCTCAGTTTGTATTTAGCTTTTAGCTACCTAGCTATATTTTACATTTACTGTTGCTTTGCAACTGCTGAAAATCAGTAATAAATACTTTTTTTTCATCTGCAGAATCCAAATAGAGTTGCAGGTTTGTGCCCATCTGGAGTTCCACAAATGGACAAAAAAAGTTATACAGGGGAAATCTGAAGCTCTCTCTAGCAATTGGCCATTTCCTTCCCACAATGTGTGCATCCTTTTGATCTATCGGACCACCACTCTCTTAATGCTGGCTAAGAATAGCATGAGTTGTAGTCTTACATATGTAGATTAGTGGGAAAACTGGCATATACAATTCAGTATATCCCACCAGTCGGTCTTCCTTTTTTAGCCCAGTTGCAGAAGAAAATACGATATTAATATGATTTACATTTTCTCAAAGTTTGGTATTATGGCAGATTGTTCCAGGTAAAATTGCACACAACCACTCTGAGAAATGTCCCTGGCTTTTCCCTAAACTTTTCCAGCTCTTCTCAACATTTTTTAGGATGTTTGCATGAACTTGTCCAGCTGCTTGGAAATGTTGTGCAAACATCATGTAGTGTTTATAATTTGAGAATTACTGATGCCATCAAAGTAAAACAAATCTATGTTGAGTGTCCCCATTAAACCAAACTGTTCTGAGTCAACATAGTGCATCTCATTAATTTGTTTCATTTCATTTTTTTTCTTTTCAGCTTTGCTTTATGGTCATTTGAATCTCAGAGCAGCAGACTTAGTTCCTCTCTAAGAGATCAAATGAATAACCATGGAAACACCCCCCCCCCCTTGAAAACTGTTGGTTGTGAGACCAACTCGAATACCAACCCAAGAATTTATTTATTTATTAAATTTAATGCTGGTCTGTGACCGTAATAAAAATGAGATTGATTATGGAATTTCTTTGCTGCCCATCTCACCATGAGTTCATTTGTAAATTATCAAATGTGAGAGAACATTTGTGACCCTCACCAACACTCAGAAAGCCATTGCATTATACTTTTTCCGTTCTCTGCTTTTGCCCCGAACCTTCCTTGGTGCCCGGCCATTCCAGGAGATCCAGCTCTACTAATTTCAACTGAGTAGAACAGGAGACTAGGGAATGTAACTGTCCATTCTGGTTGTGACTGAGGCTCATAGATGAAATTACAATTCATGGAAATAGTGTTAACAAGGCTTTCATGTGAGACCTGCAGAGCACTTTTTAAGTACCGTAAGCAGGGGTGAAATTCAAAATTTTTCCCTACCAGTTCTGTGGGCATGGCTTGGTGGGCGTGGCAGGGGAAGGATACTGCAAAATCCCCATTCCCTCCCCACTCTGGGGCCAGCCAGAGGTGGTATTTGCCGGTTCTCCGAACTACTCAAAATTTCCGGTTCTCCAGAACTTGTCAGAACCTGCTGGATTTCACCCCTGACAGTAAGTATAACCATGTAAGTGGGATCCATAGGCCTCTTTGATAATCAGTGTCTACTTTGATAAAAGGCATAGATGTTTCATGGAGGAACTCAAGTTGCATTTGCATGCATGCTGGTTAATAAATCTTCAAGCTCACAAATTCTATAGTATACTTCCTTGTTTTATTTTATTTTTTTAACCAAGGAACACATGGGGTAAATGAAAACCATTACCTAACATAAAGAACTGATCTCACGCTTGCTGCAGCCCCACTTGCAACAGGCATTGCTCAGGCTTTCCATAACATCTCGGGCTCCGCGATCCAAAGGCCAAGGCTCTTCGGAGAGGGCATAGCTCTGCCGACCTTGCCAGCTCCCATAATTGTCAGAGGGATCCTGTTGGGAGGAATGCACTGGATTCCATTCATTGGATAATGATGTTGCATCAAATGCTTCTGCGGGATCTCCCCCAAGGAGAGCACTGAGATTTCCTACAATGAGAAGGTAACACTGGAAAGTAGGGAGATCATAGGCAACATATTGGGCTCAGTAAGTGGACTCTGTGCTGGGAAGTCAATTGAATCAGAATATCTTAAAGTAATAAGCATTAGATGAAGCTGAATAAGTATTTAGGCAACCCCCACATTTAACATCCTCTACAGAAATAGCAAAACCTACATTTTTCATAACACCTTTGGAAAACAAATGCTTTGTAGGCTGTCTTGGTGAATTGTTATTAACTTCATTGATAATATCAATGTTTTGTAAATAAACAAAATATCTGAAATAACCCTGAAGTAGAAGGCTGAGCAAATTCTAAGATTAGCAGATACTCGGATGTAACCATTCAGATTTACCTTTTTCAAACAGAGCTTGAGTCTCAGTATTTCGAGCATCTTTTTTGAAGAAGGGAAGAAGGTGAGCAATGGTTGGATAGCAGCATTTTCTACATATCAAAGTCAATGGAAGTGAAGATGATCATTGGTTAGTATAAACTGCAGGATTGGGCCTCAGAACATTGGTGGGAAAATGCCATGTGTCAATTTAATTGTCATCTGATCTGTTTGGGCAACCAAAAGCATATTGAAAGGCGGTGACATTAGAAGGAAATGCTTGCAATTTAGTTTCCCAGACAAGGATGTTTAACCTGTCCCTTGTCTACAGCTTTGTAATTATATCCTTTTTCTCCAAACCCAATCACTTTCAGAGGTTCAGTTTCTGTTTTGAATAGAGAGAGACAGGAAAGAATGAGAAGAAATGGGCTAAAGCTTAATAAAGGATTATGATATCTCTAGCTGAAGAAGGGATGCTACTTTCATGTGCCTTGGTTTCTGCATTTTCTTGACATATACGCTCTTTTTGGTACCAGATGTGTTCTTCAAAAGGTATCCAAGTTTTGCACCCAAAAAGTCCCACATTTGGTTTCCAGCATCTCTTGGTAGAGCAGAAAAGACCCCTGTTTTCTACAGGAATGCCTTCTACCTGCCAAGTATTGCTTTGTCCATTAGTAAGTTGTCCATTAGCGAAAACCTAATACAATACAGTGTCTTCCATTATTTTTATATGATTCCAACTGGACATATTATACCTACGTTTAAATCCAATCTAGCATTCTTGGGAAGGTATGGGTGACAAATCTCATGTAGCAAGGTATAGTCAGTAAGACTGGGGTAATGGGAATTTAACCCAACTTGCACAAACTGAGTAATGAAAGTTAATTAAGTTTGTTGGTGAATGGCAGGGCAGCATCCCTGAACGTGTCTTCTCACAGCTACCCTTTGTTGGAAATACCCTAAGGGCTATGAATCAAAGAAGCTGAGCCAAAGGTAATGGAGCAAAGGGCTAGAAATTGCATGGCCCTGCCTTGGTGCAGCAGCTTCTTAGTCCTTTCCTGTTCTGTAACTCACAGGTATTATATGCTCTTGCAAGTTTCCACTCACCAGTGGCATACAAACTCACACAGGAAGCAATGCAAGGACAGCTTCAAATGTATGGCACAGTAGTGAACCACACAGCAATCTTGAGCTAATGGCCATGCTTATAACAACAACAATAACAACATAATTTTGGCTAGTTCTCAGGCCAGTCCAATTGTCACCTACTCCCAATTCCACCATGGTCAGAGCATTCTTTCCATCTTTTTATAATTCCTTTTTAAAGCAGCAGTTTCTTTCTTTTCTTTCTTCTTACAGTTCTCAAATATTTACCTGGCATGGTAGATACTTTGCACATGAAAGTGGTTTCCCCAGTGTGAGGCTTGTAGATTGGCCTTTGCATCTTGCTGAACCCTGCAATTTCACTAAATGTGGGAATGCAGTATTGCAGGCAAACTCAGTCCATAGCCTGGGTTTGATTCTGATGGGCTCGAGGCTGACTCATCCTTTCCAGGTTGGTAAAATGAGGACCCAAATTGTTGGGGGCAATATGCTGACATTGTAAACTGCCCAGAGGGTACTGTAAAGCACTATGGGGCAGTGTATAAGTGCTATTGCTATACAATTTGTGGCTTCCTTTTTGTATTTTTTAACATCTGGCTTCCTACAGAGTGGGAACCGAAACATAGGGAACAACTGTCTTTCTAACTCTTCCTCAAACTTAACATCACCTTTTCTTTACACATGAATAAAAAGATTGACCAGTTTGTATCATATATTGGGAATCTTCTTAAAGTCTGACAAGATGATATTTATTAGATGAAGCAGTTTATCAATCCTGTCTAATATTTAGATCTTACTAAGTGATTTATTTGATTTTTCTCTTTAAAAAAAAAATAGGAAGTACAATTTTCCAAATAAAGATTAAGCCTTGGTAAAGCACCCATGTTCTGAAAAGTATCTGGGTGTTGGAAAGTGGTAACTCAAAATCCCCATTATGCAGGACTATGTTATCTGGGAATTTTAGGAACTGTAATTCCCAGATAACATACTCCTGCATAATTGGAATCATAGTCCTATTCTGTTTGGAGGATATCACATAAGGTAGAGCAGCGCTCAGTGGCTAAGACACTGAGCTTGTCAATCAGAAAGGTTGGCAGTTCGGCGGTTTGAATCCCTGAGCAGGGGGTTGGACTAGATGACCTCCAAGCTCCCTTCCAACTCTGTTACTATTAGCCTCTGTGATATCACATCACAGAGGCTGCTCTACCTAGACTCTACCCCAAGTTTGCCAATACCCCCTTTGCTCACCTGCTCGTCTCCAGCGAGATCCTCCACAAGTGAAGATGACAGCACGGATGAACTCCCTGCCACACAGCTTGACACCATAAGGGGGTGTCCTGGCTTCACTCACCAGCCATTTCTCTGAGAGCAGCACTCCAAGCACCAGAGCCAGGAGGAACTTGGGCATGGCGGAGAGCTCTGGAAAGCAGGAATTGGGTTTCCTGCCACAGCACAACTGCCTTTTGCCAGCTTCTCTCCGTGTAGCCGAGTCCTTTTTATATCACCAGGTGGACATGAGCATCTTTCCGGCTATCTCCCCAATTAGCAGCAGGAGGGGATAGAGACCTTTCTTGGTGGAGGAGAACTTGGGGATGTACACTAATCAGAGATAACCTTTTCCTTGTTATCAGCTGGGCAGATAGCGAATTGTGTTCAGCGCTTAGCTGGCCTTTCCTGGCAGGGACAGACATGTAGGTGCATACAGAGGAAATGCACAGCAATACATGTAAATGCTGATAACGAGTGGGAGAGGAACACAGGCAGAACAACTCCCCAAGACTCCCCACACTTATTTATGCATGTAGAAGACTTTTATGTCCCAAATGCATCGACAGAAGCAGGAAGGCAGACAAGTAGGGTTCTCGCTCTTATTACATCTGCTAGTTTATCCTGATCAGTTTAAGAATTTGTCAGTAGCAGCTGGGAATTATATCCCAATTGCTCGCAATGCACTAGGATAGAGACAGTTCGTGTTGTACAACAACTACATACTTCTGTCAGTCCTTTAACCTCAGAGCTGCCCTCAACAATGGTGCTCCAGAGCAAAGGCAGTACCTTTCCCCTTGTATTTGTATTGTTTATTGGATTGATCAGGTCATTAAATCAGGAGACTTAAGACATTGTACATAGTTAAACTTCATTAAAATACAATACAAAATCAAATAAGTTACGGGAAGAATACTTAGCAGCTACCAATCATCCATTAGTCTGAGTCAGAAATTGTCTTAATCTCTGGCCTCTTTGAAAAGCTACTTTTTTTGGTTTTTAGAACAAAGGTGATGTTATATCAACCACCTCTGGATGGGGATGGTATTCCAGGGGGCTGGACATGACTCTGGTGTTTCACAAGATGAGGCTGTTTTAGTCACTGGGACCTGAAGCATACTGTCCCTGTGATCTTACATAGGATGGGCAGAGATAATAGGAGAAAGTTGTTCATTAAAGAACCAGGCTTTATAGATGACAATCAACACCTTGAATTGCATCCAAAAGCTCACTAGTAAACAGTATAGCACATGGAGCAGAGATGTCATCTGGGCATATTGAGGTGCACCCATAACTGGTCTTATGGCTGCATTTTACACAATGATCGTCAACAGAAGCTCCATGCAGAGGACATTGAGAGGTGTCTAAGGCATGAATAACTCTGAGCAATTTCTCCTGATCCAGAAAAAGAGTACATGAGATAGATCTAGGGAAATGGCTGCTGCTTGCTCTTTCTGCAAGAGCTGTGAGTTCAGCTCATATCACAGTTCTGTCTGGGGAAGTGCAACCACATCACAATTAAGGATGGCAGATCTCCAACACAGCTGATCTATAAACCCCAAACTATTCAGTCTTGTTAGGTTTGAGCCTCAACTCTTCCTTCTTTTAAGACCCTATCTTCAGGCAGTGAGATAGCACGTCAATAGCATCACTTGGTCAGTCAGGGGTCAAGATGTACCATCTGATGATTTTATATTAGACAGATACCTGACACCATGCAATTGGACGACCTTCCTCATGGATCTCATGTAGATGGAAGAGTTTTGAGTCATAAGAAACATCAGAAATTCCAGCCCATAGATCTCTCTCTCTCTTTACCAACACTGAATTCAGGCAAATTATTTTAGCTCATAAGGCAGAAAATGTCAACTTGCAGTAAATTTCTCAGGGGAAGACAGGATGGAAGACTACTTGAATTGTTCCTTTTGTTCATATTTTTTTTCAAAGTTGTTAGGCAGTGACAAGTTTCTCACATTGGCCCAACAGACTTCCATGATTAAGAGAGAGTAAAACTGCAGCTTATACAGCTCTCTGCCTTACTATGATGATCCTGGGACACTATACCTGGAATTCTTCAATGCTGCTTGTCCAATTGTAAAAAAAATGGGAACTGCAGAAGAGCTATTGCCTGGCAGATGCTTTTAGGCTGAATTAGAATAAATCCATTCCTTAACATCAGAAGTGTACATTTCTTTCCATCTATTTAAAATAATTCTCTTTACCAAGTCCGAGGCTCGGTACAATTCTTCATGAAATGTCTTTATGCAAATATCTTCCACCAGCAGGAACAACATTGAACTTTGCTTATCTCTCCAAATTCTGTCCTTTCAGCCTGCTAGAGATAGCAGAGTTTTTCTTATTTTGTGTTAAAAAGACTGCCGCAGCCTCTTCCATGCGTATGCCATAGCAAATGCCATCACAGATAAGCTTTGACCCAAGTGCTGAGTAACTAGCTTGCTCTCTGCTGTATGATAAGAGTAACATTTCAGACAAATGACAGATATAGACCCTTCTTAATATCAGGGCAAGGCAGTGGAGTCAGAGGGATATGCCCTCTATGCCCTTGTTGAAAGCTTATGGGAAATAGGATCTTTGGATTTACCCAATAGACATCTTTCTCTCTTTGGGGTTTCTTTCTGGCTTCATTATAGAGCTGAATAATAACTTTTATTTCATTTAAATTGGACTTTTATGAAAACTAGGAATTGACTTTTGTGTGGCGAAACTTCCAAAACAGGTTCAGCTAGGACGACTAGATTACTAGCAAAAATGGAGACAACTGCTAGATGAAAGCAAACAGATATCATTTTGCTGTTATTTAGAGGTTGTTGTTCTAATTTAGTAGCCTTGTATTCACAATTCAACTGTGGAGGTACTTAGTTATATCATGTTTTTGGGTGTGCAGCTGATGAGCAGATTAGCTTGGTCGCTCAACAGTGAGACACTGGTGATGCCGGCAAAGCAGTGCCTGCGTCGTATGAGAAGAGCACAACTTCCTTTCCCTATCCTTACCACTTTCTAGAGAGGGACAATTGAAAGCATCCTGTTGTATGGTATTGCTGTGTAGTTTGGAGGTATTACTGTTTCAGACAGGAAGGCTCTGCAGAGAGGTGAGGATGGCAGAAAAGATTGCAAGTTCACTTCCTTCTATCCAGGACATAGCATATAAGCAATGCTTGAGTAGGGTCTGCAGGATTGTCTGCTCAAGGAGCAGGTTGTGGTCTGCACTGTTGTAAATTGTAAGCAAGAAGGCCTCTGCACAGATTTATCCTTTTTGCTAATTGTACCATTTACTGGATCAGGAGATTCTATGGACAGTCGGATGACATGATGATAATGATGATGATGATTTGGTTACCTTATATGTGGACTATTGTAATGTGTTTTACATAAGACTGCCCTTGAAGACCATTCAGAAGCTGCAGGTGGTTCAGAACACAGCATGGCTCCGTGTGCCCATCTAGGCTTTCAGGTACAATTCAAGATACTAGTTATCACAAGGCCTGGCTATATATGGCAGTTTATCTCCCATAGCATCTGCCCATCCTGTTCAATCTGACAGAGTTTGCATGCTCCAGGTTCTTTCAATATAACAATGCCATCTAATGGGAGGTATGCCTTCTCTATCAGTGCTCCTGCTCCTAAAACAACATTCATCCTAACAAATGTCTACTCCTTCCCTGACTTTAAATTAAGGTTTCAAAATGTTGCTTTTCTACCACACCTTGAGCTAACCTGGAACCCTCAAGAGTAATGGTATGACAAACCTTCTGTACTGCTTCATCTTTGAATAATTATTTTGATTTGTTGTATGCCAGTCAAGAGTTGAAATATTATGAAACAATATAGATTGGAGGACCCCGTTCTTGTTTCTCTATTTACTTTTATGGATCACACTGCACAGATTCCTGAGGACTGTGGCTGAGCTAATATTGTGCCCAAATGATGTGCACATGACACTTGCCTGCAAATTACAGCCTAATAGCCTGTTAAGCATAATAAGCAAGCTAATAAACTAGTTGATTGGATTGATTCAGAGCATATATTAAATGATGAGCAGGCAGGTTCAGGTCTGGATATTCTTATCTATGGACATGTCTTTGCCGAAAGATATACATCTGGCTGAAAAATATACATCTAAAGCAGGCTCTGCATTGTACATATGTTGATTTCAGTGTTTCAGATTTTTGTGTTTGATCTACCGTATTTTTCGGAGTATAAGACGCACCTTTTTACCCTCAAAAAGAGGGTGAAAATTTGGGTGCGTCTTATACACCGAATGCAGCCCCACCCAGCCACCCCCACCCTTTGGCCTCTGCCTGCCAGCAATTTACCTCTTTGCAGCAAACAGGGCAAAGCCTTAATAGCACACTAAGAGATTACTTGCCTCCCGACCTACAGCTGACAGGATTGCAAGCCACGTGGTAAAATGAAACTAACTACGGTGGCTGTAATGAGACAAAATGCTGGGAGATAAACTGCTGGCAATGTTACACTGCTGAAATTGCAAGAAGGTAAGCTACAGTTACTGTAGCCTAGAGGTAGAGCTCTTGCCTCACAGTCAGTAGGTTGTGAGTTCTATCCTAGGTAGAGGCAGATTCTGTTACTATGTTATTTTGTTAAATATTTGTAGAGTGTTCAAATTATAAGACTTATTTTTTAAAGACTGCTTTATTATTGTTCTAGACAACTTAACAAAATGAAGAAGTTTTTAAAATAAATGCTTGCTCTGAAGAGGCCCAGTGCTATTGTATCTTCTTTTAAATAGCAGAAAGCCTTCCAGAAAGCCACATCAATTTTAAAGATCTGTAAAAGTATAATCTGAAATGTCCTGTTTTAGTATTAAGTATTAATATTAAAATAAGGCAGCTGAATTAAACCCTGACTTAGTCATGTTTGGAGTAGATCTATTTAAATAATTGGGAGAAGTTAGTGTGATTACATTTAAGAAAACTTTCTGGGATTAATATACTGCCATAATGTACATTTCTCCAATTCTTTGCTATTTCTATGGGTCAAGCACACATGCACAGAAATACACAGCAAACAGTGTATATCATCTGTGCTGTTTGCTGTTTGCTGTTTGGCAAATTGCTGGGAGGCAGAGGCCTTTTTTCCTTGTTTTCCTCCCCCAAAACTAAGGTGCGTCTTATACTTCGGTGCGTCTTATACTCCGAAAAATATGGTAATTCCCAAATCAAACTTTTGCTTATGAATTGTTATCCAATCAAATATAATAAATTCAGGCTCCACAGTCCGTCTATCTTCCCAACAAAGTCCATACAGAAGTGACTTCCAGTTAGGTGTAATAAATCCATTCTCCAATCTCAATCCTCATAGGAAAGAAAAAATGTCACTTTCCCATTCAATCAGGTTTCTAGTATTGTAAATAAATAAACTTCAAAGAGACACATAAGATTGGCTCACATTAGTTCTGTGGCTGTGGAGCCCATATCTCCTTGGTCTGCAACTTTCATATCAGAGTCCTTTTGTGAACCTAACTTATCCAAAACTAAATGCCTCTGCATATTTTCCATGGGCATTATCATCCCATCAATTAAAAAAAAAATTCAACTAAAAGTTTATTTATTTATTTATTTATTTTGTTATTCTTATATGCCGCCCAACTCCCGAAGGACTCAGGGCGGCGTACAACATAAGAGATACAAGAATGAACAAAATTTCAACAATTAAAAACGGTACAAAATTTAAAAAGGCAGTATAAAAGCAACAACAACATCCATCCATTCAACCACATACATACTTGGGGGGTAAGCTCAAATGGTTAAGCTGTCCCCCCCACCTGCAGGAAGAGCCATGTCTTAACGGCCTTTCGGAAGGCCAGCAGAGTGGGGATGGTTCGGGTCTCTGGGGGGAGTTGGTTCCAGAGCACGGGGCCAGCCACAGAGAAGGCCCTCCCCCTGGGGCCCGCCAGCCGGCATTGCTTGGCCGACGGGACCCGGAGGAGGCCAACTCTGTGGGCCCTAACCGGTCGGAGGGAAGTATGCGGCAGAATGCGGTCCCGGAGATATCCTGGTCCTAAGCCATGAAGGGCTTTAAAGATGGTGATCAACACCTTGAATTGGACCCGGAGACCGATGGGCAACCAATGCAGCTGGCGGAAAATCGGTGTCACGTGGGTGTACCTCGGCACACCCACCACAGCACGCGCAGCCGCATTTTGCACCAACTGAAGTCTCCGGATACTCTTCAAGGGTAGCCCCATGTAGAGCGCATTGCAGTAGTCCAAACGCGAGGTGACAAGGGCATGAGTGACCGTGAGTAAAGCCTCCTTCTCCAGATATGGCCGCAGCTGGTGCACCAGGCGAACCTGTGCAAAGGCCCCCCTAGCCACAGCAGAAAGGTGATGATCTAATTTTAGCTGTGGATCTAGGAGGACCCCCAAGTTGCGGACCTGGTCTGAGGGAGTCAGTTTCTCACCCTCGAAGACCAAGGAGGGACAGTTATCATGGTCCTTAGGAGGCATTATCCACAGCCACTCGGTCTTGTCGGGATTAAGTCTGAGTCTGTTCCTCCCCATCCAGATCTTAACGTCGTCCAGGCATCGGCACATTACATCAACTGCCTCCCTGAAGTCAGACGGGGTGGTAATGTACAGCTGGGTGTCGTCAGCGTACTGATGGAAACACACCCCATGCCTGCGGATGATCTCACCCAACGGTTTCATGTAGATGTTAAACAGGATGGGCGAGAGAACCGACCCCTGGGGCACCCCACATAGTAGGGGCCTGGGGGACGATCTCTGCCCTCCTGCCAACACCGACTGCATCCGATCGGCGAGATAAGAGGAGAACCACCGCAAAACGGTGCCTCCCACTCCCAACTCGCCGAGCCGATGTAGAAGGATACCATGGTCGATGGTATCGAAAGCCGCTGAGAGGTCAAGTAGCACCAGGATGGAGGAGTTCCCCCCATCCCGGGCCCGCCAGAGATCATCCATCAGAGCGACCAAGGCAGTTTCTGTACTGTAGCCGCGCCTGAAACCCGACTGATAAGGATCTAGATGATCTGTTTCATCCAGGAGCTGCAGAAGCTGGGTCACCACCACCTTCTCTACAACTTTACCTAGAAAAGGTAAGTTGGAGACTGGACGGTAGTTTTTCAAATCGGCTGGATCCAGGGAAGGCTTCTTCAGGAGGGGTCGCACCACCGCAGCTTTTAATGACTGCGGTACGGATCCCTCTCGCAAAGAAGCGATGATCACCGCCTGGATCCAGCCGCGTGCCACCTCCCTGCTGGCCGAAACCAGCCAGGAGGGGCACGGGTCCAATAAACAGGTGGAGGTACCCATCGCTCCCATAGCCCTGTCCACATCCTCGGGAGAAACAGGCCCAAACTCTTCCCATAATGGTGGACTAAGACTCGCCCCCGTCAACTCTATGGACTCTGCCATGCCGGAGTCCAAATTTGACCGAATCTGAGCGACTTTATCCGACAGAAACTCAGCGAATTCCTCAGCTCTGCCTTGTAAGTGTTCCTCGCTCCCCCCTTTTGCAAGGAGGGAGCGAGTCACCCTAAACAAGGCGGCTGGACGAGAATCTGCGGACGCAATAAGAGCGGAAAGATAAGATCGTCTTGCCGCCCTTATCGCCATGACACTTGTTGTATGACACAACATACAACAAGTTGCATGTTACCAAAAAGTCTTTTCTTAGATTTCAGTCTAGGTTGCTTGTCTGTAATCTGATACATTACTACTCTGTGAAACATGGTCAGGGAACAAAAAACACTGAAGCAGAAGGGAACAAGAAAGATATTTTCTGGATATTTTGAACCAAGATTAAAAAAATGCAAAAGAAATATTTTGCAAATACAAAAAATACAAAAATTATGTAGTGAGAATCCAATAAGAATGCAAATCAAATGAAAGCACTACACCCAAAATACCATGTTTCCTTACGGTTATTCAAAACAACATAAATCAAAGAGGAAAAAAAAAAACAGCTACAGCTCAGCAGAGGGTTGAAACAAATCAACATTCAACCAGTTGGTCAACTTTTAAAGACAAAAAGCAGAGTAAAGCAATCAATTCAAAAAGTTAAAGTTAAAAACCCAGGCTTGCTTAGAAAATGAAATGCTGACAGGAAGATGGATTTGCCCAGTGACTCTCTGAACGCTCTGCACTTGGTGAAACTATGGGAAATCATGCCCAAATATTTGAAGATTTTAACGTGTTCAATATTTCAGCCATTTATCCTCCAGGCATGCTGTTTAGGTCGCTTTGCAAAAATCAGGATTTGGGTTTTGCTGTGATTGATTTCGAAAACTTCCTCTAACAATAGCCAGTCAAGGCATTCAGGGCTCCTTTGAGTCCAATTTATTGTGAGAGTAGTATGCAGTCTGCATATAGCAGGGTGGCAATATGCCTGTTTGCTAATTTTGGAAGGTGGTGTTCTAATTGGTTCATTTTGGCCATAAGTGAGTTTATATATAAATTAAAGAGGAAAGCTATAGAAGAGGAAGCCTATAGAAAAGGTGATAGAATGCTGTACAATCAGGCCAGAAATGTATAACAAGGGAGATCAGAGCAGCAAAAAGAAGCTACTCTGAAAAGCTAAGGAATCAGTTCTCAACAAATGAACCAGCAAACATGTGGAAAACTCTTAAAAACATCACCGGCTACAGCAAACCACCTTCCCAAGCTGAAGGAAATCAGCAACTGGCAGATGACCTGAATGTGTTCTACTGCAGGTTTGAAAGGAAACTACAGCCACCTATCTCCACAACCTCCATCCCAGACACACCAACAACAGCCAAACCTCCTACAACTGAACCCATCCCATTGGGTTCACAACCCCTGGTGATCACAGAAAAGGAAGTGCAAGATCTATTTCACAGACAGAAGCCGGGAAAAGCACCAGGTCCAGACAAGATAACTCCTTCTTGCTTAAAAGTCTGTGCTGACCAATTGGCCCCCATCTTCACCCAAATCTTCAACAAATCACTAGAGATATGCCATGTTCCTTCTTGCTTCAAACGCTCCACTATCATCCCAGTGCCGAAGAAGCCCTCCATCAAGGAACTGAATGACTACAGACCAGTTGCTCTAACATCTGCAGTTATGAAAACCTTTGAAAGGCTAGTGCTGTTTATAAAAATGCTTTTTAACATTTTTGCCATATGCTAAATAAATAAATGTTCTTGGAATCCAAAGTTTTCAAAATCTCTCAGTATACTGTGATCAAGTACTGAAATGTTACTTGGGTGAATAAAATCTAAAAAACACTGTGAGGAAATAAAGTTAACTTTCTTTCAGTCTTCTACTAAAAAGGAACTACTGTATTTATATGTCAGCTAGATCACCTAGAAGAAAAACATGACATAAAGGAAAGACACGGAAGGGACAGGAAGGAAAAGCTGACAAGAGAAAATGTAAGTTCAGTTGTAATAGCTTTGGCTTAGTTTCCATAGGTTATGATCTTTTTTTTCAAAGAGCAAATACGATGCAGGAATATAAGTTATTTAATATTTCTCTTCATTGCTTTCAATTCTTCTTTTAAGACAGATTTTCAGATTGTGACAAATTTGTCTATATACTCACCTCCAGATATATTTGCTTTCAAGTATGAAAATCGTTAATATTCCTTTCTCATTGAACAAACAGTAAGTAAGTAATTAAGACATGGCTCTTCCTGCAGGCAGGGTGAGTTTGAGACGACTTTATATCTGATGTCTCCCCCATGTATGTATGTTGTTTATGTTTTTTAAAAATTGTTTTTAAATTGCCTTTTTAATGATTTGTTTGGAGTTTCATAAAATGTTGTACGCCGCCCTGAGCCCCGAGGGAGTAGGGCGGCATAGAAAAACTGCCAAATAAATAAATAAATAATGACACTTTGGGTAAGAAAAACAAACTGTATAGGTATTGACTAGGGGAAACTTGGCTTAATGCCAGTAACTGCGAGAGGGATCTTGGAGTACTAGTGGACAATCACCTAAATATGAACCAACAATGTGCGGCAGCAGCCAAAAAAGCCAATGCAATCCTAGACTGCGTTAATAGAGGGATAGAATCAAGATCACGTGAAGTTCTAGTACTGCTTTACAAAGCCTTAGTAAGACCACACTTGGAATACTGCATCCAGTTCTGGTTACCACAATACAAAAAAGATGTTGAGACTCTGGAAAGAGTGCAGAGAAGAGCAACAAGAATGGTTAAGGGACTGGAAGCTAAAACGCACGAATGGTTACAGGATTTGGGTATGTCTAGTCCAGGGGTCAGCAACTTGCGGCTTCCTGTCGTTCAAAATATGCGTCCCAACTGCCAATGTGCGACACCCACCGACGTGCAATTTATTAAGCTTTTCGATCCCTGGTAGGCCAACCATGGATAAATCCAAAAAAAGAAAAGTTTCAGAAGAAAACAGAATCTTTAATTCAACTATATATGCTAGTTTTGTGGCCCTCAGGAAATAGTCAGGCACGGGAAGAGTTTTGTGGCTCCCGGTGTTTTCTTTTCTGTGGAAAACGGGTCCAAATGGCTCTCTGAGTGTTTAAGGTTGCTGACCCCTAGTCTAGTCTAATGAAAGGGACATGATAGCAGTTCCAATATTTGAGTGGCTCCTAGAAAGACAATGGGGTCAAACTATTTTCCAGACCACCAAAAGGCAAGACAAATAACGATTGGAAACTAACCAAGCAATCTAGAACTAAGGAGAAATGTCTAACAATAAGAGCAATTAACCAATGGAATAGCTTGCCTTCAGAAATTGTGGGTGCTTCATCACTGAAGGTTTAAAAAAAAAACCTGAACAACCATTTTTCTGAACTGATATAGGGTCTCCTGCTCGAGCAACGGGTTGGGCTAGAAGACCTCTGAGATCCTTTCCAACTCTATTATTCTATGTTCTATGTTACTCTACAGTCTTGTAAGTTGTGATGGTTTATAATTTAAACTTTACAGACTTTCACTTTTCTTTGGCTTGTCAGCCCCAAGCAAGAGTTACATCGAGGGTCTGAAATTCAAACGGAGTAGGAAAGACAACAGGCTTCCAGATAACTCACAATGCCCTTAATTTTAACAGCATTAGGAGATCTGGGCTGCAAAACCACAGCAAAAGTTGAATAAATGGCTCTTTGCTGCCATCTATTGGCCACCAGATAAAAAACATCCGCATCATAATTATCCATAGTTGACAGAATTAAGATTGATTCAGCCCAGTTTTCTGGCGTTGCACAATGCCCTGAATTAATCACACTGGCTGGATTCCCATTGGCCAAAATGTACTTGGCTGTTTTGAATTGGTGTATGCAAACGAGGCTGCTAAAATTTCTGCATTTGGCGCAAAAGGTCAAAGGAGAATAAGGTTATCAGACGCCATCGGTAATAACTGCTCAACACTAACATTCGAATCAAAAACCGCTGCTTTGTAAGTGCCAGTCAGAGAGCAACGCCAGCAACCAGCATTATAGGTAGTCCTCCACTTACAACAGTTCATTTAGTGACCGCTCAAAGTTACAACGGCACTGAAAGAAGTGACTTATGACCATTTTTCACACTTACCTTTGCAACATCCCCATGGTCATGTGATTTATATTTGGATGCTTGACAACCAACTCACATTTATGACGGTTGCAGCATCCCAGGGTCATGCAATCCCCTTTTGCGACCTTCTGACAAGCAAAGTCAATGGGAAAACCAGATTCATTTAACAACCGTTTTCCTAATTTAACAACTGCAGTTAACAAATGTGGCAAGAAAAGCAGTAAAATGGGGCAAAATTCACTTAACAAATTTCTCACTTAGCAACATAAATTTTGTGGGCGAGTGTGGTCGTAAGTCGAGGACCATCTGTACTCTCTCCTGTTCTGCTGGTGGGGTTTGCATAGGCCAGGAGTTTGATCACCCAACCTAGAAACAGAACACTGCTTGGTGCTTATCCACAGATCATGCCCAATGTAATGATTCAAGGGATACAAAGTGCAATTAATTACGACCATTACACTTCATTCGCTTGTTTTTAAAACAGTCAGAACAGGCCTTCGGCTGCATCTAAACTGCATTTCCCAGAAGTCAAGGAATTACGCATGCGTTTAACTGAGTTTAACGGCGACCTAGAACGCCTTCCCCAGCATATTGAAAGCTACCGAGCCAGTAGGAAACTGCCACAGCTCCTAATTCGTTCGTGATGTCTTCAAGAAACACCTCTCTGCTAGAATGACAGGTTCCTAATCAAATCCGTAGTTGGGATTATCAGATTTGCCAATAGAAGAATAAAGTTTCCGGAAGGAGGCGAGGCTTAGAATCAACAGAAAGAAGGAAATGCTAGGACATGATTGACAGTCGAACACCCAATAAATCCTACCCACCGTCCAATCGACTTCAGGCACCACCCATTCCCCCCTCCCCGCACCGAAGTGGGTAGCAACAGTTGCCCCGGTGAGGGAACACGGAGGGCGCCATAGCCACCGTAGTCGTGGCGACCAGAAAGCCCGGCAACAACAACAACAACAACCGCCCACCCTTCCCTGCCTCTGCGCGATTCCCGCCAAAATCGAGAGAGAGCACGATAGTCGCGACAACGTCCCCGCCCCCCCTCAGGGGACGAGGCCTCGCGGGGCCGGGACAGTCCAGGTGGGTTCGAGTCCGGTTCCCCTTCCTTTTTCCGTAAAAAAATGGCGAAGCCTATGATTACTCTTTTCCTTTCTCCGAAGTAGTCGGGAAAAGTGAGGCGGACAAGTGAGGTGTCCCCCCCCCCCCCGGTGTTGGGCCCTACCGCGGCCACACCAAACAGGGCTTGACGGGAAAGGGCCCAGGCCCTGAAAGGAGGAGCGTTGACTCTCCTCGGTGATTGGTGGGCGAGAGGGCCAATAGGAGTGGGTGGATACCCTTAGGGCGGCCAATGACACTTGGAGAGAGGCGGGTGCGGACGATCGCTCAGGAGAGGGGAAAAGGAGAGAATGGTTGACTTCAAATAGCGTCATAAAGTCGCGGTGACGTCACGAGCATGAGCTTTTCTTGGTGAAATTGCGTAGTAGCGCTAATAACCCGAAGGAATGCCTCACATGAGAATTAATTAAAAATAATAATAAAGGGTTTTATAAAAGTCCTGGTCGTAGAGAAGGTGGCTATTTGATGGAATAACTCCCATGGGGAAAAGTCATAGGTTAATTATAGAGTATCTTGTTTAAAAAAAGATAGAGCTGGAAAGACTTTTGGCCAGGTCTAGAAAGTCACTTTTAGACGACGGGGATAATGGCCAACTGCCATGTAAGAGCTGCTTACTTGGTTGTTTTTATAAATGGTTTGAAGAATGTAGGAGTTGTGTTGGGAAAGTGGGGTGTTTTTTTTTTTGTCCCTGCTCCCTCAATAAAGGTCCATGTCTGCTCTTGACATGGATGCCCACTCCTAGAACCGGCAATACTGTATAGGTATACCTCTGGTTTTTCAAGACATAAAACAGATTGCTGTATCATGTTTAGAACAGATAGTGGTAAGAGTAGATTTTGAAATCGGAGGTTTTTGGACCATGTGCTCGAAACAAACCTGTTGCTTACTGATAAGGCAAATGTTATGCAGAAGTTCTCAATTTTATTCTCTGGGAAACTCAGAATTGGAAACTTTTTTAAAAATAAAAGATAGCCAGAATGAATAGAAATCCTAGTGTGAATCAGTACTGTAGGTGTTAGAATGCTAAACACCCGCCCACCCCGCTAATGGAATTGACAGTATATCTGAATCCTCAAATAAGGCAAACATTGCTGTTAAATGTAACTTCAGATTACCAATATAACGAATATCTAAAAGCCATGCTGTTTCACAGGGGTATCTGTTTCAGAGTGCTTTAGGTAAAATTATTTGTGTCCTGTGCTTGTGGCTAGGTACAAGAGCACACCACAATTGGGTGAGAGTAATAAGAATAAGGTAAATAAGTTAAATGTAATGATAGTATAAGATAAATAAAAATGATTATGGATAAGAATATTAAGACTGGTCATGTATTTTTTTTACGCCGCTCAGTACATAAATATGAATGAATGATCTTCTTACAGATAGTTCTTATTTAATAACTGGTCACTTGGCGACCATTGAAAGTTACAACAGATCCCCCAAAAAGCAGTTGGCACTTGGCAGACAGCCTGCATTTACAGTTATTGGGTTTTATATTTTTTGCCAGAAATCTCTACTTACTTTTGGTTTCTGATAAAAAACATCGATTGAGAACAATGAGTTCATTTAACAACCACAGCATTCACTTAACTATTGTGTTTGCCTTACCACCAGGTATGCTTAACAGCTGCTTCAAAAACATGTCGTAAAATTGGGTCAGTCATGTGATGACCAACTTAACAACCAGCATGATTTATGACTATAATTCCAAGCTCAGTTACAGTTGTAAGTTGAGGACTTCCTGTATTTTCCTAATATTTATTCAAGATAACATTACAGTCTAATGTTCAATTTCCTCACTCTGAGAGCTCTAGGTATTAATTTAGGTTCTAAAGAACATTCCTATATTGAAAAGTTGTTGAATTGCTTCACATTTTAAGGTACTTTTCACAAATTGAAAATTGAAACTAAACAGGTGAAATATTTTTGACCATTCTAGAGATACTGAATGCCAAATACTGTTTGATGTCCTAATGATGTGTTACATCTAATGTTTTTACAGATTGTTAAATTTGAATTGGATCTAAATGTTAGTTTGCATTTGGGGGAGGTGCCTTTGGTTTCTGGAGACTACCTGACAAATGCCTGCAGTTTTTTTGGCAAGATTTCAGAAATTGTTTCTTGGTTTTCCTAGGGTTGAGAGTGACTGGCCCAAGGTCATCCATCTGATTTTGTGCCTAAAGTGGGATTATATCTTGCAATCTCTCTAGTTTATAGCCTGGTGCCCTAACTCCTATACCCGACTGGCTCTCTTAGTTTGCTTTAGATAACTAGGGCTTCTGCTATTTATTCCCTTTATAGTGCATAATTTCTTTTCACCAAAACTTATGATAACAAATAGAAGCTAAAGGAATGGCTGGCAGAACTTTAGTACTTTTTGAAACATTAAACAAATGTGTCCAGGTTGCAAAATGGCCACAAAATTCAAATGTTTTAAAACTGATCCTGCTGCGTAGGACAAGGTAGACTTTAGCACTTTAATACAGTACCAAAAGGTCATTATAACCATTTAGAAATTACTAGTATCAAGTTCATAAGTTTCAATCAACTTCACGTTTTACTGTTCATTGCATGGATATTCTCATTTAATGTAGGAAGAATAATTGTGGAATCTATTTTATGTTTGTATGTTTAAGATCCAGAAGTTATTGAAAGATGAAGGATTTTGGTTGCTTTGGAAAGGCTGAATGAAAATAAGTACTAACCATGTAATTGCTTGCGGGGGTTGGTGGTTTGAATTTCTCGAGCAATAAATGTAATTTCTGATTCTTTTTGAAAATCCAGATTATACTTGTAATGTTGGCCTTTATTATTACAGGTTTAATTATAGGCAGCTAGAACTACATGCCATATAATAATACAACATTTTTACTGGAATATGCAGTTTGGCTACATGTGAAAACCATTCCATTCAAGAAAAAGGTATTATTAAAATATTTTCAATATTAATTTTTATTTCAGCTGAAAATATCCAATATTCAGAACCATCTAATACAGGGGTGTCAAACTCGATTTCATTGAGGGCTGCATCAGGGTTGTGTTTGACCTCGGTGTGTGTGTGGGGGGGCACGGGGCATGGCCACCTTGATGTCCATTTTTGACTGTGACTGCCTCCTGCAGCCCTCTGCCAGCGAAAACGGAGCTGTGGGGGGCGTGTGGCCCTCCCGAGCTCCATTTTCGCTGGAAGAAGCACTGTGGGACGGTCCTTCACTGTTTCTAGGGTGGCCCCACGGGCCAGATCTAAACACCCTGCGGGCCAGATGAGGGCTGCGGGCCTTGAGTTTGACACCCTGAATCTAATACATTGCTTAGGGTTGGAGAAACAAATTGTAATAAGTCTGATTCCATGAGCGCCCTACACATGATTTCATCCAGGCACTGATACGTAATTGTTTTATATAGCAGAAAGTGTTTCTAAGAAAAGTGACAAAACTGCCACTGCTCTGGCGTTTGCCCATGCTGCATTCCTTTTCTTATTCATTCTGCAATCTGTCTATGCCCGTGTTGCTACCTTTACTTTGCTGATCAGACAGAAGTAAAATTCTGGAGATGTATATGGAACCAATCTGTCCCAAACATGGTTAAACACCACCTTTGGGACAGATTGGTGTCATATAAGGGAACTGGACTTTCTTGACAATGTTTGCTTGTCATCCAAGAAGCTTGTTCAGTTCTGGTTGAATGGTAGAGAATGGAAGGATTTATATTTTTACAGTCATCTGATCCTTAACACTCTGAAGGGTGGTCAGTAGCTCTCTCAGGCCACTCGATGCAGTACAAAGAAGGTTCCACACCCATTTGCACTCTGATTCAAGTGACCCTGGGGGTATAGATAAACCCCCAGTGACCTCAACAACTCAGAGAAAGCTCAACAACTCTGAGAGAGCTAATGACCAAACTTCAGAGTGCTAACGACCTGATGACTGCAAAGAGTATAAATCCTTCCATTCCCCACCATTCAGCCAGAACTGAAGAAGCTTCTTGGATGAGAATTGAAATGTTTTCAAGAAAAATAACCAAGAAACTCCAGTTGCTTTTTGAACAGCTCTTTTGAGACAACCATGACCTGAATGATTGAGAATCTCCATAGGCATGGCGTCAATCTGGTTATACTGTACTCTGTTCCCTGGGTAGCATGATATGCTGCTCTTGAGTTAATGTTGAGGTTTAAAATATTTCAGAATTGTATTATTGAATAGTTGGGTTTGGATGTACAATATACAGCTGTTAACTTTTAGAGATGTTTTCAGATTCATGAGAGTATATCCTGTGAACAGAATTGTGGTACTTTAGGCAGGATTGTAGTTGTTGGGATAAGAAGGTACAATGCCTAGGAAATGTCATTCTTTTCAAGGGTGGGTTCTAACTTACCTCGCTGCCTTTTCGCTTCCTCCTGTGGCAAAAAATCCAAAAAAAAAATTCAAAAAAAAAAAAAGCCAAAAGCAAGATGGCGACGCATGAGCAGTGCCGGAAACTCGGCTTCTGCGCATGCTCAAAAGAAATTTAAAAAAAAAATCCAAAAAAAATCCAAAAAAAGATGACAGCACCGACTGAACTGGTTCCGTGATGTCATTGTGATGTCACCAGTGGTTCGCTACTGGTTTGGGCGAACCGGGAGGAACCCACCTCTGATTCTTTTACAATATAAACAGGCTTTTCCTTTTTAATTTTTATGGATTCTCTCTAAATTGCATAGAATAATTTTACATTTTTTGGAAAAGATAAACATACAAGGGCAGACATGAGAAATCTTTATATGAATCTTCTTTTCAATATTTAGCAAGTGCGGGTAACAAATTTTGAACTCTCCTCCACTATTAAGAATACTTGTTAGCTCAGTTGTTAATTTGAGAGTTTATATCCTGGGATGTAGATAAATGTTTATCCATAAAGGGACATTATACTTCTATTCAGTAGAGATGCCATTAGTAGTGCTCTGTCTGTGCTGGATTACGTTCAGATTTAGAATGATAAAATCACAGGATTGGAAGAAACCTCAGAGGTCTTGTAGTCCAACCTCCTGCCCAGAACAGGAGAACTTATTCCATCCTGATGAATGGCTGTCCAGTCTTTTCTTGAAGACCTCCAGAAATGGATCACCATAACTCAGGGAGGCAAGTTATTCCATTGATTAATTGTTAAGTTCTTTATGCAAATGTACTAGTGAAAAGTAGCAATAGAATGGCACAACACACATTGAGCTATGTCAGACTTTGATTACGCTTTGTTTTGACTTGGCATATCATGTGAATTGGCCATTTTAATTTGTAGACCATGGTTAATGGGCAGTGCAATGTATCAACCCAACCAATTGTGTCAGTACAACTTCTGAAACTAGCTATTAGGTAAGAACCGGATTTTCAAAGATAACATTCCTCTGTGTCAGTAAAAGACATAAATATGTGATCCCACTTTGGATCAAGTCTGAATTCTTAAGGTTCTAAAAAGAACAAAGTTATTTTCAAGTTCGACTTGCACAAAAAAGAATGAGCAAGCATATTGGAATCTTTGGAATGCAGTCTAAGCAGCATACAGCCAAGTTGTGCATGACCTGATGCCTCCTACAGTTCTTATGCTTTAGTATTGCATTTTTAAGTATTTGGCCATTTTAACTTGGAATAATTTGTAATGCTTATTTGGTTAAAAGAGGTTTTTATGGTAATCGTAAAGGGTCAGAAAAAAGTTTTCCCTTCTGAGACCTTGAATGATACATTAAAAAATAGATAGTGCAGGACTATATGCAATTACCAGCCTGCTTCAGTAAGGCAGCTTCTGATTTTCCTGAGTTAACAGAGTTAAGCTCTGTTATTCAAAAGAATGATTATACACTAATCGTATTGTCTGGCTGTCTGAGAAAAACAGCCTTATGCAAAAATAATAATTCCAGATAGATTGCAAAATATTCTTTAGCAACTGTGGTGATTTACTTAACTACAGTTGCAAAAAAGTCATAAAATTGGGTATGATGATGTGATGACTCACTTAACCAGTACACCACTTAATGATGACATTTGCAATGCCAATTGTGGTTGTAAGTCAAGGACTACCGTATATGCTCCTTCATGTATGAAGCAGCTTTTGAGGCCTTTACACAGCCTCACTGCGTAACATAAGAATATACTGAACATTGCTGTTGAGGTTCTCTGCAGTTGTCTCTCCATTATTCTTTTAGATTTAAACAAAAAAAGGGTTATTTTAAAGCATTTGACCATCCCCAATACTAGGTTGTGATTACAGTAGTCACTTTTGGGATTTATCATTAATGTTGTTTTCTGCATATGAAATCAAATAGAATATGATTTTATATTGTCCATAGAGGCTTATTGAATTTATTTAAAAACAGGTATGCAAAATATTATGGAAGTTTACAAAATTGGCGAAGACACATTATTATGCACTTATTTAACCAGAAACACTGGGAGCAGAATGTGACAAATAGTGAACAATTTACTCTGAATCTTGCAAGTTGTAGCATACTTTCTGTCTTAAAGTTCATATTCTGTCCTCTATTCCTTACCTTAACTAGCTATAAGGGGCATTGTAAGCAAGTTGAATTTCTGATGATTGTGAGCAGGTTTGTGTTTCATAAAAGAATTCTGAAAAATATGATTTAAGAAGTCATGCAGATTATAGTTCTGCAGTTGTTAATTTTCCAGACTAATATTTCACATGCACTAATTGATGTTCCTGCTGCTATTCTTTTTGATAATTGATTTCAATTAGATTTTAAACGTGGTGAGTTATTAAGTTATCACTCAGTGAATAGAACTGTAGGGAGTTCTTGCTGTCTGTAGAATGCTTTATAATTGATTAATTATTTTTCTTTTCTTTTCTGTTCTATTTGTTTTTCTTTTTCTCTTCAACGAAAGGAAGCAAAAAAGCCTTATTTATTATCATTTTCCCCACTGTTGGCATGGCAACACAGGCTTATGTTACCGAATTACAGGCAGCCCAACAACAATCACAACAACAGCAGCAGTCTCAGCAACAGCCAGCAGCAACAGCAAACACAACAACACCAGTGGTGGTGGCAGCAGCAACTCAACAACAGTATGTGGCAGAATTGCAAGGTGCTCAGCAGCAGTCAACCCCAAAACAGTATGTTACAGAAATCCCAACTTCTCAGACGCAGGCTCCACCCACTGGACAACAGACACCAACGCCTGCGCCACAGCAGTACATTGTAGTGACTGTTTCTGGTAAGTGTTTAAGGGGTGAAGGAAAGAGAGGAAATTGCCAGGGAAAAAAAAGAGAGCGGTCATTTGGAGAGATGAAATGCACTTTATTTATTTACAGCCTTCACATAGGGGAACTTGTGAAAGCCATTATAAGTGCCACTTCTGTAAAGACAATCAAGTGAAGGAATAATCAGCCCAAATATCAAAAAGCTCTGATTCAACCAGTTTGGGTATACTGACAATAGTAGCTGGCAATGTCCTTCCTAGGCAGCTTTTAAGAAATATTTTCCTTTGTTTCAAGAACAGAATCCCTTAATCTGCCTTGAAATCTATTTGTGAAATATTCCCCTCAAAGATTATAATCATTGAAGATCCCATTGCATATCTACGTAACTGAATATATTTATAATTTGAACATTTCTTCAGATAACTTTCCTTAATTTGTAGTTGTGTGATTTGCATTTCATAGCTTCTTCGTCTATCTTTACTAGAAGAGTACGGTGAATTTCAAATAATAATTTGGTTAATCTAATCAATCCCAAATGAAGTCCTTTTAAATTTACTACTATATTTTAAATTGTTCTATTGAAATATATATGTACAAATATATAGGGTAAACAGTTTTAAATACACAGTACTGAAATACGTGATTAAAAGCTCAGGTGAGATAAGTGATTTAAATTTGGTTTGCAAAAGTTAATTGAAGCACCCATTGAGCATTGCCAGACCCAGCATTTAACTTGTACTTAAATATATTTTCTAATTATCAGTTATTGTGAACAGATTAGTGCCCATCTTTTTTGAATTATACACTTCTCATTGAAGTAGTTATATTGTATGCAGTTATCACAAACACTGAATTAGTGAATACTGAAACGTCTGGGAATGTCTGTGTCGAGTGACTATATTTTTCACTTCTCTGCATATCCATGAATGACTGTGAAAGCTCTTTTGGTATTGATTTTGCAGTTACAAATAAATTTTGAGTAGGGAATTAGCAAATACAGAATAGTCTCAGCAAATTCATTCTGAGTCTTGCATCAACAATGAAGATTTGCATTTAGAACTTAGGTATGATGATGAGAATAGAATCTCTTCCCCCTGTGTGGTATGCAGCAGAACCTTTCTTTCACTAATCAGATTTTTATGATAGATAGTTCCTATATATTTTCAATAATAGCCCAAGAATATTAATCTATGTACCAAGTTTTAGAAGATATGACATGAACTCTGCATCACAGCCCTGCACGGATCTGCAAGGGTGAGATTCCAGGCCATTTGGAAATTAAATATAATAGATTGCTTAACTCTTCTGCTTACATTAATAATAACTGAAAATAGTCTAAGAAGCGTTCAGCATCTGTCTGACCGAAGATGAACATGCCAGGGGAGGTTTTGGCTTGGGTTTAATACTTGAATGAGAGACCACCAGAGAATTTCAGGGCTGCAGGCAGGACTAGAAAGTTAAAAAAACAAAACAAAACAAAACAGAAGATAGCAATGGCATAACATTTTGGCACTGTTGCCAAAAATTTCATATGCATTGTTATAATTATTTTTAGTCCAGGCTGTCATGCTTTGTTTCATGTTTTTAATTATATGCTTCAGTGTTGTAAGCTGTCCAGAATCTAGTGGAGTGAATGGCTATAATATATTTAATAAAAATAATAAAGTAATAACGAATATAGACATGTTTATAACATCATGATGAGAGAAGCTTCATGACATATTTCTTTTACATTTACATGACAATATTTAATTTCATTTGGATTTTGTCACAATATAAATTTAAATTTGAGCTGCTTAAATGACTACCACATATTATGTGAATTTTCTACACTTGGTTTTTGCTATAGATTGCACAGAGATTAGAGAGGGATGGAAAATTAGAGAAGAATGGGAAAAAGGTTGGAAAAAAGAGCCAGCTTGATCTAGTGGTTAAGGTGCCAGGCTAGAAACTAGGCAAGAGCTAGTCCCACCTTAGAGATGACCTTGGGCCAGTAATTCTCTCTCTCAGCCCAACTCACTTCACAGAATTGTTGCTGTAGGAGGAAGGAGTATTAGATAATTTCAATGCTTTGAGTTATTTATTAAAATAATAAAGGCAGGACTTAAAAAAATTATGCCCAGTAATTTTCAGTGCAACGTTATTTGACTTTTGTGCAAAGAGCATATTGTACTAGTGTCTCCATGGCCATGGTTCAGCAAATTTTTTTGGTTAAGGATTTTTCATCTCGGAGCCCTTTTGCTCTTAAATGTTCCTGCACTCCTCTGAAGGATTTTAGCTCCCCTCCTTTCACAGAGTGGAAATCCATAGGTAGGATGCTTCATCCTATAGCTGCCAAAGGATTTCAGCTGCCCTGTATCCCTTGTGCTTGTATCCTTCCCTGCTGGCTTCCCCATTGACTTCCTGAATTGTCTAGCAACCAGATCGCAGTCCTGTGACCATGTGGGGTGCTGGGGTGACATTCTACAACAATCAGAAGTGCCTTATGAGTCATAAAGCACCCTTTCTGAAGCCATTAAGCGAGGACTGTGTCTTGAGGAAGTCAACAGAGGAAGTGGGATTGCAGATTGTTGCTCCTCTCACAGCAGATGTTTCTGGGATAAATGAGCAGGCTATTTGAAATAATATAATATTGCAACAGAATCATACTATTTTCTTATATTCTCTCTGTGTGTGTATCATACATGGAGATTAATCTGTTGGCATATGGCACTTTGAATTTTGTTCTTGTTTTGGAGCTTCTTGGTAATATCACAGTATCACAAAGATCGGTAGAACAGGTTTGCTCACATTGATTGTTTTTGATTTAGATTATGCTGGAATGAAAGTTAACACAGCTTCCCCAACCACTAAATAACAAGAAATCCTCAACTTGCCACTTAATGTTTGATAGTATGATTGGGGTGGGGTCTGGAGGATCAGAGAATAGGGACTTAGAGAATGCTTTTAATTCATAGGCTACAGATTAACTATCCTGCAATAGTGACTTTTTTCTTTGCAAATGCAGAACACTTCTCTCTTCCGCATTTTTATGAGATACTAGACAACCCGTGCCCTGTTGATATTTCCTTATCTAAACAAAGAAACACAATTTCAGGAGAACAGAAAAGCAGTGGGAGCAGGCAAAGTTTCTGACGTCCTGCCGGCTTCCCCATTGAGTTTGCTTGTGGGAATCTGGCAGGGAGCATTGAAATCTCCCTTGCCCTTGCCCTTGCCCTTGCCCTGGTCTTCCCTACCAGCAGTAAGTGGTTATTGCTATAGAGAATAATTGCTATAGAGAGTCATTGCTATAGATTTTGGAAGATTCTGTAAGTTAGCCCATTTTGTGGTATCTTGATTCAAAAATTGCTGCCCTATGATGCACTATTTCACCCAGTTAATGACAAGAGTTTTGGTAGTATATAGATTTAGTTTATTGGAATTTATTCCATTTTATAAATCAGCCTTCCTTCAGTCTAAGAGTTCATTTTCAATGTATGCTGAATTCTATTTTCATATGTGCCTTGGCGAAAATCAGAGACAGTAAAAGGTAAAGGTGATACCTCTCGTTCATATTGGGATACAGATTATTTTGAATTACACTAATTTTCCATCCAGCAAGTAGAAGCATCATCTGATTTTCAGCTACACTGCAAAAAGTGAAAGATAATTATAAATACGATTTTAAAAGGCACCATAGATAATCCAACTGAGTTGCTTCATATGTTTTATTAAATGGTTATTGATTTTTTTAAAAAATCAGTGTGTACAAAACTCACTTAATTGGCCTATTCTTGCTATTTGGCCCTTGTAACAAAATACATTCAGACAGGCCAAGAAAATGGCCTTTGTGGTAATGATCACTTTCTTTTCTGGCTCATTCTAAAGTTAAATACCCACACTCTCAGTTTCCCTTTCTTTTGGTGGAATTGAACTTAACACATCTCTGCAAGTACAGTTTTGGCTCAGGTTCAAGTAGATTATGTTGCTGTGATTGCCTTTCACACAGTTGCCTTATAGTAAATGATGTTGATTTGCCAAGGTAGGAATTTCAATGACTGTTATATTACAAAAGCATTGATGTCTAGAAGTGATGTGCTAAGTTGACTCTTCTGAGAGAACAGTGCATAAAAGGAAACAAACTTGTATATTTCCAGGTGACTTGTTTTGATTATTTTTCAAGTAAGTTTAATTTTTTATCTAGATTTTCATATCAGAGAGGGTCATTATGACATTGTGAGAATTTCTACCCTAGATGTTAATTCTTTCAATGAATTGAAAGGATCTGTTGACCCTGTGAAGTTCAACAATTCTCAAGTCAGCCATTTACACAATAGTATTGATTATGCTGATCATTCTTCACATTGCAAGAGTACTTCAAGGGAACAGTTTTGAAATCCTGCATAATAAATTGTATTTTCTAAGAACAACACCTACATCCAGAAGCCCAGTGCAGATGGTCCAGGGTGACTTCCTCTGCCCTTTCTACCCTCCTGTTGAGCATGTCAAATGAGACACCCATGAAATGTGAACTGCTCCTTTGCGATTACAATCGGGTGAACAGCCGGCATCTGCCACCCAATCCTGAGAAGAACAGAGAATGTACCTACTCTGATGCGAATGTTTATTCGAAATCAATCTGCCTGGAAGCTTTAGTAGGAACTAATGGGGATTACTTGGCCAAGGTTCCAGTTTATAAAAGGCTTGCCTGTTTTATTTTCAAGGAAAACAGCAGTTAGAGCTGAAACCTTTCAGGAGCTTCATCATGTATTATGATTGCCTTTATGCAATGCCTTTTGATCGTAAGTACTTCTGAAGGGATTTCTGCTTAGTACCTCTTGGCCTATATCAGAGATAGATCCTTTACAAATTACCTGCTTTCTTTGCTCTCTTGCAAGCCCATTAGGGCCAACAGAGTTACAGCATAGCAGAAGATTCTGCTCTCAGCGTAGAAAGCTTCTTGATTGTCATAGTAGTTCTTTGAACCATGTGCTCTATCCTTGCTTTTGGAAAAGAAATGTATGCACTGCTTTGGATTATATCTCAAAATCTGGAAGGAAATGAAAGGTAGCATCTTCAGAAAATAGAAAACAATTTTTTTTATGACAATAACATCATTGAGGGTAGATGAATGCTGGAAACTCAATATCCTGATGTAATTGCAGATGCATAGAGAGAAGTAAGCTTGCTGTACCAGAGACAGCTATATTCCTGCTTGCCTTTAGAAAAACATATGCTTCCAGGGATGGATATAGAAAGGAAACATCTGGCAAATAAATAAAAACCACAAAAAATGAAGATTTAAAAAAATACAGAACTTTGCTGGTGTAAGAGTAAGCAAGGTTTGGGTTGTTACAATTAGCATTGTTGCACCAAATGGCTTACTAAAAGTGTATTCAATCAAATAAATGTCTAGGAGATCCAACTTTCCCAGATAACTTCTGCCCACCCAGTCCAGATGGCCAGAGAGTGCCTGCTGAAAGTCTCCTCCATTCTGGGGCAGAGTTGGAGGGCATCTTCCCTCCCATAGCATAGGCTAATGAAGGATGTCAATGATCCCAATCCTGTGACTTCCAGAGGCTTGTGAAATCCTGACTTTTTGGATGGGGGGAGGCTTTGAAGATTGATTGTTTGTGGAACAGTAGCCTGTTTTTTTATTTCTGTTAATCATTATTGATTATAGTTTGTCGCACAGTCAGACAGATGTTCAGATTGGATCTGGCATGTTTATCTAATTGGATCCTATATATTGCCTGGAGTCCTTTTAGACTGATTCTTTTTATTTAAATCCAATAATTAAATACATATATACAATAAAACTTTTAAGGAGCTCCTAAAATAAAGAGAGGAGAGGCATTTGCTTTATCATTACAAATATTACACAACTTTTAAATATGAGACTATGTGATGAAGGAGCAATGTAGTGGGGGACGTTATCTTCATTTCTAGATAAATATATATGGATTGCTTTATTACCTACAAAGAGTAATGACAGACTGCTGGGAATTATAACATCTTCCAGCAAAAACATGCTGGAGAGATCTCATATAGACATTTCTCATTAAGAACTGTGCATTCCAAGCCTAAGACAATCATAGTCTGAAAACATTCTTAGAGATTACAGTATTCTTGTGAGGAAAATGAATTGCTACATTTGAATAATATGATTTGTTCTCATTTTAGGAGCTGGCTGCTCTGTGTAATTTAATTGTCAATGTGAACTGTCAATGAAAGCCAGCTGGGTGACTGAGCCAGTCACACTCTCTCTGCCCAACCTACCTCAGAGGGTTGTTGTGGGGAAAAATAGGAAGAGGAAGATGTGTTGGATATGTTCACCACCTTGAATTATTTATAGAAATAATAAATATGGGATACAAATAAATATATAATAACATAAAATAAAATATTAATATTTTAATCCCAAAACTCTGGATAAGCAGTGGTTCATACATATGTAGTTATAGAATTATAGAGTTGAAGTAAGCCATTTCGAAGACCAAGCCTAACCCAAATTAAAGCCTTTCCAAGTGATATCAGTCTAATCTCTTCTTGTTCTCTTTCAAAAGAAGAGTCACTCTGCCTTTACAAGTAACTCAATTTCTTGGAGCAGTGCTACTTCTAAAGAAAAGTAGTATCAGCATGGAATGGGACAACTCTGCGCGGAACAACTCGTTGCTGCCAATTCACCACACCAGCTTGCCACGGCCAACTTGCTGCAGGATAGCTTGCCATGGCCAACTTGCGATGGGACAATTAAACAATTCAATTTAATTTTAATTTTTGTCATTCACATTTCAGTTTTCTGTCCTTCCTTTAATGATTCTATTCCACCATTTCTTTGATATTAGTGTAACTCTTGTCCCATGGCACATCCTATTTCAAGTTGATTACGGTAAGTTGTCCTGCGGCGAGTTGTCCTAGCAAGAGTTCAGCCTGGGAAAAGGGAACCTGGATCCCTTGTTAGAGTACAAAATATAATGAGGCAATAACTTGATATGATGTAGCTCCTGGAGTAGGAAAAGGTGTTATATTAAATTTTCAGAGAGCTAGTTGGGGGGGACAGAATAGGACTCCTGTTGGTCACATGACCCTAAGTGCTGAATGAATACTAAAATTGCTGGTTTTTTCCTTCACTTCAGAGAATGAGTTCAGTTTTCTGCTCTTTTCTTCCATTTTTTAAAGATGTAATTGCAAAGTTGGGATTTTCTTGGGGAAGTTTGTCTAATATATATATATATATTTCTGCCTTTCAATAGAAGGCTCCATGAGGCCCAGCGACACCGTTTCAGAGTCCAGTCCAGGGTCCACAGCTACACAATCAGGAGTGCCGACTCAGGTGGTTCAGCAAGTCCAGGGCACTCAGCAGGTATGTGGCTCAACTGAGAGTCTTGCTACTAATGTGACATAGATGTACTAAAGCAATCAGAGGAAGTCTGACTCAAGTTTCCAGATATAATTCATAACAGTAAAAGAATGTTAATGAGATATAATGAGTAAAAACAAAAGGCATATTGGGTAAGCTGGTCTCTAAAGTAGCTAAGAATAGGAGATTGTTTGTTTCTCTAGTAGCTTTTTGTTTCTTTAATAATCAAGGTGGTTTAAGATGATAAAAATACAAAATATGAGCTACAGTAACAATAATACAGTTGATATGAGAATTAATCACTGAAATAATAATTAAAAGCCTGATCGCTGAGAGAGTGACAGCCAAATGTATTTCCCTAGGGAGTATGCTCCATGTCTTGGGAGTCATGCAGGAGAACTGCCAGCCTTTTACTGACAAGAAAATCTTCAAAAGATCAGTAAGATCTCGCCTGCTAATATAAGTAGCCAGGCAGATTTATTGTTGGTTATTGTAAATAGTTACACCGCCAATCCATTAATCAGAGGTGGGTTCCTCCCGGTTTGTACCGGTTCGCTCGAACCGGTAGCAACCCCCTGGTGACGTCACAGAACCGATTCGATTGGTGCCGGTCCGTGGGCACCGCCATCTTTTTTAAAAAAAAATTGGAATTTTTTAAAATAATTTTTTTGGGGGGGGGATTTTTCCCGGGGTTTTTTTCTTCTGCACATGTGCAGAAGCCGAGTTTCCAGCACTGTGCATGTGGTCACCATCTTGTTTTTGGCTTTTTTGGGGGGGAATTTTTTTGGATTTTTTGCTACTGTGCTTGCGTGCACAAAGCGCACCTGTGCCAACGAGGCGCGGCCACATGGTGCGGGAGGAAGTGAACCGGCAGTGAGATAAGTTAAAACTCACCCCTGCCATTAATAGCTTTAAAACTCAACATCAATCAGGGTGGATTTGATTTAAATTAAGTCAATTTCAATCACGATTTCAATCATGATTTAAATCATTAGTAAAAAGGCATGATTTAAATCAACTAGATTTAAATCATAATTTTTGAAGAGCAACTGTCATCTCTGCTACTCCTCTGACCCGCTGTTGACTTACCGACAGTCCCAATGTTGCAGAATATACAGCCTCATGCTACATAACTAAGCTCCATTTCATGCTGAATAAACTAAATCATATATGTATCTTAAATAGAAAACTATCTTTAGATAGATTTTTACTCCAAAAGCATTTTATTAAAATAAATTCAATAAAAATAAAAAAACTCAATTTAAATTTTAAAAATCCGATTTTTTTGATATTTTTTTTTTAAATCATCGATTTTTATCCACCCTGATATTAATGTATTGGATTGTGTTGGAATACAACTAGTAGCTAGTGCGAGTATCATATAATATCTATGCTTTTCACTGACAATAATTTACCTATTATATTTTGTATTAGTTGAAACCTTTTTTTTTTAAGAATAGCTTGCATACATCTCATTGCACTTGTCAAGCGAAACAAGTTGTAACCAAGGCAGATAACTATTGCTAAAGGCAACCTATTCAGGAAGGGTCACATTTGGCTCACGAACTGTAATTTGTGATCACGTTCCTTCTATTGCTGTACAACTCCAATTGGAAGAAGCCTCACTTCGGTTCCAGAGTCCAGATTTTTCCCTACCAACAGCAATTCTATGTTATTTATTTATTTAAAAAATATGCATGGCTGCCCAACTTGGAGCACAACTCTGGGTGCTTCAGAACAATAAAACTACAAACCATACAAACCAACAAATAACGAAAACACAAACTAAAAACTAAAAACCAGCCCCCACCACAATCACCTCAGTCATCCCTTGGGATGCCCCAACATTCATCCATGGACTCCCATTACTGTACTCCAGTGCCCGGATAAAGAGTCAAATCTTAATGGCCTTCTGGAAAACTAAAAGAGTTGGGGGAAGGGTATTACACAAGGTAGGGGCAGCTATTGGAAAGACACTTCTATTATTCTCTAGTTTTAATTGTTCTCTCTCATCCTATTGAATATCAAAAGTAAGTAACATAGAAATGTACCAATTAATTCTTTGGAATCAGAAAAATAAGAGAAAATAGAGGTGGGTGTCAATAGCATACCGAGGACAGTACAGAACTCCAGATAATCTCCCTAGCAATTACACGTAGAAGGCGAATAGCATACAGGTAGTCCTTGACTTAACAACCATTCATTAATGATGGGCCAAGGTTACAATGGCCTTGGAAAGGGCCCTTTATAGCTTATAAAGTAATCACAACGTTGCCCCCCCCATGATCATGTGATCAGTTTGATTGCTTAACAACCAACTGACATTTACACCTGGCTGCATTATCTTCTGATGTAGATCTTAAGCTAAAATGACCAGAACAGTCCAATACATATTTGAACAAAATTCCAGTTAAAATATATATTTGAAGTGTCTGTCTGTCTGTCTGCCTGCCTGCCTGTCTATATATATATATACCGTACATACACACACGGCTACTGGTTTCTCAAACATTTTGCCTTAGAATGCAATGGTAAAATCTAGTTTCTAATTAATGAGACCACCTGGATCAAAGAAGGCCTTTTTTCAGCAAAGGTCTTACAAAAGTCCATTTAAGATAATAGGAACATGTACCATATTAAAGAAGCATTAATCACCTCTCTTAGCCATGGAACCAGTCGCAATCTGACACTGACTCTACTGGGTGGGGCAAGGATTAAGCACACACATGGTAGCCCCGTAGCTATCTGCGCATTCATTCCACATCATCAAGCTGAAAAGGATCTATATGAATCTGTTAAGGTTACCTTCAGATGATTTGCCCCCAAATTGGAGTCTAAATCAAAATAACCCCATGACTTTGTCTGCAAAGAATTTTGAAGGTTGCTCACAGGGAGCCTCCATCAGTTCCAGCTTTCCTCCATCCACATCTTGTCAGACAAGGTGTTGGAAATAGAAAACATGGTTACTCTGTTCAGTGCAGATGATGTGGACACTGAGAAAAAAAACCCCTCTTTACTACATTCACTATTGCAGGGTAGATTTCAAATGGCCCTTAAAAGAGATTCTGCCTGTATGAAGTTATAATCCAATTCATTATGAATTCCTCCTTCTGCACCTCGCCCTCTGATTATGTGTTTTGTATTTTGTTCTTAATTATAATGTAAGTGTCAAGGGAATCATGATCTCAAATTGAAAGTGGCATTCCTTTTCTGAAATGCTTTTGCTTGTGCAACTGAGAACAATGGGTTTTCACTCAGCTTGCCTCAGTATCTCGACATAACAAATACCAATATTTTACAGGTAGTCCTCAACTTACAACTTACAACTTTAGTGACTGTTCAAAGTTACAACAGCACTGAAAAAAAAGCTCATGATCATTTTTCACTCTTATGACCACTGCAGCATCCCCATGGTCATATGATCGAAATTCGGATGCTTGGCAACTGGTTCATATTTATGACGGTTGCAAAGTCCCGGGGCCATATTATCACCTTTTGCAACCTTCTGACAAGCAAAGTCAATGGAGAAGCCAGATTCACTTAACAACTGTGTTACTAACTTAACAGCTGCAATGATTCACTTAACAACTGTGGCAAGAAAGGTCATAAAATGGGACACACTCACTTAACTGTTTCAACTTAGCAGCATAAATTTTGGGCTCAGCTGTAGTCATAAGTCGAGAAGTAACTATATTGGCTTTACTATATAATAAACTTACAAATTTCTGAGTAACAAAAATAGTGAAAGTGATTAAGGCCAAAGTCTTCTTTTTTAAATTCTGTTCTCTTATTTGCAGAGGTTATTGGTTCAAGCCAGTGTACAAACAAAACCTGGAACAGTATCTCCTCTGCAGCTTACAAGTGTGCAAGTTCCCCCACAGGTGAGTCTCATTTCTTTTACTGATGCTACTACAAACAGTTGGAAATGTGTTAAAGCATTCTCCTTTGTCCAGCAACCTGCCTGCTGGACAATATTCAAGTGCTTCATACATATTGCTGTAAAAATGTGCTGTATTTATAGTTCTGTTTCGGGTATGAAATGTAGCTGCATTATGGTACTAGCTCAAGCTAACATGTTTATTGCAAGAAATGTCATGAATTGCTTTGTGAAGATCGCTAAGTAATAAAACACTTTTCACAGTCCACAAAATGCATATTAATTTGTTTGTTTGATTAATACCTCATTTATTCATATGCCAGGAAGACCAAGGCATATAATGCTGAAAGAGATTAACAAAGATTAAGAAAAGATTTAAAGTATGATTAAGATGAATACCTGAAGAAATAAGTCTTAAATTATTTTATACAGATGAAAAAGTAGAGATGTCAAATATTAAAACCAGTATCTTAAATCATGTTCATAATGGCAACCAGTTCAGGTTTTTCAACATTAGGATAATACAGTCCCTATATTTTGCATCAATCTAATTGACAAAGGTGTTGAGAACAGAATGGCCTGATGTAAAATGCAAAAGGCATAGAAGCTATTTGGCTCAGGAAAATGACCAATGATAATTAGAGATAATTATATAACCATTCCCCTTGCTATTGTCACTGCCTGGAGAGCCAAATGCAGCTGAGGACCTCATACTGTAAAATTCTTCTCTTGAGAATACAACCATAGACTGAAATGCAGTCTTAGAATCAGTTCCGTTAATGATGTCTGGTTTAATTTTGATTTGCTCATTCATTAAGTGTAATACAGGTAGTCACACTTACGATCACTTGAACAGCAATCATTTGAAGTTATATCAGAAGTTATACCAGAAAAGTTATACCAGAAAAGTTATACCAGAAAAACAAGGCTTATGACTGCTCCTTGAAGTTATGGCCATTATAAGTCCTCACAATCACATGATCATGATTCAGGCACTTGGTAACTGGCTCGCATTTACAGCATTTGCATTGCCCCATGGTCATGATTGCTGTTTGCCAACTTCACAGCTGGCTTCCAAGAAGCAGAGTCAAGGGGTAGCTGGCAGCAAGTTGTGGTCATGTGACCTGCTTAATGACTGTACCTCTTAGCAGTTTCAGTGGAGGAAATGATAGATATGTATCTCTGAACAGTGGAGATGGTGCCAAGGCAGAAACTGCTGACTAGGTGACAAGCCTGGGCCAGCAGAGCTTTTCTAGGCAAGTCAAGACCAGGCGCTCTGGAAGGCAGCTCATTGTGAGGAGATGCACAGGACCCAAAAGGCAACTCATGAGTAGAACACCATGAGCTGTGAAAGAAATATCAAGTTCATATCTTTGAATGGAGTCTGCTTAAAGTTACTGGGTTTGCCAAAATCTTCACCTTCCCACTGCAAATTTGGAATATATTAATTTTAAAAGTTACAGAGTCTAAGCAGTAGACCATCCTTCAACCAATACAATTAATTGATACAATTAAAAAATGTATCAAGATATATAATTGTGCACTTTGTCAGAAAGAGTACAAGAGATCATGTTCTGCAATGTTTCAGGACTGAAATCCGGATTAATAATTAAGAAGTAATTGTGTTCAAAGATATATCTATCAATAGTGTACAAAAACAATATACGGTACTCTTTGGCTGCTAAACAGAAAAATACAATTTTGTTGGGATAACTGGAATGAGTAATTTTAACTTTTAAGCAGCAGAAGTTCCAACTTACAAAAGGCAAGACTTTTTTGAAAGGTTTAAAGAGGAATTAGAGGAGACACAAATGGATCCAAAACAAGGAATTACGCAGCAAGTACAGCAAACAGTTATAAACTTAGAAAATACATCATAAGCATGGTTTTTAAATGCCTAACCTATAGAATATAAGTGGGGCAATTGCTGCCTCCAACAGAAAAAAGTATTTCATTATTTGAAAAAGTTGAAACAAGATGTAATTTGCCTACATTTGGGGGCTGCTTTGGGTACAGCCTACATATTTTTATCAAGCTTGGTCTTGTTTATTGCCCTTTGGAACTGAAGAAAAACAGATATAGTTGGGGCACTCTTTAAGGAACATTTTTCATGCATATGTATATCATATAGTGTCTTTGTATGTACCCAGGGGACAATCTGTAGCATCATTATAAATTGAGGCAAATAATAAAGCAGTTTTTGGCACAACCTACTGAATGTGTGTAAATAGGTAGCTTGGCCCAACGAACATAGCAACTTACCAGTTAGTCTTGCTTCTTAATGATTTGCTCGACTTATCATAGTTCTTCTAAAGATAATCAGGCCTTTTTTATGCCAATTGTTTCAGCGACTCGTGGTACAGAATACACCACAAATTAGCAAAGGAGGATCAATAGCTTTGACTGTACATGGTGTGCAACAAGTCCACTCTTCACCTGAGGTGAGTGATCAAATATTCAGATTTTTCAGGTTTTGTGAAACATATACAGTATGTAGATGTCCTGTTTGCTGTGCATCAAAGAAACTGCAGTTTGACCTTCACTGCCTTTTGATGTTGCTTATCTTCACATCTGTCTTCCAATTCTGTCTTTCCCTTTCGCTGCCTGCTTTTAGTTCCTTTACCTAGTTAGTCAATCCTGATTAAGTTTCCATCTCACTGTTAATTAGACCAAAAACAAGTACATAGTTTTCTCATCCCAGCAATACTGTTAACTGTGGAAAAAAATCACATGTGTTGGCCACTTAAAAATCAAATAGTCTCTAAGGCAATATAACCAAATGAACAGCATGATTGCAGTCCTTTTAATATGAAAAATAAGTTCTTTTTTTACCTACAATTGATGGACAGTAAAATGGTAGTTGCAGAATTTGATTGCATTAATTGTTTTTAAAGTATATATAAAGAATTTGTACTGCTTAATTTTTCTGTCTGTTCCATTCTGTGATTAGCAGAGATCAGACAGAATAGGATAGATCCAAACAGAAAGACTGCCTGATGAATTGAATAGAAGGTGTTTTTCCATGTAATTCCAAAAAAGTACTTCTGAGTTCATGGGAAGGAGAATGTAGCACCTATCCAAAACACTTTAAAGCAGTTGTATGTTATCACAAGGGAGAAAGATGCTAAGAAAAACATGGCTGCTTTAGAAAACTGAAGACAGATACTGCATTTGTATCATCTATATCAATATTGGTGAACCTTTTCAGCACTGAGTGCCGAAATGGTAGTGCGCGTGCATGCATGCCAGAAACCAGAAGAGCAGCCGCGCATGCGTGTGCCAGGAAGATGATTTTCCAGTTCCCGGCGCACGCATGCACACCAGCCACCTGGTCTTCCGGTTTCTGGTACGCATGTGTGCGCAAATGCCATCTGGCTGGTGCGCATATGCGCGGCGGAAACCAGAAGAGAAGCCACCCAGTGCGCATGCACGCGCCAGGAAGATGATCTTCTGGTTTCCAACGCACGCATGCACACTGGCCATCCGGTTTTCCGGTTTCTGGCACGCATCCACACACAAAGACCAGCTGGGAGATTATCTTCCCGGTGCGTGCATGCGCACCAGACAGCTGTTCTTCCGGTTTCCAGCACTCCCGTGCGCGTGAAGACCAGCTGCCGGCGCGCTGGAACCCAGAAGAGCAATGGGTGACAGTTCGTGTGCCCGGAGAGATGGCTCTGCGTGCCTCTTCCGGCACGCATGCTATAGGCTCGCCATCACGGGTCTATATGCTCAGGAATACCTGAAGCACCATTTTGGAATTGAAATCAAAGTGCTTCAGAGCTACAATGAAAAGCACAGAAAACAAATTCAAGACTAAAGATCTATTAACCAGGCAATTGGAACAGAACTTGGATAGCTCCATGTGAATCCCGGTGGATGATGTCCCCCTGCTGAGTGGAATGATGTTTTGTTTTGTATGCTGGGGAAATAGAATGTGGTTCCTTAGTTACTTTCCCAACCCCCCTCCATTGTTTTGTGAGTGGTTAATAATCTGGCTTTTCCTATCTGAAACCCATTTTATTCTACTCCTCATAACAGGAAACTCAGTAAATTAGTGTAAATCTGAGGTTTAGGTTTCAGTTTACATTATGGGCAAGAATAGAAAACAGATCAATCTCTTCTGAAGTGCCAAATTTATTAAAAGATTTTCTGCATAAATCCTCTTGAAATATATTGTTGCACAAGATCTTCGTTGCTGATTACCTCACACCAAGCTTTAAATAATGGTAATTCTTAATAAATCCTAGGAATTAATGTAATGCTTTAGAGCTCTCAACCCGACTCATATATGTTATGTCATTACAGTCCTTTCAATAGGCTGTTGTAAGACTACTTTCATCCATCTTATGCAGGAAAGATAATTCGAGAGAAAAAGCTTTGTATTATCAAAACTATGTATTATCAAAAAGTCCTTTCCTGGGACTTTTCTGGTAATTTCTGAATCTGTTCCATCTCTAGGGAATAAGACGTAATGTGGTTTACAACTATGCTCTGCTTTGCTAACGTTGCTCTTGCAGAATCAACAAAAGCCCAGTAGTTTGTATGCATTGAAGTACCGGTAATTTGTTGACACAGAGCATAAATCAAGACGTTTTAGAAGCAGAAGAGAAAGAATTGTAATGATAAGGATTCCAGTAAATCAATAATTTGGCCTGGTACTTGATCAGAGCCTCAGTGATCTTTGAAAGATTAGGGAGAGATTTTTCTGATTCCATTTTGGTCTAATAACAAACAGTGAAAAAAATACTTTCTCCTGGGATAAGTAGCAGCAGCTCTCGCCAAGTATCTGTTTGGCAAATTTAAACCACATACAGGTAGTTCTCAACCTACAACCATTTGTTCAGCAACTGTTCAAAATTACAATGGTGCTGAAAAAATGATGGTTACAACTGATCCTCATAGAGTTCCATCTGTCCCGGTACCCATGCAGTCATATGATTGCAATCTGGGCACTTGGAAACCAGTTTACTGTTACATTACATCTTACATGTAGTGCTCCATAATCATGTGGTTGCCATTTACCAGCTTCCCCAGAAAGTCAATGGGGAAGCTGCAAGGAACATCACAAGTCTCACCCACCCATACATCCTCCCTCAGCCCCTTCACACTTGTACACTCACACACCCCACGTCCCTATTCTAGTCTTACTGCATCTCCCTCACACCTTCACAAACCATCACCGTCCCTCCCTCATGCACCCTCTCCAACCTATGCCACCTCTTGCATACCCCCTTGTGTACCTAACTCGCACTGCACCTCTCATAGGCCCCATGCACCCATTCACACGTTCATGCACCCCTCTCTTCCCTCCCAACCAACAGGAGCCACTTACCTGACTTCAAAGCTGGGATTTGCAATTTCCTACTGGCTTCCTCACTAACTTTGGTTGTGGGAAGCAGGCAAGTGAGGTTGTGCCTCACTTTAATGACTGTGGGATTCAGTTAATAATGGCAACCAGGACTATAGGAATTCCCATTGTTAAGCAATGCAGACAGTTTATGACTGCTTAATAGTGGAAATTCCAGTCCCTATTGCTGTTGTAAGTCAAAGACCACCTATATGTAATAGGTATGTTGTGTGTTGCAGTTGATCCTATATGCATGACTCAAAAGAGGTATTTATGGCTGACAATTATAGTTTAGGCTGTATAGAGCTGTTTCAGTCTTCTGTTTCTGAAATAATGTTAGCGGGGAGGGAAGGGAAAGGACATAAGTATTTTGGTAGATGGTTTCTATTTGGTAGATGATTATTGTTTCTAACATTGCCTAGAGGAATCATCTTGGTATGGGCTAGTATTTTGGGGATTATTGGGGATTACTGATCTTGCATGTTAATATAGTTTTTGATAATAATTTAGTACTGCCATTTTTCACTTCATTAATGAAAACAACCACTGAGAGTTTTGAAGGAACCCTAGTGCATTTTAAAAGCCAGTTCACTATAAGCACAAATATTGTAAAAATAAAAAACAACAGCAACAAAAAGGCAAGATTTAAAAACAAACAAACTAAAGGATCGTTTTGGCAAAGAATGATGCATAAAGATAAATTCAGTATGATCCCAAAATCTGAAGTCAGTCCCCTAATATGGATAGTATCTAGGTTTATCCGTCTTTCATTGGTGGTCAATCTGTAAAAACAAATATGCAAAATTTATTCCGTTGAATTTATTGAGATATATGACACAATTTGTTCCGATTTGAGCATAGTTTTTGAATTATTCTTTATCCTATTTTAACAAAAATTAATTCTACATTCTTAGTTTTACAAATTAAGCAATAAGCTAGAAGAATTGCCCAGATCAATAGAATGTGTTTATTTGGAGTTATTTCTATACTGCTTACTTCAGTGATTTATTTATTAGTTTTTTTGTACTGTTGTTTTAATTAATTGAATGTTGTTAAGTTGAGATCATATTTTTTTGAGATTTTGGCTCATTGCAGTTAATGGGGAACTGCAAGTAAGATTTGCTGCTGGATTCTAATTGCCCCCAGTCAAGGATTTTTCTGTATACTTGATGTTCATTTCAAACCAACAATCAGTGTCTGAGATATAGAGATGATTCAGGTTATGGAAATGATCATGCCTAAGCTTTCAGTTTGCAGAGCTCAGCTTGGTTTACGAGCTACGACAGTGAAACAGGGGGGAAGATTATTATGTTCGCCGCCGTAAGTTATTTATAAAAGTACTAAAGGCAGGATATAAATAAATACTAAGTAAATAAAAAATAAAATAAATGTGAGGGAAAAACTCAGGCCAGTCAAACACAGGTAATAGCATATTACCCTTTGTGGCAATGATAGTGTTGAAAGAACGATAGTTCTATAGCAGGCATCCTCAAACTATGGCCTGTGGGACAGATCCGGCCCGTCAAAGCCATTAAACCAGCCCGCATAGGACTACGAGGCTGCCCCGCCCACATCACACCCACCCGCTGGCCCCCACCCTTTGGCCAAGTGCAGGACTTATGTTTACGAGGGCTGGCAGAGTGCTTCTGGGGGGCGGGGGCAGGGGAGGCCACAAAAGGGGCAGGGGGAGGCCCTGGAGAGCATCCACGCACCCTGTTTTTGGCTGGCAGAGAGTTTCTGTGGGGGGCGGAGCAGGGGAGACCAAAAACGGGCCACGCTTTTTGCCAGCCGAGGAAAGAACTCAAAGATTTGCCAGGTACTTCAGTCCATCGTTGCTCCACTGGGGGGGGAGGGGAACCAAAGGGTCCCAACGGGAGAGGCTGCGCCTGTTGCGTAATTACACCACGCGATGCTTTGTGGAGGCAGCTTTGTTCAAAACGGGGGGGGGGTGTCAGCTGACACAATCATCTCCTGACTGTTTCTTCACAGATAAAGGGGGGGATCTTTGCTTGCTCAGAAGGTCAATTTTTTCTGGCAACGGTAAGGCAGTTTGAGTTTGGGAGAGATTTCGGGCTTGGAATGAGAATCAATCAGGAATCAGGTGAACCTCACTCCTTTCTGTGTCTCTGCGCAATGTGGGATTTTTGAACACCCGCCCCCATTTCCGCTTCTCTCCTTGCAAGAGATGTGGAGTTAGTTAAATGGGGGCGGGGGGGGGAAGTGTTCAAAGAATCCCACGTTGCGCAGATCCACAATGACATCAGAATGTTTGAAAGCTGCTGTGACATAATTGTTTAACACTTTGTGGATAAATTTGTTTATATCTGTTTCAGCATTAAGAGTTCATTAGTTTGCAGATCAGTCTGTCAGGAATAATTTATATCTTTTGTTATGAAATGAATTTCAGTTATTGTAGTCTTAAAGCAAAAAATTCTTGAAAAGACCTAGCCTATCATTTGATTTGTTCAACTTCATCCTTCAGTCTCCTTCGTTGCTTCTTCCATATCATACAATCCAAGAGGAGATTCTTGCTTTGAAGGAAGTGACTGTGATGTAATGAAGACGTTCTTTTGGGTTCTTAGGTTAGCTGATTGAAGTTAAACAATACAACTTTCCTCCTCACTTCATATACATATTTTTGAGCCATTGGGGTTAATTTAATTATTTATTCATCAAATTTATATAACTGCCCATCTTGCAAAAGTAATCCTGCAGTGTACAATAAAAAAAGTTAGAGACAAGTATAAATGACAATTAAACAATTAAACATTAATATAAATAAGACCACAGGAGAGTGATCCAACATCTTGTACACAATATAACTGTCTTGTGGGCCCTCTATTTCCATGGGGTTCCCAAGGCTGCTGGAAAATCTAATTTTAAGAGATTTTTAGAAAGCGAATAGAGTCAGAACTTGTAATTATAAGTTTGGTTATTTTGAAAGAGCTTCTTAGATTTTTGGTTGGTGACAACTCTAATTTTCTTGACAGAATCATGAAATCTCTATGTTAGTTCTTGTTAATGACATTCAGTTTAGTAATCTTGTATTCTATTGGTCCTGAAACATTTGTAGTTTAAAACTGAAAGTCAATTTATCAACTGTTTTTTGTGTAGGACTGTTTTAAACAGTTCAGGACTATTCCATTTTTATCTGAAGTAAACAACATAAGAACAATATTAGAAGTTGAGACCATATCTGGGACTATCAAAAATGTTTGTTCTTTGATGTCAAAATCCACCCCTCCGGACTTCTAGAAAAAGTACTTGAAAAATGGAAGGTTGATATTCAGTTTTCTCCTAACTGCTTTTTTCAATTTAAAAAACAACAACACTTTCTAAAAAATGATACTGTAAAAATTGTTCCCAGAAAGGGAATATTTCCAACCTGGAAGAACCTTACTGATTTCTAGCTAAGATAAAGCAAGCATGAATTGTAAAAAATATAACACAATCCATCAGTTGTGCCTTTGTCCTATACCCAGAGAGGGTAAAGTGCTCCTCCTTGCCTTTCAGCGCTCCCCTGTCCAGAACAGTAACTCTGCCGCTAAACCAGGACAAGTACAGCAGCTCCAGGTCCACGGAGTCCAGCAAGTGCCTGTTGCACAAGAGGTGCTGTATTTTTGCTTGCATCAGACTTGTGGTCCTCCCCAATTTCAGTCATTGCTTTTTGGATGACAAGAATTGAAGCCTAATAAGGTGTTATCCTGGATTCTTAAATTGTTGCCCGCTAACAATTTCTAAGCATCCTTGGAAATCTTCACCCACCTTTCAGTTGGTATTTCAGTGCATGTAACTCAGAACTTAATAACACTTTCCTTTCACCAACTCTCAGATTTGTGTAAGTCCTAAAAACAAGCATGTAAGCATCTACTGTGGCCCATTCCTGTTTCATGTCCACTTCTCCCAATGGCAGATTGTATGTGTTTTATATGTGTTTCACAGCTAATAAAAATGTTTTTGTGAAATGTTGTTTTGCTTGTTGAACCATAGTATCCTATTACTCTGTATTTTTAAGAACCAAAGTTGTCCATGTGAGGGATGGGGGAATAGCTTTGTTATTTAAAATTAATTGCATTGTATTGAATGCATAATGCATGCTCAAACAAAAGCAACACATTTAAAGGCATTTTTCTGAACATAATAATTTTGTAAGTTCTTTTTTTTAAAAATTACAGATTGTTCTTCATTATAATGTGTTTTTGTGTAAGTCTTCAAAAATAAAGCCCTGCAGAATTCCAAAGACCATTCTCCCACAGTACCACATACCAGAGTACAAATTTTCTTACGCTGCTTTGTGTAGTTAATCCAGACCAAAAAGAAATGGCCTCTCTGATTTAGGAACTTACTCTAGATCTACAGGTAGTTTTCTATAGGGATCAAATCCTGAATTACTTTACAGTCAGATTATTTGGCATGTAATAAGTAGTCATCTAATAATGTTTCAAAAATCCCTCTGCAGAGTCTAGGTGACAAATACTAGCCAGAGGAACTTACACAATTTTTTCATGATAAAAATAATAATTTTCTCCCCTTTTACTAAAGTTAAAATATTTTCTACAGTTGGGCCAAGCATTCTACAATGGGATATATATCATTACTCTTTCTTCTGGAGGCAGAGCTAGTAGATTCTGATATGCTTCTCAGGAGAGGATATAATTCCAATCTTGGTTCTGACTCTACCTTGTTCTGGAGAGAATGCAGGTCTGTCAACTGCACTAGCCATCTATGCAACTAAGGTTCCATTAATAGCCAGAGTTTCCTTGCTTCTTTCTGTTTTAGTTCCTTGTCTTGTACTATATTTACCTAGAAATTAGAATGAGAAGACCAATAATCACTAAACTCATGGAACTTGCTGCCTGTGGGCATGTACAGAACTGCTTTGTTGGCTTGAACTGAGCAAGAGGGCTGGCTCTCATTGCATCAATCTCTGGGCTGCCGACCACAATTGCTTGTTGCTTGTAGCCAGTCAGGAGGTCATGTCAGGAGAATCAGATAGCCTGGGCATGCGAAAGGAAGGAAATGAAAGACTACCCAATTCTTCTCTGTTCTTCACAGAAGGAACAAGGATGCTTTAATGGCTCAACTGCCAAATAACAGCATATCTATGAAGGCGCCATATTTTTTGAATACTGAAGTTTCCTGATAATGATTTGATAATGATCAGGTGGTCACTAGTTAGGCTGTGGTCTTGCCATCTCTGGTCTTTCTCCTCCTGGGGTTGAGATGAGAACCCCATATTGGGATTGGTCCAGAAAAGGGGAACAAAGAGGAGGGGACCAAAGGTACTTTTTCCAAAAAGCAAGTGGACTTTCTTGGTTTTGTCTTTGAAAACATTTTACTTCTTATCCAAGAAGCTTCTTCAGTTCTGAATGAATGATGGGGAATGGAAGGATTTATATTCTTTGCAGTCATCTTTAAAGAATGTCTGCAAAGAATATAAATCCTTGCATTCCCCACCAATCAGTGAGAATTGAAGAAGCTTCTTGGATGTGAAGCAAAATGTTTTCAAAGAATAAAAGCAAGAAAGTCCACTTGCCTTTTAGAGAAAGCACCTTTGAGACAACCATGAGATGGAGGTTTGAGAATCTCCATAGACAAAGAGGGGTAATGTAGTAGCAATTCTCCATCTCCCATCCTCCTTTTTTTCTTTATATTTCTACACCCCCACTGCAAGGGTAAACATAGGCTAAATCCACAGGTACGCTACCAAAGCAAGAGAGAGCCACCAGATTTCCCGCCCAAGGGACATACAAATCAGATATCACTCCCAACACAAGTCAACAGGGTTTAGTTGGAGTTGTCTCTAGATCAGGAAGTGTACCAGTATTCAGGCTTTCCAGAAATCAGAATTTCCAGAACTATTAAAAAAGTCTGCAAGATCTGAGGCCTGAAATAATCAGATCTGTGCTCCCAGAATCACCCACTAGATCTATTCAAGTAGCAAGCGTCCCCTCCTCATGTTTCCCTTTCAGTAAGACCGTTAACAAAATCCTCAAGCACAGTTGGATGAGAGGGGGAGTCACTGGCTACACCTTCCGAATAAGCAGCCCTAAGCTGCCTCAAGATGCTTTTTACTTGATATTCCCATGGCAGCTCTTGTCTCACGAGCCAGAATAAAGAAAGGGGAAATACCCCCCAACACAGTTTCTGTGGTGCAGATCACAAAAAGCTGTAACTGTAGCCATAAGGGTCTTCTTTGCCACAACCATCTTCTCTAGAACCTCAATCTTAGCTCACTCACTCCCCCCTCCAAGAAAATAAGGAGCTTAGAGCATGAACAAGCTGGCCATTCATGTTAGATGTTAACTCTATTCTCCATATATATGGCATCTCTTCAGCATCTCCAATAGCCCAAAGAACCCAGAAGGGATCCCAGTGAGAGTGAGGAATTCTCACAAGTACTGACTCTCAGAAGCCCTGTTGAATGGTAAGGGCATATGCCCCCTCACCAACTCTAGTTCACTACAGATGTCAATCCAGTTCACTACAAACCTCACCCTAGTAGTCCTGGGATAGATGGAAGAGAAAGCCCAAAGCAACATACATTTCCTGGGGGCTATGCACAACACACCTAGTTCTGAGCATGCTCCAGGCTTTCTTAAAAAGCCAGGAAGCTCTTAACAGATACTATGGGACTAAAGTCAACAATCTTTGGGGGAAGGGGAGCAATAGATGTCATAGCAAATCTAATGATTCAAAAGATGGAGCAGTTTATCTCACACTCTCCAAACTAGGGAGCAGGGGTAACAAATCTCTTTTTCACCTCTTGGTCCAAAGACTTACTATAGGTCTTCCACCAATTTCTGCTCATGCCTGGGCTCCTGAAACTGGTGTGAAGCTTCTAATTGCCTAGCCTATCTTACTATTCAAACTTAGTCAACCTCTCAACATCCCAGTCATGGATCCTGTTGGCCTCACCCAACCTACTAACCTAGGATTAGGATAGAGGATTTAATTTCCCAGATCCCAGTTGAATGGAGATTCTCAGTCATCCAGGTCATAGTTGTCTCGAAGGTACTTTTTCAAAAGGCAACTGGACTGTTTTTTGAGGAAGAAGAAGAAAATGTTTTGCTTCCAGTCACAATTGAGGAAGCTTCTTGGATGAGAAGTGAAACGTTGTCTTCTTCTTTCTTAAAAAACAATACAGATGCTTTTTGAAAAAGCACCGTTGAGACAGATCCCAGCTGCTTACAACTATAGACCTGGAGACTGAACGGTGTTAACTTGCCATCCTAGGATTTAATAACACAACTATTAAAGGTAATCCTTGATTTACAGCTACAATTGGAACCAGAATGCCTGTTGCTAAGGGATGTGACTGTTAAGTGAGCCCGGCCTGATTTTATTATCTTTATTGCTACATTTATTGCTACATTTCTTGTTAAGTGAATCACTGTGGTTGTTAAGCAAACCATGCAGTCATTAAGTGAATCCAGGTTCTTTATTGACTTTGCTAATTGGAAGCCCCCTGGAAAGTCACAAGTGGCCCTGAGATGCTGCAACCATTATAAATATATGTGGATGGTCAAGCACCCAAATTTTGATCATGTGACTACAAGGATGTTATGATGGTCACAAGTAAAAAGATTTATTGTAACTTTTTTCAGTGTTGTCATAACTTCAGATGGTTGTTCAATGAATGGATGTAAGTCAAGGACTACCTATAATTCCAAAGAGGTTGCACACTCTTATATATGTACTCACACGCCAGGTTTTCTGAAGACAGCCTAAGGAAGGGAATTTCATCAACATCAGCCTCTACCACTCAAGTCCTCATCTTTTTACCAAAAGATTTCAGAGATGGACTATAATCAAGCTATCTCCACTGACTGGTGTCATAGTAGTAACTGTGAGAGGGATCTTGGAGTCCCAGTGGACAATCACTTAAATATGAGCTAGCAGTGTGCTGCAGCTGCCAAAAAAGCCAGCACAGTTCTAGGCTGCATTAACAGAGGGATAGAATCAAGATCATGTGAAGTGTTAATACAACTTTATAATGCTTTGGTAAGACCACATTTAGAATACTGCATCCAGTTTTGGTTGCCCCAATGTGAAAAAGATGTTGAGACTCTAGAAAGTGCAAAGAAGAGCAACAAAGATTATTAGGGGGCTGGAGGCTAAAACATATGAAGAACGATTGCTGGAATTGGGTATGTCTAATTTAATGAAAAGAAGGACTAACAGTGACATGATATCTCAGGGGTTGCCACAAAGAAGAGGGGGTCAAGCTATTCTCCAAACCACCTGAAGGCAGAACAAGAAGCGATGGAAACTAATCAAGGAGAGAAGCAACCTAGAACTACTGTAAGGAGAAATTTCCTGACAGAACAATTTGCCTCCAGAAGTTGTGAATGCTCCAACATTGGAAGTTTTTAAGAAGAAATTGGACAACAATTTGTCTGAAATGGTATAGGGTTTCCTGCCTGAGCAGGGGGTTGGACTAGAAGACTCCAAGGTCTCTTCCAACTCTGTTATTCAAACCAAAGCACACTCCTCAGCCCTGATACCATTGATGAAGATGTCCATCTTCACATCAAGAAATTTCAAAGGAAAGACTCATTGACAATACTATTTATTATCTACCAGAATCTGTCATGGAACATCCAGCTAATTTTTCCAGCCCTAATACAATATGAACACTATTCAAGCCCATGCACAAAGTAGCCATTAAACACTTAACATAGGGAGGGCATTCATAATTGCCCTAGAAATAGGTTCATTGTTGGTCAAGAAAGAATAGTGTATCATCCATTCCTCAGTGCCTAAGCCCAACCTTTATTCGCAAGGTCAGTTTTGTCTTCCACTGGGACTTCCTTCTGCCCTAGCTACAAAACCCAACTAGAGGAACATTGGCACAAACTATATCAAATGGAGTTATCAAGCTCTAGCTGAGAAGGAATTCAGAGTCTCTAGTGACCTTGTAATATTCCATCTTGATTGCACCAACTGTAGTCTGGTGAATCAAGTTTGCACCAAATAAGCATAAGAGATTCAGAATAATCCTGCCCTACAGGGAAGAACAATTCATTCCACTATAAAAGTAATCATTTTATCCACTTTCAACAGACATTTGTAGGATTGCTACATGATGATCTGAGATTTAACTCTTCTGTGCAGAAAACTCTTTTGAGCAAAAATTACAGGCCTTCCAAATGTAAATCCACCTCCAGGATGTTTATTCCCACTGTAGAATGACCTGGTTTTACTGTAGAAAAATGGTTCATTTCAAGTTTTCATGAAGGTCCTTTTTCTACACTGGAAGCAGGATATTGAACCCACCCAGACATTCACACACAGAGGAACTTGCAAACAAATTATCAGGGCCCCAATACATTTGAGCAATTTCTCAGCTATACCTTACCTTACTCTTTTTAAAAAATGTGCTTCTTTTGAGCTTTCTTCTGGATTGTTACTCTAGTACTGGGGGTTGAATTAATTTCTCCAAAAGGAAGCACATTAGACTCTAACTTAGGAGCCGAGGTGGCGCAGTGGTTAAAAGCAGCACTGCGACCTTCAGCTGTTTGCTAGTTTAGCAGTTCAGCTGTTCAAATCTCACCAGGCTCAAGGTTGACTCAGCCTTCCATCCTTCTGAGGTGGGTAAAATGAGGACTCAGATTGTTGGGGGCAATATGCTGAACTCTGTAAACCGCTTAGAGAGGGCTGTAAAGCACTATGAAGCGGTATATAAGTCTAAGTGCTATTGCTAACTCTGCTTCCTGAACAAGTGAGAGGGACTGTTGTAGAATGCCCTATCACTAGTTAAGAAAAAGGACATTCATGGGAAATATAATGAATCATTCTAGGTCTTAGTAGCTGCTCGTATGTGGGTATGCACATGTGTATGTACATGCACACTAGAGTCAGTTTTTGATTCCTGGTGACTGCCTGGGCTAGTCCCTGCAGTTTTCTTGCTAAAGTTTTTGAGAATTGATTTGCCCTTTCCTACTTCCTAGGGTTGAGAGAGCGGGACTGACCCAAGGTTATCCAACTGGCTTCATGTCTAAGCAGGAGTAGAACTAATGGTCTCCCAGTTTCTAGCCGGATGCCTAAGCCATTAGACCAAACTAGATCCCAAAGTACACTAATGGACTCTGGTGTATTTCATTCCACAGAGATCTGTTGTGCAGACAACTCCCACAACTCCCAAAGCAGGTACAGTGCAACAACTGGCAGTGCAAGGGCTCCAGCAGGTTCATGTTACCCAAGAGGTAAGTGTTTGTCTTCTGCTCTTGGGTTGGCCTGCATTTCCGTTTCTTGTATCCTGTAGCCACGGAGGCTTTCTGCCCTCTGAGCTAAGTGACTAATGTCAGAAATGTTAAAGCCCTGTCTTTAATCCTCCTGCAAAAATACTCCCTTTATTTCATTCAAGTGATCCTAATAGTCCTGATCCAGGATCAGTCTACCCTGTCCTCCATCTTTTCTTTTGTGGATGTGGTTTGTAGCCATCCAGAGATTTCTGCCACTGACCACTCTACTTGCCCAAATAGTGAATTGGGAAAAGACCCTGAGCTGTGACAGTTTCTTGGTCTGAAGATCCCTTTTGCTTTAGAGAATATAGAATAGCCAGAGTACTGGGACCTTCTGTCCTCAGTCTCAACCTTTACATTCTTGTTTCTTTTTCCTTTAGCTCTGATTGCTTTAGTCTTTCTGTTTATTGTCTAGAATGCAGACAGTGGTCCTTCTAAGAGCAGTCAGCAGGAGCAGCAGCAGGAGCAACAAGGAGTACAGCAAAGCCTCTCCCTAGAATGCAACAGCAGCAGCAGCAGCAGTGCACCCCAGCTGACCAGCTGCTGTTTACCTGGCCCGGAGCACAGGCTCCACTACATGCACTCACTAGATTCTGCCTCGGAGCAGTGGGTGGAGCTGGTCCGCATGCTTCCTCAGCCACTCCTCTTGCCACAACAGAAGGTGGTGATAGAGCAGCTACCATTCCTCTCCTCTCATCACTCCAGCCCTGACCAGAGAGTCAAGATTCAGAGAGTCCCTCAGGTGCTAGTGTTTGGAACAGCAGCTACAGCACTTAAAGTAGGTCCAGCAAAGGGCAATAACCGAGATCCAAGAATAGCAAGCCCTGTGCACGCCACTTCTTAAGTAACAGAAAACAGAGCAAACTAGCATCATTCCCTTCTCTGTGCCTCCAAAGGAATCTCGTCTTAATCATTGGTGGTGGTCAAACGGCAATTTTCCCTTCCCCCATACCCTGCCAGAGCAGTTGAAATTCTTGGACCTCTTTATTTATTTATTTATTTATTTATTAGTTGTTCTTATAGGCTGCCCCACTCCCGCAGGACTCAGGGTGGCATACAACACAAGGCAAGAACAATCAATCAAAACATAATAATAAGAATTAAAATACAAAAATTAAAAACAAAGCCACCATTCATTCAAGGGGGATTGATCATTGTTTCACCTCGCCTGGAGGAAGAGCCATGTTTTCACGGCTTTTTGGAAGGCCAGCAGGGTGGGAATAATCCGGATCTCAGGGGGGAGTTGGTTCCAGAGAGATGGAACTCCCACAGAGAAGGCTCTCCCCTGCGAACCGACATTGCTTGGTTGATGGGACCTGGAGGAGACCAACTCTGTGGGACCTAACCGGTCGTAGGAAGGTGTGCGGTAGGATGCGGTCCCGGAGGTACCCTGGCCCTGAGCCATGTAGGGCTTTAAAAGTTAAAACCAACACCTTAAATTGCGTCCGGAGACTAATGGGCAACCAATGCAGCTGGCGAAGAATAGATGTTATGTGGGTGTATCTGGGAACACTCACTACAGCTCACGCAACTGCATTTTGCACCAATTGCAGTCTCCGGATACTCTTTGAGGGTAGCCCCATGTAGAGCGCATCGATCCCTCTCTCAAAGAAGAGTTCACAACCACCTGGAGCCATCCACGTGAGACCTCCCTGCTGGCCGAAACCAGCCAGGAGGGACATGGGTCCAATAAACAAGTGGAGGCACTCATTGCTCCCATGGCCTAGACTTAGACTTAGAGTTGATTTTGCTTTACATAAATAAGGTTTAAATATAGGAATCTTAAGGGGTGTGTGAGAGAGAATCATTAGAAATGTGATGGCCTAGGGAAAGGGGAAAAAGCCCTAGGGGTTTTCCTAATTTATCCATTTTTGGCTTTCACATCTTTATGTGAAACCACCATTAAGTCACCATAAGCCACTGACGCAGTGGTTAGAATGCAGTATTTCAGGCTGAATCTGCCCACTGCCAGCAGTTCGATTCTCACCAGCTCAAGGTTGACTCAGCCTTCAATCCTTCCAAGGTCGGTAAAATGTGGATACCCAGATCGTTGGGGGCAATATGCTGACTCTAAACCACTTAAAAGAGTGCTGTAAAGCACTATGAAGCGGTCTATGTCTAAGTGCCATTGCTATTTATGGGAAATATATATCCTATCTTTAATTTCGTTTTGGTGGACATGGAACTTAAAATATAGGTTTTAATAGCTAGTCAGGATTTCAGCCTGGGTTTGTGAACAAGGTTCAGTTTACGAAAGAGGAATACTGAAATACTAATTAAAAATATTTTCTTATAATAAAAAAACCACTGGACATCTTTGTAAAGGGTCATTTTGCACATGATGGAGGGGTAAACCTAGTACAAACAACTGCAGCCAACTATAGTTCTGAATAATTGTACTGTATGGTGTATTGTTATTGTAGTTGCAATACTTTCAAGAGTACTTGCATTTTTTTACCATAGCTCTTTTGCTTTGACGTGTGGGAAAATTTACTTTGCCTTGCATTCCTTTCTTAATGATTGTAATGCTGAACTTATTTTGTCTAATCAGAGGACCTGCAGTGTCTTTCGCTTATACAAAGAATTTTTATTCCATAGAAATTCTGGGGTGAGGATTAGCCTTTGATCAGAAAATCCATGATAACTGAATGTCAGATACAGGATAAAAGCAATGCACATGTGTGGAAGAAAAAGGACTCTTGTGGCCCAGTCGTGCTTTAGGGAAGTCTATTGGGAGGGGGGGGGAGAAAGGGAGAGGGACAGTAAACACGGCCTTACTTCTTAATCTCAGTTTGCTTTTCCTTTCCTTCCTGCTGCTTGTGTGCTCAGGTCCAGCAGCTTCAGCAGGTTCCTGTGCAGCATGTCTATCCTAATCAGGTTCAGTATGTGGAAGGAGGAGATGCCAGCTACACAGCAAGTACCATGTGAGTATAAAGAAGTCAAGCTTATCCTGCCTATGCTATCCTGAAGCCTGAGCCTAATAATTTAATTGGTCAGATTCAGGGTGCCAAAGCCACTGCTCCCAAAAATGGCAAGTTATAGTTTTTCACACAGTGGCAAAATGTTTCCATGTTGTGTCTAAACCAACAGATTCCCTATTATTTCTAAACCATAGAGATAACCACTATTCCAACAAAAGCTGGAACTGAAAATATTTCAAGAAAGAATCATATGCTACCTTAAACATCAATTGATCTATTGTGCCCCAGTTGTATCTGATAGGCTGGGGTAGGAGTGCCCTTTACATGCCAGAGAAAACCTGGCAGGAACAGGATGCCTGATATGCGATTATTGGTATTTTTACAGAAACTTTTAAAAGAATAATCTATTGCCAGCGGTGTTCTGCTTCTTGAACTTTCCTCCTCTGTGTCTGTCATACAATTCTGGTTATATGTAGTTGACGTTTTCTCCTCTAGGTTGCTGTTTTTACCCTAATGTGTGTATGTGCTTATTTATTTATTTATTTATTTGTGAGATTTATATACCGCCTCACAGTGCAAGCACTCTCTAAGCAGTTTACACCAGTAAGCAATGTATATTTATATTGCCCCCAACAATCTGGGTCCTCATTTTACCTACCTCGGAAGGATGGGAGGCTGAGTCAACCTTGAGCCAGTGAGATTTGAACCGCTGACCTGTGGATCACAGTCAGCTAAAGTGGCTTGCAGTACTGCCTCTAACCGCTGCGCCACCTCAGCTCTTTGACTGTGTTTCTTTCATTTCAGACGTTCCAACACTTATCCTTACACAGAAACCCCTCTCTATACTCAAAACACTGGAGCAAATTACTATGAATCCCAAAACACCCCAACACAGGTCTCCAGTCCAGCAAGCTCACAAACAGTGGCCAGCAGTGGCTCTGTACCTATGTATGTTTCTGGAGGACAAATCATAGCCAATCCAAATGGAAGCAGCAGTACAGCAGCAGCAGCAGCAGCAGCAGGGGGAGGAGGAGGAGCACCAGCAGCAGCAGGAAATGGGGCTGGTGGTGGCAGCACTGCTGGAGGAGGAGGTGGAGGAGGAGGAGGAGGAGGAGGAGCTGGTGGCAGCAGCAGCAGCAGCACAGGGACCTATGTGATTCAAGGAGGTTACATGCTGGGAAGTTCAAGCCAGTCCTATTCACACACCACCCGTGCCTCACCTGCAACAGTAAGTTTAACACTGAAATATTTGCTTGTTGATTCAAAGGAACTGGAAGTTTCTTTTCTTGCTGTCAGTGCAACTAGTCTTATTAATGCAGTAATTTTCTATGCCTATATTTTGGAAAAGCAATGTTTTGTGGGCAGACTGCTCTAAAAGACAGCTTAGTGTACTTGTTTTACTAGTCTCCCTGAAAAAGATGCAATTGCAAGAGTGTTGGGCTATTGTTAGGTTACACCCTCAACTCCCAAAAAGAGTAAGCTATCCAGAGTCATTCAGGTGAGATGAGTGGCCATAGAAATTGAATAAATAAATGAATAGACAAAGTTATTGATAGCATATTATGCTAATTGAGTATATATTTTGAATATACTCCAAAAGTTTACCTACAATCCCTCACTAACCTGAGATTTTAGTAGCATAATTTTTTTAAAAAAAATGTTTCCTCAAAATCAAAGAGAATTTTTAATCCTCAAAGTTAATTTCTCCACAAAACCCCAATAAATGGCCTAAAACCGGAGTTTTTTTAGCTGATTTAAACCCTCTGGCAATTTCTCATAAGATTTCTTCTGCTGAAGGGGATTCTGTTTTTCTATGTTATTCTCAGTGAACTTCTTTGAATTTTATTTTTGGAGGTAACGGAAGGTACTGCTGCTGTTGGTAGGTTTTTCTGCTGCACAGTTCTGTGATCGTCTTGGGAGTTCACTTATGGTGCCTCCCTTTGGGAGACTTTACTTACAACAACCAAAGTTACAACAGCCAAAGATTCTGAATCTGTTTTTAATCTCCCAATGGATTCTTGGGGGAAGCAAGATAACACAATAAGAATAAGGGTAACATTTTTGTGTCTGCTGATTATAGCTCAGATTTCATGCATTTTTCTTTTAGGCCACAAGGGGGACATGATGAATTGTTAGAATTAGTTCTTTGCCTAATATTTCATTAAAGTATCCCAAAAGTACTTTTTTTCTTTTGTTTTCTTTTTTCTTTCCAAAAGGTAGCTGGACTTTCTTGGTTTTTTCTTTTGAAAACATTTCACTTCTTGTCCAAGAAGCTTCTTCAATTCTAGCTAACTGCTGGGGAAAGGATTCATATAGCTCTCTAGTTAGTGCTAATGACTGGATGACTTCAAAGAATATAAATATAACACCTTCCATTCTCCATCAGTTAGAACTGAAGAAGCTTCTTGGATGAGAAGCAAAAGGCTTTCAAAGGGAAAAAAATCAAGAAAGTTCAGTTGCCATTTGGGAGGAAAAAGCACCTTTGGGACAACAGTGACCTGGATGATTGAGAATCTCCATAAAATTGAAAAGTATATAAAATGCTTACTCTCTTCTCTGTCTGCCTCTCTTTAGAACCATTATAATTCATAAATTTCTTCACACTGATTTCCCAAATGACATTGATTAAATACTTGAGTGTGCATAGAAAGAAAATATTTAAATCTATAAACATGCATAGAAAGTCAAATATACTAAAACACACTCAAAAAGAGCAAGAAACAGTTAAGAGTAGTACAGGCAGGCAAAATGCAAGAGTTATTTTGATGGAAATAAAAAGTTTGTTTTAGAAATGAGTGGATAGCAAATCAAAATAAAAGTAATAAAAAATTGAGCTGAAACTGAAAGAATATTGAGAAAGTTATTTGGGATTAGTCAGAATTGGCAAGGGTGGTGGAGTTCAGGGTGTAGGTATGCAGGGCAGCCTATGGGCAGAAATGGGGTGGGGGTGGGGGTGGGCAGTGGTGGGAGCTGAAGCAGGGAATGTTACAGGCTTGGGAGGCAACTTGAAGGACCTGTGAATTGCACTCCTGTTGCTTTGTAGGTCCAGTGGCTGTTGGATAACTATGAGACTGCTGAGGGTGTGAGCCTTCCTCGTAGTACCTTGTACTGTCATTACCTCCTGCATTGTCAGGAGCAAAAACTGGAGCCAGTCAATGCAGCATCTTTTGGAAAGCTGATCCGCTCAGTATTTATGGGACTCAGAACTCGCCGGCTTGGAACCAGGTAAAAAGATGGAAGGCTGTGTAACCAGCATGACTTCCCCACATAAGAAAAAAAAATAGCATGTGTTAAATTTATGTTTCTGTTTTTATACTGGCAACTATTAAGAGGACACATATTGAAGCAAGTATTTGTTTTGGGAGGAACTGTATTAGCTATAAAACATGGATTTTATGTAATTATGGGGATTAATACTATCTAGCTTCCCAAAACATGGTTAATCAGATAAACCTAGCAGCTGCATTCACACAGTACAACCTAATTGGTTTAATTATGAAGTCTTTATTACTGCATGCCTTAGCTTTGCATGTGACCCACTGTTATTTGATCAGTTTACAGTATAGTATTTGATGCTAGGTCAGAAAAAGTTTAATTCAATAACTAGTTAAATGTTCTGTGAACAGAATCTGTATTTCCTCAAGCCTCCAGGGCTGAAGAGATGCAGGTTCAAATCTCATTTCAGTCATGAACTCACTAGGCAGTATGGCATGAATAATAGCAGCACGTTTTTTGGAATACTTAAAATACTTCATAAACTTTTATTGAATCGGTGATCCCCAATTTTTAGCAGTCTTACACAAGGAACTGTGAAATAATGGCTACCTTATATATTTCCATAATGATCACAACATGCCACTTTCACAGAAGGGCAAGTTGGTAAGGCCAGAAAAAAAATTACTTGTCCAAGAACTTGAATCCAAGATACAGTAGATGATAAATTTGAACCCTAACCCTAACCCTTGCCAGCTCCTTAGAATGCTAGTTTTTATTCTGTGTTCTTTTCTTGGGGATCATCCTAGTCTTTCACTCCAGATTTTCTGTCTTCCTGGTCTAAAAACATAAACATATAAACGAGAGAGGTTTTTTTTCTTCCTATCTAAATAAGCTACCTTGCAAGCTTCCCCTATTCATAATATTGTTCTAACCTGCTGCTTCCCTTTCCCAAAGTGGCTAGCATGTGTTCATGTTGTCTTTTCCATTCTACCAAATTTATTTGGCAGGAGGGACATTTCCCCAAAGTGAATGGTTTGTTATGGTCTAATCAATTTATATACAGGCTTCAATTTTCATTTTTTCTTTCAGAGGGAATTCTAAATACCACTATTATGGGTTGCGCATCAAAGCCAATTCCCCATTGCTGCGGCTCATGGAAGACCAGCAACATCTGGCCATGCGGCAACAGCCTTTTTCTCAGAAGCAACGGTAGGAGATTGTGCAGGAAAAGGGCAGAGTTCAGTGACAGAGGACTTATTCATTGGTTGTGAAGATACTTGTTTAAACTTGTCCACAGCCCTAGAAATTTAATATGAGGCCAGTTGGATTGGTGTTATAAGGTGGTTTTCCAGATTTCTGTTGGAACTTTTAAGTTTTCCTGCTATCTGGTTTTGTAGTAACCTCCATGATTTGTCTTTGAAAGTTCCTGATTAGTACTTTTGTGTACCTTTTTGTTTAAATTTTGTGCAATCTCAGAAGAACTTCCTTTCTACCTACATCCAGTTTTGAATATAGTTTTGGTAGGGCACCACTGCATACCTGTCCTGATGTCATATGTGCTCCATCCCTTTCCTCACTATTACTGTGCTCCGAAATGTCTTGACTCTAAGTTACTTTGTCTTTTAGGCTCAAACCCGTTCAGAAAATGGAGGGCATGACCAACGGAGTAGCTGTGGGGCAGCAACAGGCCTCAGGGCTATCTGATATCAGTGCCCAAGTGCAACAATACCAGCAGTTCTTAGGTAAGAATGAAACTTGAGACACTGAGATCTCTGAGTAGGAGGCAGAAAAAAATATGTACCATCCTTTATCTCGCTGTCTTTGCAGTATTTCTGCGGTGGTAAAATAGTAGCCCTCAGGGCTCCAGTTTTTCACCTATTTCAAGAAAATAAAATCATAGTGTAAATGAAACCCAAATTTTCCCTTGTAGTTTCACTTGCAAATGATAGAAAAGTGTGGCTGTTCATTGGGGTTTAGTTGACCTTGTTGGACTGGCTTTTCCTTCCTCTTTGCAGATGCTTCTCGCAGCTTGCCTGACTTTACAGAGTTGGACTTACAAGGGAAGAATCTCCCTGAGGGTGTTGGGGCTGAAGATGTGAAGGCTTTCCAGCTGCTGTATCGAGAACATTGTGAGGTATGTCATGGATCATATTGGAAAGCAAAATGAGGCATTAGAACATGAGTAGGTAACCTGAAATCCTTTAGATATTCTAACTGATCCTTTTTCGCAATCAATGTTGGAAGTGATTTGGCTTAAATATGTTGAATGAACTTGGTTTAAAAGGGATTGCTGCTGCCAGAAAAAAATTCCACAAGATGAGCAAGCCTAGTCTTTCGGTAGGGAAAGTTCTTAGCCAGTGGCAGGCTGGAAAAGTAGTCTGGGAAATAAAAAGTCAGTGAGCAGAGAGGAGTGTTGCTTGGACTCAGTCAGGTAAGGTGTGGGGCTCAGGGGTTTAAGTTTAGTTTTTCCACTGCAAGAAGTAAAATATGCAGTGGATTATACAACTACTACTTCTCTGCAGGCTATTGTCGATGTGATGGTAAACCTGCAGTTCACACTGGTAGAGACACTCTGGAAGACTTTTTGGAGATATAACTTGAACCAGCCCAGTGAAACCTCCCCTATAGTTATGTAAGTATTACTGCAAGGTTGTCATTTCTTCCCCATGTGTGTGATGTGGCCCATTCAATTTACAGCCCTCCTTTTCCACAAATGTTAACTGCAACTTTTAACCAACAAAAGGTACCTAAAGATACTAGTGGATTCCATTATGAAAAGATTGTCAGGGCAAATAAAACTTTGAAAGGAATGTTGACTAGGAAACAAATTTTCCTACTCATTGATTATTCCTGTGAAGAACTACAGGGAGACATGCTGGCTTCTGAGAAAATGAGCTGTAATTTTGTGATGATTTTTTTTTTTAAATTGGTATATGTATGTTTGATGTTTTAGCCATGATGAAGCAGAGAAGCGTCTCCCAAAGAACTGTTTGGTGATACTGTCTAAGTATGAGCCTGTTCTCAAATGGACTAAAGACTGTGACAACTTGCTATACCAGGGGCTGGTAGAGGTCCTCATCCCAGAAGTGCTCCGGCCCATTCCGAGTAAGCTCATGTTTTCAGCCAATAATGGGCTGTGATAAACCTAGGGCAACCAATGGTGGGTGGAGAGACTTCAGCTCTTGGAAAGGCTCTTCCTGAAACTGCTGCTTTCTCTCATCGTGGGCTTAACCCCATGTTCTGTGATTGGTGGGGTAACAGTCTTGTTTAGTAGAAAGGGAAGCAGTTAGGTCAACTGTTGATCCATAACAGCAACTTTGAAAGTGCCTATTTTAGAGTGAAATTATTGTTGTGGTTCCAATTCTGCTCCAGGTGCCTTGACACAAGCAATCCGAAACTTTGCAAAAAGTTTGGAGAGCTGGTTGACAAATGCTATGATGAATATTCCAGAAGAGATGGTCCGAGTGAAGGTGAGCCAAAGAGCACAAAGTTGTGGGGCAGGAAGTGTGGAGCAGTATGAGATGTTTCCTTCTCCTTCTCCTCGTCCTTATAGGAGATTCTAATGTTTTTGGGGGAACTTGAGGTCTGTGCTAGGAGAGATTGATAGACAACTCCACTAACAGGTGCTGTGCACACTTGAAGCTAGAATGCCACTTTCTTCTTCCCACTTTGTTTTGGAATTTATTTATTTGATTGATTGATTGATTGATTGATTGATTGATTGATTGATTGATTGATTGATTGATTGATATAGTCAACCATCTCACATAAATGACTGGGTGACTTACAATAAAATAGATAGTAATAATAAAACAAAAACAACTCTTAGCAAAACCAAAAGGCAAGCTTTATCACATTCCCAGGGCCCAGGCACAGAATCAAATGTTAAGGGCAGCAGAATTGGGGCTAACCTGATCTCAGGTGGAATGATGTTCCAAAGGGGGTGCCATGTCAGAAAGTTTCTTCTCCTGAGTCCCACCAGCCAATACTCCTTAGTTGAAGGCATCTGGAGCAGGCCTCTCCTACTGGTGAGACGGGTAGAAACAATTGGGATAACACAGTCCCAAGCTATGAAGGGCTTTAAATGTCAATTTAAATTCAAGTACCTTGAATGTCACCAGAAACACACTGGAAGCCAACACAATTCACACAGTGGTGGTACTACATGGACCCAAACCCCAAAGACATTAATTACCTGTGCTATCGCATTCTGCACCAGCTGAAGCTTCCAAACACTCTTCAATGGCAGCCCCATGAAGATGCAATGCAATAATCCAGTGTGGAGATCACAAGAGCATGAATAATTATGAGTAACCCCCCCCCCCAATCCAGGGATGGGTGCAACTGCTACACAATCCAAAGCTATGAAAGGCCCTCCTAGCCATGGCTACTGCTGTCATTACTTTGCAGTTTTTCTCTGAACTCCTTAGTTCCTTCTCACCAAGCAGAATGGTGAGAAAAAAGTTATGTCATTTGTGTTTTCTTTCTCAGGTGGCTGCAGCAAGTGCCTTTGCCCAGACCCTGCGACGTTACACTTCTCTAAACCATCTTGCCCAGGCTGCCCGGGCTGTTTTACAGAATACAGCTCAAATTAATCAGATGCTAAGTGATCTCAACCGGGTTGATTTTGCTAATGTCCAGGTAACCATCTATATCATTATGCCCTAGTTTGGCCATGCTGGTTTTTTTTCTTCCTTTTCCATTTGCAGCTAGAAACTAAAAATGTTTCATTTTCTTGTTGACTCAGATGGACTGGGTGCTATTTATTGCAAATATTTTTTGTCGCAGTTATTTTTGGTGAACTAAGTAGCCAAAATAGGAGTTGCTTCAAATACAGACATAAGAAGGTTTAGTTTACTATGCCCATCTGGGTTAGCATTCTTTTTTTAAAAAAATGAATGATGTATTTGCCTCATCAATCTCATTATGAAAGTTGTTTTCTCAGTCATTTCTTTATAGCATTTATACCCCACCCTTCAGCCCTCAATTACTTTTAGAAGAATAAAAACCAGACCATCCATGCTGCCAACGTTACAGTAGTGGCCAAAATTGTGGAAACCTTTTGGGAAAAGTACAGTATTTTTGAGGTTTGATGGCTAATAACACCACTTTTTTTGGAGTAGCACCGTAAAATTATATATCCTCTGTCCAGGTAACATTGGTTTTAGTCCAGTTTAGTCTTTTCAACCTTTGTTTGAGAGATAAAAGTGGCTTTTTTGTGGAATTCTAGATTTTAGGCCAAATTCCTGCAGTCTGCGCCGAACAGTCCTTGGACTCAACTTCACATTGCATTGCGCCATTTCATCTTGTGTACACTCAGATGATTTTCTTCTGTCATGTAGGCCCAGTCTCTTAATTCTTCTATCATCACTTGCTGTTGTGCACCTTTTTCTGCCTTTACCAGTGTAGTTTTGTAGTGACTGAGTCTCCTTATACCTCTTCAAAAACTTAGAAATGCCACCTTTGGTTAAGTTTCCACCAATTTTTCTTCTAATTTCTTTATTACTGTAGCCTTGTTCACTTAATAATACTATTTTACATCGCCTTCTGAGTCCTTAGGGAGTAGGGCGGCATAGAAGAATTCATTCATTCATTCATTCATTCATTCATAAATAAATAAAATAATAAAATAATAAAATAATAAAATAATAAATAAATAATAAACCAGTCAACTCTTTGCACCATTACTTTAATTTTATTACGTTTTACAAGCTCACTAAATGAAAGAAAAACAAAAACCAACCAACCAACCAACTTGATAGCGATCACATAACACACTGACAAATGTCCTCCTTTCAGCTTCAATACATGACATCAATAACTGAATCCTACTGTGATCTGATTGGCTCATTGCCAAAACAAGATGGCACCTGATTGGCTCTCTAAACACTCATGCTCATTGGCTACATCAGATGAAGGAAAGCTACCTGATATCAACCTAAGCAAGTTGTGCTTCCCTTTTCTGGTTATTTGGCTATAACTTTTCATAGAATACAGATAATTGAACAAACTTCGTTGCATTACATTCTTGATTAAATTATCTTTCCATTGATATATAGGTTTATGGTACTACTCCAAAAAAAGTGGTGTTATTAGCCACCAAACCTCAAAAATACTGTACACTTTTCCCAAAAGGTTTCCACAATTTTGGCCACTACTGTATAATCTGAATAATACAGAAGGAAAGGGAAAAACAGAATTCAGGCACCTATTCTTAATGTTTAATTTTCCATCCTGTAATGGGCCAGTTGTAATAGGAAAGGGCTACTGAAAAAGTCTGAAATGACTTCCAGAGCAGAGGGACCAGTTGTTCTTCCTCTCAGGGCAGCAGGCAGCCTGACTGGCCTCTGTGAGGAGAGGAGGAAAGATCCTCAGTCCCACAAATCATTTTAAAAAATCTAGAGTTAGTGAGCCGTTGGATCTTTTTCATGGTTCATCTTTTAAGCAGAGAAAATATATTTCATAATAGCTCATGATGTATTATTGTTTTCTTAATACCAAATTACTTTGGCTGCTCTGTTTCCACAATGTTTTAATTTTCAAGCCACTTCAGATTGGTCATTGGCTTATCCGCAGAGAGAGTGTATGTGCAGCAATTGCATTGAAGAATTTTCTTTTTCTCTTTGCTCCTCCAAAGGAGCAGGCCTCATGGGTGTGCCGGTGTGAGGACCGTGTGGTACAGCGGCTCGAACAAGACTTCAAAATGACTCTGCAGCAGCAGAACTCTCTGGAGCAGTGGGCAGTGTGGCTGGATGGTGTAGTCAGCCAAGTCCTAAAACCCTACCATGGCAGCCCCAGCTTTCCCAAAGCTGCCAAACATTTTCTCCTCAAGTGGTCCTTCTATAGGTAAGTGAAAGGTGAGACGCAGAAGTTAGACATGCGCCCAAGCTGTAAGTGACTTAATTAACAAGCCATGGTGTTCTACTTCAATGATATGTGCAGCACTGGGCTACTTCTCTTTCCAGCTCCATGGTGATTCGGGACTTGACCCTGCGAAGTGCAGCCAGTTTTGGCTCCTTTCATCTCATCCGCCTCCTCTATGATGAATATATGTACTACCTGATAGAACATCGTGTAGCTCAGGCCAAGGGTGTGACTCCTATAGCTGTCATGGGAGAGGTAGGTCTTGTGGCTGTTGAACGTAAGAATGAATTGCTGGCAGAAAGAGTGTTCTGAAATTCTGATTATCATCCACTTGGCAGGGGTATCCTAATGAAATACTTTTCTCTATATTTGATTATATGAAGTTTTGGTCTATATTCAGCTGCCTTATAAATCTGATGTATAGCTGAATATAGACCAAAACTCCATATAACCAGGAGCATCAGTTCTTCTGTTCTGATAGTATTTTTTGTAGTAGTTCTGTTCTTCAAGTGGTTTGATTAATAGGAGATGCCAAGTTAACTCAGGCTGGGTCTCCACTGTCCTTTTTCCTAAAACCAAAATAGAGTTACAGGTGGAAAACCATATATAATTATTCATGCTTTATAACCAGTGGAATCTCCTGTGCAGGACATTCAGGAACAACAAGTTATCAAGGTAAAATCATATGACTATATTCTGGATAAAAAATAAGCATTATGTATGTCTATGCAGCTCTGTGTGTTCCTACAGCTGTCCCTTACACAGATTTGTCTTGCTGTAGAGAACATATTTGCTTATCCATGTTTTTTGTTTCCTTTTAAGTTTGCAAATCTGGCAAGTTCCTTGAACCCTTTGGACCCTGATAAAGGTACTGTCCAGCACTTTAAGGAGTTAATTGTTTTAATGTCAGATTGTTTGGAATTATTACTCCCTCCTTTACAAATGGGAGTCAATATTGCTTCTTCCATTTGTATGAAAAAAGGGTCCAGGGGGCATATTTAGATACATTTGCAGCTATGCCTGAAACAGATTCTGCCCCAGTACAAGTTGGTTGTCTAGGGTTAGACTCTTCATACCAGGACTGAAAAAGGAAGACAGTTTACGGCAGAGAGGTATCCATGGAGTTTCATGTAATGATTAACTAGAATCCATGTCAGCTATCTAAGCTTGGGAATGCTGCTTGGGTAGCATGCAAAACATGCTAGACTCCAGTGCTGCGTACTTTTAGGTGGTCTGCATTTACCTCATACCTCATTTCCTGGAAGGCTTTACAATGCTGAATGAGTCCTCCTGTTGTCCATGTACATGTCTAACTCATAGGATGAAATTGAGAGTTATCTGCACATCTGGGAGATGTCATGATTTTAAACTCAGCACAGAGAGTGAAATTAAAGAGAAAGACCATTGATCCAGATGTATTTTTAATGCTTTTGTTCAGGCTTACATTCAGTTCAAATAAAACAGTGTCTGTTGATTCAGAGGTGATTGATTCCAGGATTGTGCTATATTTGACTCTTGATAGGGTTGCATTGTCCTGGAAAAAAGTAGGTTTTCAATCTGAGGGACCTCCTGGACATGGCTTTTGCTTGGGGTGACATTTCTCAGTGGCAGTGGCAACACTCGGGCAGAAGTTGAGGCCTGGCGGCAGTGCAGCTGGCTGAGACTACTGAAGGCCCAGGCCCTGCAACACTCTCTGTAGTATCTTGTCCATTGAGATAAAAGATAATCTCATGGTTTTTTGGAAGCAGGTGAAAGCATGGCTCTTCCAGAAAGCCCTTGGGATGAATTCTAAAGCCCTAGATTGGAAATTAGATTAAGGATATAATAATTCAATTGATTTAGACACTGATTTTGTACTGTTTTATATTTAAATTCTGTAAGCTACCTACAGTCTGTTAGGCTTGTTAAATAAATCACATAAATATCTTGCCAAAGGTTGGCTATCCCATATAAGAACTAGTGAGATGTTAACGATCTTCAGCAAGGGCATCAACGTTTTGAGAAAAGGTACCGTATTTTTCGGAGTATAAGACGCACCGGAGTATAAGACGCACCTTAGTTTTTGGGGAGGAAAATAGGGGAAAACAATCTGCCCAACAGGTATTCATCTGGCTAGCATCCTTAGTCTGGTCAGCTTCAGCACATTATTTTATCCCCTGGTTAGGACTTTAAAAAACCTGAGAGAGTAACAATGAAAGAGCATGCAAGCCAGTAAGAGCTGGGAAGATCGTTAGCACCTAGTTAGGGCTAGAAAAAAAAACTTATTCAGAGCAAGTAGAGCAATGAAAAAACCCTGCAAAGACTTAGGGCTGGAAAAACCTTCTTCTGAGAGAGTAATAATGAAAGAGCCTGCAAGGTAAGAGCTGGGAAGATAGTTAGCACCTGGTTAGGGCTAGAAAAAAAACATATTCGGAGCAGCTTCAGCACATTATTTTATCTCCTGGTTAGGACTTAAAAAAACCTTCTTCTGAGAGAGTAACAATGAAAAAGCCTGCAAGGTAAGAGCTGGGAAGATCTGTTAGCACCTAATTAGGGCTGGAAAAAAAGCTGCATTCGAAGTATAAGACGCACCCAAATTTTCAGCCACTTTTAGGGAGGAAAAAGGTGCGTCTTATACGGTAAGCGATTTTTATTTCTCTGTGTGTGCATGTGTGTGTGTATGTAAAAATTTAAAAATTGGGGGCTTTGCAACCCCCCTTCTGGAACGAAAAATTTGTTGGTACTCCTGAGTGCTAATCCCTATTACTCAGTCTAGTGAATAAAAGCAAAACGATTGTGTACAATTTTTTTTAAAAAACAGCAAATGTAAAAGGACAATGCCAATTCCCACCCTCCAGGGCTTAAAAATATGGTTTCCTATATCTTTAGAAATAATTCCCAAAGATTTTCTACTTCGGTTAATCTTTCTCCTGCTCATTTGCCTTAAAAACAAACATGACCCTCTGACAATTGTCTATTTACTTAGAGCAGGGGTGGCCAAACTATAGCTCTTTGAGGACTGTGGACTTCAACTCCCAGAATTCCTGAGCCAGCCATGCATGCATGGCTGGCTTAGGAATTCTGGGAGTTGAAGTCCACAGGTCCTCAAAGAGCCATAGTTTGGCCACCCCTGACTTAGAGCATAGGTTTACACAGAGTCTTAGAGTCATAAAGACATGGCAGCTACCAAGTGCTTGAATTTTGATCAAATCACCCTGGGGATGCTGCAGCAGCTGCAAGTCTAAAAATTGTTCATAAGTCACTTTTTCAGTTCCTTTGTAACTTCAAATGGTCACTAAATGAATTGTTGTAAGTCAAGGACTACCTATAACGTAAAACTGTCTCTGAACGTCTGGAAGTTGAATTTATATTGCCATCCTTCCACAAATTATCCATGTTTCTGTTTTTCTGGAGAACAGGGAAAAAGCCTAGCTGGGTGTGGCTAGGGTAGTGCTTCTCAATTATTTTCTGTTATGCCCCCCCCAGGAAGAAGTAAACATTTTTTTGGGGGGGCAATTCTTCGACGGGACGATTGTTTGCAATATTCGGCATGTTTTCACTGAAAAAACTCAAGCGGCTTATCAGCGTGATTGGGGTGTAATGTGTTTAAGTGACACCTTAATTTATTTGGCTTCATGCTGTCCACTGCCAACATTTTTAGACACAGTAAACATACTGGTCTTTCCTCGTCTCCCACCGTAGTCACAGTGAAGCCAAGCGCTACATACACTTCATCATATTTCCTCGTCTTAGCTTTCGGGAGACTTACGTTTGTCTCATTATCTCCGTCTCTCTCCTCCTTTCTTTTCATCCCTGTTAAATATTTTTCCATGGTGTCTCTTAAGGGTTTGTTATCTGCACTTCATATCTCCTACTCTGTGCTGTGTGCTATTGTTCGGTGCAAAAAAAACCTACTCCCTGCGGCAAAAAAAGGCATGTTTCCCGGGGTCATGCGCCCCCCCTGGCATCGCTCCGCCCCCCCAGGGGGGCCCACCCCACTATTTGAGAGGCACTGGGCTAGGGGATGTTATCTAAGCATTAAAGAAGTATAACACGAGGAGCATCATACAACAACAAAACTCAGAGAGGAAGAGCACCTCTGAGACTTATTTCTTCAAGCCCGTAATATCCAAGTGATGTTACCCTTCAGTCTTTTTAAGGGATGGTAGTGAAGCAGGAACAATAGAATAAACAATAAATTCCATTTCTTAGTTCCGGATCCATGTAACACATGCAGGCTATCTGCTCCAAAACTGTTGGGGGAATGCCTCCTCCCATGCATACCTACTTAGTTCCTCTAAGACTGTGAGGGGCAAGGCCACCTCTCTTGGAGGCCTTTATTCGTTTTGAGTGGAACTAGGAAAAATAAGAAAACTATGGGGAAAAAATTCGTTTCTCATGAGACCTCCAAGGAGAAGCTGTACCATTCTTTGCTCTGTTTCTTATGGATATCCATTGTATGCCAAAGACCACTCTCTTTAAGAAGACTATAAATGACACATTTTCAGTTTTGTTTTATTAACAATCTACTTGAATTCAGTTTTGGAGGGAAGGGAGTTGTTATTGAGACGAGGTGGGTTCTTAATGTTATTTTATGGCACTTATTGTTTTAAATTTTTTTGTGAATGAGTTTTCTTTCTGCTACAGCTTGGATTTTTACTATGGTATTATTTATGGTATTATTAATGTGGATTTTGCTTTTGCTAGCAAGACACAGTAAAAATCATTTAAATTAGTATTAAAAGCACTAGTAAAAGTCAATTGATTTTATTTAAAAATAACATTCTAAATTTATTACTGATTTTAGACATATAAAGAATGAATATATGGGCAGCATTCAGCAAACTGTGATTGTTATAGCCAGAGATTCAGATTTAGTCTAGAATACTCAGAATAAAAAATAGCAGCTTGTAATAAAAAAGCAATGGCATTACAAGTTTTAATTGTGATATCAAAAATACATCGCCACTTATTTAATTTATAAATATTTTAAAATGTGAAATTACTTCAAGTGAATTCATACATCTGTTAAAGTATCATAATTATTAAAAATCAGAGAGTCAGGATAGGCAGAAGAATCTTAAGCCAAAGTAACAAATCCTTTAATGAAAACTAGAAAATAAATGTTAACATTAACATCCATTTATATTTCACTGTTTATATTTTTATGAATTATTTGTATGAAATCAAGACACATTACTGTAAATTTTTACTAACAAGATATTGTATCAGTGAAAATGCATTTTTGTGATTTACTGTGCTTTGATTAATTTGCAAAAATAATAATTTTGCATAAAAGTTTTGTAAACATTAAAAGCTGTATTATTATTGTACTATAATGCAAGAGAGGGGAGTGGGAACAAAAAATCCAAAATAAAACGTAGAATCCAGTACAATACAGGAGTTTACTCTCTTACCCCATTTTGTGGCTAAGAGATTGTTGATTGTCTGGCCCTTAATTTAGACAAAAGTCTTAGTACTTTTTTTCTTCTGATTCTAAAGTGTAGTGAGGATGATAGTAGTAATTTTATCCCTCGTATTACATATTCAGAGGTTTCCCTCTACAGGAATGAGCCACTGTTGTATCTCTCAGGTCTAGCAATTTTGACAGTTTAGGGCCAACCTATATCTCTATGGCTGAAGTTACGGAAGGAATACTTACCGGTGGTTTTGAGGTGATTGCTTGGTAATGGACAACCTCTAATAAAATAAAGTTTCAATGCCTCAGTGCTCAGGGTCTAACTGGGCTTTGTGCCTCCAATTGATGTAACTGCTTCTTCTTTTGAAATAGATGAAGAAGAGGAAGAAGAGGAGGAGAGCGATGAAGAGATGCCTCAAGAATTGTCTCTTAGCTCCAATGAATCCAGCAGCCTAACAGCCGAACCTATGGAGCCACCCTCAAAACTGGCACGGACAGATTCACGGGGCATCTTTGTGCAAGCACTGCCTTCCAGTTAAAGAGGAATAAAGGAGGGACTGACTACTAAGTGGCCAGCAGGAAGTCAGGGTGCATCTTGCACTGCGTTGTGCTGCCCTGCGATAAAGATGTGCTGTTCCCTGTCTCCGAGTGGTATGCAATGCGCTTTCATTTCACCCCTGTCCCTGGCCTACCTGTACCCAATACAAACCAAGTAAGATCCCAGCAACACTCCCCCTAAAAGCCTGCCTAATACCTGGTAGCATTGGGGGTGCTTGGTTAGTGGGCTGATCATGGTTTCACTGATTGGGTCGGTTTCTTTTTTTGACTACCTCCTCGATTACCATAGGTAGTCTGAAACTGGCTTAAGTCATGACCCCTTCACCCTTGGCTGATTTTTGAAGGGAATTTATGTGCTTGACCAAGCATGGTCCCAGCTTATGCTGCTGGGAATGCGTAAAACCCATGCTTTGAGATTATAAAATTGGTCCAAATTTAGCAAGGGCCTAGCCTTTTCTGCCTCTTGGCAGAAGTATGATATGCAGAGTCTCTGGCACACCTGAGTTAGTTGAGCCATTGAAACTGATTCTTGGTGAGTCATTCCGTCCACTAGTTGGATCAGGTTGAATGTCATTATATTATGGGAAACTCCTTGTGTCTGCCTGTTCCTTGATGCTGAGCATCTGTCTTAATACTACTCAAAGCTGCTGGACACAAGAGTTTGGATTTCCAGAAGCTTGGACAGTGATGTCAATGCTTGGGTATAGGGCAGGAATTTGCAAGAATTATTCCAGCTTGAGTGAAAAGTTTCTGTGTAATAATCAGCATTGAATTCTTGAAGCTTTCTGTGGCAGTGGCTGAATTTATAAGTGGATTTTCTCAGTGCAGTATATGCAGCTGGGCTTTCAGCTATTCAATGGTGCGATGTTATTTGGAATAGGGCAGCATACACTCTGTGCAGCTGTAATTGTATCCAAGTTTGGTTTGCCATAGATGTATACATAATGATCATTACTAGGACAAATGCCATCTGCTGTACCCGTCTGACCCAGCAAAATTCTGGCTAGTTTCATTTTCTTTTTAGAGGAAAACAGATTTCAGCATCATGGTTTCAGTTGATACGTCTTGAAATTGTGTCTGCCACTCTAGATTTTCTAATAGAGCTCATTCTAATTCTTCAGCTGCTTAGATTGTCCAGTGATAATTTCTCTTGGACAATTCATCCCAAGCTCACTGTTATGCTAAAAAAAATTCAGCCTCACATTAAATATGTCTAAATTTATGGATGCTTAATGTACACTTGAAGTTCTGCTGCAAGGTTTTCCTGTTTCTACTTTTCCCTACTTTTTGGGAGCAGGGTGGCAAGCAGGAGTAGCGTTCTATTCATATGCGTTATTATCATCCCTGAATACAGTTTTTGTATGCAGCTTTCAGACTCTTGGTGCTTCTCCTGATGATTGTTATACACTTGCAACTTTTAGCCAAATTCCGGAATTACCTGAGACATGTCATGAAATCCCACACTATTAGTGTGAAGCCAGCCTAAGTGAGCCATTTTTGAACTCTGCTAGCACATCAAACATAACACAAACTGTTTTGCTAATACTTTTTATTTTTCAAGCCTTACTTTGTAAAGCTAGTGGCACTAAAAGTAGACTTAGCCTTGGCAGATGCTGGGGCTACCCTTTTATTGACCAAGAAACAATGTTTAGAAACATTCACCCCACTGTTGACTTCTTACGGCCATTACAGTGCTGGTGATTGGAGTGGGGTTAATTCTTTTTCAAGTGCTTGTAGTCCAAAGATTGCCTGCTATACAGGAATAAGCTAGGAAGTGGGTATAGGAACTGCTACAATCTACACCACTATGGAACAGGGTGCTTACTCATCTCAGCCTAAACTTCTATTAGCCTACCATTACGTTACTGCAGAATAACTAGAACAGGGAATGCAACAGAAACTCTACTGGTTGAAATGATATGCAGACATTTTTTTGCCAACTTGCTGAAAAATAGGAAGCCAAATGGACCAGAAAATAATTGGGGTATAAATGCATACAAAACCTAAGCAAGGATCAGCAATGCAGATTTCCTTCCTATTTGTGAAATGATAACACAAATGGTCATTAAAAGTCAACTGGATTCATAGTACACCAACTGAAATTGTTTTGACTTTACATCTATTTAGAATTGAGCATGAAGACTTGGGTTCCATTAGCAGAAAAAAGTATTTTATTTTGCAGCTGGGCAAAATTACTACAGTGCCATTCTTCACTTTTTGACTAAATCTTAAAGATTATGCAAGGTATATGCATCTCTGTGAAAATAATTTGGTGATTGTGTGCTTTCTAAAGAACTTATTTAAGCACTAACAGCCAATGATTCTTGAATCCAAATGAATGATACTACTGTAATATTCCCCTGCAGAAGTCTTTTAACTATGACTGTTAAATATCTGTAGGCTTTTAAATGATACAGATGGGCAGGAGTAAGGGGTCAAAACAGTATCTTCTTATGTTTTAGCTCACCTCTACATGCTACCCATTTAGCCCAGGCTTCCATGTAAAAGCACCCAGTCTGCTAAACCAGAAGTTAGCCTAACAGCCCTAACTTAATCTAAATTCCCTGAGCAAGAAAATAAGCCTATGAAGAATATGTGCTACAGGCAAAAGCCTCTAATTGCTATTACTCCTTAGGACACCTCTTCACAGTGGAAGCCATAATGAAAGAAACCCATTTTTAAAGTGTCTTTATTTCCATCTTCAGCTAAATAGGCAAGCAGCTGGTCCAGCTGCTTCTAATCCAGGATAAGCTCCATTGAAACAAATGCAGCTTCCTTAGCTACAGGTGACATTAGAGCACCAGGATCAGATACTTTTGGATTCTAGTCATGAAATTATTTTCTGTCCAATTTCATTTGCTACACCAAGTCAAATGTGTTTCAGGCACCGAACATAAACTTATTACCTTGTAGTCCCTCTTAAATATGTAAGCCTAACAAAGCTATTTCTACATAAAGCTCTCTTTAAATTTGTAGCCTAAGTTGTGAAGTGGCACAATCCTGAAAGGAAGTAAATAGAGGGAAAACCCAAGTTTGGACCTTTTTGCTTTGCTCCCAAAGCAAAATGCTGCCTTCAAGGAAAAGTTTTGCACATAAAGCACCTCTTAGTTTTGAATTACAGCAGATAGTATTTGCAAGATGCAAGTGGGAGAGAAAAATTATCCCCTGCCTTTACTAGAGGTGCCAGAGCCAATACCCCCTTGCATAAGAACCCAGTCTCTTAGAGAAGCACCTTAATTCCCCTATCTGGCTCAACTATCATTTTCATAAACAATTTGTAGCAAAGTAGCACGTAGTATCCATGGTTTCTACAGTACGTTTCTTGTGGCATACCTAAAATTTCAACTCCATTGTCCTGTGCGTGTGCATACCTTGGTTTGTTGGATGTATGAGTATATCCATCAGTGAATAGTAAGTTTCGTGCGCCAACAGGATAACCAATGATATCTACAAGGACAAGCACTAATCAGGTTTTGAGAAATAGATTCTTCTGTTCCAGCATTTTCCCCAGTCCTTGCTCTCCGAAATGTATGCAGATTGACATTTAGCTTTATGACAGTCCCAATTCTGGTAAAGAAAATGGATCTAGTTGTTCGCAAAAATCTTGCTTCTGTGAGCTAGCTATTCCCTCTTTATAAACTGCATAATGCTGGATCCACCAATCACACAAGACCAACAACATGAATAAGCTTACCTTTGTATTCAGTTGCTGCCTTACACAACAAAATCCTTTCCTTCTGAACCAGGATTATCTCCATTCACTAAGCAAATTGGCTGCAGAGCAGCTAGGAACAGTTGTTAGCAAACCCAAGTCAGTCTGGATACTGCAGACTGCAGAAATACTTGCAGAGTATATTTAGTAGCCCACACAAACCAGTCCTGTTCCCCCTCTGTGCTAGTAACTAAGCAAACAGATCTGATTATTTGCTACCTTAGTGAAAATAATCACTCTTCTGGTTTGTAACTGAATATTAGATATTCTAGTTTTAAACAAAAATATCTGTGCTTTTCTATGTAATAACTAATTCTTGTTCTATAAACCACCTAAATATTGTGAGATTGGTGAAGATAAATTACTTGATATTTTTGGGTTTTTCAACCATCATGGCCTTATTTGTTCAATTTTTCCAGTGTTTTAAACCTGTGATATAGATGTTTATTGCAAAATCTACATATTGTATAAAATATATATTTTGTGTCAATCTTTTGTGCGGCGGCAACAGCAGCAGCAGCTTTAGCTGTTCTATAGACTTCCAAGTGGAGTCTGAAGAGCTTTGTAGGTGTTCCTGGGTCCATGAAATGGGCAGTGCCTGTGGTCAGATGATGTATGTGTGTGTAGTCTAGAGTGCAACAGCTGTTTTCTACCTTTTGTAGTTCTTTCTTAAAAAATAAATTCAGCCGTGTTCTTTGCCTAGGATACTGCTTGCTTACTCTTGCAAAATAGTTCACATTTCAGCCCTCGTGTAAAATTAAAATCAAGGTATCTGCTTGGCAATCCCAACACAGGTTTTATGACTTGGATGAACTTTTGGAGGTTCCCAAACTTTCCTGGATGCTGTAGCAAGCTCCCTAACAGTTCAATTTATTAAATATCCTATGCTGCCTCTCTGAGTTTGCTGTGGTGCCTGCCGTGGCACAGGGTTTGGGAACTGCAGATCTAAACATATAAAGAGGTCAGAACTATATTCCACCCTTCAATTTAGAGAGGCAACAAATAGCAGGGAGGAATAAATCCATTTCACATCTGAAGTCGTTTAAAAATTCATCTCCTGGTGCCCCATCCCGGCAGAGCTATTTAGATAGGATGAATACAATTGATGTTTTAAATGGAATGAGCATAGCCTTAAAGGATTTTTTTCTGAGAGAATCAAATGCCATTTGGCTCCCTTTTGCTATTTCACACTTCTTGTATAGCTTCTGCAATACTTTTTTTTAAAATCAGAGGTTTTCAGGCAAGTGTGTTTCTATTGGAGTTATATAAAAAGGCTGCTACTCATAATAACTGTAAAGTGGAACACATTTATATTAAACTTCTTAGGGCCTGAAATTCCTATAGTGGTATTTTTGCTAATATATGAATTTTATTCATGAAGACTGTTACCTCTGATTCAAAGTGAAGGCTGCCAATGAAAGGGAAATTATGCTTCCTCTCATACCTATCCTGAATTTCAATTACCCTGCCATCTTTTAAGACAACATTCTCTTGGACGTTATGGAAAAATATTTATAATTAGTTATTTATACTATCTGAAATCACACAATTCAGAAACACCTTGCTGAAACTGGGCAAATCTAAGCAGGGACAGATCGCCTAGGGACCATAGGTGCACCATGAAAAAAAGAATGTATTATGATAGCCAGTGTGAATTATGGAATGTTCTTGTACAACAAGCAGTAAGTATCTTAAATTTGCTTACACTTTCCAGATAGTAAACATTCTCTAATGTCAACCTATGTGAAAATTCTGTTGTGATGCTGTGATTCCTACTCAGTTTTTCATCAAAGAGGAAAAGAAGCAACAAGAGTTAGTCTCAGTTTAAAATATTTATTGCAGGAAATAAGACCTGCTGGAGAAAAAACAGAAAAAAACATTTGTAATCAGTCCACAAGGTATGTGAGGTGGGGTGGCATTTACATTTAGGAAGGAAAAAATGGATAAAGTAACAAGTACAAAATGAAACAAGGAATTTGGTCTCCTTAAACAATATTGTTGCCTTGGAATAATTTGTTCTTGCCTTAGAGTCAAATCTTACAGGATATTCCCACCTATCTCTTGTAGCTTCACCAAATACAGATTACTATAGAAAGTTAAACAGCTACTTTCTGCTTTTTCTAAATCAGTTGAAGTTGAGCCATCCTAAATAATCCTAGTCTGCAAGGAAAAGTTTGTTTTTCAGAGTCTCAAGCAATCTCGCTTTTTCACATACATCTTCTCCCCAACAGCAACAAGGAAGAAGATGTGCTTCTATTCAGAAAATCTAATGTTTCCAAGATCATCTAGGCAACATCTACTCTAAAGAAATGAGAAAATTAAAAATGTTTAACAAGGAGGTAGTTGAATTGGACATACAGTTATGGCAAAAAATGAACAACTATTGTAAGTTTTGCTTCTGAATCAGATCTCATAAGACAATCCATGTGTAGTGCTCATTGTCTGCTAGGAATTTTAACGAGCAACCTGCAATTACAAAGAAAAAAAGAGTTAGCCAGGAACTAGTGTCCTTGCAATACAGGTTTCTCCAAAACTAACTACATTATAAAGTCATTTTATTTATTTATTTAGTGCTCTTATATGCCGCCCTACTCCCTGAGGACTCAGGGCAGCGTACAACATTAAAAGAACTAAACAATATAAAATTTAAAAGCAGTATTAAAAAGAATTATAAAAAACATATAAAACCATACATACATGGGGGAGACCTAGGATGTAAAATTGTCTCAGTACCCCGCCTGCAGGAAAAGCCATGTCTTGATGGCTTTTCGGAAGGCCAGTAAGATGGGGATAATTCGGATCTCTGGAGGTAGTTGGTTCCAGAGAGCGGGGCCCCCCACAGAGAAGGCCCTCCCCCTAGGCCCTGCCAGCCAGCATTGTTTGGTTGACGGAACCCACTCTGTGGGACCTGACCGGTCGAAGGGAAGTATGAGGTAGGATGCGGTCCTGGAGGTAACCTGGACCTAAGCCATGTAGGGCTTTAAAGATGATAATCAACACCTTGAATTGCACCCGGACACCAATGGGCAACCAGTGCAGCTGGCGGAGTATGGGTGTTACGTGGGTGTATCTTGAGACACCCACCACAAAACGCGCAGCCGCACTTTGCAGCAGTTGAAATCTCCAGATACTCTTCAAGGGTAGCTCCATGTAGAGCGCATTACAGTAGTCCAATCGAGAGGTGACAAGGGCATGAGTGACTGTGAGTAGAGCCTCTTCTCCAAGTATGGTCGCAATTGGTGCACCAGGCGAACCTGTGCAAAAGCCGCCCTAGCCACAGCTGCAAGGTGTTGGTCTAATTTTAGCTGTGGATCTAGGACTCCCAAATTGAGAACCCGTTCTGAGGGAGTTAATCTTTCTCCCCCAAGAACCAAGGAGGGACAGTTGACATAGTCCTTAGGGGGCAATATCCAGAGCCACTCAGTCTTGTTGGGGTTAAGCTTGAGCCTGTTCCTCCCCATCCAGATCCTGACATCGTCCAGGCATCGGCACATTACATCCACTGCCTCCCTGAATTGAGACGGGGTGGAAATGTATAGCTGGGTGTCGTCAGTGTACTGTTGAAAACTCACCCCGTGTCGATGGATGATCTCCCCCAGCGGTTTCATGTAAATGTTAAACAGGATGGGTGAGAGGACTGAACCCTGAGGCACCCCACAAGTCAGGGGCCTAGGAGACAACCTCTGTCCTCCTGTTAACACTGACTGCATCCTATCGGCGAGGTAAGAGGAGAACCACCGTAAAACGGTGCCTCCCACTCCCAATTCGCCGAGACGATGCAGAAGGATACCACGGTCGATGGTATCGAAAGCCGCTGAGAGGTCAAGTAGCACCAGGATGGAGGAATAACCCCCATCCCGGGCTTGCCAGAGATCATCCATCAGGGCGACCAAGGCAGTTTCTGTACTGTAGCCGCGCCTGAAACCCGATTGAAAGGAATCTAGATGATCAGTTTCCTCCAATAACCGAAGAAGCTGAAAAGCTACCACCTTCTCAACAACCTTACCTATAAAAGGTAAGTTGGAGACCGGACGAAAGTTCTTCAAATCCGCCGGATCCAGGGAAGGCTTCTTAAGGAGGGGTCTCACCACCGCAACCTTTAAAGGCTGCGGTACGGATCCCTCCCTAAAAGAAGCGTTGATCACCGCCTTGATCCAGCCACGTGCCACCTCTGCTGGCCGAAACCAGCCAGGAGGGGCACCGGTCCAATAAACAGGTGGAAGAGCTCATCGCACCCACAGCCTTGTCCACGTCATCAGGAGTGGCTGGCTCAAACTCCTCTTGGATGGAATTTCTGGA